>OX637794.1:1200000-2400000 GCA_951802425.1 Clavaria fumosa | reverse complement strand
ACACGTCCGGGTAAGCTCATGACTTTGCGCGTCCTTTAATTCCTCCTCAGTATGTTGCCAGGATTCTGGGAGGTTGGGTTAGATCCCGTCACAGGGCGTGCTATCGGGTTGTTCTAAGCGAGTCGAAGCGGAATGTCCAGATTTAGCATTGGCTTGAATTAATAACCTAGAGTGCCTCCGTAACATTTCGAGAGCGAGTGAAATGCGGGTGAGAAAGACTACAGTGGCGGTGCCCGTTGAGCCAGCCTAGACGACAACTCGGCGATTACCAACGCTAGCACACCCTCGAACGTGCTTGACGCCATTTACTGTAAGCAGCGCGCCCTGGCTCTCAAAAACACGTCTCCACCACATACTTATCATCATCGGCAACGCGGGAAGTGTCTGCGCAAATGTGTTTTTCTGGATGAGCGGTCCATTGTCCTAATCTGCCGCGGGCTGCGACGCTTGATTTCCATCTCTCTGTAGTGGAAGTATGCGCTATCTTTGCAACTTTAAGATAGCTGAACGACCCCAGAGTTGACCAAGCAATCACCGAGTTTTGTCCCTTGCGAACACATCGAGTAGAACAAGTGCGATGACAGTCATGATCGTTTAGCATATGTATTGGGGGCAGACAATCTACACTACGGTACGCGATGATCAAAAGTCAACCCTCACAAGTATGTCCCTCCATCAGTAAGTATTGCTAGAAGGTTTAAAAGGCAACGCGCGTCGAAAGGAAAGTAAAAAGAACCATTCTGTGAAAGCAACAAGCGACGCGCGTGCAAGAAAGCGGTAAAGCGCAAACGGGGTGGTAATAGAGCACAAGAGAAATAAACCAATAGCAGGGGTCAAAAAGGAAAACGTTAAAAGCCGGCGAGCGCCATCACCAGCCTCCGAACCATCTCGTAGGCGGTCTGCGCCGAATCACAGGGATAGAAGTAGGGGTTGGCTCGACAATGACTTCCAGCTGGGTCGTCTTCGGAATATCGGCCTGGGAAGGTTTAGATGCCGATTCGGGAGCGGGAGAAGCAGCGAGGCGGGTGTTGGCAGGGGCAGGGACGGTGACGGTCTGAATCTGGATCTGGGTCTGGGTGAAGATTTTGGTTACAGCTTCAGGTTCGTACTGGTATTCAATGAGCGGAAGTCCCTGTGCACAACAACGTGGCATCAGCGGACGTTCTAACAGACACACGAGAAGATGCGCAAATAGACTGAAGTTTGGGCCCGCCCTCACGAGAGACGAAGGATGAAAATGGGAAAAAAAGGGAATTGATTCCGCAAACACGTGACAACGTCTGTCCGATCGTGCTCTCCAGTCTAATGCGTAGAGAGAAGATGGGGGAACAATGAGATTGGAACCGTTGTCCCCCAGCTCGGACGAAGGAGGGAAGGGGGTGTTCGGGGTTGGGTTCATGAATGATACGGACAGAGTACATGAGAGAGAAAAGGTCGGGGACCCTCCTTCGTCTCAGAGCTCGGAGCGGCGCGGGATAGTTGGCGATACCTTGGGTTTCCGTTTGGCGCCCGCAGGTTCGTAAATATACTCTTCTTCTACCGTCTGCGGGTTGTCATTACCCAGAGCACTGTGGATGTCGGGAATCAGATATATGAATTGAGCAGTAGAAAAGGGTTCCTACACTAATTGCTCCATGATCCAGCTTTCGCGTCTAGACGCGTCGTGCTCTCTGCGATTGACGCTCTCCTCTCTCTTACCAATCTCTCGTTCTCTTTCAGCGATTTTGAGCTCCCTGTCAAGGAGATCCTCGAGACGAGGAGTTGCCTCCTTCCACCAACCAGGAACAGTGAGCTCCTGCTCCTTCACAACCTCTTTGATGACTGTTTGGACTGCAGAAGGTTCACAAACGGGGCATACGATAGGCGTTGTCGAGGGGATGACACCGCCGGGGGCACCAGCGAGAAGCTCTGCTTCACGGCGGGCGACGTCGGCCTCACGCATGGCAACGGAGCTCTCACGAGCCACGAGTACTTGGGAACGTTTGGGGGTCAGGATGCCCCACACGCCACTGGGAGTCGGGTCGCCGGCAGCGGGAGACGCGCTGTTGGAGGGCAAAGAGAGCATGACGGCCAAGACTGCGAGGATGAGCGAAAGGACAAGGAGGAGGGTAGTGGAGGAGATGGTGCGGTGGTGGTGCTCTCTTCTCTCTCTGCGGTGACGGTCGTCGCGTTCATGGTGAGATGATGATGGATTAGCCATCCTGACGCTTATCGAATGCGACGGCGACAAGGATGTTGAGGTTGAGGGGCGAAGGATAGACGTGTTGGACGAGGGAGGGACCGTCAACGTAGCAGCGTGCGACGTAAATAAGGTCGTTTATCGTTCGTGAACGTCGTTGCAAACCGCGTGCTCCTCGTTGCCTGCAGCTGCGGTGGCTAAATGAAGGGAGGAGGAGAAGGTTGGTTTGAAAATGCTGAGATCGCCTTTGTTTGTACCAAATCGAACATCGACCAAACAACACGTGGTGCAGATTTATGATTATTCTCAATTTAACCGCGCAACCGTGCAAAGTGAAATCTTTGGAGATAAAAAAATTACAACAACTTCTTTCTCTGCATTCTATAACGTTAAAAAAAAAAACAGCGCAGACTGACGTTGTCGTCGTGGAACGGCATTTTCGTTGAGGACAAGCAGTCTAAAAAAGGAAATTATCGGCACGTGCTTGCCTGTTGTCCAAGCCATGGTCCTCGTCGTCGTCGTCTGCGATGGCCTCAAGGCGTACAAACCATGTCTTCAGCACGGCCTCTCCGTCAGGAAGCCCATCAGACGTTTACTCAATGCCGATAACGCCCAAGGTCAGGCGACCCAGAACCTCTGTCATCCCCACCATGCGTTCTCCTGCATCCACGCCCTCAATCTCCTCCTCGGTGCCTTTCGATTGGGATGCCGCGCGTTCCATGAAGCCCCCGCCCTATCCGTCCCCTCTGAGAACCAGGCCACGCAAGAGTGTTACCCCAGGAACCCCTGCGAAAAAGAAGGTCATCAAGCAGACAAGTTGGGTCGAGAGGTAGACCGTTTGAATAATTACTTAGCAACAAATTGACCAAACTATGTAGGTTCACAGATATACCTAGCCAGCTTCTCTTGGACTTCCCTCAAAATTTGCCCCTCCCATATCCGAGAACCTCTGCGTTTATCTTGGGCGGCAGCATGCATCTACTCCATCTCTTTATCCGCGTCAGCCAATCCCGCAAGGTCTCAGATTCCGATCTCGGTTGGGAAGACATGTACCGAGAACACGATGGAACACCTTGGTTCGACTGGGTGCGACCTAATCTCATTACCTAATCATAGTCATATTCACTTCACAATGCGTGCAGACCGTCCCGGTGACACTTCTGCTCGTGGTCCTCTCCGCTTTGAATGTCCTCTACCTCCTCTCCCGCACCCGTGTCTACACCCTGAACCACCGCACCGAGCGGGTTTCCTCCCCGAACGTCTCGTTCGTGTTCGTGAACCCGACCGAGCCGCCCACGCCCATCTCACTGTCCGCCCGCCTCTGGCGCTACGTCTCCCAGTGCGGACGCTGGCTATTCGCCCTGAGTCCGCCCCGCGTGGACGCGGACGAGAGCGAGCAGCCCCCGGCGCGGCGCGTGCAGCGCCTCGAGCTCTGGATCCCCGGCGAACTCGAGCTGAGCCTCTTCTGCTTGTATTCCCCTGCGCATGCCATCCTGTGGATGTGCACAGGGCCGTCGAACTGGATCGGCCTGCTTATCGTTATGTGCTTGGTCAGCGCCCAGGTTCAACCCTCTTCTTTATCCTTGTTGGTGCATTGCATTGACGATGATTTTTTGTTTTGCGATGCGCCAGTCACATGTCATGGTAGTCTCATACACTGGTCTGCTCAAGGACAAGGAGATCGTCGCGGCAGAGGTCATGCACGAGTACAACGAAAAGGTAGGCTGTTTATTTCTTTATTTTCTCCTCCACTTACGGCATCTAGTTTGTCAACCCACGCCTCAATCCCATCCGCGTCGATGCTGCCGTCATGACACACGAGGCTGAGGTCGTCAACATATGGGGCGATAGGAGTTACTACTGAAGAATTGGTAGATGAAGTACATACAGCATTGTGTATTGCAAGCGTGGTTTCCTTTTTGGCTCCCATGGTCTGCATGGTTATCTATCAAATCACAACTGCAAGTCTAGGGTCATAATGACCCCACTGGAGCCTTTACAATGCAGTCCCGTGGAAAAAGGGATCTTCTGTATAAAGGTGTGTGAATACTGAAGCAAGAATAATCTGTGGATACACCATCCGAGATGATAAAACCCTGCTCCTTAAATAACAAAACTGTTGCTGTTCATGCACTCTGGGCCTGATAAAATTTCTGCAGATCTGCTACGTCATCCTTGCTTCCAAGGAACACGGAGCATCGTTCGTGGATGCTCGTGGGTACTATGTCGAGGATCCGCTGCTTCCCGGTAGTGGCGACGCCGCCAGCCTTTTTGGAACGGAAAGACGGAAGCAATGAGTCGTTCACATTATGAACTCAATCGAGCTGGGAAACAGAGACGCCCACCTGCTCAGTCAAGAACGCCATGGGGAACGCCTCGTACAAGAGCCGCAGCTTTCCCTTCTTGTTCTTCTTGTCGTCGGGGTATCCGAAGATGCCTCCATAAAGCAGCGTGCGGTGCACGTCCGCAACCATGGACCCGATGTACCGCGCGCTGTATGGTGACTTGCCTCCCGCGGGGAATTTGATCGAATTCAAGTATGCCGTCACTGGCGGATGGAAATACATCGCGTTACCCTCGTTGAACGAGTAGATTTTGCCACGCGGGGGTATCTTGATCTGTGGCGAGTGAGCTACCGTTTCTCGTGGGTGACGTGGACTGGGAAATGAGGGAGCTCACGTCTGGGTGTGTGAGGATGAACTCCCCTAGTGCGGCGTCAAGTGTGTAGCCGTCCACTCCGTTGCCGGTAGACAACACTAGGTTAGCGGAGGATCCGTACCTGCACAACTATGAGAGACTCGCATGACAAATTGCGACGGATAGACATACATTGTGTAACCAGCAGCGACCATTTCGCTGCCAGGCCGCAGTACATCCTCCAACGTGCCCTTGGAATCCGGCCGCTAGAAGGGAATTTGAAGATGTTAAGCGAAATAATAATAATTGGGAGAGCAGGCTCTCCGGCCCGGACATGAGACAAATCTACCCACCACTTTGTAGATGCCAAAGATAGTACCGATATTCACACCAGCGTCGATATTACTGCTACCGTCGAGTGGATCAAACACGACGCAGTACTTCCCACGATGCTTCTCATCGATGATGATGGCCTCCTCGAGCTCCTCTGATACAAGCACCGCGCATTTGCCTGATGCCCTTAGCGCGTTCACCATGATGTCGTTGGAGAGCACGTCGAGTTTCTTCTGTTCCTCGCCTTGGACGTTGGTCTCCCCCGCAAGGCCGACCCTGTTGAGGTAAATCGCCCAGTAAAAGGGGCATTGAGTATAGCACTCGTTTCAGAATACGGAGTGACCCCTTCACTCACAGATTGATAAGCCGAGCCTTGCGCACATTCGTCGCGATGAACTTGGACGTGACTTGGATGCCCGTCAACAGCAGCGTCAGATCGCCGGCCGCTGGGCCTAGTCGTATTTGATCGTTCAAGACGTGTCTGTGACCCGACCACGCTCGCCGTCAGTGATGGTTAGCAGGGTAGGTCGGGCTCACCGCGTGAGGGTGATGAGATCGATACTGGGCGGCTCTTCCCTGGACATGATCAGATGTGGTTTCTTCTCAACGGTACCAGCTGAGATGGAGGCTTTCGAATTCGTTCGACGCTATATGCGGTCGCGGGAGGATACGGAGGAGACTGACTGACTTTGATTAGTCCGTTGGGGACCCGGAATGGGGTGTTCCGCAAACGGGCTCAACGACACTCGGCGGGGACAGGGGCCAATCACGTGTTGCAGGCTATGGGATGGAAATATTTATATGCTACGGATGTGCAATACACGGTACAATATACACGGGTTATCGTTTCCTTTTAGTCCCAATGCCAATGCCAATGCCGATCCCAGCCATCTTTGTCGTCGTCTTCCGAGTTCGCAACGGAACAGGGAAGGCGTCGCTATCTTCATCTTCCAACTCCTCTTCCACCAGCCGCGCGGTCTCCTTCAAGCTCGCCTGATCACCACCTCCACCATCGCCACCATCGCCACCACTGTCGCTCCCCCGGATCCCGCTCATGTTAGGCCTGATCGTCTCAAGCAGAGGCACCTCGTGCCCAGATCCCAACTCGTCGTCTTCGTCATCCTCGAACGCACACGCCTGAGCCTGTGCAATCGCCACCGCGATCTCCGCGCTGATGTTCGCCATGCGTGCTTCTAACGGCTGGCCTGGCGGTCCGAACTCGGTCGAAGATACCGGGACGATCCCACCCCCCGCTGAATTGAATAGTGCCGTTATGGTGCGGACTGACTCCTCTAGCTCTACATCCTCGTCGTTTTCGTCCCCTTCGACCTTGCGCTTCTTGGCTTTAAAATTATATTTACTGTGGGAGGCAGATGATACGTGAGTCAGTCGCATGGACTCGGATCAAAAAGGCGATGATCACCCACACGTTCGGATCAGATTCCCATGTCGAATCGTGGGTCCGCATGTGTTGCGTCAGCGTCGTCCTTCTCGTAAAGGTTTTCGCACAGGTAGGATCTTCGCATTTGTATGGACGTTTGCCTGTATGGGTCCTCCGATGTCGCGCGAGACTGCTCGAATCACCAAACGTTTTCCCACACCCCGGATATTCACAACTATGGGGCTTCTCCCCGGTATGTACTCGAGCATGCACGTGTAAGGCTGAACGCTATGGACAAAGCATAAGCGCAAGGGAGGGAAAACAAATAGAACAAAATCGATTACCTGTATGAACGTCTTCCCACATCCACCGTGTGAGCAGATGAACGGTCGCTCCCCAGTATGTATTCGAACGTGACGGGCAAGGTCACTCTTACGCGAGAATGACTTCTGGCATTGATCATGGTCGCATACATGCGCATTGAGAGCCATATTCTTCTTGCGCAGTCTCTCTGCGGCAGCTTGAGTGCCAACAACGGTAGAAGTCGACGCAACAGGTTGCGAAGTGCTTGTTTGACTTGGGGAGTCGGGAACGGTGATAGGCGTAGGTGTAGGTGAGCTCGGTGATACATGATCTTCTGGCTGCACACGTGACACGACGGGCGAAGGGTCGCGAGTTGCTTGATCCGTGCGTTCGAGTTCTTGTTCCGGATCGTGGCCAAATGAACCAATATGAGTGAAGATTTCGTTAATATCCGGGAACGTGTCGGCGTCGTGAGGTGGAATATGGTTTTGGGCAGCATCGGATTGGGTTCTGGAAGGCGTTGGGCACCTATTGTTGTCCTTTACTTGGGTGTCATCACGCCTCTGGTCATCGTATAGATAATTCGGACTATCGGCAGGTTGTTCTTGCGATTTTATCTGCTTCGGCGATGCGGTCCCGGTCTCTGCATTGTCCCCGTCGGTGAGGGAATGGAAAGCAGGTGCTGTTCGTGTCGTCCTCTGCTCCTTTTGCGTGGCTGTGGTGCTGTCGTATCGTGCAAACAACGAATCTTTGGCGGTCAAACTCTCGGTCATCCGTTCAGCTTCAGCGGCGTGCGCCTGCTGCAGGACAGCCGCCAGACCGGCAAGATTGATGCTCAGTCCAGCGAGGGCCTCCGAAGTCGCGCTGCTGTTTGGGGACAGAGTAAGGTCACCTTGGATGCGGCGTTCTTGCTGCTCAAAATTGGCTTGTCGCTGTTGCGCCGCGGCGCTCAAAAGGGCGGCAGACGCAGCCGAGGCGTTTTGATTGAGCAGCGTCGCGATCTCACGTTCGAGCATCTCGACGGTGAATGTCTCGCTGGTTGACAGGGCGTGCGAATGTGGACTGGGGTCGGAGAACGCCTCGTGCAGGGATGACATGCCGGCGGAGTGAGGGAATGACGGATCGTGTGGGCGCACTTGGTCGAGGGAGTTCAAGTCAGTGCCGTCGTCGCACTCCATTGGGTCGTCGTGTACGACGTCTGAGAGTCTCAGGAGGGGTTCCTCGTGGTCCATAGTCGACAATGACATCTTGGGGCTCCAGTGCCCTACGTCGTAGTCGACCGAGTGTATGTTGGAGACAGCAAATGACAGCGCTGAGCTCTGCTGCTGGATGCCCAGCGCTTTAGTGTTTATTGAATTGAGCGCGACGCTATGGGATGAGATAGCGCTGATGATGAAGGGAGGAATTTCCAGCGCTGCAAGTGCAACCCAGTTGAAGGGTTCGATAGCACAAACGCGTGAGAAATGAGCTCTATTTATGGTAACAACACGTGACTTCTAATAATGACTATTAGTAATCCATTACAGCAGTCTCAGCTCTCTACTACTAAGACTGGGATGATCCATTCGTGTTTGTGCAGCTAGTTGAGGACGTCGCTGCTGTGAAGAATGGTTTTATTATGTACCCAGGTCGCCTACCTTTTCCTTGGTTGGTTCGCAAGTTGCGTCCGCACTATGAATTCACATGCATTAGAAGACCATTTTGCGTAGCAATTTTCAAGTTTGACTGGCCTGCGGATATTGGTGCTGGTGCTGGTATGAGGTACAAGGACAAGGCGTGGATGGTATGAGCAAATGTTGCACTGAAAGCTTCCGGGAAGGCAACGGCAACTGAGGCGTGGCCTCGAGCGACGCGAGCAGTGAACCGAGCCAGGATGTTCACCGCGCTCGTCGTTCCACTCTTCGTGCTCGTGTGTGCGACAGGCCTCAAAGCGACGGTCCTGGTCGACTTCCAGGTCGCACAGCCGCCTCCCTTGCCGAGAGACGCGAAGACGTGCACTCTGAAGATCCTGCAGTGAGTGACCCGTGCTTGAGCCATATCATCTAACAATCCCATCCGTGCGTGCAGGCGTACTTTCGCATTTTCCTATGGCAGGTATGTGGTAGGTTTGTACCCTGGATTTCAGAGTTTGCCGCTCAGTTTGCGTCAAGAGAGGAGATTGTTCAGTACACGTATGCCATTCTGCAGACTCTTCACATCAGTGTCCCTCATCTGCCTGCACATAGACCGCCAACGGATTGCGGCGCCCCCGGCTCGTGGGCGGGTATTAGCCTCAATTTTACCGTCACCTCCAACGGTACGCAATACGATAGGCTCGGCACCTTCACCTTCCACAACGTCGAAAGTATGCCTGGTGCCCTTCATATTTTGGAAAACATTTACAGGTTCATTAGTCTGGCGCACGTCGACTCCTGAGCCCACACGGGGAGACGGAATCATCTGGACCTACCTGAAGGATGTGACGCGGTATATGCCACTCTTTGCAAAACCTGGTACCTTTATTTTAGAGCTCGATAATGTGATCCAACCTGGTCTGGATGGCGAATACGCCAGTGCGTTCCCACACTTGTCTCTGCCTTCAGCTCATTTCTGACGATCATTTACGAACAGCACAATTACATGCCACGTTCTTTGCCTCGTCAAACAAACACCCCCCAGCTCGTCAAGCCGATGAGATCATTCCCATCTCAACTCTTAAGTCCAACACCGGCAACCAGGCGTCCGTACCCCCTGCTTTTTCTGTAAAGTCACATTCCGTTGGGCTCCTGCGCGAACTTACCAAGCAAATATGTAGCTTCCTGTTACGGTCCCGCAGAATGCTGTAGAGATTTATGCTGAGATTTATGCATCTGGCAATGGCAATGAGGAGTTCTGGGTATGCATTATTCTATCCATGACTGCTATCTATGGTATTCTCATAGAGAATTGTAGTACTTCAACGCCGCGAACGAGTTCAAGGGAAACCTACCTGACGGCACTGCATTTGGTCAAGGACCTTTCAGAGAGGTGCGCGTCTTGGTGGATGGACAACTCGCTGGTGTCGCCTTCCCGTACGAGATTTATATAGGCCGGCCGAAAAAGCATTAGCTTATTGTGGTGATCCGCAGTTTCGCAACAATTTTTACTGGAGGTATAGTTCCATCAGCGTGGAGGCGCGTCATTACCTTTCATTTTGATTGCAGCAAGACCTGAGAAGTGGGCAGGCCAATCACAGCATACGGTGCCCTCGACCTCCCCACCTACTTCCTGGACCTCACACCGTTTGTGCCAAGACTGACGGACGGGCAACCCCACACGGTCACGCTCGATGTCGCGTCCGCCGAGTCGGACCATGCGATCAACCAGAATTGGTACGTGTCCGGAAGCTTGCAGGTGATCACGGACGGCGCGTCGACGCAGCGCACGACTGGACGCATGACGGTGTACGAGGCGGAGCCGTTTGCGCAGAGTACCACGACGGGCAGCGTCGGCCCGGGTGTGAACATCACCGTCACGGCTGCTAGGAAGATTCGCATCGAGGCTGACATCCTCAGCGGGAGTGGCAAGATGAAGCATGTCGTGTTCACGCAGGACCTGCAGTACCGGAACATACAGAGCTACGTTGGACTGACCCAGGTGAGTCAACAATTCCGTTTCGCTCTTGAGATGATATAAGTATGGACTATTCATGTCGCTTTCTCTGAGCTAGAGCGTCGACCAATTTGCGAGCGGCAACGTTCTGTCGATACATGACGGGGTTCCTGTGGTCATGGACTACTTCTCGTATCCTCTCATCGTCAATTTGACTTTCACGGATCCGCTCGGCACGAGCTTCACCGCTGACTTCGACCACTCCTACGACCGTGCGCACAAACCCGCCTCCTTCCTCACCCTTTCCTCGATCATGTCGTATCAACTGGCTAGTGCGAATCATCTCCTACACGGCTTAACCATCGCCCTATTTCTCATTTGTTTGCTTTCAGGCGGAACCCTCATTCGCACGCCGTCCGGCAACGTTGGAATGGGTACCAGCAACAACACCTTCACCTACCAGGACAGGGACTCCAACACCTATTCACGAAAAGTCGTCGCAGCAATGGATAACATCGTCTTGGACGAGGAAAGCGGCACTCTGGCGCCGCAACATCCGATAGCTTACCAAAGCGTGCCCTTCAATGAGATCGTTGGAAGCGCGAGGCTGCCTGGCGTGAGCAATATTTGAGTCTAGCCATGTCCGCCGGGTTTCTGGGCGATTCATTCGTAAAGTGGACCATATGCACCACTACAGTACAGTCGTTTGTGTCATCTCGCTCGTTCGAATGTCACTCGTTTATTCGATACGGTCAACTCTATGACGAGCTGGCCCTTTACAAATTGACGGCCAATACTGTAGTCTATAGCGCTTACAAATCCAGCCTCAGTTACTGCCTCACTTGTGAGTTTCCTTTGCGAGTCTCCCCCTCGCAAAGCCTCAAGAAAATGAGCCGCCCTCCCCCCCGTCGGTGCAATGTACGTCGTTGTTTCGTGCACATTTTATTACTCGGCTTCACAACTCTTCCTGTAAGCTCTATTACACCGACGGCACACCTCGCAAGCTCAGAGCCGGCGGGTATGGTTGCCCACTTGGCTCTTCCTGCCGCTTCGTGCACCCAGAGGACTCACTCTGGAAGGACCTCTTGCCATCTAACCGCCAGCCCCCTGCCGAACTCGTATTTGACGTCTCGCCCATGCCTTTACGACACAGATCAAGATCGCGGTCGCGCGAGTCCCTACAGAGGCGCCCCGCGCCCCGCTCGCGCCCCTCCAGCCCCGCACAACGGCGCCCATCATTACCGCCGCCCCCCGCTTCTGCGCCCACCCTATCTAGCCAGTCGCGTGCGCCACAGCTGTACCGCCGTTCCACGTCTCCCGACCGCCGCTCGAGCGACGGCGGACGGAGATACGAGCGGACTCCCCCGCGCGTGCATGCGTCCTCTTCTGATGTCCAGCGCGTCGGCGGGCACCAGGCCTGGACGGATGATAGGAGGGCTGCGCCGCGGCTAGCTGCGTTCGCGACTCTGCCCACAGGCTCTTCGCATTCGCCTTCGTCCATGTCGCTCCCCTTTCGCTCGAACTTTACTCAGCCCCCTACCCCCCCTCCTCAACGTGTTCCCCTTCCGCCCCCGCCGCCACTCCCCAGGTCTCCATCATTCTTATCCAGCGAGAATGGTGCTCCACCACGTTTTGTGCCTGTTCCACCCGAGCCTACGCTGCAGGAGAAACGAGAGTCATGGGCAGAAAGGATAAAGTACGTATTGTAACATTTATTTATTTATTATTTTTAGCTGAATAAAATTCTACCTTGAAGGCGGTTATCTGACTGTCTCGTTTCGCGAGCGGAGTATAACAAGGTCGAGGCAGAAATCCGAAGGCTCCGACGATTGCGCCAATCCTGGAGATACGCGGACCTGGACGAGTCAACGCAAGCGACGCTTAATGCGCAGTTGACACAGATGGAACTGCAGTGCGAGAAGAAGAAAAGCGAGTACAGCGCTGCATTTACACATTTAGCCGAGTCTGAGTTGTGGCCCACACTGCACCGACCCGATGTGAAGGCGGCAGAGGAGAAACACCGTGAGCTGATGGCGAGTGCTGCTGAGCTGCGAGACACGCTGGTCGAGTTGGATCGCACCATTAAAACGTACCTCAAGGAGCACACAAAGGATGTTTCGACCGACGACGGTATGAAGGTGGATCCCTCGCCCCAGCTGCGGCCGCGGCCACCGCCTCCGTCATCGAAATGGCAACCCGTGCCCGCTGCAGCCAACACCGACAAGCGTGAGCATATTGACATCCGCCCGCCCGGGCAGCCCGTCGGGGTCGTCTCTGACGAATCCGAGTTCGAGCTCATCCAAGACAGGCTCGTAACATTGGAAGGGCAAGCGTCATATCTCGAGAACGTCATGGTCCAGCAGCAGCGTGACTTCATGGACGAGGTCGAGGGGCTTTTAGAAGTGAAACTCGAGGAGATGGACGAGCGTACGGCTGCGGCGACAAAATCCGCTGAAGCGTCCACCGAGACGTCATACGCTCAAAAACTTTCCCTGATCGAGGAAAGCCTCACCGTGATGGGTAATCAGGTGTCCGAACTCGCGACCGATATGGCCGGCATGATCCAACAAGCAACTGCCGATGAAGCGGAGCTTGCGCAGTTAAAGCTGGAAGCCGGACAACTTAAAGCTCAAGATATTGAGGTACGAGTTCGGCTTGTCGATCACGCACCCCAATTGAAGGACTTGTATTTTTTAAGAAAGAGGAGAAAATCCTCTCCTACGTTCAGACACAAGAGAAAAACATGCGAGAGCTCCACGCGCTCGACTCAGCCCTTCAAGCATACGTCGACCAGCCGCCGCCACCACCCCCTTCTATCCCTCCCGAAGACATCGCGCGCGCAGTAGAGGCCCCGCTCCTTGAAATTGCACGGAACAACATGCGCGCGCAGTTTGAGGAGTTCCGCGCGAATGTCGATGAGATGCTCAACCAACGGTACGCGGAGGTCTACAAGGCTGTTTGGGCCAAGTTAGGTCTGACCCTGGAGATGGTGGAAGTCTTGGCTCGGCACCTCCAGCTGGAGGAAGCGGGAGAAGTCCCGGACCCGTAGAGCACTTAATAATAGTATATTTACGAATGGAGCTATCGGGACCGTCGTCACCCAAAACGACTGTTCTGCATATCTGCAAAATTAAAAAAACTGTCAGCTGGCAAAAATGGTGCTCATACCGAGGATCGAACTCGGGACATTCGCATTACTAATGTATCCACATAAGTACGAAACTCTGACCACTGAGCTATACGAGCATCTCGTATTTATCATAATTTTATGCCGATATGTCTAATATCATCCCGAGAGAGATCGGGGTCCTTGATTCTCCTGCCACCTAACCGAGTCTAGTGAACCTCTGCAAGACTCAGCGAACCAAGATACAATTCCTTTATATAATATTCGGATTCCAGAATACCCGAAAGTACTGGCCAACAACCCCAGCCATGCCCGATCGGCTCATATCAGCACTTCTTGTGCCCCCCCGTTGCCTATTTGAATGAACCGTCTACCGACGCGGTGCCCCTGCTCCTCCGAATGCGTGATCCATACGAGCGCTTTGACCGCCGACTCGGATGAGTTGAGCTCCGAGATGAGCGTCTTCTCGACGAGTAAGGACGACATGGGATCGAGTGCCGAGGTTGGTTCTGTTGCAGTCGAAGGAAGAAACATGAATGAGCATCCATCTGATCTAAGAACCTGGAGAGAACGAGCGCGCGTCACCGTCGAGCAGCAGCACCTCGGCCGAGTCTAGACCAACAGCGATGGCCAGTGTGATGCGCTGTGCCTCGCCGCCGCTCAGGCTGTTCCATGGCCTGTCCCAGAGCGGGGGATCGACGCCCCACGCGCGAGACATCTCAAACGGATCGCTCGCGGCCTTGGACGACGACGACTGGGACATGCGCGAGGAGAAGCTAGTGACGGCGGCGAGGAAGTCGCGTGGCGTGCCCGGGAGGAGGGATGGCCTTTGCGGGACGTAGAGCACCTTGGTCCGGTAGCTAGGTATGCCTGGTGGGGAGCACCGTGGACACGTGTCATTGTATCGTTTCGCATTGGCAAGTCAAGCGGTGTTATTTTACCGTAAGCGTTTGGTGGTCTACGACAAGATGCGAAGGTAAAGTCAGTTGGTACGCGTAATGTTGACAACGACGCGTACCTCCCCCTGTACAAGACTTGGCCTTCGTAGACAGTCAAGTGGGCAAGCGCCTTGAGCAAGGTTGTTTTCCTGTTATTCACTCCTGCCTGAGAAGATAATTCATGACTCGAAATGGCTGGCCCACCCAGAACCACTTCGTCCCTGTAGAATGACCACATCGCGTTCCCTGACCTCGAGGTTCAGCTTTGAGAAGATGAAGTCTCCGTTGTCTCTAGCGCAAGAAAGATCATTGGCTTGCAGAAGGGCAGACGCTATTTCCATATTTCAACAGTAATTGGTGTGGTTTAGGAATCGAGTCACATGGTTGAGGAGACGCGTCGTGGAAGCAAGACAGACGGGCCTGTCTTGTACGATAAATCACAGCCGAAAAAAAAACAGCGAAAAGACGCTGGCGGGAACTAGTGCATGGCAATATACTATGGCTGCATCCCCATACTCTGCCGTTCCATCTCCTCCATTGTCAGGCTAGAACTCTCGACCATGAGACCGACGCCGAATCTGGCTTGATTCTGGAAAGGACAGGGTTGAGTCGAAGCTGCAAGAGCGAGAAAGGTGAGTAGTACCCACTTTGTAATGATCGATCTCGCCCGATACCGTAAAGGCAAAAGTAGGCAAAAATCGTTGTTCTAATACGGCCATGACCTTCCCTGCCGAGTCCACCTGCGCCTTGAATGTTGCCATGCGCAGAGCATATTTAGCTCCCAATGTCGCGATTGCCTCTCTCCGCTCCGGTCGAGCCATTATCTGCAGGTCCGCAGCCACGCTGAGTTTGGGACTCAAGTTGTGCCAGTAGGTCGCCATTAACAGTCCGGCAGGCTGAACTTGGGCGGTGGCGATCCAGTCGCGTTGAGAACTAGTGTATCTTGCAATGTATGAAGTGCTGAAGTCGAATAGGCCAGGACTTGAATGCTGACAGAGAGATTCGAATCCAGTAGCAAGGTTCTTGGAGACGGATTGTTGGTAGCTGACGATATATACCCCTGTGAGGTCTGTCGGCCAAGGATTGCCCGCCTTGAAATTCAAAGTGAAATCTTTGCCGTGGTATTCGTGCTCGAGTTGGCACATGCTACGTCCAGGGACGGATGTGATCTGGGGAATGATGAGCTTAGGTCATATCTCGTTGCTGTTGATGCTCGACTTACCTGAGTCTGTATCTTAGAAAGATGGGCGGGTGACCACTGGTGATTCAATCTAGCATTGGTGTCGCCCTCGTGACCAACGGTCCCTTGAAGGACCAGCTGCAGGCCAGCGGAAGAGTTTGAGAGTGGGATCATGAATGACAGACAGAAAGCGAGGGACCTTTTGAGTGGCATACATTGCGCTGAAGTCATATCTTGAGGGGGAATCAGAAGATCCTAGCGAAAAGTTGTGTGAAACTTGGAAGATGGGATTGACGGAGAGGCTTTTGGTCAACTCTGCGCGGCCACCATCATAGATATAGCTCGCCAGGGTCTCTGAAGAAGAACATCAGCGAGCAAAGCACGTCAACTGTGTGTTTACAGAAGAAAGGTCTGAAAGGACGGACCCTTCGGTTCTTGGTGAACTTTCTCAACGTTACCTGGGTTGGGCAAGTCGAGTTCCTCGCGCCATTTCGAGAAACGGCGAAAAACGCTGGTCCACGGTGACGCGCCATACTTGGATGAGGCAATAGCCAATTCGTATGGATCTGAGGGGTGGTCTATCTCTGAACGCCACCAGCTAACCATGGTTTGAGGTGTTGAGGCAGATACGGTCAGTGTTATACGCCTTGGCCGAACCCGTGACTGTGGTAAAAAAAAAAAGAACGGATTGGCACACACCAAACATGACCAAAACATTAAGGCTGTTATTTTCTCGGTCTGCCTGCTTCGACACAAGCAACTCTTATGGTGAATTTCGCGTGAAAGTAGCACCCATAAATCACAGATAACCATGGATGGGTGCTGAGGGCACAAGAATCATAATGTAGCTATGTACCACCAAAACGGACACTTAGCATGGGGTTAGGGTTATCGAAAGGGACGAAGGGACGGTGAGTACGATGCAATTGAAGACGCCGCCGCTCAATGTTACGTCCGTGCGTCCGCGCATATAGATAGGCCCTAATCTGATGACCGCAGAAAAGACGAGCCTGAACAGGGCTGAGTTAGGCAATCACAGCGCAGATAAGCGCCTGTGGGTGAGATTGACAAGTGGGGGTAAAAACAACGACAAATGCAACTACAGAATACAGGGAGAGGGGGTAGTGACACGAAAATACAGGTGCGAGGCTAATAAGGAACAAAAATGAGAGCAAGGAGGAAGGCTGAGTAAGAACGACATACGCAAGGCCTTAAGGGACACCGAGTGCGAGAGAGGAGGTGAAGGGGTGTACTCGGGTTTAAAAAGGAAAAAATTGATTCAGATGAAAAGCAGGCACTAGGGCGGAAGAGGATGAAAGCGGAAGTTAAGGTAAACACTGACAAGCAGAGGAAAGGAGGGTGAGAATAGCGAGAAAAAGGTTAGGAGGCGGCATGGGCCTCTGAGACGCGCAGAGCGTAGGGTGAGATGCGGAGCGTGAGGCGCAGGGTGAGAGGAAGAGCGAAAGGCGCAGGTGGCCCGAGCACCTCCAGAGCTCCCCGTAAGTTTAAATCCGGGTTAAGCTGTGGACATGTCTAGGAAGTGTGACGGCTGTCGTGTTTCACATGGGGTTCGTTTCATATTGGTCTCCTCCTTGGCTATATGAAGGGCGCTCGCAGCTCCTCGGTGCGCCAAACTATTTAATGTCTCTAATTGGCACCGGCACAGCGATACGATATCTCACCGTCCTCTTTGCAATCATTGTGAGTGATGTTTTTTTACTCGCCTGAATTGCAGATTGACCCCATGCCTGATAGATTGGTCTGCACTGGGTCTTGAGCTACTCCAATAGCGATTACAACCGTGCCATCTCTTTAGAGACGTTGAAGGAGTGGCTTCGTGGCCAGCATCCGAAGCCAATATCTGACAACCATATCCCCGTCGCCAGCCCGCCGCCCCCGTCCAAGCTCAATGCTGTCATCGTTATCCTAGCCAGAAACAGAGAGCTGCCCGGCGTCGTCTCCAGCATACAGCAGTTGGAACACATCTTTAATAACAAGCACCATTACGATTATGTTTTCATGAACGAAGAACCTTTCACTGACGAATTCAAGACGTAAGTGGACCGTCGCCCCTCGATTGGCATCAGGTATTGTGACCCTGTTTTCGTCAGTCGGACGTCCGAGATCACGGATAGCATAACCAAGTATATTGTAATCCCGCATGATGACTGGTATCAGCCAAGTTGGATCAATGAGACCAAGGCTTCCGCAGCTCGGGACGATATGGTAGCCCACGAAATCATCTACGGAGGTAAGCAATCCCTATAGCGTACTGGCCGTTGCGCTAACTTTCGTTACAATAGGCAGTGTCTCGTATGTATCCGCATTCCATACCCTATAAAACAACTGATTGTTGTACAGATACCGCAACATGTGCCGCTTCAACTCCGGCGTGCGTCTCCACCTCATTGGTCTGCGTTGACTAGTCCTCATCTCTCGACAGTTCTTCTTTAGACAAGAAGTCCTAAAACCATACAAATACTATTGGAGAGTAGAGTAAGTAATTCATTTTCACATCCTACCAATTGCCTTTGACCCAAATTATCACAGGCCGGACATCACATACTATTGCGACGTTGACTACGACCCATTCCAGCTCATGCAAAATAAGAATTTGGTTTATGGTTTGTTCTCGTGTCCGTCGCAGGGATGCAATATTTCACGCTTGTACAAGGCTTCACCATTACATTCACCGAGTTCGAAGCCACGATCCCGACATTATGGGCCGCCGTCAAAGGTTCGTGTGTTCGTCCCGTTTTCCAGTTTCATTTCCAATAAGGTCTCGCAGAGTTCATCCAACTCAATCCCACACTGGTGAACCCTAACAGCGCGAAGGCTTTCTTGTCAGACGACGGAGGAAAGACATACAACATGTGTCACTGTGAGTCTCTTTCCCTCAGGATATCAGTAGTACTCGCTTCTGAGACACTTCAAGTTTGGAGTAACTTTGAAATTGCTGATCTGGACTTTTGGAGGAGTGAAGCATATATGAAGTTCTTCACCTTCCTTGACGAGAAGGGAGGATTCTATTATGAAGTTCGTCACGCATATCACAAGTCCGCTTCTTGAAAACACTGATATGTCATCATTACCAGCGATGGGGAGATGCGCCGATCCACAGCATCGCAGCAGCTCTATTTGCAAGCAAGGACCAGGTCCATTTCTTCAATGACATAGGCTACCGTCATGGGCCGTACCAGCATTGCCCACAAGGAGACTTGCATAAGAAAGGCAAATGTTGGTGTGATCCAAATGACAACTTTGGTGCGCCCGAAGTATCTCATGGTTCTTATGCAACCTTACTTACTCCAAACACAGACTATATCTGGTATTCGTGCTTAGAAAAATGGGAGAAGCTCTTCGTGTCATCTTGAGCATGTGGATGCCAGTAAGAGTCTATGTAGCCTAGTAAATTCCACCTTGACATGTCAAAATACCACCTGTACAGAAAGTCCATTATCGTAATTTATGAAAAATTGCCACTGGCTACTACCACTTCAACCAGCAATGTCATTGTCACCATTATTGTTCCCTCTGCCTACATTGTTGCTGCTATCATTGCCATAGCTGCTGCTCTAGTGCCTGTGTATCACTGCTATCAGTAAGGTTTTGAAAAGAAGAAAGAAAGAAGTAAAGAATGGAACATGCTGAGAGCAGTTGCTGCTCTAACTGCAATTGTGAATTTGTCTTACTACTTTGTGGTATAGAGAAGTGTCAAGTACAAATCAGGTTATCACTAGTGCTTACAAGGGTAGGTGTTAAGATTGGCATGATGGTATATACCTCAATTTACCACCCTAAATATTTTCCTGATGACTCACTCATTGTTGCTGCTGTTATCATTGCCTCTGCTTGTCAAATTCACCACTAAGTGTTATCATAGGAGAAGGACACAATTAGACAGTTTTGATGCACCGTGTTTGTATGAGGGTATAATGTGTCAGAGAGCATCACAGTAATGGCCTTAATATTTACAAAACACTCTGGGTGTAAGAAATACAGGTGGTATTTAATATGTTGGGGTAGAATATATTATAATAAGCTACATAGGTGACATGAAGAGCCTCTTCCAATTTGCAATACATTTTCGCCACATGTAGGCTGGGTAAGGGTAAATGAGGCCGGATAAAGACCACGAGACATTTCAGACTCACTAAAGTCGTCACCTGGATTACACCTACAGTTGCCTTTCGCATGCAATTCTCCTTGTGGGCAATGCTGGTACGGCCCATGGCGGTAGCCTATGTCATTGAAAAAATGGACCTGGTCTTTGTCTGCGAATAAGGCCGCTGCGATGCTGTGGATCGGTGCATCTCCCCATCGCTGGTAATGACGACATATCAGTGTTTTCAAGAAGCGGACTTGTGATATGCATGACGAACTTCATAATAGAATCCTCCCTTCTCGTCAAGGAAGGTGAAGAATTTCATATATGCTTCACTTCTCCAAAAGTCCAGATCGGCGATTTCAAAGTTACTCCAAACTTGAAGTGTCTCAGAAGCGTGCACTGATATACTGAGGGAAAGAGACTCACAGTGACATCCGTTGTATGTCTTTCCTCCGTCATCTGACAAGAACGCCTTCGCGCTGTTAGGGTTCACCAGTGTGGGATTGAGTTGGATGAACTCTGCGGGACCTTATTGGAATGAAACTGAAAAACAGGACGAACACACGAACCTTTGACGGCGGCCCACAATGTCGGGATTGTAGTTGGGATATCAGGGAACATAATGGTGAAGCCTAGTGAAAGCGTGAGATATCTCATTTTAACGACGGATACGAAATAGACCATAAATCAAATTCTTATTTTGCATGAGCTGGAATGGGTCGTAGTCAAGGTCGCAATAGTATGTGATGTCCGGCCTGTGATAATTTGAGCAAAATGCAGTTGGTAAGACATGCAAATGAATTACTTACTCCACTCTCCAATAGTATTTGTATTGTTTTAGGACTTCTTGTCTAAAGAAGAACTGTCGAGAGATGAAGACTAGTTAGTGCAGACCAATGAGGTGGAGACGCACACCGGAGTTGAAGCGGCACATGTTGCGGTATCTATGCGATGATTAGTATCTTGGATACAGTCTTGGATGTGGGCACATACGAGACGCTACCTGTTGTAGAAAAGGATTGTATACTACATCCATGTATGACTATAGGGGCTGCGTACCTCCGTACAGAACTCCGTGAGCTACCATATCGTCCCGAGCTGCGGAAGCCTTGGTCTCATTGATCCAACTTGGCTGATACCAGTCATCGTGCGGGATTACAACATATTTAGTTATGCTGTCCGTGATCTCGGATGTCCGACTGACGAAACCGGGTCACAAAACCAATCGAGGAGCGACAGTCCACTCACGTCTTGAACTCGTCAGTAAACGGTACTTCATTCATGAAGACATAATCGTAATGGTGCTTGCTATTAAAGATGTGTTCCAACTGCTGTATGCTGGAGACGACGCCGGGCAGCTCTCTGTTTCTGGCTAGGATAACGATGACAGCATTGAGCTTGGACGGGGGCGATGGGTTGGCGACGGGGATATGGTTGTCGGATATTGGCTTCGGATGCTTGCCACGAAGCCGCTCCTTTAACGATTCTAAAGAGGTGGCACGACTGTAATCTTCATTGGAGTAGCTCAGGATCCAGTGCAGACCAATCTGTTAGGCATGGACTCAGTCAACCGATTGAGCAAGTAGGAACAGGTCACTCACGATGGTTGCACAAAGGGCGACGAGATATCGTATCGTTTTCCCCATTACCGCTGCCAATCGGAGATATTAGTTGTCTGAGGCAGAGGGAGAGCATCTGCACCGTCGTATCGTATCGTATATATTGCGAGGCTAACCTATATGAAACGTAGTGATCGGAAGAAAGCCCAACCACGTCGGCAAGGTCGGCATAACCAAACAAGGCCACGCTCAATGAAACATGGTGGATGTCATTCCTTTTTAGGCGAAACCCTAGGGTTCTGCCGACCTTGCCGACGTCGTCGATTATATCGGATTAAGATAGGGGTTTACTCCTCTTCGCTGTGTAGTTTTGATCACAGGGGTGGGGGCCTCTTCTCAAACTCGCCAGTGAAAGAATAATGCAATCACTATGTTTCATACTCGTGTTACTTCGCCTTGACCTTGCAAGTACGACAGTTCAGATACTCCTCTCCCGCTGCCATCCAAGGACTACATTTCCTCTGCGATATAACTTGAACGACCAGACATTATCACTGCTAAATATCTCTAATTCGCAGCAGCGGTAATGGGGAAAGCGTCACGGCATTTTGTCACCCTTTTTGCAACCATCGTGAGTGACCTGTTCCTACTTGCTCAGTCGGTTGACTGAGCCCATGCCTAACAGATTGGTCTGCACTGGATCCTGAGCTACTCCAATGAAGATTACAACCGTGCCACCTTTTTTGAGAAGTTGGAGCGGCTTCGTGAACAACACGTGAAGCCGATATCCGACAACTATAACCCCGTTGCCAACCCGTCGCCCCCGTCGCCCTCGTCCAAGGTCAATGCTGTCATTGTTATCCTAGCCAGAAACACGGACCTGCTGGGCGTCATCTCCAGCATGAGGCAGTTGGAACATACATTCAATAGCAAGCACCATTACGATTATGTCTTCATGAATGAAGTACCGTTTACTGACGAGTTCAAATTGTGAGTGGACTGTCGCCCCTCGATTGGCATCAGGTATTGTGACCCGGTTTTCGTCAGTCGAACGTCCGAGATCACGGACAGCATAACCAAATATATCGTAATCCCGCATGATGACTGGTATCAGCCAAGTTGGATCAATGAGACCAAGGCTTCCGCAGCTCGGGACGATATGGTAGCCCAACAAGTCATGTACGGAGGTAAGTAACCCCTATAATCGTGCAGGGCCGATAACCTTTTATTATAACAGGTAGTGTCTCGTATGTGGCCACATCTTAAGACCGGATGTAAGATAATGATCGTTGCACAGATATCGCAACATGTGCCGCTTCAATGCCGGCGTACGTCTCCATCTCGTTGGTCGTATTTATCAGCATTCATCTCTCGACAGTTCTTCTTTAGACAGGAAGTCCTAAAGCCATACAAATATTATTGGAGAGTGGAGTAAGTAATTCACTTGCGCGTCTTACCAACTGCATTTGACCCAAATTATCACAGGCCGGACGTCTCATTCTATTGCGACCTTGACTACGACCCGTTCCAGCTCATGCAAAATAAGAATTTGATTTATGGTCTGTTCTCGTGTTTGTCACTAAAATGAAATATTTCACGCTTTCACTAGGCTTCACCATTACGTTTCACGAGCTCGAGGCTACAATCCCGACATTGTGGGACGCCGTCAAAGGTTCGCGTGTTCGTCCCGTTTCCGAGTTTCTTCTCCAATAAGGTCCCACAGAGTTCGTTCAACTCAATCCCACGCTGGTGAACCCTAACAGCGCGAAGGCTTTCTTGTCAGATGACGGAGGAGAGACATACAATGAATGCCACTGTGAGTTTCTGTTATCTCAAGATACCAGTACACGCTTCTGAGACACTTAAAGTTTGGAGTAACTTTGAAATTGCTGATCTGGACTTTTGGAGAAGTGAAACATATATGAAGTTCTTCACCTTCCTTGACGAGAAGGGAGGATTCTATTATGAAGTTCGTCTCGCATGGCCGCAAGTCCGCTTCTTGAAATGACTGATATATCATCTTTAACAGCGATGGGGAGACGCACCGATCCACAGCATCGCAGCGGCCCTATTTGCAAGCAAGGAACAGGTTCATTTTTTTAAAAACATAGGCTACCGTCATGGGCCGTTCCGGCATTGCCCACAAGGAGATTTGCATAAGAAAGGCAAATGTTCATGTAATCCAAACGACAACTTTGGTGCGCCCGACATATCTTGTGGTTCTTATGCAAACTCACATACTTTAAATTTAGACTACGTATCGTATTCATGCTTAGAAAAATGGGAGATGCTCTTCAAGTAAGAGGCGTCCATGTTTATTATGTATTTAATAGATTACATCCAGAGTGTAATGTAATGGAAGTGGATGTGGAAGACGGTATCACCCCTGGCACATTACAATGCCTCTGCGAACACAGCGCATGCGGCAGAAACAAGGGCGAACACAGCACAGACAGTGGCAACGAGGGCGAACACAGAGCAAGCGGCAGTGACGAGGGCATATGACGCAGGTCGTGGTGACGAGTGGGGCAGCGGCGAGCGACAGCAACGAGAGCGCACGCGCAGCCCCGGCGGCAGCGACGAGGGTGTGCACAGCCGCTCATGCCTGAGGCCCATCCACACCAACCCCCACTGCCTGTGCCCACCTACGCCTATATGCCACCCGCATCGACTTGTGCCCTGTGCACCCTGTGGTATGATACCACACCACACCATACTTTACTTTACTCCACCTTACCTTACATCACCTCACCCACAGCCTATACCCCGCGGAACCCCCGCGCTGGTTGATGCCCCGCGTCGACCCCCGCCCACGACCAGACCAGCCCTGACAGAACAACTCTGACAGTAGACCAACCCCATGTAAACTCGATCATCGGGCAATGCCCCAACAGAGTATAAAATAGGAATAATAAAAAATAAAAATGGATGGGAGATACGCAAGCCGGGCTGCTGGTCATGCAAGGAAGACGGTGGAAGAGGGGACCGAGCAGCCGGTTTCTGCACCAGTCTGGATCGGAAAGTCGCTCTATAGGATGTCGCTGGTGAGACAAAAGACAAAGGCAAGAGAGTGTCGCCGTTGACAAGTCTAACTGAGGAAGTTTGTTGAATCTGCTGTTTCATGCCGTTGGTACTTTTGAGGCTTGAATGTCGTTTCTGTGGTGCTAGCTCCTTGAGAATCGAGGAGCTGATAGAAGGTAAAGATAGCCGTCGCTTGGACCTGGGCTGCGCCTTGACAGAAGAAATAGGTAGCGGGAGAGAACGTGATCTTGACTGGGTAAGCGTGTCATTGTGATCTTGCACAGACTGGCGGTATTCGGCGGCTGAGAAAGAAATTGAGGAAGCTCTAGTTGTGTTAGGAGACCGACTCTGCGAAGCCTCGGGACGCCGAATCTCTGGGTGGACCTGAGAGAAGAGCGAGTCTTACTCAATGTGCTTTTTTTCGGTTAGCTTGCTCACTTCGGTCGACTCAAACCCAGGCGAGCCGAAGAAGCCGACGCAGAAACCGTGTGCGTAGTCACCAAAGGCATATTTCTTAGCAACGCCGGAGAGCGGAGATGTAGCCTAAGAGTCTTGGTAAGAGTACAGGTAGCGCGAGCCTTGTGACCTGGAGCGAGTGAAGTATGTGCGCCGGCATTGGATAAAGATGCATTTGACGATGACAAGGAAAGTCAGGACTATAGATAGGGTGGCGATAACTGCAATGCAGGCCGATAAACCAGCAAAGAGCATCTCGGCAGGCTCTGGACTCAGATGAATAGGCGCAGAGACCACGAACGCGACACGAGTCCAACAACAGAGCACGTGCACCGTGGTGTCTTCGTCTCAGAACCCGGAAATTGAAGATGCCTTTACAACGTTTACGTGGCTCTCGGGATAAGTAAGTATGCTGGCATACCGAAACTAAAAAGCTTCGGTACACTCATTAATTTCGCATACCAGGTAGTCAATACCTGAGAACATGGCAGTCAAAGGTTTCCAGTATTGCCCCTCATACCATACCACATTCTTTACCTGTGAAATGGCTTTGGAAGGGAACTATTGCACAGTGTGCTGGGTCATTCTCTGTCTCACAACACCAACATGCCCACTCAGCCCTATCAGCAGTCACTTCACTCCCCGTGGCCGACTGGCCGTAGATGTTGATACGTCGATGTCTGAGAAAGTGTGGGAAGGTATAGAAGATCACGTGACCTTCTAACTGCATCAGGTGAGGGCCAGGTCGTCGTTAGCGCAAATACGCCAAGTAGGGACAAACAGTCTCCCCCGCGCTTGTCCATCCCTCATCTCATTTCCTACTTGTGGTGGCGATGGGGTCAGCTATACGATATCTCATCATCCTCTTTGCAACCATCGTGAGCCGCATCTTTACTCGCTTAGTTGCTAACTGAGCCTATACCCAACAGATTGGTCTGCATTGGATCTTGAGCTACTCCAATGACAACTACAGCCGTGCTACCTCATTAGAAAAGTTAAAAGAGCAGCTTCGTGGCCAGCACAAGAAGCCGATACCAGAAACTTATAATCACCCCATCGTCGGCTCATCGTCTCCATCCAAGGTCAACGCCGCCATCGTCGTCCTGGCCAGGAACGGCGACCTGCAGAGCATCCTCTCCAGCATGAAACAGCTGGAATACATGTTCAATAACAAGCATCACTACGATTATGTCTTCATGAACGAAGAGCCGTTCTCGAACGAGTTCATAACGTGGGTGGACCATCACTTCTCGGTTGGTCATTAGTGATTAACATCTGCGCTTAGTCGGACGTCCGAGATCACGGATAGCAAAACGAAATATGCTTTAATCCCGCGCGACGATTGGCACCAGCCCAGCTGGATCAACGAGACCAAAGCCTCCGCAGCTCGAGACGATATGGTAGCCCACCAAGTCATTTATGGAGGTAAGTACCTCTTATAGTCGTATTGGGCTGTAGTATACAAAACCTTGCTTTTCACCAGGCAGTGTCCCGTATGTGTCCGCATCCAACACCGTAACTAAGATATTAATGGTTGCGCAGATATCGTAACATGTGCCGCTTCAACTCCGGCGTGCGTCTCCATCTTATTTTTCCGATTGACCAGCATTCATCCCCCGACAGTTCTTTTTTAGGCAAGAGGCCCTGAAACCGTACAAATACTATTGGAGAGTGGAGTATGTAACTCAAATGCACTTTTTGTCAACTGCGTTTGGCTCAAATTGTCATAGGCCGGGCATCAAGTACTTCTGCGACCTTCACTATGACCCGTTCCAGCTCATGCAGAATAAGAAAGCGGTTTACGGTCCGTTCTCGCGTCTGCCGCTAAAACGAAATCACCTCACGCTTGCACCAGGCTTCACCCTTTCACTCTATGAGTACGAAGCTACAATCCCGACGCTGTGGGATGCTGTCAAAGGTTCGCGTGTTCGTCTCGTTTACTAGTTTCATTGCTAAAATGGTCTCGCAGAGTTCATCCAACTCAATCCCACCCTGGTGAACCCTAACAGCGCAAAGGCTTTCCTGTCAGATGACGGAGGAGAGACATACAACAGATGCCACTGTGAGTTTCTGCTATCTCAAGATACCAGTACACGCTTCTGAGACACTTCAAGTCTGGAGTAATTTTGAAATTGGTGATCTGGACTTCTGGAGAAGTGAAGCATATATTAAGTTCTTCACCTTTCTTGACGAGAAGGGAGGATTCTATTATGAGGTTCGCCACTCGTTTCACAACATCCGCTTCTTGAAATCACTGATATATATATCATCATTACCAGCGATGGGGAGACGCACCGGTCCACAGCATTGCAGCGGCCTTGTTTGCAAGCAAAGACCAGCTCCATTTCTTCAGTGACATAGGCTACCGACATGAGCCGTTCCAGCATTGTCCACAAGGAGAATCGCATAAGCAAGGCAAGTGTTGGTGTGATCCCAACGACAACTTTGGTGAGCCCGAAATTTTTATGGTTCTTGTCTGGCATCACTTACCCCAAATTCAGATTATGTTTGGTATTCGTGTTTGGAACGATGGGACAAGCTCTTCAAGCAATAATCCGTCAAGGTGACTCGGTCAAACCTGAGACGTTGCGTGTAGCAGCATTTCCATAGATCATTAATTTAACCTTCGGCGGCCCCGATTTTATATGTATTCGGTAGTATCTTGGCAGCATTCCTGAAACGCAACAGTGCGTATTTTCCCATGCCTCATCACAAAATTGATTGCGAATAGTATTGATACTGGGGGACATTGAGCTTACGCCACCTAGAGTTGAGGACGCTCACCGAGTCGTACAGACGAGTCCACGTCGAGCATAAAGAATTATCGATTAGACGATCCACGTACTCGACCACTGAGGCGTGAGTCAGGTTAGGACCAAAGCGATCTTCCAACTGGATGACAGTGTTCTCGCCGGCGGCGACGAAACAAGGCAAGGTCGAATCTGTGGAGGGGCAATCCCCGCGTCAGAACGCAGAAGTTTGGGTGATACAGCAAAGGATATCACCTTTTTGCATCAACTCGACTAGGGCTAAGAAAGAGCGTGTTAATATCGACGGCCCGGTCATCACGGGAAGCAGGGCACTCACTCAAGATGCGATCGCGATGCTTTCTCGCAGACTCAAACCCCTCCCTGAAAAGCTGCTTGAATTCCAAAAACGCGGGGGCGTCCGTGCCACCAAGCAATTCAATATATTCTGGCGGCAACTTGAAGGGTGCGGCTTCGAAGCCGAGGTTGCCAGGAGAGTTGGACAACATGAACCCAAAGTCTATGTGAATCAGGTGACCTTCGCGGTCAAGCAAGATATTGCCGTTGTGTCGGTCTTTGATTTGTAGCAAGTAAGTGACGACGGAGTAGCCTGTCAAAGGTGGTTATGAGTTCAGCGAAGTCAGGGTACCTCCTAACGTCGGACCTGCCAAAGACCTGACAAAATTCTTCTGTGCGGTCATAAATTTGCTTGATGATGGATCTCCATATGTCTGGGCATTACTTATTCACGAAATGCAACGTTTTGAGGAGAATGAAGCGCGTACCGTTCTAAAGTGGTCCAGTAAAGTGACATGCCCAAGACGACCCTCGGAAAGTAGTCGCGCATATTCGGCTTTCTTAATGGAATGGATAGATACAGCATCCGTGATAGTCTCTACGAGCCCCGACGCCCCACCAGTGATCAAGATGCGAAAGCTGAACAACAGATTGTCGTTGTAGTACAATGCGTGACAAAATTGCAACGTACTATCTCAACCAGCATTGACAATTCTCCTCCTTCCAGATATTTTGGAACTCCTTTATCAGCTGCACGGCAAGTTGCTCTTGCCGCAAATCGTCACCCGTCTTGACTATAACAGATACACAATCCCAATTGGCTGCGATGAGAAGACATTAGGAATGAGTTTCTTCGACCTCAGCTTCATATTCTCTCACCTAAATGGCCATAGGGAGACGACTGTCGTATCCGACTCTGGTTGGCGTCAGCAAACATAACCTCCATTGCGAATCGACTACCTGCCTTCTTTGCGGCCCACGATTCGCTGAAGACAAGGGCAGAGGGGTCGACTCTATTGAGCTCTCGACGAATGATAAGTTCATCTTCGGCCGACTTCATGCCGAGCGTTTTCTCTGCGCTTTTGATGACGACTTCGCTCTCGCGCATGCGCTGCATTCTCTCTCTTTCCAAAGCATTCATTTCCTTCATGATGCGCTCCCGAATCGTGGCGGCTTCGGAGGAGCTCAGCTTCAATCGGCTTGATGGAATAACACCTCCTAATCCACCAATGTCATTCGAGCGCCTCGAACCTGAAAGCTGCGAATTATCATATGACTGGCTTGAATCGACTGTAATGTTAATCCGGTTGGATCCGAGTAGTCGACCAATGGCGGTAGTCGCATCCGCTGATGGGGCTTGTCCGCCAATTCCGACGAGCGATGAAACAGGGGCTCGAGCTATATTTTCGTCGAGCTGGGCAAGCATTACGGCAGCAATGCGCATACGCTCTGCATATTCGTCCAAGGACAGTATCCGTCTGATGCGAGTATGGGCTGTGCCCGAGTCTTGCAAGGAGAGTGGACTGGAGGAAGGAGCAGTACTTGTATTCGAGGATGAGGCGGTTATAGGTGGTGGCTCCAATAATGGCGAAGAAGGCGGTGAAATGCTGCTAGACCAAGTGGCCATATCAAGGTCCCTGTTCTGCGGCAAACGCGGAAAGACACCAGATTCCGATACGTCGATTGGTTGGGCGCGCAGAGGGATGCTGGATCCAAATAATTGCTCAACCAAATCGACTTCTTCTTCCTTCGTGAATCCTGGGTCCACGGGCGTGGCCTGCGGCTGGGTCTTCACATCTATGTTATGCTTCTCTACCGCAGCTGAGGTAAAATCTCGAAGTTGAACCGATTCTCCCAAAAAGGCTTTGCGGTGCAAGGGCTGAGAAGTGGTGAACGAAATTAAATCACGAGAAGCCCCTGTGCGTTCGCACTCCCTTGCGATGATGTTCTTCAATACTTGCTTGTTGTTCCTCTTTAAGGGATCAAAGTCGAGGTCGTCATTCAGAATCTCAATGAGCAATACGTAGGGGGCCCGCTCGGCAGAATTCAATACCACACATTCACCCGGCGGTATGCGAACGATCCGATGGTGAACGTTAGAGCTGGTTGCGCTTGCTAAACCTTCCCCGACAGATCCACACCACAATGGCATGCAAACCTAAAGAGAGGTGAGTGGAGGAGAACATTGCAAGTGAGTATCATACCTCTGCAGGTAGCTTATGATTTAGGATGGTTAGCTCTGCTCTTAAAGCGCTGACTCGCGCAGGCCGCGGGACAACCATTAAACGATTGGATATGTATTCGAGGTTCAGCAAAAATTGTATCTGGCGGGCAATCAAAACCTGACTCGCCACGCGAAAAGTGAACACGGACCTCGGAGCGACAATAGTAGCTTCGCAAAAGATGGCTTTGTGTATCTCGGTCACATTGCTGGAGAAGGACTTCAGCAGTGTTTTGTGTGTTTGTCCGTGTATTTCGTACGGCGGATACGCTCGGTGTGGATTGATAGGGCGTCGAGGTTTGCTCAGGAGAAGGGGGCTCAACCTGACCCAAAGGGTCATCAGACGATTTGGGGCGCCGCCCATCCTGTGCATGTACGAGAAGCGCTGGCGTAGTTTGAGCCCCAACGGCACGAAGGCGAGTAGTATGACTAGTCGCAAGGGCGGTTCGCGGTAGATTTTCTGAAGGAGAAGCATGAAATTGATCGGCTGAAACTTCATCTGGGGTTGAGTCTTCTTGTGTGTCTTCGTCTTCATCGGCCATTATAGTGTCTGTGACAACAGAATCGGGAAATATGTCAGGTTCTTGGGCTTTAATATCCTTGTACTGGCGTGGATTATCCTCAACGCGGCCCTGTTCTATGGCTACCTCGCCCATGACTTGAGTGAGAAGAGGCAATCCCGGAATACCCGCTAGCATGAGACCTATGCCAACGAGAGCAGGTTCTATATGCGGTCGGATCTTCCTCTGGGTCCCGGCACCGCCGTGGGGGAGAACGGTGAGAAATTCGTATGGGCTAGACGACTGAGCGAGGACATCCCCAAAGATGATCTCATGGCAGTGGTGCAGGACGCGCTGACAGATTTGAAACGACCTTGTTTCGTGGCGCGCAAGAGCAAAGTCTCGGATAGCGGCTTGCATGAACCACAATGTCTGGAGAACCATTGCGTCGGAACGAAACTTGAAAGTTGAATAAAACTCGACGCACGATCACGGCTACGTGGGTATAACGCCGCGCGATGTCGACGACGAAGCATTCCAATGCCCGAGATCGGGAAGGCCTTGTCACGAGGAGATGGCTAGAACAGATTCAGACCAAGAAAATGGGCTCCGAAGTATAGGTCCACCATATAAAACCCCAGACCTCTTGAAGGTCTTGGATATCCATTTCTCTCAAACGCCTTGTGAGGTAATATGTGATGCCGACATTATCAGCGTAGAGGTTCAGGTATCGAAGCGCAACATGCACGGAGAAAAACCTGTTGAAAAGATATCAACCACCAGAGCCCTAGGACGGCGTTTTCTGTCACTGACGAAGGAGAGAGAAACAACCGCAAAAGGAGAGCATGAGATGCCATTCGGCGTGCCCATTAGCATGGCCCCGCTGAAGCATTCCACGACTGCCGCTCGATCACCTGCCACGTGGAGCCTGTTGTGCAATTTCGTCCAAGATGAGGGGATTCACACTTTTACTTCTCTCACTCTTAGCCGCGTCTTCCTGTCTGGCTGCAAAAGAAACCCACCAGGAGCTCATAGACCTTGCTGCCGCCAATAACGGCCTAATCCCTTTGGATCAAGCGAGATTCGATCTGCTGACGTCGAATGAAAGGACATGGTCTGTAAGTATACAGCTTACGGCCATGGACAAACGACGGAAGTGCTCGCAATGCTCGTACGTGATATGCTACAGTATGTGTAGGATTTTTGGCTGAGTACCTTGGGCAGGCGGTTTTACCCTGTCTATACCGCACTCGCAAAAGCTTGGAAAAATATTGCTAAGTCAGAACGGGATCAGCACTTCTTCGGTACTGTCGATTTCGACCAAGCGTCTACCATATTCCAGACGGTATTACTGTCTTGATTATGCGTACTCTTGCTTATCAGGTCCTCAGCTTGGCTTAAACTCTGCACCCGCGGTGATTGTCTACCCTCCTGTCGTGGGACCGCGCAAGCCAGCCAATGGAAAAGTGGACGGTATCAGATACGATTTCTCGAAGTGAGTTTACTGCCATTTGTGTGGCGGAATCTGCTCTCTTATCAATTCCATTCGAAGCGGCTTTGATGCAGGACCTCTGGCAGCGTACCTGTCGCGCCACACGCCCGTTCCCATTCCATATACGACCCCATTGGATTGGGGGAACGTGGCCTTGATGTTGTTCTCAGTTGCTTCCATTGTTGTCTCTCTGTACAGTCTTTCAACCGTTCTCCGAAATCGCTGGACTTGGGCCACGTTAACGATTCCGATGTCAATGGTCATGAATGCTGGTTTCATGTTCACGCGCATTCGCGGAATGCCCTTCGTTGATGCACGCGGCACCTGGTTTGCAGCACAGTATGGGAGTCAGTACGGACAAGAGATCGTCGTTATCGCCTCAATCTGTAAGTTACGCCGGATCAAGGATTTTTACAAGGGCTGAGTCGATTTCCTCAGACGCTATCATCACGGGAGCTTACTTGCATCTCACTCTCCGTACACCCACATTGAAAAGCGTTTTTCGTCAAAAGGTATCTGTATATGGTTGGACATTCATTCTCCTAGTCTCCCAATCGTTCCTTCTCTATTTATTCCGGCTGAAGAACAATGGTGAGCAGCGCTTTTTGTTAGTGTGACTCGATCTTGGCAATTTATTAATAATACCATGACACAGGTTATCCATTTAGACTGCTTTTTTAGTGTTTGTCGCGTTGTCGAAATATCGAGCGATTTGGACTGTGCAATGGCGGTGATTTCAGTCAAACAAGTTGTGCCAAAGTAATAAATGTTCCAATAACGAAAGTAAAAATTCAATGAATGGAACTCCAACTACTATGGTCCTTGCTGGAACACATCGACGTAACGGCTGCGAAGATTGCGTTTCGACGCCTGAGACTTGGGACGACCAGGTGGAGGTCCCAATCCTAGCGCGGAAGGGTTCGGTGTATCGCATTCCGCCTCAGAAGGGGGAACTAAATTCGACCGCACGCGCGGTGTCGATTTATCCGGAAGAGAGGTGCCCAAGTCCATGGCTGACGCAGACCGGAGAGGAGGTTGCGTTACGCTGGGACTGTCGGATCTTGGCGGCTTCGACCTGCCAGGTGATGCTGTTTGTGCTCGTGACGGAGGGGGCCCCGGTACAGGCTGCCCAGGTTGAGATCCGGCCTAGAATATCTCCGTAAAGTGATTCCTACCGGAAACATACGACTCACGGATTTATTAATCCATCGTTTCAATTCTTTATCATAGTAGAAAGTAGTCTCTTCTCCAAGATTAGCTTTAATCGGGGCTGGAGTATCAGACCGCTTCCACCATCGGCTAAACCAAGAACCCGCCACAGGTTGCATGGCTTCTGTCCACATATGTAAGTCTTTGTGCTCATCTCCGAGCTAGTACACTCACTAGGGTTGTCAGCTTGCTTTTGAGGCGCCGACTCCTCAGCCGGAGACGCCGAATGGTCGGCCGAACCATTGACGACTTTGGGCTTGGGGTTCCCAAAGCCTAAGTCTTCTTCCAATTCATCGTGGGAATATCGTGCAAAGTCCTGAGTAGAAGAACCTGGCGGCGTGTATGTCAAGGAATCCTCCGGCAGGAGAGTAGAATCTGTTGGCAGAAATGCGTCCTCGTTGGAAGAGAATGCTGGTGCAACGGGAGTCACAGTGGCAGACTCTGTGTTATACGACGAGCCCCACAATGGTATGGATGGCGGATTGTAACCCTCCTTCCCAATATCTAGCGTCGGGGTCGTTGAGTCATTCAACTCCTGGATTAATTTTGGTGTTTTGGCATGGTACCCATTGGCAGCCTGACTAGACGAGTGAGAATCGAAAGTGGTCATCACCGCACTTGCAGAGGAGATGGGGGGAGCAGTTGAGGGTTTACTCCGAAGGTGATCCATGGCTGAGTTCGCGCGGTCGATTTGATACAACATCGGAGCCGAAGGACCCCCCATCGCGGAACCTGAACGTCTAAGAGGGAATGTGTTGAGATTAACGACAGAAGGCTGCGGCGACGGGCTGGCTGAGGATGTGGCTGAAGAGATTGTGCTGAAATGTGCGAATGGACCGGAGTAGGCGTCGTTCCTCTGCACTACCGCATCCTCTTGCATGGAAGGGGGCGAATCGCCATCTCCCGTGATGAGTTTTGTGAAGCGGCCCTCTAACCAATTGCCAATACTGTCCAGACTTGGTTTGGTCATTTTACCTGGAATCCAGGAACCAGAACTGTCAACATGCGGAGATCCGGAAAGCCGCTCGGTTAGCCCTTCCAGTTGTTCAACAAAGGTTGGGGTAAAATATGGCGACGGGCGGCCAAGAGAAGCTGAGATGGCTTCACAATAACTTCCGCGTGCTTGTGAGCGTCGATAATGCGCTGAGTGACCACTGGGCTAACTTACCGATTAGCTAGTTGATTATAGCCCAGTTCCGCAAGCGATGCGGTCCGAAGCAGCTTATAAGCTTGAAGGTGTGGCAACCCTTGGAAAGGATCCTGGCTTTTGGAGATTGGTACCAGGGAGAGAGCGAATTCGAGAATCTCTGTGAAGACGATGGAGTCTGGGTCTTTCAGTAAATTCGGTAGGATATGTGGATTGCGGGCGCCAAGGAGCGCGACACGCGCTGCAGTGTTCCCACATCCGCCTATGGGTGACGTCTGCGGGGATAATAGGTAGCTACAAAAATTTATGAATAATGACGGGCAGTAAGAGACACGACTATCTACCAACCAGGCATGAGCAGCCTCTGTCCATTGGTTGAATGACAGAGTATCACCGAGCGCTGTGAGCGCAGCAGATGCATCCGGCGTTAATGGACTGATGAGGGCCATGGCCGCAGTTTCAGGCCATGCGGCCAGAGCCTCAGGAGTGAGATGAACCGCAAAACTTGGTGGAGGAAGACTTGAAGTTCCAGGCGACGGCTGTGTTTGTCCCGGCAGCATCTGGATATTGGGCGCTAGCGTTGGTTTAGACGGCGGATTGGGGGAGAACAACTCCTGAACTGTTACGAAAGGTAAGTCGATTCGCGATTACTGGCAGCAAAGCAGAGGGACTGACTGGCTGCCGGCCCATGGCCCGAGAATAAGCTATATGCTACTCTCAGCGGACCTCGGCCACTGTCTACTGTATGCGAGACGGGTTGAGCATTGAGGTCTTGCCTCAAGCCCAATTCCGCCTTGAGGAACTCAGTCGCCGCTTCTTTCCATGCATCCTTATCAATGCTGCTGGCAATAATCATGGCGTGAGCCCATAACCTTTGGTCCAGAGCAAAGTGATAAGCCTTGCGACGCTCGCCCTGAACGAGGTAGTTCTGGATTGTGTCCAGCGCTGAAGAGCGAAGAGTCGTGACTGAGAGGGGGGAATCGTGCGAATCTGTCAAATGCATTCCAGCTAGTCCCGAATAGAGGTGATTGTTCAGGTCTGGTATTGATGAATGTGCATCAATCAGCTCGCGCACAGGCTGCGGGGAGCCCAAGGAAGAATCTTGGGACGATGCAATGCCTACTGCCAATCGTGGCAGCAGTGCAGCACGAACGGCAATATCGATGGCAGCGCTGCCAAGAACTAAGCAAGTCGGACAAGGCATAGCAGTTTCACTCACGTTCCCGACAAATGACCATCATTTTCAACCATTATTCTGAGCAGTCGGACAAGAATCAACTTGCCCTCCGCTGTTCTTCTCTCGGCACTGCCCTTGTGAAGAAAGTTCATTCCTCGAGCCAGCTCCTGAGCACGATCATGCAAATACTGTGCCACGTTGGCTTTCTTAGACTTGATTTGCGCCGCAGAACTAGTTCGAACGAGGCTAGTAGAAGAGTGGGCAGGGTCCATCAGTAACGGGCCTGGATAAACAGCCGCAGAGGAGTCCAACGCCGATTCAGGTATGATCTTATGGAGGACGCGTATATGTACTTCGGTACATCTGCGCAATGATAGGGCGACATCGAAACCGGTGTTCAGATCCGAAGGTCGATGGAAACATGACACGAGTTTCCCCCTGAAACCGAAGCTTATAACAGGTATGCGAACAAGATGGCGGCCCAGAGGGTCGTTGAGACCCAGCAAGGAGGGAGATGGCGCGTATGGCATATGCGTAGGAGCGAAATCGGGACGAAGCACAGGCACCGGCGCAAGTCGGGATTGTCCAACGCCGTAAGGGTTTGAATTAGGATGTTGGGATATTCCACCTTGCTGCAGTTGTCGGCCTGATCCATAGGAGGATGGTAGCGACACGGAGGGTGGGGGCACGGAGTAGCCTTGAGATGCAGGTATCGAAGGCGGATGGCTCTGTTCTTGATGTGAATAAGATCCTATTGCCACGGATGCCATTGGAGAAGTGCTGCTGGAGTGACCACTAGACATGTGAACGCCATATTGTGAGTCAGACAGCGGAGATGTGTCTGGCATTCTGTGGTTCACATATGACTCGGGAGACATCGAGCTCGGGTTAGTCACTTCAAATTTTGAGGCACGAGCTGACAGAAGTACCGGCTGCGAGTCCGCTAGGTCGGGGTCAAATTTAGGTTGACCATCCTGCGGTATCTCGGAAGCTTCACGAGGGAGTCGGGATGGTAGGATATCTGGTCTTTGCGCCTCTGTCGTAGCGTCCTCGGCTTGATGATATCCCGCCCAGAGTTCGGATACGTCGGATTGATGTGTAACCTCCGTGACATTTTCTGGTTCGGGATACGTGTGGATAGCATCACCAAGCGCTTCTGATTGCCCTTGGACTGAGTGCACCGCACGAGCATCGGAGATCACATCGTCTGAGACTCTTGACTCATTTCCAGGAGCGGTTTGGTCCTGTTGTCGAGCATGTGGTGTCGAAGGAACGTGCGGGCCATTCTCGTTGAAAACAGATTGCCGGTAGGAATTGCTAGAAATATCAATATGAGAATCATGATGCCGAGAATATGCACGCGGGATTGTTGCAGGGATTAAGTAACTGTGAGGTTTTGCCAAATTGTGTGTTGCTTGCGAGATCGTCGGATGTATAGGCTGTGGAATTCCTAGCGTGTCTGCGGACGATGCATACATCTCATACGAGGTATATTGCTGTTGGGATAAGGGAGGAGCCGAATACTCATACCGTGAAGAAACTGCACGGCGAGACTTTGGAGGTGGCAGAGGGGGGTCATAAGCGTTGGCGATTTTTGGCCAGTTGATAGTCGACACAGGAGCGGGAGGTGGGACAGCCAGCGCGGCGAGTTGTTGAGTTGGCAAGTAAGATGTGGTACCAGGTTCCGCGAAATGGGTGAGTGAGGTAGAGTGACCGTAGCCATCATGAGCACCTTGGGAATAAGACATCGGAGATGAGAGGGGGGGACCGTTGGGGACACCAAAAGTCGTTGGTGTAATGAATGCTTCATATGCAGGCTCAGAAATGGTGGGAGGGTGCTTAGTTTCGTAGGACGAAGAGGAAGCAGCAGCGTAAGGGTCGTAAGATTTGCGTTCGTAGGGTTGCGTTCGCATTTGTGCCAGCTCCCCACCTAAAGGTGGTCAAAAGGCTGTGAAATGAATGGAGACCTAGACATACCATGTCCGACCTGGAGCGTATGGGGTTCAGTTTGCCAACGACTCCCAATATACTGCTCCTGGGGTGAGCCGAAGTCAGAGTTCCCACCGCTCCCGACGTCCAAAGAAGTTTGTTGCGTCGAGGATTTGTGAGCAGCAGGCTGGGGCCAGAAAAACGAAGAATCGTGTATCGAATCCACGAATGGCTCATGGATGGCGTCTGCATCGACAAATCCTGCATGGGCTTCATTGCTGTCAGTCCTCGGCGTCGTGTCAACGTCGCTCTCGCTAGCGAAAAGCGCGAAAGGGTCCGAGGAGATATCACCCGAGTCAAACAGCGAAGCAGCGGCTTCAATTGAGTTCATAGCGTCCTGGTTTTACGCAGCTTAAGCAGCGCAGGGAAAGTGGAGTGAGTGCGCCAAGTTACTGCAGGTTGTGTTGTCACGCGGGATTGCGTTCTTCCAAAGCCTGGGAAATCCTGGGAACCTGCGGTGCAGTATCCATATATTCATACTGTATGTCAGGCCGACTTCTTCAACACATAGACGCTATGGTCTAAACCCGGAAGCTGAGTATTTCACTCCAGCTCGGAATCTTCAACTTAAATGTAACTACAAACTTGTACGGGAGGAAATGGTGCATAACTTGTGACTTCACGTGCTTCAGAAAACAGTCTGATCTTGACCAATGAAATAGGCATACTGTAGTGGTCATTATGAGTAGGATAGTTAACGCGATCGCACGACAAGATCAGACGAAGGTTGGGACGGTCAAGCAAGAATATTGCAAGTTTGAGAGAATGAGGTTGCAAAGCGATAGACTGTAGGTGGGTGACGCCGTTGATGGAAAGCAAGAACAATCGAGGAGCTGCTAGCTAGACAAGGATGGAAGAGAAATTGCGTGATTTGAGTAGGACGAACGACGAGCTATTGTGGATAAAGATTGGTGGTGTGAGCGTGGTGTTCGATAATTGCGAGGTGTGAAACATGCATATGAAGAGGGAAATAGGACGGAAAGGAGGTGAAGATCAATCCAAGTAGCGGTAGACAAGAAAGCGATGAACCAAGAAATTGAAGGCCTCATATTATGTCGTACATAGACGCTCGGCTTCAGCTAGTCAGAACCACGGTTCGGGTGGAGAGCAATTAAAGGGCTTACTGGCTGCGAGATGCTTGCTATGTGTGGATGAGAATCGACGAACGTTGGCAAGCTGAGGTTTCACTAGACTAATCAACTCCCGTTTTTGTTCGCCCTCAGCCACGGACAACGCCCTCTGTAAAACATAGTCTAGCACAATATCGTGTTGAGGAACGAGACGTAGGTCAAACGAGGCAGACGCACTGGAAAACTGATTCTTCATCATCATGAGAATAGGGGTCACTCCATCTTGATTTGGGGCCATAATCTCGTTAATGAGGGCGTGGCGACTTTCAGAATCAGCGGTGACAAGAGCTTTCTCGCAGACGTTCGAAGCAAATTTATGCCGCGCCATGTGGAGCATTTTCCCGCGTAGCTTACATATGATGAGATCTCTGTCTTGTGCAGTGCCGCGCTCTAAGACGAACTGAACTACGTAATTCTGAAGATCGACAAAGAATTAGACCAACGAATCAGCGAGAGCCTCCACAAGCCTTACGCCAAACTGATTCTGCATCAAGTTGATGCTATGTCGGTGTACTTCGTCCATCAGGGGACGCATTCGCTCTTCTGGAAGATATTCGTAACACCGTTGGAGGACTCGGCAGCCATACGGATGGGTCGCGAGATCGTGGACGAATGGCCTAAAAGTGTCCACAAATGTAAGGCGCTCGGGCGCCACGTGCGATATTAGTTTCTCAATGACGTGATTCCCATTCGGATCCTTCACAAGTTTGAGCGCATGCGGTTCAAGCTCTCTGACAAAGGAACTCTGCTGCTCCGGGAGTACATATTCAATTGCCTGGTAAGCGTAGATGTGAATCACGCTTGTCTCGCGGAAAAATCGCGCGCTCACCTTTTGGATGACACGGCAGCCGTACATCTGCAAAGAGAGTGAGAGCACGTGACCTTCAATAGTATTGGCGAGAATAGTCTTCTGCGCTTGAGTGCCGTGCTCAAACATCTTTTGGATGACCTGGAGGTGCATATTTTATATAGTACTGATACCGATGGGGCGACAACGCTTACGTAGTTACCATATACATCCTGTATCAATTGCAGGGTATTGGCCGGAACAATTTCGTCAAAGGTAAGCTGCTTTTCTTCGCTCGTAGAGGTTTCGAATTTCTGCTGAACGAACCGCGAACCATGCTGGTCTCCGCTGAACTCGACGACATGCCCGACAATATCCTGTGGTAAGAAAATTGGTCTTGATGGACAAAGTAGACATATCAAATCAAGCGTACTCGCAACGTCCAGCGACGTGACCTGTCGGCTCGAAATTCTTCTAGTAAAGGACTGCGGACCAATGCAGAAGAGTCGTTAGTACCCGTTGCTACGCGGAGCTGGGCATTGCGGTGATAGATCTGCAGTGCCTGTGGGCTAAGGCCGTACATTCCTGTTGCATGCAATAATGGGTGCAACATGCCAAAGTGCACCGTGGGCGCGAAAGCTTGGGAAAGTGGTGGTGTGGCGGGCCACGCAGACGGGTATATCGTAAGGGGATGGGAAGTGATTTGCCGATGAGTATCGTACTGTTGACGAAAGGTCAATGCGAAACATAGCGAGCCAGCAAGAGCAAGATGCATACCCGTACCTCTGGTCTGGTCCCCTGGGTCGCAGGGTTAGGAGGCTGTGAGGGTATAGGAGAATGTTGCGGCGTGTACAGCATAGGTGGAGGCGAAGGGAAATAAACAGGCGATGCAGGGGAGTGTGGGGCCCCGTAATCGTAGAACATGTTGGATTGTTGGGTGTTCGTGTGCAACAGAGGTGGAGCATAATAACCAGGGGCGGGTGAAGGAGGCATCGTCCCTGCGCTACCATAGCGAAACGCGTCAGACGGGCCACGGTACGTGTCGAAACCATGCTGATAATTCGGATACAGTTCGCGCGTCGGAGCACTGGAGTGGTATAGAGGATAACCGGTGCGATAAGCATTGTATGGATCTGAGGAGTGTTGGGGAGCATGTGGCGGGCCATGTCGGCCGTTTGGGGCTATGCCATTGATACCGTTAATGTACCGCTGGTGCGCAATTTGTGGGATGTCGTTATAGTTTTCCTCGGCTCGAAGTATGAGGGCAATGTCGCCTTCGGTGCTGGATGGAGTCCCATTGTACGGTCCTGGTCCACGTTGATTGGGTGCTTGTTGGCTTATATTGGATAGATTCCCATATGTCGAGGTACTGACGCTTGGTGGGGCAGCATTCGCAAAGAACTGACTGTCATATCGCTGAGGTAGCTGCACTGCCATATCCCCAAGCTGCCGCTCTTCCTGGAGACAATGAGATCTATTGATTAAGGTAGGGATGCAAGCCACTTACAGGGCGTGAAGTGGTGAAGGCAGCCATCTCCGAGGCCGCTGGTGGTCGCTGCACCGCATGTCGTAAAGCATGAGGATGCTGAGCTGAGTTGAGGTTGACAAGAGCTTCGACATCATCGGCCCAGGTTGCAGGTCTTGGCCCTGACAGAGACCAACCTTCCCCGCGATTTCCTCGAAACGTAGGCTCTGGCTGCGAGGCAACCAAATCATTTGCGTTCGGCCCAGATGGAACAGAGGGATTGTGATTCACGCCAGGATTTTCGGAGCCCCAAACCTGCAACGACGTTAATGCCAGCTCCTGCTCAATAGATTTCGACCTACCTGCCAACCTGGGCTGAGACCTCCGTCGCCGCGAGGCATATCTGCAGCAGTGCCGGTCTCAGACTTTTTCCTTTGCGGTTGAGCCTTGAATACACGCGTTTTAGATCAGAAGACAGCGTGGAAGACTTCTTTAAACGTACATTGCTTGACGCGCTCGAAGGGGACCGTCTTCCCGAATGCGTCGAAGAATCAGAGGGTTTTCGGGACGATCCCCCGGTAGCATGGGCCGCCATGACACAAGAATATTAGATACTTTGCCTTTCATAATGCTATCACAGATTGTCACATCGACCACGAGTCCGTATAGACTCACAGAAATAGAAGACTAATGCGAAAATCCTTAGGCTGTGTCTGCACGCGGATTAGGTTTTTTAAGTGTGAGAGATGTGGGCTTAGAAAGAACTGGATAGATGTGATTCAAGGTGCGACGGTGACGGTCCAAGTGCTACAGAACGAGATAGGTGTACCGCCGATCGCGTGGGGTGACTTGCACTCACCCAAGAAAACCAGTTCTCCTCGAGGTTGGGAAGGCGAGCCAAGGTTGACTCGAGTAAAGGTCGAGAAGATAAAAGGACTTGGGGAACAAATGTGGGGCAGGGGAAAGAGAAAAAAGTGAGAAAAGGCGAAGAAAATAGGGCGAGATGGTGGGGTGCAGTGCCTTCCAATGTATGCGTCCAAATTTGATTTGGTATGGCTTGATCAGGGAATGTCCAGGCCATTTGATATGGGAGCCAATATGATCGAACCTGGCGACCGCTTTTTTCGTTCTTTTTTGACGCCGGTATAATGCCGACTTGCCCAACGTCAGGTCTCCGCGCTTGGAGGACTTGAGTTTTTCTATGGCTGCCTTCGCTTGCCCCGTTTCAGCGCGGGCTTCTGGAATTCTGCTGTTCCCATGTCTTCTTGGTTGCGTGAATCTGTGAATTCAATCTTGAAATTGACGTAAGATATAGGTCCCTCCGTGGTCGTGCATCCTTGGTGTTTGAAGACCGCGGACGGAGGCAAAAAGGTGCGAAAATTAATTGTCCAGTGCACGGTAGTGTGCCTGAGCCCCCAATGGGTGTGTGCCTCTGCTTAAATCAAAGTGAGCGGGACATCTGCACTTTTGTTAGCGAGAAGGCTCCGTGTTGAAAAGGAATGTTAAAACCCACGTTGTTAGACCCTGCAAGCGCGCTATGTCACAAATGGCGACGGGATGATGGCGCCAATGTCCGCGCAGCCGCGCAATCACCGGCCCGTCCGCGTCGAGACGAAAAAGGCAACAAAGGCCTTGGATACTAAACTTTGAGGTTTTTACACGTCTTCGACAAAGCACCCTGACAGGCCTGACCCCTCAAAACGCGCCACGCGCATTCTGCATGGCCCCGTGTGCACATGACCAGGTAATGACGGCAACAACAACAAAAAAGTTTCGGATCTACGGCGGTACAAAATGTGTCTGTCGCTGGCCCAACTGCAGTTTCGGCCGGTGATGAGCAACCCTGACTCCCTTTTTAGCTACAATATGAACAAGTTCAGGTCACTCCGCTGGATGATGGTAGATGTGATGCCATCTGTGAGCGAGTAGTGGGAGGGGTGGCATGATCTGATGAATGGGATTGGAGGGAGACGTGTACATCGACAGCATAGCACATCAAGTCGCTACCGTGGCGCGAAGAACCAGGACGCTCGCTTAGCTGTTGTGATGCGGTGTTATGGCAGGTTATCATTTTAAGGTAGAAACATGACGTACCAGGCGAGCTGATTGGTGACAAAAAAATGGGGGATGATGAGTACAGGCACCGATCCACAGAACGGCTAACGTACCCTCCCTCCTCGTTCTGAATTCTATTCAGTTGCGAGGTAGCTCCTGAATTGATAGGAGTTGCGGGGATCTGAGATGCGCCACCGCCGCCTCTCAGCGGCTTCGCGATGCGGGCGCCAAAACTGAGAGCTGACGACGGCGTTGCTTTGCTAGCTATAGAGACGAAGAGAATGAATGAAAAAGCAGATGGGGTCAGCAGAAGGTCGACCTAAGGAAAACAGAGCACGGACCGCGTGCCTGATCCAATCGGTCTTTGACAGCCTGTAATTGAGCCTCGAACTTGGAGTTTTGTAATTGCAATCTGCGGTCGGCGTCCTGTAGAAGTGCCTCAAGGTTCGCTATCCGTTCGTTGCGAGCGAGTAGTTTGCGCTCAGCCAGCCCAGCCTCCTTCTTCAGAGTAGAATTTTGTTCGACGAGCTGCGATTAGCTCTGATTAGCTACTTCGCTACCAGCGGAGTCGATTCTATTACCTGCTTCTGAACCACGGATAACTGCTCCAGGTTCCGCTCCAGGAAGGCCATTTTCCTCTGCTGTGCCTTGCTGTTGCTGTTACGGATCACGTTATTGTATTGCTCTTTGATCTCGTCAAGTTGAATCTCAAGCTCCACGACCTGTCAGAATGCAAGTCAGCGGCGTCTCCACAAGAATGCAGAATCGAACTCCGACCTTCTCGCAACGATTCTGTAAATCCCTCATGAGGGACTTCTTCACGCCGTCAAACTCTGCGAGTTGCACGTTGATGGCTTTCCGAGTCCGCTCAAGGTCCTGGGCTCTTTCTGCCAAATCTTTGCCGCCCGCTATGCCAGCTGACGTCGCAGCGAAGGCGCTCTGGCAGATCCCGTCAAGGCACAGACAAAGAATACCGCACAGGCTAATACCTTGAGCCCCTCGTTCATGCTTTTCAAATTATCGATGTTGGTATGCAGGCTGCGGACCTCGTTGTTCTTGAATTCAAGTTGTTGTTTCAGATCTTGCACCTCACTGAGGTGAGACTCGCGCTTCGCAGCGTACTGGGCCTCTAGTTTGGCCTGCAAAAACGAAACCACCATAATCGAACATAGCACTCCCGAAGAACTACGTACTCACCTTAAGATCTGTCATTGACTCGGCAAGATCAATGTCACTGGTCTCTTCCTCGTTGATGGTTTTTTCTGCGATGAGGAGAGCTTAGCACAGTCCGCTGCGACAACATCTAAAGACCTGCCTAAGAGCTCCTCATACTCGGTTTCAAGAGCCGCTACTCGGCTCTCCAGCTCATCTCGTCTCCTCATGATTATTTCGTTCTCCTCCTGGCTCTGTCGGAGCCGGTCCATAGTCTCCCTGATCATCGCCTGACCCTCAGACAGATGGCGTCGCACAACAACCAAATCGTCGGGAGTGATGGATTGAAGCGCATCCATGGAATCTAACTTGACGAGTAGTGCTCGAAGCTGTTCGTCTTTCTCCGAGAATGTCCCCTGCTGTATGGATAGAAAAGGACATGTAAGCTTCAATCTTCAATCCGTGCGAAGGAATCGAAGGAAGACACACGGTATCGAATTTCGCCATCATCACGGCCATCTTCTCCTGTTTACGCTTCTCCTTGTCTTCAACGGAAAGGTCTTTCTGCGCAGACTTCAAGTCTGCGATGATCTTCTTGAGCTCTTCTAATTCTGCCTTGGCGTCTTGATTTTGCTCCTTCAGGATGTCGATCGTAATAGTCCCTTCTTTGTTATCATACGTGAGTCTTTCCACTTGCAGACGGAGCTCGTTGAGCTGGGCGGACATGGCTTTGTTCTCCTGCGGTGAATCGTCAGAGTTATGACCGATGAAGTGAGAATCATAGCCACTGACGTTCGAAATCGATGTTTCTTGTTCCTTCAAAAACACGAACTCCTCCTTTAATTCCTTGACGAGCTTCTCGGCTGCTACGAGCGCGCTCTCCTTTTCGGCCAACGTGTCAGACAGCTCGTTTTCTCTTCGCAAGAATTCCTCGCGCTCATCCTTGTCAAGACCAACGACGGTCGGTGTCTGCGGTCGTGAGTCCAAGTCGGCCCTTAATCCTTCGATGGCAGGGAGAATAGGCGTCATGCTGCGCATTGGTGTCGGCGAACTTGGTGTCCCAATGGGAGTGGCCCTTTTTGGCGCGATTGGAGATTTGCCAGCCGTCACCCATTCACTTTGCTCAACGGCGGCACCAGACCGCCAAATAGCCAGTTCTGCTTCCAGCGCCTCAATGTATTTCTGGAACTTGGTATTGGCGAGGTTCGCTTTGGAAAGAAGACCCTTGAGTTCAAGGGGCGAGAGCTCAGCATTGACGCGTGCAGTGTTCTTGATGGATTTCGCGCGGATACCAAAGCGAAGGGTAGAGAGTGTCTCAGATTCGTTGTAGGCGGATGGGGAACAATTGATGATAAGGGTCGTCCGAGAATTACCACCGAGAGATTCTTGCAAAATACGAGTCAACTTGGAATCGCGATAAGGAATGTGTTTTGCCTGGACCAGTTGCAATAAGCCGTCTCACTGACATATTAGACGAGACGCGAACCTTCAAATCTGTCAAAGCGTTGATGACCATGCCTAGCGCAGACAAACTCTTATTGATCTTCTTCGCTTCTTCTAATGTCTGCCCAGAAGCGCCCGTCTTGCCAACTTTCTCCGAACCGGCCAAATCCACGAGGTAGAGATTCCCGGTCTTCTGCGTACCAGACTCAGTATTCCGCTGTTGAATAGTGATGACGAAAATGGTGTGCGACCGTGAACTTTCGGCGTTCATGTCTAGACCTCTGTGGTTAGATCAGGACTGCGGAATGGGTCGCGCAACGTACTGGTAGAAGTAACTACGCGCGTTGCGCCCCCCTGCCGCATAATCTCATACACTTCCATAGCACTACTGACATAGTAATCCGAAAGACCTTTGACGTACACGCCTTTGGACTTCTCCTCATGGACTTGCAGATTGTCGTTCTGCGCTGTATGGTGGCATGAGGAAACGTGGGTATGTTACTGTAAAGGAATTGCAACGGCGCACGCGCAAGGAGGTCCCGGATTCTCTCAAGGTAAATTTCCATGTAAGAGACTTTGACGAGATATTCAAGGCGCGCGTCTGATTCTACAATTGACTGGAATATTTGCTCAGTGATGCGAGGAGTGATGCCCTTGAGCTCTGGATCATCGATATCCGCACCCTGCATATTCATTGATAAGTGGTGCGTATGTGATCTATACAGGGCCCAAACGTACCATCATAGTGAATGTCTTGCCACTACCCGTTTGACCATAGGCGAAGACCGTGCCATTATAGCCGTCCAAGACATCTGGAATGACTATGAGTGATGATTTTTGGCCAAAATCTCAGCATCTCACCTTTCACGATGCTAAGTCGCGTCCGGTCGCCGTGTCAGCACTGGTGCCACCGATGACGCGTCCCCGTTGATGTGAACTCAAGACGTACTCCTTGACCCCGTAATCGAACACCTCAACTTGCTTAGTTTCCATGGGGAATACCCTATCGAAAACGAAGCCATCTTTCTCCGGGCCTGAGCTTAGCTGGCCAGAACGAAGATGAACGGTCTGGAGGTTTTCGGCGAAGGACACGACGACTTCGCCGCCTTCGCGGGCCTCGATCGCGTTCACTGGCCGGAAACTGAAAAGAGAGGCTCAGCAACTTCGCTGCTGATCGAGCGCGTAGAATACACGACCCGCACCGACAAACAACTTTGATGTTAGTGGAAGATGCCATTGCGGCAAGGAATGAGTAAATTCTATAGGGTTAAGCGCTCTAGAGGGTATTGTTCTCAGACTTAGGATAGTGAAGAATAGAGAATGAATTATTGTGAGCGTTGTGGTGGCTTGGCCTGGCTTGAGTCAGGTCAATGGGGAGCAGAACGGGTAACATGTGTTTGTTGTGGCTGTTGCCAGCGTGTTCAAGCAGTGGATGCCAGCAAGGTCTAATGTGGTAACTCAAGTATGGAATACAGCGTACAATGGATCACAGCGAAAATTTAGGTGAGCATCTTTCAATCCAGCCACCAAAAATTCAAACATCATACTCGTCGTCGCTGGGAATAGATCCTGGGTTCCGTGGGGTCTGGACCCTGTTGGAGGAAGCAGCGACACGAGGGGCGGGCTCTTCATCCTTTTGTGCAGCATCAGCGGCGTCGATCCACTCTGAGTAAATGTCAATAGGTTCCGTCAGATCTGTGAAGGCTCAGCAGATTCTTCTGAAGCAAGTTTTGGAGGACGTACGATTGACTTTGCTTTGATATCGTTGATAACATACACGACAGGCGAGGTGGGCAACTCCTTCTTTCCTATCAAGACGAACAGTGACAGACTTGTCGTGATGACAAAAAATACAAGTAAACGCGACGTCTGATGCGTTTCGCATGAGCTCAACGGCCATTATACCCCAAAATGACTCACCGAGTGGCTCTTTCCTGCGAGTTGGTGCGGGTTTCCTTGAAGACTTCTTGCGTTTGCCCATGGAGCTGGCGCTGTGAAGCCAAAGACTACACTTGCTGCAAGGCAAGTAAGGAGCGAACGAACGTCAAAATTCCAGTGTATAGGTTATTCGTAAGACGGGGCAAACGGAGACTGATCTCGAGAAGTTTGTTCGAGCTTGCCCCGTGGCTATGCGCCCAATTCGCCTTGCGGATGAGGATGCGAAACAGCCAAAAGGAATGGTGCTGAATGCGAAAACAAACCTCCACACATTGGACTTATTATAATTCAAGTACTTTTATGTAGCGAAGGGAATTGAATGTCTCCACATTGACTGATTTCTGCAATAGCGACCAACTTCGCGAAACACGTGATCTTGACGCGTGCGATGTTGACACCTGCTTGGCACGTTGCCTTTCTCGATGAACGCTCTTGCAGTCCACGCGATTGTTCCCTCCTCGCAACCCGCAGCGCATACAGCAAAGCATATTATGGCGTCTCGCAGGACTGCGCCTCGCTCGAGGGTCAATTCTACTTTAACGCAACAACCACTGCCCTCGAGGCCTCGTTCTGTTATTGCCAATCAAGCAGAGCTTGGAGCTTCTGTCGCATCGAGGCCTACAAGGACAGCACCCCAAGATGACGCCGAAACGAACATCCAGGTCGTTATTCGCTGTCGTCGCCGCTCAGAGCGCGAGATACAGGATAACTCTCCAATAATAGTCTCTTCTTCTGGAGCCAAGAGCCAAGAAGTAACGATAGAAACCGCGCTGCCCCAGTCCACCCTGGGCATTGTTACGCTGCCACCGATGCGAACCTACCCGTTCGACTTGGTGTTTGGTCCAGAAGCCGATCAGGCAATGATCTACCACGACGTTGTCGCCCCCATGCTCTCAGAAGTTATACAGGGCTATAATTGTACACTTTTCGCATATGGCCAGACCGGCACTGGTAAGACCTATACGATGCAGGGTGACTTGGCTCCGACCCCAATGGGCAATCCCTCCACCCAAGCTGGCATGGTTCCTCGCGTCCTTTTCCGTCTTTTTCACGATCTCGAGAAGTCCGGGTCCGATTATAGCGTCAAAATATCATTTGTCGAGCTATACAACGAAGAGCTCCGTGACCTTCTATCCAGCGAACTCGCACCCCCAATTGGGAGCACACAACCTATGGGTCAGGGCAGCGGAGCTTCAAAAGACGCTGCCGCTCAAATAGGCCTGAAAATCTTTGACGACTCGAATAAGAAAGGCGTTTTTATCCAGGGTCTCGAGGAAGTGTCTGTCAAGGATGTCACAGATGCGCTTCAACTCCTTACAAAAGGCTCGCAACGCCGGCAGATTGCCGCCACCAAATTCAATGACCATTCTTCCCGTTCGCATTCTGTCTTCTCAATTACGGTCCATATCAAAGAGACCTCTAACATGGGCGACGATCTGCTGAAGGTTGGCAAGTTGAACATGGTAGATTTGGCAGGGAGCGAGAACATAGGGAGAAGCGGCGCCGAAAACAAGAGAGCGAGAGAGGCTGGAATGATCAATCAGAGTTTACTGACCCTGGGAAGGGTCATAAACGCACTTGTCGATCGCTCGCAGCACGTTCCATACCGGTGCGGGCACAAATCTCATCATCATCATGAGAACGCGATGAAATACTGAATGATAATTGCAGTGAGTCGAAGCTGACACGTCTCCTCCAAGATTCTCTCGGAGGTCGGACCAAGACTTGCATTATCGCCACTATTTCCCCTGCCCGGTCAAATATGGAGGAGACCCTCTCTACGCTTGACTACGCAATTCGCGCTAAATCGATACGCAACAAACCCGAAGTGAATCAGCGCATGACCCGCAATGCGCTCCTGAAGGAGTACGTCGCGGAGATCGAACGGCTCAAGGGGGACCTGCTCGCAGCACGCGAGAAGAGCGGCATTTACTTATCTGAAGAGACGTGGTCGCAACTCAACGCTGAGCAGGAGCTGAGGCAGACCGAACTCGAAGAGGCCAAGCGGCAGATCGAGGTTGTGGAGAATCAGATGCGAGCTGTAAGGGAGGAGTTTGAGCAAAGCATCGCACTGTTGATGAAAAGAGACGGGGAGCTAAAGATGACGAGGGAGCAGTTGAAAGTCACCGAGGAGGAGCTGGTCGAGAAGCAAGAAGAGCTGAAGGTCGTGAAGGGGGTATTGGAGGAAGAGATCGTCGTGAGGAAAGCACACGAAGACACGGAAGCTGTCTTGGATAACGTGGCGGACGGTCTGAAGAATGTTGTGGGCGAGAGCGTTGCAGACGTTAGTGCCCTCTTTGACAAACTTGGTAAGGGGTCAAGTTGCTTAGGTCCGCGCCTTATTTGATGGTGTTACCCAGAACGGAAGACCAAGGTCTTCAATTCCAACTCTAAGGTCGTCCTCAGTCAGGGCAAAGCCGTCTCATCTGAAAGCCAGTTCCTGGCCGCCAGACTTGACGAATTCATCAAATTATCCTCTCATCATATACAGAAACTTCGCGCAGAGGCCCAAGAATTCAAAGCCTCTGAGCTCGAGACGCTTAATGCTCACTCCAAACGGATTGACGAACAACTGCAGCGTTTACAGAGCACGCTGAATGTGATAGAAACTCAAGAGAAATCTTCGCAGGAGGCGATCGCAGGAGTCAGGAATGTCCTGAAGGGGACAGGAGATAGCGTTAGAGACGAGCTGAAAGAATGGTGCCAAGATCTCAATCAGAGGTGTGAATTACTCTGTAAAGGCGTTGAAGCAAGTGGCGCTGCGGGTTTTGCAGCGGTAGGTTTTCGGTTAAAAACACGCCTCTGCGAACGTTCTTCACAGCTCGTATTTCAGTTGGACAAAGCCCTCAAAGCCACGGGATCGCTGGTTGAACACGTAGTGCGCGAAGTGCGCCAGTACATCGATGCGGAACGCAACTCAATTACGGAAGCGTTAGCACTCACGAACGCAACAGTTGATGCTGAAATTACGCGCCTGCGCGAGCAAAACGCCCATCTCATGGGTCTGCTCGAGTCCGAGCAGTTAAAAGGCGAAGATGCAAGAGACAGCCTCGTTAAACGGATTTCGGGGCTCGTCGGCGAGTTTGCGGCCGCGAGGGATCGCGGCTTGAAAGAGATCGTCGAGGAGGTCAAGCGTGGCAATGCGGAAAGCGGAAAGAGGATGACGGAGTATAGCGAGAAGCACGCAACTTGTGTCCATCCCTTAATTGGGAAGGGGGCGGATGTCTCCAAACTGGTAGAAAAGAAGGAATTGGAAGGCAAGAAGGTCAAAGATGCGGCGGTCAAGGTGAATACCGTCCGCCTCGAGATTAATTGGAAATGATCTTGACACCCGCAGTCTATGAGTACTGCTCGGACCACTTTCGCAGGGCACCTCACAACTCTACAGGGCGCCATTTCAAGTTCCCTATCAAAGTACTCGGATGGGGTTCAGCACCAAATGCGGAATATGAGCAAGATGTCTGCCGATGGTGAGTTTGCGGTGGGATCCTAGATGACTTGTTTTCGCTCAAACCGACTCACAGCATTGACTGGCTACGACTGTGCCAAGAGGGCACGTGTTGCAGAGACCAGCACGATGGGGGCAGACATCCAATCGGGCTATCGGCAACTACAACACGGCCTTTCGGCCACCGCGAAGTCGATTGGAGGTGTGGTCGAGCGAGTAGTTTCTGAGGTCAGACATTCCACTTCACTCGAACTCCATTTAACTCAGTTTTGTGTGCAGAGCGCCGTCTTAGCAACAGCGACGGAGAGTTACCACAAAGCCGCCGTTTCTCATCTCGCCGCCGCCAAGCAAGCAACTCGACTGCTCGTTGAACAGGGTGCACAGGAAGATACTTCCACCGGGAAGACGCCTCGGAAACGTGCTTGGGAATATGTTGACGATTGGGAGCTCACGGAAAGCAGGGATGTCATTGTCAAGCGCTGGCGAGAGCAGGGCGTTTCCAAAGCAGATAGCGAGACGTTCTTAGCAGAGCACCTGCCTTTGCCAGACGATTGTGAGGGCGACGCGGTTGGGACGAACGCAGAGGACGCGCCGCGTGAAGTCGGATCTCATGAGGAAGATGTCTTGAATCCGGTTCCAGCATCGCCGATAGCCGCTTCGCTGACGTCTTCCTCGTCTTCGTCACTACCGCTCATCCGCCCCGCTCCCCAGCGCAAGAAGTTTAGTGCCAACAGGAACAAGATTGCACCACCAGCAACTGCAGTACTATCCGAGCGGCCAACCAACATTGTCACGCGTCGAGGGTCGCGAAGAGTTCGATGACCTACCTGTGTTTAAATCTTCCTCGCTCTCGCGTACAGTAAGAAGTACATCATATATTTAGTACATGGACCGGACAACACGTGATCAATCACAATTTATGTAAGCGGCAACGAATCACTGCAAAGTCCCAGAGACGCTGCCACTTACCTTGTCGATATCATGGCCGCTGGGCTCAAAAGTCAGTCCTTTCAGTTGTTTCTGCGTAGGAGGTAGGCGCTGAAGGCTCATCATAGCTGTCATCCTTTTATCCTTTGTGCTCGCCGTCGGTTTCTTGCTGATCATTCTCTCCTGTGCGCTCTGGAACAAATGGCTGCCACTCCTCGTCGGTGCGCAGCTTTTTGCTGCATTGTCTCTAAATGCCTCGTCTAAATCCATTCTCGTTAAAAGCCCTTACCTTCGTTCTCGCACCTCTCCCGAATGCTATATTCTCGCAAGGCTCTGACGAATTCTCCGCCACTTCCTACGAATCGTCCGCCGGCGTCGACTTTGGACGGTTCCTGACTTCCATCATCGTTGTGACAGGTTTTGCCCTGCCCATAGTCCTCGCACGCTCGGAAATAATCGTGCCATGGGCTTGCGCCATGTCCATCACAGGCGGAGCGTACGTGTCAAGCATTGCTTTTGTCGGCTCGATCAAACAGGTTGGACTGACTGCAACGCGTAACAGGATGGTCTACGGCACAATATTGGCGTATTCGGCTGCTTTTAGACAAGAGGATTCGGATTATAATTGAACTGGATTCGGATGTGATGTCCTCAATTCCCTGCTACAGATGTATCATGCAGTGTACACGATTCGTAAGGTCCCTCTAAACCGTCCTTTATCGACACAAGCAATGCCACGCACAATTATGAGACCAAGAATCGATGTCTATTCCTCTGCTATGTGTGCTCTCAAAGAACCAAACCCGGCGATGCGGTCTCCATCTTCGACAAACATGCATTGCACCTCTCCCTTGATCTCGAACCGTCCTGAGGCGAGAAAGCAGATCCCCGTTTCCAACTCTAGTGACTCATCTTGATTCAACCTGCCCAGCGGTATGTCTGTGAGGACGCCCTCACACAGAATGAGATCTGCGGGATCCATTGCGTAGCTCAAGGTCAGGATCAGAGATGTCGCTTATGAAAGCATGTTAGTCCCATTTCCTAACGAGAAGAATTAGATTCCACTGACGGGAGAGGTTCGTAACTTTAGTGCACAAGCATAAAAACTCGTTAGGTCGCGGCAACGCAACAGCCCCTCGCCGCAGCGTGATAGGAACAGCCCCTTCTTTGGCATCGTACTGGGCCAACGTCATCACCACCTTTACACTCTCTGTGCGCAATCTCTCGAGCATTGGTAATGTCATGCGCTGCTTTCGTAAGGAGAGATCTCCCGAGCGTGTGCCACCAGACTAGGCAACGATTAGAATGAAATTTTCATGAGAAATCCAAAGATGTACTTCTCGCCAACGACCGCGGAGGCACTCGAAGAGCTCCTCTCGATACCAGAATAATTCTCGCTGTAGCTTCTCCTCCGCCGTAGAGAGCTTGGATTTGGTGACCACGAATTGTCGGTCAGATAGAGTGGGTATCGCTTGCTCTACTTGGGTACTTGGTAATAAGAACCGTTTGATAGGCATGTAAATCCTATGAATATATTTATTAATACGAGACTTGTGCGGTACTAATCAACGAACCGTTTTGTCGAACCGGGGGGCACTACGACCGTTGTTGAGGCGTGGGGAGTGCCTACTCGCAAAAGACAACATTCTAGACACGGTTTTCTATATATATAAAAAACAGACCTTTTTGTGTCCGATCGAAAGTGACGTCGAATGGTAAGCCATACGTATTCCGCACTTCAATGGAGAATAGGCACCAGCCAGTATCGCCATCCGTTCGCATGACAGACTTGAGTGAGCGATCGTTATCAGTATCCTCTTTCTTGTCTTTGGCATCGAATGCGTTGAAGCAGGAATAAGGCAGGATGTCCATCGCATGGCATTCCAGCATATGGTAGACAGTGACAACGACAGGGTACGAAAACTGTCGACAATGAAATACTCCTGTCGCACTTGCAGACGGATCCTGAGTTCGATGGATATAAGCATACGATACATGTATCGTTCCCGCTGAGCTGCTCCGACTGAGTGAAACAGGTATTTGTTGCAGCTGAAGTGACACCTCACCAGCCAACTTTCCCAGTGCATGTCAAAGACATGGCCATCGCTTGACCGGGAGAGATCACGGTTTCCTCTTCCTTATTCCTTTGGTTTTGCTGAGATAATAGTGGTCGATGTATCAGGTCGTACTCCGTTTCATAAGCCTCAAAGACAGATAGGTTGCCGTCTGCAAGTGCTTGTCTTGAAGGTGCGATAGTGTCATCGTCGAAGGACAACGTAAAAAAATCAATCGGCAACGTCGATACATTCTCTAAGACGAAGCGAATGGTAGACCTTAGCGAGGAAATAAGCTCAGGTCTGCGTGCTGCTCCAATCAGGACTCACATCTCTCCATTGTATAGCATGAGTGCCCCGTGAGTGAGTGACGTCCCACGGATGCGAAGTAATGGCTGTTCTGGGACTACATTGCATTCAAGAAAAGAAATGGACGATTTCCCAGAGGGCGGCGTCTCAGAATTTGTACGCATGTCGGGCCTTTCCCAAGGACGAGAAGCCAGACCTGAGTACTTGGACCGGTCCAATTTGCATTGTGATGCACTTCGAAGTTGCGAGAGTCTCTCTTCCTCATCGTCTGTTGACAATGGAAGGAGGAATTCACGAGGGGCACTTCCAAGTGTCCGGAGAATGCAACCACGAATGATTAACCTTCCTGGCATGAGAGGTGTGCCGACCATTGCTATAGCACGGACAGAACTCGCAGGAACCGTGACTGAAATCGGCTGCATCTCCAGTGGGACACCAGATGCACTAATGAGCCTCTTCTGAGTCAAGTCGTAGAACTTAATCACACTACACGCACCTTATAGTCAAACCCTGGAATTCCACGTCAAGCATGAAGGGATTCTGTAGTGTCACAGCAAGTTCAAATGGCTCATTGTGTACCAACAAACATTGGGCCTACTCAGTCTGTATCAGAACGTCGAAAAGGCGATAGAATTGTGCAACTAACCTGTCCCTTACCGGACCTCCTCGGATTATAAAGAAACGGATCAGTAGCCCCTTGCAGAATTGGATTGGCCCCCAACGATCGCATGGCAAGCACAGAAATAGGCTTCTCAACTGGCGGTTGAACTGAAGGCGATCTAGTCATGGATTGTCAGGGGAAATATATTACGAAGAACGAGGTATAATGGACTGACAGAGAAACGCTGATATTGACAACGGGTCGACTTGTCCAGAACTCGATACACTGTGTGTAGCCTCTGCGGCGTGCAGTCGCTAATGCACGTGCAGCCACATTGTACAGGAACCATTGGTCTGCAGATGAGAGGATAAGATGGAGCGTGCGTAACGACGAAAGGGAGAATTGGGCGACGCTGAGATTATCTGAAGTGTTGGGGCCATTGATATTGAGCCAGAACGCGCAAAAATATATTACAGACCTGGTAACGCTTCTGCGATTGCTACTGCCTCACGCACAATACCCACTTGTAACTCAGGCCATCCATGTGGATCCTGTGATTCATCCCCCGGGAAATCCGACAAGATCCCGCTTGTACGACTGACCTTGGTATCCTGATCGGGGCCACCGTCATCGCCATTGACGATCCGAAGAGCTCCGAGGTTGACTCCAAGTATTTTGGAGACATATTTCAGCACATTGAGGAGACTTTCGTTTCCACCAGTGCGCTCGCTTCGCTGCATGCTCACAGAACCTTTTGTTGGGGCGTCCGAATTAGACACTGCTTCCTTTGCTTCTGATGATTCGGCTTGTCGAAACTCATCTTCCTCACGTCCTTGGACGACAAGATCCACGATGCTGCCCAGGACCTCGCGCAGAAGATAGACTTCCTTTCGCTTGTAACCAAGGCATGCATACATAGCAGCCATAGATTCCAAAATTGAAAGTCGCGCAGCCGGTCCGAGGTGAAGAAGCCAGGGGCCATGGGCTTGAGTGAGAGTAGAAGAGATAAAAGATCGTGAGATGCCTGTAAACGTACTGAGGCGCTCCAGATGTGGCCAGGTGTTAGAGTTAACATCAGAGACGGTGGGCGGGAGATAAGGGGCTGAGCTCGGATGAAGCATGGTAGCGAAGGCTAAAGGGCCCCAACCTTTAGCGGACCACACAGCGAATAACAGTGATGCTTGTCGGAGAACAGCACAACAATAAAGATAAGCGAGAAGGGCATAGGGCTGGTCGGGGTCGGGAAAGGGCGGGCCTTTCGAATAGAGCGAGATTGCTTGTAGTAGTTTATCGGATATACCAGACCATGGTTCATCACCACCGCTGACAGGAGCATGCTGAGATAGACGAATTGAGGCACAAATACGCTAAAATGAAGAGATACGGACGATTCCAAGACCTGAAGACCAAGCATCAAGTATGGGGACTGTAGCCATCCCTTCCAAAGCTGATGCGTGCCAAATCGCGTCTTGCGGGGATTTGCATAATGCAATCGCTTCCTCATACCTTTCGAAATAGTATTAGAAATTTTATGATGACTAGAAACAGTATCCAACCATATCATAGCATCTCCTGTCCTACCAGCCAACAGAAAAAAATTGCCGAGGACACTGTATAGTCTCCCATCACCTGATGCAGCTCCAATTATGGAACGTTTCTTGAGGGGCGGTGTAGAAGAAAGTGGGCGCGTCCCGAGATTGGCAGATGAATTACGCTTCACTGCTTTGGGGGCAGCTACAGTCAATTCAGGTTGGCTACTGTGAGAAGGTAAGGTCGGAGGACTGCCGCGTTTGGTAGTATTATCAAGCGATGAAGATGCGGCGGAAGAGGGCAAGGAAGGCAGTAATGTTGCATTCAAGTGCTCGTTTCCAACACGCGTTTCAAGCGTTTGTACCTGTTGCACATGAGAAGACCAGTATCGGAATTGAATTATTACGAACCACTCGATCAAACTCTCCCAATACATGAGAGCAAAGGTCAGCTAGTAATCTGCCGATGTACAACTTTTTGTTTGCTATGGCGCTCGAGATGATTGATATTCCAGGCAGACGGCCTTCGAGGTTGAGCTGCGTCTCCCCGTCAGTCTCTTCAAAAACAAAGAGATTCTTGGCCAATGGGAATGGTGAATCAGACGGAAATATATCAAGCAGGAGGGTGTTGAACCGAGTGAGAAGCGTTGGGAGAAGGTCTTTTTGAGAACAGGCGGCAATGCCAATCACACCTAAAGTAAAATGCGAAGGCCGGAAGAGAAAAAGCCGCTCGTGATCCCGAGGGGAAGGATGTGAGGTAAAGCAGAGGTGAAGGCAGCCCGACGATAGTGGGTTCGGGATAAAACGACCTGGGGCGCGATTTGGAAGTTTGAAGAATTTAGCAATAAAAAACACACCTTTTCCGCCTTTGCTGTCCGTGGGTTGTATGTCCCTGAGACGTAACTCACTGAAGGCTCGAATTTCAGCGGTATTTCGGTCGAGCGTCGAGTGCGAGATCGGGCCCACTGGAAGCAGCAGTATTCGTATTTGTGCTAACGACGCGAATGCATGCGACTCCATCGAGGCTCGTGACGATAGAACGAGTCTCACACCGCCAAGACCGATGGTATACAGTAGATAACCGTCACCGTTGCCTCGCTGGTAATGATGGGTGACCAGGAGCGTGTGTGGCCAAATCGGATCGCCCCTTTCGCTGCGGCCACAACGAGATCACTCGCTTGAAGTCGCTCGACGACTGTAATGGTGAGCCTCCTCGTCAACAATCGTTGCAAACACCGGCATGACGTGGCAATGGAACTAGGCTGTCAGCGACAAAGTCCTCGGCGGCTCGATGCTTCTCGTGGCGACCTTCGTATTCATTTACTACACAATCTGGGCCATTCTTCTGGTTCGCGTCACTTACGTTTTTCCTATCATCCCACTCAAGCAATTACTTCTATGACTAGCCGTTCTTCGACGGCGCCAGCCCAATCCACGCATATTTTCCCTCTCGAGAATGGGCTGTCCGAATCCCAGCGTTTATCCTTGTCGTCTGCTTGTCTGTGGTCGGGATCTTCATTGGAAGTACTGTCGTCAAAGAAAATCGAAAGAAGGCAGAAAAAGCGAAGTCGCGGTCAGCATAGACAATGGAGAGCACTCTATGTTACATATTCGTCTGTTAATCTATATCACACGAGGACGATCATGAAATGCCTCTTCCGTCTCTATGTCGCCCTGGGACAGCTTTCGCGGCATCCTTTCTCTTTACTTCAAGAGCTCTCTCGGCCGCCACAACGTCCTTCCCAGCTTGGCTTAATAGAAGCTCAAAGGGAGTATCTGGGAGAGGTTCCGTCAAGTTGCGCAGGGCACGGGAGAGCTGCAGAGTAGCGCTAAGCAAGCGCGTGTCAAGGGCGCGGACACACTTACCTGACTGCTTGCTGATTCTTGCCGGCTCACGATTCTCAACCGCTCCAGAAGCGCAATCTGAGAGGTAACGTCGAATGCAAGAACTGACTGTGTCTGCCGCGCAAATACGAACAGATTCGCCACCGACGACCAGACAAGCGTAGCGAGAGACTACACAAGAATTGTGTCAGGCTCATCGAATTGCAAGGAGCCGGTAGTGCCCACCGACTCAGCCTCCCCCTCAAATATTTTCACGAGCCGCTCAAAGTGTGGCCAAAGCTCGTTCCAGACTGCAACAACATCAAGAAGACTTGTAGATTCATTTGACGACAGCTCTTGTAACTTTGGAGAGTCAATTTCTACGGCCTTCAGCATTGCGTTCTGAGCCAGTAGAAGCCATAATTTGATTGCGGCGTATGTGTGGTTGATGATTGCTTCGGCCTCCGCAGCTTCGGGGCGTACGGCCCCCGTTTGTGTGAATGAGCGCAATGCATCACAGTAAGTCAGTGTGAAGGTGGAAAAGTGAGTGAAAACGTTAGTCTTCCAATTCTTCGTTGCTTGTGATAATGCAGCCAGAACGAGAATGTTCCAAGCGCGGATCTTCAGAATGTGACGTAATTTCTGCTGTTGTGAGTTAGATTTGCGCATATCACATAGGACTGAGGAGTACTTCTCCGCCCTGATCAGCTAAGTGTCTGGCGAGTATATCAGGATCGTGATCTGTAGCGTCTAATACTACTTTTGCAACCGCGATAGACGCATCATAATCGTTCTGATATATCGCATCAGACCAAGCATGTTGCTGCAAAAAGTTCAACCCGTCGTCCGCGAGCTCCCGTATAGACTCGATGGGTATCGTCGCAGGATGCAGAGCGCCCGTTGTCAAAGCCTACAAATTCTCAGTGGAGTGAATGAGTATCCGACGCAGTCACCTTTGAACTGACCTCTAAGATTGAACTGAGGTTTGTCGGTATTAACCGAACTTTCATTCGCAGCCCTTCAGCAAAGGTGTCAAATACCACTTGGGCGATGACATTGGGTTGGGCTTGCGCGACTGGCCCCTCTTCACGTACTTGGGCCTTCCGATAAAGGGTTGATGTGACATTGAGAACGCGAACTAGGCATTTCATGGTAACAGGAAACCGAAGAAGAATTGCTCGTAGGGCCGTTTCCAAAGACGTCAGAAATTCCTAAAAGTACACTTCTATTAGAAACCAACATAACGATGTGACAAAAGGAGCGGCACACCCGGCTCTGAGATTTATTAAATTGGATGACAGTCGAAGATAACATGAGGATCGAAGTCGGATCAAAGGCGCCGTCCATGGAATCTGACGTTCGGCGAACAATTTGTGTGAGGAATGTTCCTACACCTAAAAACCGCCAATGAAAAGATTAATGGGCACTGTCTGGTCTTGCACCCACATTGCATGAGTTCAACATCGTATCCTTGGTGATGCACGACCTCCACGAATGTATTGAGATTATCCAATACTTGCTGTAAGATTCCAGATTCATTGTCAGGAGCCCGTGCGAATGCGTCTCGAAGAAGAATACTGCGCAATGCTTCTGAGGGATTCGCTTTGGTGAGCTTAGCATCGCCGCCGATGATATGCTTGAGCACAATGAAAAATTCGCGATTCAGATGGCGCTGCATTTTGTCAACGTAAATGTCTGGCATTTCATATGCGGCGTGCGCGCCCTCACCTTGCACAAGGAATTGAGTATCCCGTTCGAAGCAAAGCTATTTCGCCAGAAGTCGAAGGTGTATGAATTTTCGACAAGATCAGATGACTTACGCTTTGAGCGTCGAATCAATGAGTCCTCTCGCCTGCGCAACCAGCATATCCTGCGTACGATGGTTGAGTGAGATGATCACTTTTGCTGCGGACTCAACAGAGTCACTGGGCATGGTGAGGATCGATAGTGCGGCCATCGGAAGAGTACCCACAGAACAAATATGCCTGCTAAACTTGGCCACTTCTTCACAAAAGCCTGTGTGACTGACAGAGCGAGTTGACGAAGTTCGTGGCTGATATCAAGTAAGACGAGCTCCATCGCTCGTCGGACTGCTTTTCGAAGCAGAGGCTGCAGGTGCTTCAGTGTCCGACTGTCAAAGTCATGCTTGTACATGATGATGACCAGAGATTCCAGCATGCTTTTTAATGTAAGAGCCGACAAGGATTGCAATCGTGGTACCGCAAAGAAGATGGTAAGCGACACGTCGACAAATGCTGATCCCACTAGCAGAGGCGAAGGCGAATCGTCTTCGACGTATGAGCCGCCCATGGCAGAGGGCGAGAGCTCAAAGGGGTGGGCAGCATCAAACAAGATTGGAAGATCGTGTAAACAGGGCAGAACAACATCTGGAATTTGTTCAAGCGTGGAGAAAGTGAGATAGAATGCTCGCCCATTGTTTTTGGGTACCGCGACGAGATCGGTGAAACCAATCATCCGAAGCAGTTCCACCTTAATATTCAATAAATGAACGGTATCGATAAATACGCCGTCTGCAATGAGATGAAGACCGAGCAATAATGCGGAAACCTGTTAAGCGTCAACTGAGACATGACATATAAACAAATGGTAGATTTCATACACGTAATTCTCCTCGGTTATAAGGCAACTGTTGTTCTGGTAATTGAGTAGTTGAGGTGGATGAAGTATGCGTAACCTGCTTGCAGGTGAGTCATGGCACATGGCCTGGTTGGCGACTGACCAAAGTTGGGGGAGTAGGGCTCTCTATATCGTCGAGATTGATGCGCCCCCGGTCGCTCGCGCCGATCATTCTCACGATCGAGTCGAACGACACGACTAGGTTAGCAATGAGCGAGGGTTGAAATAGAATAGACAATAATAACAGACGTTGCCAGCTGGGGAAATGTGGATGTAACTGAATGAGGAAGGCGACAAGTCTGGCGCGTTCTGCGACCGGCAGTTCTGTCAACGCTTCGTCCCAACAAGCAGATATTGCTTCAAAATGAGCTGGAAGTAGTGCTTGTGACCATGAATCCACAGTCATGCGGATCTCTTCCTGAGTTGTCTGATCAGTTCCCGATGATAAATAGACTAGGACACCCTCACCTGAGCGTCCGTCCACAGCAGAGTGAAAAAATGATAGAAGACATGTATTACATTTGATCTCCAGGGTTTGCCCTCCACTGTGAAGGAGGGACTGGTGACATCTAATACGATGCGGAACAATCGTGTCACAGAATTAAGACTGGTGAAGTGATGCTTAGAGCCGACATTGCAACCATGGAATTTGGCTAGGCCTAATGCTACTAACCGTGGCTCCCAAGTCATGCTAGGGTGAAGCCATTGGTGTAGAATGGCTTGAAAAGGCTCAGGATCAACAGCGACTACCCGAAGCAGGAATGACGTTCGCATGCTTGAAATTTCGTGCCGTTGTATATCATAGAGGTTCCACGCGCTGCCAACTGTCTGAGCGGCAAATAACGAGCGAATAAGACCATTACCATAGGCTGAGCAGCTTTGCAGATCGAAGAATAAAATTATCCGCTTCATGCCGTTCCAGAAAAGGTGACTCGGTGAGAAACAGGTGCAGAAACTGGGCAACAATGCACGTCAGCTCGTCTACGTTGGCATTCACGTAGCGTTCTAGAGCAGTCATTAGGTCGCTCTCAATGAATATAGGATCTGAACCCCGCTCACGGCGGGCGTTCAATTTTCTTCTACATGGAATATCAGCCAACGGAAAGGGGAACCAGCAACTAGGGCAGCGCACCGAGAGGGCAAAGCTTCCACTTCCTCATTCAGAACCATGCCGAACTTTAAAAGCGTATTTCTCTCGCATCCGTATAAGAGTAGGCAAGCTGACAGGGATTGTCTGATGAAGCACAGCCTGACTCCTCATTGAGGCATGAGCACAGCCAGCACGACGAGGATGACAGACTCACGCATCTGCCGACTTCAGACTCGTTTGCAAGCAATGCAGCACTTGACGTAAAAGAAGGCGATGCCATGAAGCGGAGGAAGTATGGATTTCTTCCTTCCCCATGGATCGCAGCCAGGAGGACGCCAATGCAGCTTCCACGAATAGGAGACCATCATCTAGCGAGGCTTGAAAGGCAGCGGCAAAAAACGAGAACTCCTCAAATACGTCTACTGGGATCTCGACCCCAGATCTCGCGAATAGGCACAACCAGCGCAAGGCCCTGCTCAGACCCAACCCGTCCTTCGACGCGACGGCCTTCACGACATTCCATGGGTCGATATTGAACTGCCTGAGAAGATCTCCTCTGTTCCCAGCATCAATGGATCCGGCCCGGCCATAAGTGTCAACCTCAAAATTGACCAGACGAAGAAGGGAGGCCATGGGCTACAAAATCTGAGCAACGCGTCTGTTGGTTAAGGCAAGGCGATCACCTTCGTAAATGTTTCCATCATCTCAATAGCCTCCAACCACATGAGGTAGATATCATTAAAGGCACTGAAGATGACAGACGTCTGCGCCAGTTTCATGATTAAGCGAAGAATGTTGTCAAGAGATTTGGCCAATTGCGACTGAGCACATCAAAATGAGATCGTGTGCTAGGATAATTGGTTAACTCTTACCCCAGCCAGTCCGGTTGACTGCGAGACACCGTGACCATCCATGATATCAGCTGAAATGTCAGTACAGAGCTCGTAAAGTAGCTTAGGATAGGCGGTCTTATCCAGATCGTGGACCGCAAGAAGCCAACGTGCGACATAACGAGAGAGTAGTCTACGCCGCGCTGCGACATAGTCGCTGCTGCTCGGTTTCGGCCGAGCGCTAGGCGCGGGTGGCCACAGGGATGATTCAGATCTAGTTCCGGGCGTAGTCGTCCGCTGTGCGAGATAATCCCGAAGAATAATAGAGAGGCTTTCGTCCTAACCCTTCCGGCGTCAGTACGTGCATAGAGAATGGCGGGGCAAGCCTGACCTCTGCGAATATCCAACAAAGCACACTCCTCGCAACCCGTCGCAAAGTATACTCAGATGTCATACCACTGGGCCAAAGTTTCCTGACAAGGAGCAGGAAGCCTGCCTCGTTAATACACAGATCCAGGTCCGAAAGACACGCCTCCGTGGCACAAATCAGAGTTTCGACATTGGTGGACAAGTCAAGACCTAGGGGTAAAGGAAACACGCAGAAGACTTGCTCATTATTCTGCATGCTATCGAATAGCATTGGACTCATGTCCTCCCTGTCGAAAAAGCCAAGCTGATGGAGATGTGATAAGACAAGACGGGCAGCGGCATCTGAATGGATATCCAGTTCATACCCTAATGCATCACGCATGTAGGATAGCGGGACCCGCTCGAAGGACTGCTGGGACAAGTCCGTAATTTCCTTGGGCGGGTTGGGTGGGTTGACGTCCAGTAGTGTTGAGGAGGTGCTTCTTGGTATGACTTTCTGCGCATCGTATAGAGACTTCGTGGTGGTAGTGATGTACATGAGCGAAGGCCAGTCAAACATGAAATCGTGGTCCGAGGGGCGAATATGATTCTCCTGGAGGTATTCGTCCAGCGTCTCCGATGTTGAGTGCCTACCGGAACGTAAAGCCGACTCGTATAACTTCAAGAGGGTATGGAGCTCAAATTCGCTAATGATGGCGTCTCTCGAAAACGCGGCCCAGCTCTTAACGATGGTGGAACTCGAAGCAGCGCCACTGTCCACGATTTGGAGCTGTACCCAGAGAGTGGCGAAGAACGCTGAAATTTCCTCGTACGACTTCGTCTTCAGTTCGGCTGCTGATAACAATAGTTCTCGGTAATAATCTGTGAACGAGCGACGTAGCGTCGGCCAGTCAATCTCCAAATGCTCCCGATTGAAAGAGCCAGGTTCACATCGTTGACTACATGAGGAGAGACAAGCTGGATGCACGAATAGCTTGCAGATCGTGCACCGATAGCCTTGTGCAGTGGGTCCCCAGAGCGGTTTGCGGCAGGTGAAGCAGAGGCAAAGTGTAAACAAATTCACGAGTTGGAACCTATGACTGCTTGAATGATCCATCTGGACCGGAGATATACAGCAGAATCGGAACGTCGCGGTGTGCTCCATCGCTGACACGATATATTCTAAATCCTGGCAGCCCCTCGGATCGTTATAACAGTCAAGATGGACTGCAGACATACAAAGGGGACAAAAAAGTCCAAAATCCAGGAGAGGTGTGGTACACCGTTGACATTCAATTGGAGACGGTCGCTGAGGCACCATAAATGATGGCGGCGTAAATCTCCAGGGAACAAAATGGTGCGCATCGTGGATGTCCTGTGCTTGCTGTTCGGATTCGCTGTACGATTGACTCAGGATGGGCAACGACGTGCTGATTGTCATGTGGCCAAGAGCCCTGGGCCAAAATGTCAACAACACCCTGAGCGCAGCTTGCCTTGCCTTTGGTATGTGATAGGCCATGACTCCCAGAATGTCCAAGTAGGCGTCCGCCTTGACAGATATGATGGTGTTTAGCAATCGGTAGAAATAATATAGCAATTCTGGGCGAGGGGCATCCAGGTCAATGGATTCCAGCAATGTCGCGAGGAGCGGGGAAACGAGAGAGGCAAGGTGATAAACTAGCATCGACTGTGACGGTGCATTCGTTGATCTAAGGTAGAGCGTGTCCGACGATCCGCCGCCCCAAGGACGCCAAGCAAGGGTTGTTTCTTCGTCCTTGATTTCTTCAACCTGGATAGATACGAAAGAGGTATTCAGTGGTTCTGTGTCTAAATCCCGATGGATTTCGCCTGTAAGTTGTGACGTACTGCCGGAAAGACGCAATGACATACCAAGCTGTTTGGCATCTCCCGCACTGCCTCGTGCCTGATTCAGATCATTAAGCATGCCTCTCATGATACTGTCCTCGAAGAATGTAAGCAACCGGATCTGCATTGCAGCGGGGAAAGTGGAGAATGCAGGAATCAGGGTAAAGCCAACGCGGGAAATGAACTTCGGATCTCGTCGTTGTGTTTGTATAAGATACAGGGCGACATTCAAAGTCAAAGCCTGCAAAGCGTAAGGAGGCCGGGATGGGCGTGGCAAAGAAATCTTGTAACGGCAATCTTCAAGGATAACTGAAGAAAGGACGGCAATGCATTGTGACAAGAGTTCGGGCGCCTGCAGTGAAGTTTCGGCTTTCGGGGAAGAAGCACGAGGCCGCTTCCCAGTTGAAGGTAAGCCACTTCTTGAACGGCGAAATGGGGATTTGTCGCGTCGGCCTGGGCGGCGTAGTGTGTCCTTGTCCTCAGGTACATTGCTACAGATTTTCAACGCATCAATCGCAAAAGAGTGGGCGCAAGAACGAACCTGTCATAGAAGATCTGCCACCCTTGGTGAAGCGCAATATCTGTCGGCACGCGGGTCAACAGTCAAACAGAGCAATGATAGGAACAGAACTGACGTAGAACTTCCTTTAACTGTAACATGAGGTCGTACGTCGTATCTGTCGTGAAGATGTCACTTTCGTAGTCATCATCATCGTCTTCGCCTTGTGAAAGTGAGGGTTGCGCCCTAGCATCGCGCCTGTTGCTCTTGACAGGCTTTGTGGAACTGTTCATGTCGCCGAAGATAGAGGGTGGCATAGGCCGGTGTTGTAGCTGGCTCAAGATATGGGTAAGTAGTTTGCGAGTTTCCTGCAGGGCGCGGCCAACAATTGTCGATGAAGGCACATTTTGGGAGAGTTGGCCAACTGTGGAAGGTGGAGGCGGTATCGAGAGTGGAGGCGGTATTATTGGGCTACTCGGGCTCGCAGGTTCTACAGAGACTTGAAATGGCGGAATAGGCACTAGATGTGACGGCTTTCTTGTATCTAAAAAAACGTCCTGATGTTGTTCATCGTCTAAGCCACTCGTATCGACGCGAAGGACAGGGGGTCGGGGCGCGTTCTTCGCCATTTATTTTGATGAATCTGTTGCGGGACTGCAATGGACACGCTAGACGAGCACTCAACTTGAGAACGCAAAGAGGACCATGTGAGACGAACTAAGATAGGCGAACGCTGGGACCAACGACGCTGGCAGTATATAAGCGTCCCAGCGGGGGAGACAGACAATGTTCAATCCGTGCGTCCGCTAATCGTGGCTGTACACCTCATCTTGCGACGTGAAAACGCCAAACTCCAAATGCCTCGACCTAGTAAAGAGTTCGTGTCGCCTAAGCGATACAGACAAACTACCATTGGCGACTTCGCAAGCTCTTCACCCGCTTCCAATAACGACAGGCGCGCCTTGCAGCCTTCGACGCGTCTCACTCGAAGAAGCCAAAAGCGTGTCTCAAGTTCGTCCGAATCCAAACAGGACGGGGAGACCAGCGACGTGGGCGCCATTCGTTTTGAGCCCGAGGTTCTCGTCATAAGCGATGATGATGACGAAGAGCCGCAACCTCCGCGCGTTCCAAGGACAAAGAGAAGCACGCGTCCGACGCGAGCAATAAGTGATGAAGAGCGAAACGCTCGCTCTGACAACGAGATCGACTCTGAAGCTGATGTAGGCGTGCCCGTGCGATGGGGCAGCAAGGGGAGAGGACAAAGAAAACGGGCTCGTATTGCTGATACAGATTCTGAGGACGAATCGAGACGCCATCTGATCAAAGGTGCCCGGCCGTCCTCACCGGAGGACCTCAGCGACGAGATCGATGCGGAAAGTGAAGGACTACGTTTTTTGTTTTGCTTCCTCTTCTGAGCAACCCCTCATCTTCAGAGATCATTGAACCCCGCTTGCGTGCACGAGGAAAGCTGACTATGTTCCAAAAAAATCTGGAAAAGTTGAAACGTAATCTGTCACAAGTATCTCTATGTGCATGCTTGACATTTTCTAAGGCCGTCAGAAGCGGAAGCAACGTATGTCTTACTCGCAGTCGTCGCATTCTGACGGAGACAGCAATGAAGACGGATATTCACCTATCCCGGGTGCCAGGCCGACACTTGATTCTGACGCTTCCTCCACTGAAGAGGAAGTAGGACAAGAAGCTGAAGATGCTTTCATCGTCGAAGACGATGTGAAAGACGTGGCTCCCGAGCTGCCAGTGCAGTTCAGAAATCAACAAGATTTGACCTATCAGTTCAAGATTATATGCCAACTGTTTGTGCATCTCGCTACCCGCTCGCCCAAAGAACGTCTCAAGTTCATGAAGAATGCGTTGAAAGGTTGGTCATTGCAATTTCTACGGATCGTTCTACTCTGACTCCACCGAACATAGATGACTATTTCGGGGCATGCCTCTCTCTCACGCGTCGTAAAATGGATGGGCTGCGAGATTCTCTAGTGGTTTCGTCAATTTGGCGCCCCGATTTCAAAGGGCGGCTGGAGAAGTACCCCGAGTTCAATATAACCAGCCTTAAGTTTACAATTCCTGGTTGTGATGCGTGTCACCTCGGTGGCCGAAAGTCTACTCGTCGGGGCGTTGTCAGCGGCGAGCCATATGATAGAACTACGTTTGAGGTCTGTTTTACACCCAATGCTCGGAACTATGCTCATCCATGTCGTCAGACCGTCACAGATTCGGAAGATGATGCAGATCATGACAAGCGGTCAAAGGTCAAACGCAGGGCCCGTCGTACCCGTCGAGAACCGTCCCTCGTAAGGATCTTGAGCGAGCAGCGTGATTCTCACTGCTAACGACACTCCCCCATGAGATAGTCCACTTCAAATAATGATTCGAGTGAAAACGAAAACGCCGAGCATACGGATATGTCAAACTTTGAATTTCATCTGGGCCGCTTTTGCGCTGCTCGTAGTGAGACGTATCACAGGTTCATGCACTGGGAGGTCGGTCCTCTTCCGTTTCAATTTGACTGACGCGCTTTGACGCTTCCGTACTGAACAGTATTCGTTATACCAAGCACTCACACGTGAGATTGAAGCATTAAAAGCCGCTGACGGCACTGGTAGAAGTTTCGTTTGTGTTGCTTTTGCAGCAGGACAGAGGCCGCCTGAAGATATGGACGATGCTGATGGACTCATGGACTGGCTTGACAGGAGAGGGGTCATTGACTTCGAGTGGCAGAAAATGAAAGAACTCATGGACGCCGCGAGGAATTTGGAGATACGAGCCAAGCGAGGCGAAGACGCGGATCTGTAACGTGGTAGTTCCATGTATGGTAGTGCCACCCCTTTCACACACACGTACACATACAATCGCGCAGAACTCAACATACCAGCACCCCATGCCGCCACCACCACCATCCTCAGCGCCGTATACCCCAGCGCAGCCTAGCCAGACGCCAGGGACCGCGCCAGGAACAGGAACTGCATCAGCGCCCACTGTCACGTACGGGCACTACCCCGCACCCGCTGGTGCGTACGCGGCAGCGCCCAGCGCATACGCCACGACGTACCAGACGCCCTACGCGTCGGGCGTCTCGAGCTATGGCTCATGGCACTATCCGTACGGCTACGTGGCCCCGCAAACGCAGTCCTACGGGCACAGACCCGCTGTTCCCGTCGCGGCGACAACAGCACAAACCCCATCACAGGTGGGGCCGCAACGCACCACTTTCAGCGCGTACCCAGCCTCGTACACTCCGTATCGCAAAGATACTGTGCCAGCAGCCGTAGCTAGCACCGCTGGGCGCGCCTCCCGAAAACAATCCAGCTTCAAAGGGATGTTTTCCAAGGAATGTAAGTTCAATCACAAACAAGTATTTCGTCCTCCTCTGACTTGGTCTCCAGTAAGAAGCCTAATGTTCGGCTTCGGAGATGACCGAAATCCAGCCACTGATACGGTGAACGTCCTCGAAGAGGTCCTGGTGGAATACATCTGCGATGTTGTGCGTTCTTGTAGACTTTGATTCAGTGGCCTTTTCCTGATTCTCATTCTGATGCAGTGCCTAGCTGCAAGTGGTCCATCACGTAAATCTCGCATATCTATCGAGGACCTTCGGCGTGTCTTGTCACGCCCACCAGACGCCAAGAAATTGGCGAGAATGGAGGAGTTGTTGTTCATGCAAGAGGATATTAAGCGTGCTCGCGCTCAATTTGAAGACCTCAATCCTAAATCATACCAAACTTGAGCATTGTATCATACTACATTCCATTGCTGTTGCCCGAAACTTCTATGACGGTATCAGACCCAAATGGAGTCTGAGATAAAAGAACAATGACCAGGCAAGCCAGAGTAAGTGAAGGTGCCCAAAGCCGCTCAGCACCCTCAAGAGGCCCTCAGGCCTCAGATTCTCACCACTCTTCGATCATCTTGCATTCAAGCACGGGAACGCGAGGGGGTCTTTATTCTTCCTCCATTTGGTCGGTTTGATGATGGTTTTGGTCATTTGTATCATCATCTAGGGCCTGAGTTTTGTTTGTTCGAGCTTGCACGCCTAGGCAGCCTGTCATGATCCTTTCAAATGGGTCGCGCTGGGACACACGTACCTCCGCTCTGCGCCAATGGCTTTACATATCGCTGGAGCCACTCTTCGGATTCCCAGACTGCAAAATGCGAGAAATGAGGTCACCATTTCTAAGACACGAGAACAAATCATCGTACTGGCTCGGTTATTTGGCTGTATTGGACCTTTCATGGGCCTTGCAAGATTTACCTTGATTACCCTACCTCTCAGCTCGTTGGAGTCCATGTTATCGATCGCGTCCTGAGCGTCGCCGGAGGAGCTATAAGTGACGAATGCAAACCCCCGGTGTTTCGGCTCTGCAACCGCGTATATGTGAGGACTGCAAGCAACGCCATAGATCATGCGCTAACCTTCTCCTTGATGCGCCGCCGTGGTTGGCAGTTGGACCTGGATGATATCGCCTGGCAGGGGTGAGATAGAGAATCCTTACCTCTCAGTCAAGTGCTCTCATACCAAACATTGAAAATTGCTCATACAACACGGTCTCATCGACGTCGTCGCCAAATCCGGCGATGAAGATAGTCTTTTTCGCCTTTGTGCCGTCTTCCATAGCGCTGAGAGACTGATGCGAGTTGTTGCGGTCTCGTCGTTAAAATCACATGATTTTTACCTTCAAAATTTCTCACAATTTCCAATTCCATTTATTAGTATGGCATGTAAATTTCTCAGTCCTTATTAGGTGTCGAGGTTCTCGTCAGATCAAGTATCGGGCCACAGCTGACCAACAAGGCCATCTGTTGCGGGGCGACTATTCCAACCTTGGAAACCAAAACCCATTCCCGTCTCGTTCCCAGGTTCGCTGTGAACGCTAATCCCCATTAAAGCAACCCCGTGCCTCGATGCAGCGCGCGGCTCTATTAGCCATGAGAAATTTCCTCTTTACAGAGTCGATCATCCGCGGAGGGTCATTCTAGCCAAACCATTTGGGCTATTCAGTGCCCACACCTAAACGTGACGGAGGTTTCGTGTCGTATAACTTATAAGCGAGATGGGCAGCATGGAGGCGCAGATTGTCCCGTCACTCTCGCGCGCCGCGTTTCTGTCTTGCCCAACCTCTATCCTGCCGCACGGATAATCTGCTTGCATCTTGCGCTGTCCTATGGCTAGCCCGTCAGATTCTCGCGCTCATTCCCGCATTTCGTCTTTCGATGACGACGAGGTCAACTTTCGTCTGTCGCCTGACTGGACAAAGTACCGGAGTATCTTAGAGAGCTGTGGCGTCCGTCTTGATACGTACCGGGATGTCAAAAACTTTTATCACGACTATGCGCAGCGTTTCTGCCTCGAGCCTTCTGAGCTCAAGGAACAAATGCCAGGCTACTCTCGAGCTTGCAGAGGACGCGACGAAAATGCCCTCTGCAAAGATGCAGGTCTGGTATGTAGCATATCCGACACACAGGTGGATTCTTGGTTTTCATCTTGGAATTATGTTGCACAGCCAGATAATTTGTTTCGAGGAACCTATGATTTGAATGGAGCGAAAATCGTTGTCAAGGCCGTACACCTCTATAGCCGAGAATTAGAAGTAGTGCGTTATTTGAGTTCGCCCGCAATGCGCAGAGACCCAAAGAATCACTGCATACGTGAGTTCCCGAAAACCTCACCATGCCATGCGGTTACATTATCCGACAGCCGTTCTTGCTTTCATTGAAGTCCCAATTGACAATTTCGCATTTATTGTCATGGAGGAATGGTACCCTAACTGGATCACAAATGGGTCCCGTACTTTGCGAGAATATTTTGACGTGTTACGTCAGTGCATCCAAGTGTGTCGTTTCGCGCCTCTTAAGTGATTTCGAAATTTGACGAGTTGTCCGAACCAGCATTGCATCTTTATGCATGCTCATCATATCGCCCACCTCGACATTTCCGCAAACAATATCCTCACCAACCATCGCGGTCGCTACGCGTTTATCGACTTCGAGATGAGCCGTCGGTTTGACGGCATGCGCAGACCGCGCGTGGGAATGCATCGGTGTACAGAAATACCTCCAGAGTTAGACCGTGGCGAAGCTTCTGATCCGTACAAAATGGACATTTGGGCCCTCGGCATGCTATTCTTACGCGCAAGTGAAGTATGTCTTCATATTCTACTCCATGTGTCGAATGTTGTCCATGGGTCACACATGACAGCTGACTGGGCGCATCATTCCCGGGCTCGCATCACTCATTGAAAGCATGCTTCGTGACAGACACGAACAGCGTCCTACGGCAGTAGATGTAGGTTATGCCTTCGATAGGGTACTCCAGTCCATACCATCCTCATACCTTGATATTCCTCTTGGCGATCACTTATTGGAAACATGATGGCCTTACACATTGCGGGAAGATATAGGTTTTCGACTTCATTTGTATGATGCTTTCGTAATGAGGTAGGGGAGAAAATGATATGTGATATGACCATGGCCATATACTTAGGGGACGTCCAACGCCGCATGTGACTCTTCCATTTTCCGCCGTTTCCTTTCCAAGTACCGCTTCCTTGCACTGTGGACATCTTCTTGAGTATTCCGCCGTGCAATCGCCTGCTGTGTCGCTGCTCGTTCCCGCTGCTCCACTTCATTTGCAACTCGAAGTTGCTCTTCTTCTAATTGAATTAGTATCTCCCTCTTTCTCCGCTCCTCGATTTCTCTTCGACTCGCGGCGGTCCCTACAGCCGTGTGGATTTGCACTGGCTCTGCATTCCCGGAAGACAACTTAGCAGTCACAAGCCCGAGCTTCCTCGTGTTAGGTGCAGAGAGGTTCAACCCAGCGGAGAGTAGCTGCCGCTTATCCACGATTTGGTTGTCATCGTTGAGCTCCACTTCCTTCCCTTGTTCTCTTGCTATGAGCGCCAGCTCCAAATCAGATTTTGGAGCGTAATTGGCAGGTTTCGATATAGTGAAGTTGGGGCCTTGAGGGCCAATTACAGGCTTCTTTGGCGCCGTTGCCGCCACAGTCTCCTCGTGCTTTTGTTCCGACTCCTCTAGTAGTTTGCGGTAGAAGTGGGTCATGCCAGTAGAGATACCGCGATTATTCTTTTTAGCGAGCGCTGTCGAAGAGGATATGTGAGTCCTCAACGAATAAATGATTCGGGAGCATAACATACCATCTCGCATCTTCTCCTCCTCCTCCGCCTTTCGAACCTCTTCCATTTGGTCTTTGTACGCTTGTGTGACGAAGACCTCCTTGTCCTTGAACTCGTCTCCCTCCCGTTCACGTTCCCGCTGCATCATCTTTTCCTCAGCACGCAGATGGTCGAGCTTTCTTGTTGCAGCGGTACTTAGTAGGCCGTCAATGTATTTCGGCTATGCGATGCGAAAAGCGTGTCATGTAAGTTGTGTGCAAGAGTGAGAGGGAAAGTCAAGTCCACCTTTCTGAGTTTGGTATCCAGCTCCTTTGTCTCCTTCTGTCTGAGCTTCGTCTCCTGCATCTTATCCCAAACTTCGTCATACTCGTATACAGTGTTGTCCACTTGCATTTCCGCCTCCATCTTCTTCCTTGTGGTCTTGGACACTGTCCCCAACTTCTTCGCCAACATCTGCTTATTCACAGCAACGGTCGCCTTACGGTCATCCGAGAGCGTCGGAGCGGCGTCCATGGGCTCGTCATCGTCCAGCGAGAACGTGAACGCGGGCCGTTTCAAGGACGGCGCGGCACCGACGGCCGCGGGCTTGTTCGAGGGGAGAGCGAATGAGAGATTCATTTCGAGAGTGACATTACGTAACTCCATCACTCAAATTTCTTCGTTGCGCCGCCGTGAATAACGCTCAGCCTGCAATGCAGAGCGGATTTGACCGACGACGAGTGAACGGACCTGAGGAGAGCTTTTCGCCTGTCTTTGACGTTGAGCTCGATGCTATTTGGAAGCCTGGCGGACCGCGACAAGGACGCAGGCCTGGTGACATTCGGCCGATCTGTGCGCGTTTTCTCTGCTGAAGTGTGTGTTTCTCTCACTCTTCCGCCTGGTAGTTCTAAGGCCGGGGCTTATAGACCAAGCCAACGGATCGGCGTACATTGAAACAGAACGAACAAAAATCGCCTGTGCCGTGTATGTGTGGCAATGAGTCAATGACATAGTTTCTTGAGACATGGCTCTGCGCAGATACGGTCCACGGCAGTCAAAAAATACTGCCTACAGTGAGAAGGGCAAGCTCAACGTCGAAGTGAAGTTTGCACCGTTTTCCTCTGTGCGGCGGAAAGCACCATTGCGCGTCAGTATTCTCCAATTCCTTTTTTCTCTCGCCCTGACCCTGTTTCCGTTGTTATTGTATCAGGAAGCGGAAGACAGGTCGATAGCGGTGGCCATTCATCAGGCAATTGTGTCTTCCGTTCAGCTCGAGCTCTTACCCAAGTCGGCTATTGATATATTTCTAATGATCATCGAGAATGATGGAGTGGAAGGGTGTATTGCAGCAGGATCAATAGCTGCGAGTACTGCACTCGCAAATGCCGGGATCGAGATGCTAGGTCTAGTCATGTCGTGTTCAGCAGTGAGCGTTCTCTTTGAATCTTTGCATTCCTGGTCTTAGAAGTATCAACAAGGCTATCATGGGAAATGAAATATGGCTAGACCCAAACTCCTTGGAGGCACTGTCTGCGGACGGGACTCTGATCCTGGCTTGCATGCCGGCACTGGGAACCGTCACGAGTGTGTGGCAAACGGGGCGGATGTCGCCGGAAAAAGCCATCGATGTGTGTCGAGCATTCCCTTTGGTTGAAGACTGATTGATTTTTTCTACCCCGAGCAGTGTATGGTAGCTTGTGAAGAGAAATGTACAGACATTCACCCCACTGTAGCGCAGGCATTGCACGCTGTGCACGATGATGTAGCTAAGGACTAGAGAATTATTCAAAGTCTGACACGATCATTCGCGTTATTTGCCCGTGTATTGTCAGCAGAGAGCTCGTCGCTCATTGCACGCTCTCATGCTTCCATCACCTGTAGATGCTACCTATACTGCACTTCCTTCACGACCTTCAATTGACTCTAATGACTCACAAGACCTTCGCGCTCTTGAACTTACAGAAGGCCCAATAAACCCCAGTCGCGGCCGTTCACACTCGTGGACAAACTTTGACTTCCATCAGGAGTTGCTACCTCTCGCCACAAGTCTCAGTGAACCGGATCAACTGTATCGTGAGGTTCCCGAGAGGGGTATAAATCTGTTGAGTGGTTAGTTTGTAATTTGTCAACTGCCCCTGCACATCGCTGATACTTCAGCTTGTAAGGTATCGCTCTGGTCGTTGGATCGCAGGCAAGGTTCACTCGAGTCATGGTGTATCTGCGTCACTGACGTGTTCACGATCGCCAGATTGGCTCAGGCATTTTGTGCGCCCATTATCCTAGTGTTGACTTAACGTCATTTTGACGACGATCACAGTTCTTCCCCAGGCATCATTGTGGCGAATACCCACAGTGTGGGGGCAAGTCTAGTTGTGTGGCTCATATCTGGCCTGTTAGCGTGGACGGGGGCGAGCAGTTTTGCCGAGTTGGCGTCGGCAATACCGCTCAATGGTGGAGCACAAGCATATCTTGCCTATGCATATAATCCTTTAGTATCATATCTTTTTGCATGGACTGCTATCTCTGCCCTGAAACCAGGTGCGAATTCTACTTTCATATTCAAGTCCTCAATACCGAGACGCTCGAATTCCTGGTGTACAGGCGCAAATGCAGCAATTAGCCTCATTTTCGCTGAATACCTCAACCGGCTCATCTGGCATAGTACCCGCGCGGAGGTGTCTCCAGACGACGTGCCTCAGTGGTCAATAAAGGTTACCGCCGTTGCCGCCATCGTGATTGTGGGTACTTTATGTGCTGCGACACAAACGTTGGGTGTCCATACCGCTGTAATATTCACTATAGTCAAGGTTAGTGGAAGATATGGAGTCTTCTGTCGAATGCTGACTCGACGTTATACTAAGGTTGCCGCTCTAGTACGTCGCGAGACTGATCCACGTTGTTGAATGATTTGACCCTCTCACCAGCTAGCTGTCATGATCCTAGGCGTAAATCAACTGCTCCGCGGTCACGCGTCTCTTTCCTTCACCTCGGTCCCCCTCTTCAGCGACTCGTCCACAAGTCCATCTGCATATGCCCTTGCGCTTTATTCGGGCCTGTGGGCGTACGATGGATGGGATTCAGCGACTTACGTCTCAGGGGAGGTGAAGGATCCTGGGAAAAACATTCCACGGGGTATTCACTGGAGCATGGCTATCGTTATGGTACGTCGCCGCCCTGCTGCTGCTATCCGGCTGCGACGGTTCTGACGTGCGGACGCTAGTCACTGTTCCTTCTCGCGAATGTGTCGTACTTCGTCGTCCTCGACAAGGTGTGCATGTCATGATCGTATGCGCTCTGTGATCGGTTTCTTATTTAATTTCTATTTCGCCAGAACACGGTCGCGCTGAGCAACACTGTTGCAATTGACTTCGGCCGCGCCCTATTTGGTCCGATAGGCGGCTCTGTGTTCGCATGCATGGTGGCTGTGTCCTGTTTCGGGGCTCTTAATGGTTGGTGCAATCAAGGGTCATGGGAACCGCTTCGTGTCCCATGGATCACAGCCTTTCGACGCTGACGATTTTTGGTCACGCCCCCTCCCCCGCTGACACATAGGTCTATTCTTCGGTACCACACGCTTGATCTACGCTGCAGGTCGTGAGGGATACCTCCCCTCAATTTTTGGGCGGTTGCATCCTACTCGGAAAACGCCGCTGAACGCGACACTTCTGCAAGCAGCGATGACAATTGTGTTCATCGTGTTCGGAGGCGGTTTCCGCACGCTAATTAACTTCGCGGTGGTTGCCAGCTGGTCGTTCTATTTTATGACGGTGCGTGTGGGTTTCTCTCTCCCCACTCCGCCCCGAAGAAATGGAAGTGATAGGCTCAGCGGATATCACTCTTTATACAGGTACTGGGTTTGGTGATTCTCAGGATAAAGGAGCCGAATTTAGAAAGGTGAACCATCGGTCATCCTTCGGAGCCATGATCTTTCGTTGAAATTGCGGCTCGGCAAATTGTGATCAGACCGTATAAGACGTGGATTACTACTCCGGTGATATTTTGCAGTGTGAGTGGCCCTTTTAGCATCCCAGTGCTGTGCAATTTTTGATCTCATCTGATGATCAGGTCGCGCTGTTCTTACTTTGTATGCCGATCACCGCAGCACCACTCGAGGCACTTGCTGTCTTAGGTGAGCCGCCGTTCACTAAGTCACGTTGTCTTGAACTGATGGCGAGTTTGTTCAAAAGGATTCGTGCTGACAGGGATACCTGTATACTACGTGACCCAGAAAAGCATGCCCCTACCACGAATACGTTCGTGTTTACTCCTTTCCCGGTTCCGAGTCTGTGCCTGATAAAATCTTGGCGGACAGCATTCGTATCTGACTTGATTGCGCGTCTGCGCAGCGGTAGCGCAAGCGCCCGAGCTGAGGCTGGCTGGCAGTCCGTTGCGACGGAGGACGAGGTAGTCGAAATGTCAGAACGGGTCGGCGGCGCTGGAACATAAAATGTCCCCCACTACGACGGCGGCCACGACGGGAGTCCAGGTGGATGGCGGGCGCTACACTCGATGATGTGAACCGGTCCGCATGTGATGTCCTGTTGTCGGATGCGCATAGCGTGGGTAGCGTAGTTTGTCACTTTGAGGAGATTGCTTGATCATGATTGCTATCTTGCCTAGTCAATGGACGGGGATTTGTTGTGATGCCATTACTTGTCTCTTCCGTACGCTTGCGGTAAGCGGTTGCAATCCTGTGGTCGCAAAACCAGTATTATCACGTGCATCTTGAGTGCCATGTCCTTGACAAGGTTTGGGACGACAAGATTTGGGACACGACTTTTTCGCTCGCCGGAGCCGGCCCGCCATTATATCCCCCGCAAATCGTAGCACACGATACGCACATTCACGCGGACGCTGACAAGCACAGCGCTGGCTGCGCAGTTATATTTGGATTCCTTGATGGAGACCAAGAACTTTGTTCTACGAAATGCACACGACATCCCTGCCAGGGACGAAACCACTTCAGTGCGACAAGGGTACAATAGGTCGTTTCTCGGGCCCGTGTGCTACACGGCGCTGTAATGGGATGGGATGCGGACGCCGATGGGTATCACGGCGCATGTGCTAATGCAAGCAGAGGATCCACCTGCTCTGGTTCCATCATTCCAATAGTACCGCACCAGTGCAACCGGCAGGAGTTATCGATGCGGTCCTCTCTCCCATCAAAGATGAAAGTGTATATAATGAAGAGGCGGGAAGATTGCAGCGAGCATCATTCAAAAGCTTCATTTTTTTACAGCCACTCCACTGCAGCTTTACCTTCTCACAGCCATTGATTGGGTGTCTTCTCCTATCGAGACAAAGTGAAGAAAGCTTCGTTTGTTCGTCGTCGTCTTCTGTGCCATGGAGAAATTGAATTTTATCCATCCTCAACACAGCCTCTGAGCTTCAGACGAGCTATTGAGCACCTCGGCAACATATTGTACACAGGCCTTTACGCTTATCAATCAGCTATCCGTATCACTTCCATCAGCACATCTCACCGACAGCACGCATCAGCATGGTGAGAGAACGGTTATTCGGCCGTTCTGTTTCTCCGTGGCAGTGGAAGATCTTTGAACTGTAAAATGATTTTATTTTTAGGATACCACCGTAGAGAAGACCTTCAGGTACAATGTGAAGGTCAGTGAGTACAACCGGCCGATCAAGCGTCGGCGCGGTGTCCTCGTGTTGCACGGGCGCTCAATCAAACCTAGATGACTTGTGGCGGATGCTCCGGCGCCGTGACACGCGTTTTGGAGAAGCTGAAGGCCGCAGGTGGGTTGCCAACGAGAATCGGTGCTATTCGGTACAGTGTTCGCTGATCACGACTGCCCGCCGCTTTGGCGCCAACGACAGGAAAAATCACGGCATTCACAGTGAGCCTTGAAGATCAAAGTGCCGTCGTCAAGACGTCCTCCATGACATACGAAGCGGTGATGGAGGTCATCGCGAAGACGGGCAAGTCGGTTAGCAAGGTGAGCAGATTGTCTTTGTCGCTTGCTCCCTATTCACTGTTGTCTGGGCGTCGATCTGTCGTGTGCTGAAACTTTTTCAAATCTTCCCACCAATTTTTTTTCTCCCCTCACAGCCGGAAACTGGGGCGGAAACCACTGCAGAGGATCCCAAAGAGGAGGATCCCAAAGAGGAAGAAAATCAAGCACAGGAGACCAAAGAGGCGCCTGGTTCTAATGTTCCTACCAACGCAGACACACAAACCCCTTCTAGTGAAGCATCGGAAGAGACGGTGGTGTAGAAGTCGCCGATGTATCTATCTGTCGAGGACCCAATGTTGTAGGCTGGTCCCTACTACAGCACCCTCATGGTGTCTTCCCTTGAATTGATTCTAATTGTGGCAATGCGGCAAAGCGTGGGATCAGGGCATTCTCAAACTACACCGCCTTGGCGGATAAAATACGGCGCTGACTGAGTTATTTATTTATTTTTGGTAATTGATGCAAAAATGTAGGGGCGGTGTGAGATTTGTATTTGACTTGATCCAAGTGACTGGTTATACGGCTGCAACGACCTGGACTGTAGCTACGACGAGTCGGTAGTTGGTAACTGATTGGAGTTGGAGAGTTGGTAGGGATCTTATTATTATTACTGCCCGAGCGTGAGCAGGCCCTAGGCCCGGCCAGGCACGACCAGCTCTGATATTATATAATAGTCCATGTGACTTTCCTTAACACGCTTGCACCGCGCAAAGGCTGTTCTCCCCTCGACCTTCTGCTCTGCCTCCGGGTCCTGCCCCCCTGATATTGAAGAAGTCTCTTGGCTTTGCGACCAGTCCTGTGCAGTGCTGTCAATATATAAAAGTCACCCGTCTTTCCACGTCCTCACCAGCCCATCTTCTACTTGGCAGTCCATCCCCACTACGCCAAGGTTCCTCTTACGACCCAAAGCTGTTCCTTTTCGCATAGACGACTTCTATACCTTCCGTGGACGCACATCCTTCCTTGATTAGCGGTCATCATGTCCGACGTGGTCGGCAGTCTCTTTGGCGCAACAGATGTTGCGCCAACTGCGGATGCATTCACATCTGCTGCTGTAGAAGCCACCCCCGCCATCGCAGATACGGCCGTCTCCATCATCGAAACAGCCACCCCCGTCGTCATAGATACGGCCACCTCCCTCGCAGCCGCCACCCCGACGATTGCGCCGGCGGTTTCGCAAGCAGCGACTAGCCTGACCTCTGCTTACTCGTACTCGTACTCGTATGCGAGTGCTGCGAGCGCCACCGCTGCAGCCACGACTGCCGCTGCTACCACTGCCTTAGCCGCTACCACCACTGCAGTCACCCGCACGACCGCCGTTGCATCCGCAATTCAGCAGGGTCATCCCGCCTACCCAACGGTGCCCATCTTCAAGGACGACTATAACTACATCGGGGCTTTCATGCGCATTTACGTAGGAAGCGATTCTACTCGTCGTTGGGGTTACATTTTTTGGTTCATCGTCGCTGGCATCTTCATCGTCTTCTCCATCTTCCACGCTTCAGGCCTCAGGAGCGGCGTTTTAGGCGCCTACTGGAGCAAGTGGTCCCTGCGAAGGAGAACCTGGAGGAACAGGCTCACTGGCGGCAAACCCGTCTCTCTCATGTCCAACGCCCAGATTTTGACGCTAACGGTACTCACGATTGTCACGTTGCTCTTGACCTTTGCCGGCCCAGATTACGTTGCTCCTCAAGAGGGCGCCTTTGGGGCCACGGGGAAATTTACCAAGAGGTTCAAGGTTTACGTCGACCCGAAACTCGTCGCGCCATTCCAACCAAAGTACGACATCCAAAAGGCTTGGTGGACCGCCGGTAACAGAACAGGCATTATGGCTTTTGCTCTCTTCCCACTCGTCATTCTTTTCGCCCTCAAGGCCGCGCCGTTCGCTATTTTCGCTATCCCGCATCTGGTCCAACTCCATTTCGACAAGCTTTCCTGGCTTCATCGTTGGGCTGGCAGATTGACCTACTTTATCACGTTGCTGCATGTGATCTTCTGGGTTATCCAGGTCTCGATTGCGCGAAGGGCGGACACCGGTAACTTGGTCCTTAGCTACGCCTTCATCTACGACCCGTTCATTTTCGCCTGGATCGTGCGTACCCGTTGCTTCTTCAGCGTTTAAGCTGCTAACTTTCCGTCCACAGGCTTTCATCATATTTACCCTGTTTATGTTGTCCACCCTCTCGGCCTTGCGCCAGAAGCACTATGAGATCTTCTACTTCCTGCACGTGATTTTGGCGCCCCTCATGATCCTCTTTGCCGGTTTGCACCACGTTCCCCTGTGGGGGTATTGCTGGGCCGCTCTTTGCCTTTGGTTCGCAGAGCGCGCTTGGCGACTCGGTTTCTGGGTCTACCGCAATGGCGTATTCGGCGGTGGTTACACGCCCAAATTCGCGAGCACCCCGTGGCAGATTGTCCCCACCGACGAGAAGATGGCCGACGCGATTGATTCCAGACGCTCGGATTCAGTCTCGGATCCCCTTCTCAACAGGTCCCTCACCAAGTACGTTCCCCCACAAGGACATTACACACCACCTCGTGGCTATGCCTACGCCGAGCTTATGTCTGGCATGACCGTCCGTATCACCTTCGTCGCTCCGAACTTCTTCCCTTGGGCCCCTGGTCAACACTTCTTGATTCACATCCCCTCCATTTCGCGGCTTACGAGCCACCCCTTCACTTGCGGTTCCATTTGCGACGAGCAGGCTCCTGAGGACGGTGGTCGCGCACTTGTGTTCTTCATCCGTGCCAAGAACGGATGGACCAAGGATCTGTGGAACAAGGTCGTGAAGCTGATGAGCCGCGGACAGATGCACCCGCCCGGCGAGCACCCTCCTCTAGGCGCGCAGCTCCCGACTCGCGGTGTATTGCTCCGCATGTTCGTTGATGGGCCGTTCGGTAGTGTCGTGCGCTCGCGATTCGAGGATCACTCCACGGTTGTCATCGTTGCGGGTGGATCTGGTGTCAGTTTCGGTTTGTCTCTGTTCATCTACATGAGCTTGTGCTTGTCTGGACGCGATGGGAAATATCTCGGTGGGCGTCCCGGTGGCTGGGGCATGAGGAACTACCGCCCGACCCGTGTGCGCTTCGTCTGGATTGTTCGCGAGTTCGGTGAGCACTTTGTCTCTTTGTTTGGTCGAACTCCATGATCTCAATCAAACCCTAGCTCACATTGTATGGTGCGCCACTGCCATCCGACGCTGCCTCGAAATGGTCCCTTCGAGCAACATCCACGTCGACATTTTCGTGACCAATTTCAAGCGCATCTCGGACAAGAAGACTGGCCCGCCCTCTCCGATGATGCCGTCTGTCAGCTTGGCAGCTCTCGCCGCCGCCCCCGAGAAGCCTTACTCACAGGGTGGCGCGGCCGACTCGGAGGTCTTCTTGCCCCCGCAGCCCAAGTATGCCCGATCTGGCCTCGCCTCACGTTCCAGCTCGGTGGACTCGACCGACAGCATGAGCATGCATTCAGGCGAATCCGGCTATGTCGACTTATCGGAGCAGGTCCCCGAGTACGGAGACGAGGAACGTGACCCTAACGACCCTGAGATGGCCACGCAGAACTACGTGCTTGACTTGACGAACTTCGAGGGCGACGACGACGCGGCGATCCCGGGCGAGGATATGTTCAACCGACGCATCATGAAGACGGGTAAGGCAAGGCGACGGAAGACGAGGAAGGCTGCCAAGGCGGAGAGTGCCAAGCGTGAACTACAAGAGCGCGCCGGATCAGGCGAGACGCGTGGGCGTCCGGGCTTCCAGCACAGTCACTCGTCATCTGGCGACTTCCTCACGCCGGGAGCCGCCCACGAAAGGAGGTACTCAGCGTCTACCTTGGACAGCGACATACTCCCGATCAGCCGCCCTGGAAGCCGCCCCCCAAGTCCTCCTGGAGACACGGCCAGCATTGCATCGGTCGCGACGTATGTGGGTGGTGAGCATAGGAAGTCATACTCAGAGGACATGGCGCGGGCCCCGTCTCCAGCATTCGCGAAGGAGTTCGGATTGAGCAACGACCAAGAGAGCTTAAGGAGCTTGGTTATTGACGCCGAAGACACCGTGAAGCTCGAGGTTGACGACAAGGAGTTGCATGATGTCAGTATCGTGTCTGAGCACGCTCGCGCTGGCCGGCCCAAGTTTGACAAGATCTTGGCGGCCGAGTTGGAGATCGCTACTGGGTCGATCATCGTGGCTTGTGAGTCACTCTTGCATTTCCTACTAAGTTTTCCCCGCTCAATTCTTGTTCTTTCCAGGCTGTGGTCCTACCTCACTCAACGCGATTATCCGCAAAAATATCGCGAAGCAGATTGACCCTGCTCGCGTCAAACGTGGTGACCTCCGCGGTGCCATCCACCTCATCGCCGACGAGTTCAACTACTAAACGAAAACTTTCCAAACGTTATATGTCGATGCTTGACGTCATCCACGAAACGAATGCGAAGCGCACATTGTTGGGGTATCATGTCGTTTTCCTTGCGCAATTTGAAGGACTTGTTGTTATATATATGTTAGACAGTCTAATCTCGGACATTTTTTGGCAAGGACTCTCCTGCCGTACCATCTTTCCCATATTCTCGCCTTTGCGACAGACCTATCCTCGTTGTAGTCCTGCCATCCTTGTCAAATAAGGCTTGTCCGATACATTGCACACAGTAAACAGAAAGAAAGAAAAAAAAAAGATAGACGCTTGTAAATAGATTTATACGTTATACGAATGATATCGTTGACTACTATTTGTCCCGCACAAATAATACGATATCTATGTCAACATATATCAATAAAGCTGGAACACTTGCTTTCGACCAAAGTCACGATCGCGTTCAGCTGGGCAGCGTCCCGGCGACTCCTAGTGTGCGGCCATCGCCACTACCACCGTTGCCGGCCTTTGCGCGGTGTCACAACCATGGCCTCTACATCAAATTTGAGTGCCAATGTTGTCCCAGAAGATGAAGAAGGGCAGCCAATGGCGTTCACAGTGCACACCGAGTCCAGCGCGCGCATCCTGCTGCCATCGCCATCTACTCGCTCGGACAGCACGGCTACCGCCACAAATGGGGGCAAGGAAGCATTCCTCAACCCGGTGCAGGAATTCAACCGCGACCTGAGCGTCGCGTGCATTGCGGTTTGGGGCGCGGAAATGAATCGCGAGAAAGAGGCGCGCTGGAGGCGGGCGCGTGAACGGCGCTTGGAAGGCGCTAAGGGTAGAGAGAAAAAGCGGACAAAAAGTCAGTACGTTGGCGTTCTCATTGTCCCTCTTTCCCCCTTTTTTCTGATCGTTTTCCTGGCTCTCACTTATTAGCCGACAGCGGTGCAGTGTTGCCGGGAGCCCATGGAGGCTCAAGCCAAAGCGAAGAAACAAGCACAGTTCAGAAGGAACAAGAAAAATTGCAACCTGAGGTTCGTAGAGTCAAGAGCATTGTTATAGGTGTTCCCGTTAACACTGGATTACTCTAGTATCGACCTTACAAATTCGTGATTCTCGAGGCGCTTTCTGCCACCGGTCTTCGCGCGATCCGGTATGCAAAAGAAATCCCCCTTGTCAAGTAAATTACCCGTTGTGCCAATCAAGTCATTCGCCTGAGACTCCTGCAGCTATGTGATTGCCAATGACTTGTCCCCGTCTGCCGTCGAGGCCATGAACAGGAATGTCGAATTCAACGGACTCGGGCCTGTTGCTGAAATGCCCCCCGCAGAGGAAGCATCAAATCACCACGTGGGTGAAGTGTCACAACCGAACCCGTCGTTAGCCAAGGTCAGGGTCAACAAAGGCGATGCTTGGTGCGTCGCGCTCTCTTGCTGTAGATGACTGAGGTGTGATGATATCCTTCAGCGCATTGATGTACAGCCACAGAACAGAGAACGCCCGCGTCGACGTCGTTGATCTGGACCCATATGGAACGGCTGCGCCCTTCATCGATGCGGCCGTCCAGTGTGTCAACGACGGTGGTGCGTTGTAGAAAACGATTTGAACCGTGACATACCATGGAGAGTGTTTCTTTCTGTTTGACAGGATTGCTTTGTGTCACCTGCACCGATCTTGCCGTTCTGGCCACCAACAATTATCCAGAAAAATGGTCAGCGTCATCGGATCGGACTCCACGTTTTTTGTCGACAATGTCCTCATCGATGCCATAGTTTTGCTAACTACGGCGGCATCCCCCTAAAAGCAGAGTATTGTCATGAAGGAGTGAGAGACGCTTGTCGAGTTTCTTATTGAGTTTCTCTCTTTAACCTTCTGGCTAGGCCCTCCGTCTCGTTCTTCACGCCATATCGACCTCTGCGGGGAGATACGGGCGTTATATACAACCTCTCCTGTCACTCTCCATCGACTTCTACGTCCGCTTGTTCGTCCGCGTGCAAAGCGGGCCGATGGAGGTTAAGAAAGCCGTCACGTATGACAAATTTCTATCTGCAAGTCTACATCTCGGTTTGGCTGACTATCTGCTCACCCAACAGCAAAGTGTCTACGTACTATGTATGCGTAGGATGTCAGTCTTTCTATGAGCAGCCTTTGAGCAGAGTGGTCGAGAAGGTCCATGAACCGTCTGGGAACGTCAACCTTTTATTCAAGACCCATCAAGGTCCAACCGCCGCGCAGAGATGTTCAGAGTGCGACTCCCCCCTCCACGTGAGTTCTGCTCCGTTAACTCTCCTTGTAGGATTCAACGGATTTGCCACTTATTCTGGATGTAAGGTCGCTGGTCCGATGTGGTCAGGGCCGCTTCACGACGTAGAATTTGTCGGTAAGGTGCTGGAACATCTGGGAGGCAACGAAAAGGCATATGGGACATCTACTCGCATGCGGGGCATGCTGACTGTCGCAAAAGAGGTTGTGCCGCCCCTCTGACATCTGCGACCATGCCGTATTGGCTGACTGATCGTATGGGTGCCATCTTCAAGGAATTGCAAGTTCCGTTCTTTTTCACCCCTTCCAAGCTTGCCTCCTTTTTTCACTGCGTGAGCCCTTCCCTCGACGAGCTTGCGTACGTCCTCTTATCGTTCTACCTGTTGTCCCTGATCTTGTTATCTGATATCGACGTGAATAAAAGCTCTGCGCTGCTCCATGCTGGCCATCAGGTTTCGCGATCTCACGTCGCCGCGGGATCTCTCAAGACGACCGCCATCCGGGAGGAGATACACGATGTCTACCGGTCCTGGGTCAAGCTCCATCCTGTGAAGATGGACAAGGTCGGCCAGGGATCTCCCGCGCGACGGCTCCTCGAAAAAGAACCAATGTGCGTGGTCTTTCCTCGTTTTCCCTTTGCTTCTTCTCCTATTGCAATCTCATAAGCGTATTTTCTTCAAGGTCCGTAGCTAACTTCAGCAGACACCCGAAGTCGGTGACGGCGTCCTCGCAAGTGAAGTTGGTCCGCTACCAACAGAACCCAACGTCATATTGGGGCCCGGGATCGAGGGCGGTCGGCGGGGGCAAGAGGAAACGCAACAAAGGAGAATAAAATACATTGCACAGTCAGTCATACAACATGCAAGAAACTCTTGAGTATGTAAGAGAGCAAGAAATACGGGAGAACGCATGCGGGGGAGGGGGGGAAGCGGGGGGCAAATGATATATATATGCGGGTGACATTGGCATGGAATGGGGTGGTGGTGAATCTATGAGTCCCAGTAGAAGACGACAGCAGTGAGAATGGCAACCAAAAAAAAAAAAATTTCATCGTGACGTATTGCGCGTTCGGACGGCGACCCAGGAATGTTGCAAGAGTTCTCCCGCGCTCGGCCTCGCCTCGTGATCGACGTCAAACGTCCGTTTGAGGAAGTCCTGCGCTTCCGCTGAGATGTCCTCCGGTATCGTTGGCTTAGCCGATGAGCCGATCTGGAAAAGAAAGGAGAGCGTGAGCGGGGCACATTTCGTGGATGAAAGTAGTGCCGGTGCGTTCACGACGGGCAGCTTATTCACCTTGAATATGGCCTGCATTTGTGTGAGCTGCGCCCAAGGATGCTCGCCCGTCAACATCTCGACGACGAGGCAGCCTACACTCCAGATGTCCGCCTTGGTCGTGTAAGACGTCTGCTTCACGACCTCGGGTGCCATCCAGAACACGGAGCCTTGAAGAGAGGGACGATGGGCCCGATTACCGCCCATGAGGTCTAATGGAAGGGGGTTTGCATGCATCAGATAGATGTGCCAAAAGAAAACAGCAAAAAAAAAGAAGAAAAGAAAAAGACTCACTGTCTTCAACCTTCTTCGAGATGCCAAAATCGGATATCTTGATGCCGCCCTTATTGTCGACGAGGATGTTGGCGCCCTTGATGTCGCGGTGGATGATGTCCCGCTCGTGCAGGTAGTGCAGACCGCTCAGGATCTGGCGGACGAAATTCTTGACGAGCGGCTCCTCGAACGCACCGTAGTTGCGCAGCAGCGCGGTGACCGAGCCTCCGGGCACGTACTCGAGGAAGATGTTCAGGCACTCGCGCTCCATCGACGAATCTGGGTTGGGTTTGCCGTCAGTGGGAAGACACAGCTATGGTGGGGGGACACTCACAGAGATACTGGACGATGTTTTCGTGCTGCAGGTTCTTCAGCAGCTCGATCTCGCGCTCGAGGGCGCTGAGCATGCTCTGCTTGCGCTCGTCGTTCGTCGCCGAGCCGGTAGGCAGCTCGACTTGCTTGACGGCCATGAGCAGTCCGCTCGACGCGTCCATGCCCAGATACACCTTGCCGAAGGACCCAGCCCCGATGAGCGCGCCCTTGATCCACTTCTTGGCTGTAAAAGAAGAAGAACCGAGGCATGAGACGACGTGGGGTTAGTAAGTGAGAGAGTAACGCACTTTGGGCAGTGGCGGCCATGACCTTTCCGGGCTCGTCGTCCAGGTCGTCATGCAGCGTCTCGTCGTCCTCCGACAGCTCGTCGTCGGCCGTCTCGCCGCACGCCAGGGAGCCGGGCAGCACCTCCGGGGAGTCGCCGCCGTCGACGACGGGCTCGACCTTGGTCCACTCGTCGGAGCCGCCCGTCTCGAGCGCCATGCTCTCCCGGCGGCTCTCGACCTCCGCGGTGATCTGGTCGACCGTCATGAGGCTCGCCGTGTCCGAGCGGTCGCGCCGGCTGCGCAGCTCGGTGAGGTAGCTCGTGCGCCGCGCTGCCGCCGCAGACGCAGACGCAGACGCAGACGCAGACGCAGACGCAGACGCAGACGCGGACGCGGACGCGGCGCCCCGCGAGAGCCGCCCGCGCGCGCGCCCGAGGTCGTCCGCGACCGCGTCGGAGAAGGACTCGCTCGAGATGGGCACGGGCGGGAGCAGCTCGGGCGCGAGCGCGGGGGGGGGGAGGCGCGGCGACGCGTCGTCGGAGCTCAGCGACAGCCGCGGCGGGTCGTCGATGCTGGCGGCGATGGACGAGGAGAACGAGGGGCGCGGGGACGACGCGCCGCCGCCGCCCATGTGGGGCAGCGAGCTCTGCGTGCTCGTGCTGAACCGCGAGGACGTCTGCGGCTGCTGCTGCTGCTGCTGCGGCGCGCCGCTGCCGAACGAGATGGTGCTGTCGCGCGTGCTGCCGCTGCCGCTGCCGCGCATCATGCTGTGCCGCGCGGTGCGCTGCAGCACCTTCTTCTCCGTGAAGGGGAAGTACTCGGTGAGGTGGTTCGTGATGAGCTCGCTCGGCGGGCGTTGCCCGAAGAAGTTGCGCAGCTTCGAGGGGCGCCGCGAGGCTGCCTGTGACGCGATGCTCTGCGAGGGCGTGAGCTGCGATGTTGGTGTTGTGGATGATGATGCGGATGTGGTGGTCGTCGCCGTAGTCGGCGACGACGGCGGGTCCAGCGCCTTCTCCGGGTCCCGCACGCCCAGCCCACTCAGGATGCTGATCGAGCTCGCGCGCCTCGTGCTCTTCGGCGTCTGCCCGAGGTACTGCTGCGACGAGTGGTGGTGGTGGTGGTGCTGCTGTTGCTGCTGCTGTGACTGGTGGTGCGTCCTCGTGTCGCGCGCGTCCTCGTCGCTCGGCGAGGACGACTTCGGCGCGGGGCGGCTGCTGCTGCTGCTGCTGTGGGGGCTCGTCGGGCTCACGCGGTGCGCGCCGGGCGCAGACGAGGACAGCTCGCCGAACATCTGCGCGAAGCTCTTGATGCGCCTGCTGGGCCTGAGGACCTTCCGGAGCATCAGCCCGTGCTCGCGGTGCCCCGGCGCGCCGAGGCAGACCGCCATGAGCGCGCTGTCCGAGAGCAGCTCGTCTGTTGCGGCAGGGTTATGTCAGATGATGGGCAATATGGGGAAGAACAACGACAAGCTCACTGGAGGGGTCGTCCTGCGCGAGGTACACGCCCCAGCCGTCGACGAGGAGCGCGCCGTCCTCGGTCTGCGCATGCACAGCGACGTCCGCGTCCGCGCCGCGCTGGCCGATCTTGCCGAACTTGCGCAGCGCCTTCTCGAGCACCTCCGCGCCGCCCGCGCAGTCCGTCGCGTTGAGCGTGCACGTGTGCCCCTCGTCCGCGAGCGTGAACTTGATCAGCCGCCGGCGCAGGTCGTCCAGCGACGGCGTCGCGCTGGTGCTCCCGCCCGCGCTGGTGCTGCTGCTACTGGCGTTCTGCGGCGTCATGGGCCGCGGTGCGAACGGCGCGCCCCGGAAGGAGTACGGCGGTGACGGGTTCGGGGAGAGGAAGGACTCGGAGATTGGGGAGAGCGCGTACTGCGGGTTCGCGGGGCCGTGTGCGGACGACGGGTTCGGGCTGTTGCCGGTCGAGGGGCGCGCAGACAGGCGCGCGGCGGGGCTGGTCGAGTTGGCGCCGGCGCCGGTGGCGTTGGCACCGCCGCCGTCGAGCGCGGAGAGCGACGTATTGCGCCCGTGCACGGGCGTCGTTCCCCCACGCCCGGGGCTGCGGCTGATCCCGGGCGGCACGGAGCGCAGGTTGCCGGGGCGCGGATCAGAGGGGAGGCCATACGCCCAGGTCGAGCTGGAGGCGGTGCTGGGGCTGAGGAGGCTGCCAGGTGCGGGGGGGAGGGGCTGGCTCGTGTATGGCGGGGGGTCGGGCTGCGTGGGCGTGGGACGCGCGCCGAGCTGCGTGGCGCCATTGATGCGGGACGCGCCGCGCGGGAACTGGGCGGCCTGGGTGCGGAGGGGGAGGTGGGGGAGGCGCGGGTTGGTGGGCGTGTGGGTGGAGGGGGTGGTGGGCGCGGGGAAGGGCGGGGCGGGCTGGCGGGCGGGGCGGGCGGAGTCGGGGCCTGCGGCGTCGCGCACGAGCCGGGGCAGGTCGGGCTGGCTGGTGGTGGGGTTGAGGTGCAGTGGTGGAGGGCGACCGGCCTCGAGACGCCGGCGGGAGGTGGTGGAGGGTTCGAGTGGGGCGATAATATCGGAGGAGGAAGAGGAGGGCTGTGGTGGTGGTGGTTGTGGTGGGGGGACGGGGGGTGGATCGCCGGGGATGGTGGCGATGGCGGAGTTGGATGAGCCGTTTACGTAGACTCTAGGGGTGGTGGTGGTGGTGGTGGTATTGGTGGTGCTGCTAAGACGGGAGGAGGAGGAGCGTGAGGATGAGGTTCGCTGGCGTAATGTTTTCACGGCGTTTACGATCCTGAGCCTGTCTCCGATACTGGAGACGCCCATCTCCTTGAGGCTGACCTGGTCTAATTCGAGAAGGACGTCACCACGGATATCGTTGGCCTTGAACGTCATTGCGTGTGCACCGCATTTGATGTCTGTCAGCCATCGGGCGACATGAGCGTCCGACCAGCCGCGGATAAAGTCGGCATATGAAGTTCCGGGCGGTGGTTCCAGATGGGCGTTGGAATGGCTGCTACTTGGGAATGGGGCTGTTTGGCCGCGGAGACTTATGAATGATCGGGAATGGGACATTTGCTGTGTTTGGAGTGCGGTTGGAGAGGTGGGGGTTGAGGCTTTAGAGGGTGGTTGGGAAGAGGATTCGAGGCCATGTAAGGCAGAAGACGACGCGGTAAGGGCGGTCATTGTAGTAAACTTTGGGTAAGAAAGGCGGGGGGGGTAGAGGTTTTAAAGTGCTTGCCAACGTGGAGAGAGATCAGAGACGGTTGTCTGAGCGAAGGAAGCGCGCAGGTTGCTAAAAAGAAGGTGCCGCTTGCGGTAGTAGCAGAGAGAGCACAGTTAAGAACGACGACGGTGTTCGTTGTCGTTGTCGTCCTAGTTCACTCACCGTCGTGGTACAGAGGCAAAGAGCGAGTACGTTTGAAGGGACAACTACGACGACGATACAACGATGACAACAACGACAACACAATTGCTCTGTCCTGTGCTAAATGATGACATAAGCAAGTGGATTACGTTTTATTGTGTGTTATTGCTATCCGCATTGCATTGTGGTCCGACACCGGTGAACTGTGTGGCAACGGTGAATCTTTACCGTGTTAGAGCATCGACACAGCCACATTCCATGACTTTTTATTTGTTAATATTTGCAATGTTTATTTTGATATATTTTGTTAAAACTAAAATTAGTCGAAAAAATAGGGTCAAAAATAGGGTCAAAATGAAATGAAAAAAAAGGAGAATGAAAAAAAACCAAACCAACAACGACAACGGCAACATTCGACACCCCACGAGGAAAGAGGAAAGAGAAAGATACAAACTACGACACACACAACACACACAGCACTGAGCGCTGTAACCCTTTCCCCTTCTCTCTACAACCAACTAACTTACCCACTTCATACCTCAAATACCCCCTCTTGTGTGTATCTTTGCACCATAAAGAAAAAAAAAAGAGGGTGGACACGCATCACACACACACACACAACATTTACACATCCTACGAAACGCTCTTTAAAAAAATTCGCTCTCTCCTTCTCCTTCTTCTCTCCCCTTCTCTCCTTCTTTGTAGATCATGCGATTGCTAACCGCTTTATCATGTCTACTCGCCGTATCCTTCGTCTCCCCTTCCCCTTACAGAGATGACCTCCTCGACTATAACCTCAACATCAATAAAGACGCTCAGTCTCCATTAGACTACCAGTCTTCTCGTCCAAACTCAACCTATACCCCTTCCCCGAATAATTGGAGGGCTCTCCCTGTCTACACCATCCTCCTCGACAAATTCGCTGATGGTGACCCTGCCAATAATGACTACTTCGGTACCCCATTCGAATCAGACTGGAGAGAAACCCAGCTTCGTTTCGGTGGCGATCTCAAAGGTTTAAGATCTCGTTTGGACTACCTCGCTGGAATGGGTGTCAGAATCATCTTCATCTCTGGTACCCCCTTCCTCAACATGATCTGGCAAGCCGACAGTAAGTCGTCATTATTATCTATCCCTCATCTCATCTCATTTCATCTTCATCCCTTCAGGTTATTCTCCAATCGATTTTACCGTCTTAGATCCTCATTGGGGTAACATTCAAGACTGGCGCGACACCATCGATGCCATTCACGCCCATGGCATGTACTTCATGGCAGATTTCACTGTGGGAACCATGGGTGACTTGGTTGGCTTCAAAAAGTTGGTACACAGCCCCGATGCCTAAAAAAAAAAAAATCATCCGTGTCTGATGGTCTCTCTCTTCTCGTACAGCTTCCTTAACGTAAGTGCCCCATTCGACCCAAAGGAACACGATGTTATCTGGAAGGAACCACGCTATGCTCCTTGGAATTTCACACAATACAGAGATTTTACGGTATGCCCGTCGCCGTGTTTCCCTTGTTCGCCGAATAACCCGTCTTTCTCTGTGCAGTGGAAGAACGAGCGCAACGCCACCTGCGATTACCCTCAATTCTGGTCCGAGGATGGCTCCCCACTCGATCTGGCCTCACTCAATCTCCCCACTGGTTGCTACAACTCAGATTTCGATCAGTACGGCGACACCGAAGCTTTTGGTGTCCATCCAGATTGGCAACGTCAGCTGTCCAAATTCGCTTCCGTACAGGACCGTCTGAGGGAATGGGATGAGCGCGTCATGGCCCGGCTCAAAGTCTTCTCTTGCATGGCCATCAAGGCACTCGATATTGACGCCATCCGCATTGATAAGGCCACCCAGGTCACCGTTGGGGCTCTGGCCGAGTGGGCGTCGGGCACGAGGGCGTGCGCTGCTGACTTGGGCAAGAAGAACTTCTTCATTCCAGGTGAAGTCACAGGTGGTGATGCGTTTGGATCCCTATACCTGTGAGTACGGGTAGATTTGTCACTAGTCTAACGTCTAACGTCTACCTACGCAGCGGTCGTGGTCGTACTCCTCTACAAAAGCCTCCCGGTTTCCTTCCAGCCGCAGCCGTCAAGCCCACTGATCCCTTCTTCCTTCGCGACGCTCCCCTGAACGCGCTAGACGCCGTCGCCTTCCACTATTCCGTCTACCGTTCGCTCACCCGGTTCCTGGGCATGGATGGAAACTTGAACGTGGCGTACGATGTCGACGTCAACTTTGTCACCGCGTGGAACCAAATGTTCGTCAATAACGACTTCCTCAACACTGATGGCAAGATGGACCCGAGGCACATGTATGGTACTAGCAACTTTGACGTGTTCCGGTGGCCTAGTCTGGAAAGCGGATTGGAGAGGAGCTCTCTCGGGACTTTCATCACGTCCTTGGTGATGCCCGGTATGTTCTTGGTGAGTTTTGTTGTTTATTTTGAGTCCGTCCTTTTTCTCATTTCATTTCGCTTTAGATGTACTATGGAGAAGAACAAAATTTGTACGTATTCGACACCGGTGCCAACAACTACCTCTATGGGTGAGCATTTCTCCGACTAATCCGAACAATGTGGATCTTGGTATATTCAACGATGTTCCCAAGTCGTCAAGCGATGCCGAGTACCAAAGCATGGCAGCGACACGGATGCTACAAGCTCGGTTCCCAGCAATACTTCAATATGCCACTCGAGAAGGCTCTCACGGGATGCAACGACGATTCGAACGCCCTCGACCACTTTGACCCGACCACGGACTCGCGCCGTCTCTTCGCGCAGTTCTCGTCTCTGCGGTCTACGTATAACGCGCTGCAGGACGGGTTCAACCTCGTGCAGTTCGGGAACTGGACATACTTCATCCAGCGGCCCGGTTCGAACAACACGCAGACGGAGATGGGTCTGTGGACCGTGTCGCGGTCTGCGATCGACGGTGTGCAGAACCTCACGGGCAATCACCAGGGCACGGTATGGATGCTGTACTCGAACGAAAACCAGACCAAGTCGTACACGTTCCCGTGTAACGAGGGGCTGTGGATATCCTCGCCGTACGCGTCAGGGACGACGGTGCGCAACCTGTTCGCGCCATACGAGTCGTACAAGCTGCAGGACTCGCTCAAGCCGTTCACGACCCAACCGAACTCGCCGTTCCAGGGGTGTCTGCCGTCGGTGACGATGCCCGCGTACGGCTTCAAGGCGCTCGTGCCCGACACGGACTGGACGCCGCCGCCGCCGATGCTGACGCGTTTCGTGCCGGGGCACGACGCGCGCATCCTCGTGCAGCCGGGCGCCACGGTGACTTCGGTGGACATCCGGCTCGAGTTCAACACGGAGATGAACTGCCAGAGCGTGACGAGCAGCCTGTCGTTCGCGATGGCGTCGTCGGGGCGGGGTGCCGCGCCGACGGTGGACGGGAACAGCGTGAAGTGCGCGTTGATGAGCCCGCAGGACGTGCAGCCGGAGAGCATCGTGGGCGTGTCGACGTCGGTGTGGGGCTGGTCGGGGACGCTGGTGAACATGCCAGACGGGGTGTTGACGATCACGGTGACGAACGCGGCGGCGCAGAATGGCAACGCGACTACGGGGGTAGGTTTTTTGTTTGCATTCGCATTGTTTTTGCATTGTTATTCATCGGGTTCTGCGAGCAGACTGTCGACCATCTCTTGATCCGGAAGGGTCTCGAGGACAACGCCATGGTCTTCCCCAACAGCGATTACGACTCGCCCGCGTTTGAGCTGGCGAACGGCGCCTACACGTTCACGCACAAGGCGCTTGGCGCTGACATGTTCCGGTATTCGTGGAACTTTGGCAGGAATTGGACGGACTGGAAGAATTGGGAGGACGTTACGACTATTGAGACGAGTGTGTTTGATAAGCCTGAGAATTTCTGGAAAGGGCAGCATATTCTAGTCCAATGTGGGTGGTCATCTCTTCTTTGACGCGTGTGGTCGGGGTCGCTGATTTGCTTGCTTCTTTTTTTGCAGATTGGAGTCAGGCAACCCTCTCTTCTGCCACCGTCGTGCATGCCGACAGGGACTATCCTAATCGCCGTGCCTACCCACAAATGCTCGTGCGTGGTCCGTTCAACCAGTGGGGCTACGACAAGGGTGTCCCCGCCACGATGACCCACGCTGGCGACAACCGCTGGGAGCTCGAAATCGCGTCCGGTTGGCCCACGTATGTGCAGATCAACGTCTTCGGCTACGACGACTTCTACTACGGCGACACCGACGGGGACGGCATCCTTGACCGGCTCCCGCCGAACACGGTCGCGCCGAACTTTGTCAACATGTCGGCGCCGCCGTTCCCGCATCTTGCGTGGACGCTCGTGGTCAACGACAAGGACCTGTCGTGGACGCTCGAGCCGCGCGGGCAGGTCGTGGTGGGCGCGGTCATGTACGCGCTGCTGCTCAGCATCCCGCTGATTACGGGTGTCCTGGCGGTCGCCATCTTCATGATGTCCTTCTACGGGATCAGGGTCAACCGGTACGGCGCCAAGCCTGCCAATGGCAGCAAGTACTTCCCGATCTTGGGCGCGTTCGCGCGGTCCACGACGAACCTCAAGGAGGACGATGCGGGCCCGCCGATCTCGGAGAAGTTCTTCGGGCACAAGCATAACCACGAGATCATCGGGTGGCCGGAGGACAAGAACAAGCGCCGGAAGGTGCTCATCGCGACGCTGGAGTATGAGCTCATCGACTGGAAGCTCAAGGTCAAGATTGGCGGGCTGGGCGTCATGTCCAGTCTCATGGGCAAGGCGATGACGGACGTGGACCTGATTTGGGTGGTGCCGAAAGTTAAGGACCTGGATTACCCCCAGGGCGACCCGACGGAGCCCATCGAGGTTGTGATCTTCGGCGAGCGGTACTTGATCGAGGTGGAGACGCATGTGCTGGACAATATCACGTATGTCCTGCTGGACAGCCCCGTGTTCCGCGCGCAGACGAAGTCGGACCCGTACCCCGCGCGCATGGACGATCTCAGCTCTGCGATCTTCTACTCGACGTGGAACCAGGCGATCGCGGCGACGGTGCGGCGGAACCCGGACATCGACATCTACCACGTGAACGACTACCACGGCGCGCTCGTGCCGATCTACCTGCTGCCGAAGGTGCTGCCTGTGTGTCTGTCGTTGCACAACGCGGAGTTCCAGGGGCTGTGGCCGCTGCGCACGAAGGAGGAGATGAAGGAGGTGTGCTCGGCGTTCAACATCAGCAAGGAGAACTGCACCAAGTACGTGCAGTTTGGGAACACGTTCAACCTGCTGCATGCGGCGGCGTCGTTCATCAGCGTGCACCAGAAGAGCATCGGTGTCGCGGGGGTGTCGGACAAGTACGGGAAGCGGAGCTGGGCGCGGTACCCTGCGCTGTGGACGCTGAAGCACGTGGACTCGCTGCCGAACCCGGACCCGAGCGACATCGCGGCGCTGGACGAGACGCCGATCGACACGCACGCGGTGAAGGTGGACGCGGCGGCGGAGGCGGTGCGCCCGGAGCACAAGCGGCAGGCGCAGGAGTGGGCGGGGATCAAGCAGGACCCGAACTCGGACATGTTTGTGTTTGTGGGGCGGTGGTCGAAGCAGAAGGGTGTTGATCTTATTGCGGATGTTATGCCTTCTCTGTGAGTGGTCGAAGGGCCAAGGGCCTTTGTTACTTTTTCCTTTTTGGACGTTTGACTGACGGATGGTTGTTGTGCAGGCTGGAGAAGCGACCCTCGATTCAGCTGATCACGGTTGGACCTGTTATTGATTTGTATGGACGCTTCGCGGCCGAAAAGCTTGCCCGCCTGATGGAGCTGTATCCCGACCGCGTGTTCTCGAAGCCCGAGTTCACGGCGCTGCCGCCGTATCTGTTTAGCGGTGCTGACTTTGCGTTGATCCCGTCTCGGGACGAGCCGTTCGGGTTGGTGGCTGTGGAGTTTGGCAGGAAGGGTGCTCTTGGTGTTGGAAGTCGTCTTGGTGGTCTTGGATTGATGCCTGGTTGGGTATGTGTATTTTTTTTGATACACGTTCTGGTTGTTTTTTGGTTGCTGAATCGGTCCTTGTAGTGGTACCCCGTCGAGTCAAGTTCAACCGCCCATTTGCTTTCGCAACTTACCAAGACTATCAAGCTTGCGCTCAAGTCCTCTGAGGAAGAACGGGCGATCCTTCGTGCCCGATCAGCGGTTCAGCGGTTCCCGGTCGTGGAGTGGCGCCAGAAGATGGAGGACTTCCACAAACGCAGTATCCACGCCAGTCGCGGCATCGCCGGGTCTATGGCCTGGCGGCCCTCGGACGCCAATTCCACCATTGATGTCATTCAGGACACGGACGATTGGGACCCCGTGCACCAGCAGCCGCTGACCCGGCCCGAGTGGGACGGGAGCACGACGAGCTTCCACGACAGCCCGAACAGCCCCGCGAGCCCCGTGGCGAGCCCCATGGCGAGCCCGATGGCTACTGGCGGCCCCGGGCACTGGAGCCAGGACACGCTGAGCCCGACGGGCGACCAGCTCCTGCCGCCGCGCATGCGCTTCGACGGGCGACGGGTCTCGACCGTCTCGGACGACGGCAGCATCTCGTCGCGGCACAGCGTGGACCAGCCGCAGGCGTACAGCAACTTCTTGGAGCGCGCGAACCGCGCGATCGCGCGGGACCAGCGGCACGCGCCGGACCCGTTTGTGGACTCGAATGTGGCGAAGCCGTTTGGGCCGCACTCGCGTGTGTCGTCGGTGGAGTCGATCGCGTCGATTGTGGATGAGAAGTCGAACTCGCCGCTTAATAAGGCTATGGCTTCGGTGGGTTGGATCGGGCCTTTTTTCTTTGCGTGCAGCTAGTTGATGAAGCCTTCCCTAGTTCACTGATGCCGATGGGGGTGTCGCAGCCGAATTTGTTCAGAAGCTGCAGAATCTCAGTGCCGATAACTCCAAGGGTGAATTGTCGATCGAAAAATTCCTGGTCAAGAGTGAAGAAGCCTTCTTCGGTAAAGTCAGGAAGGACAAGCTTGACAGCAGTGCGGCCAGCCTTCGCTCGTCTCACAGAGACTCGACGTGGGGCATTTCCGATCCATCGATATACTCTCGCCGTGAATGTGCGTTTTGTATGATTTCACGCGTTTCCCTGCTTTGCTTAATTGATGTGTTGGGCACCCAGCGACTTACTCTCCCTATGAGTTTGGCGCGAATCAGCCCGAAATGCCGCCACAAGAGCCTCCACAGCCCGACGTTATACCTATGACCAGACTCCAGATTGCCTTATCGCGGGAGGTCGGAGGATGGCCGTTATATACGATCATCATCGCTCTTGGACAGGTTAGTAGTAGCAGTGCTGGTTTTGAGACTCGCATCGAATCGACCTGACGTCCCCCATCAGATGTTGTCTGCGACCAGTTTCCAGATTACCCTCCTTTCAGGACGCAATTTCCAGAGTGATCTGCAGCTCTACGTCCTTGGTGGAGTATTCTTGGTCGCTTCGATGACCTGGTATACGCTATTCAGGCTCAAGCCTTCCTTCTACGTCTTGGCGGCTCCCTGGCCATTCTTCGGTATTGCCTTCATCCTCATTGGTGTCCCTTCTATCGCACGACCGTCTGTGGGTATTCACAATGCCTTGACGAGCGTTGCGACCTGGTCATACGCCATCGCGTCTGCTGCTGCCTTCCTATTCTTCGGCTTGAACTTCGGAGAAGAAGCGGTAAGTCACAACCCTCACGCATTTTTTTGTTTACTTGCTCAATCTATGTGCTATAGGGTGCTGCAACTGAAGTCTGGACGTTGAGGGCGTGCGTCGTCCAAGGGTCGCAACAGGTCTGGGTGGCCGCGCTGTGGTACTGGGGCTACACACTGGATGGGCAGCAGCTCAACTATACACCGCCCTGGTGGATCGTGCTGTTTGTCTGGCCTCTGGCGTTGATGAGCTTCCTCTTCGCCTATCTTATGCTTTATGGGCTTCCAGGTCGGTCATAACTGTACTGTCTCGGCTGATCTTCCCTTTACTGACCACACTACGTTAAGAATACTATCGTCAGACCCCCCCGAAGGTGCCTAATTTCCTCAAGACGCTGTTCCGTCGCAGACTTGTGCTTTGGTGAGTGGCTGCACATGGCCGCGTATCTACTGTCCAAATCTGACGGGTCTCTGAACGCAGGTTCCTTGCATCTGAAATCCTACGAGACTACTGGTTGAGCGGGGTACGTTGCCGAACATAGTAGTGGGCTATTGGTATATATCTGACCTTATTACGCAGCCCTACGGTCGCAATTGGTCTTTCCTGTGGAGTGTGAATATCCCCAAGTGGCAGATCGCTCTTCTCGTCGCTGGCTTCTTCATTGGCGTTTGGGCCGTCTTCCTCCTCATCTTGACGTACTTCAGCAAGACACATACATGGCTCTTGCCTGTGTTCGCTGTTGGCCTCGGAGCCCCGCGTTGGTGCCAGGTAAGGGAGAGATTAGCTGTGACGTCTTGTCCGTGCGCTCACCGGAATCGTTGTAGATTCTTTGGGGAACTTCGTCGCTTGCTCTGTACATTCCTTGGGCAGGTAATGCTGGGCCGTATCTAGGCATAATGCTCTGGCTTTGGTTAGGAGTACTCGACGCGGTACAAGGTGTTGGCTTGGGTATGATTCTGCTTCAGGTATGTGCCAACGCGTCGACGCAAGTGCAACGACGCTGATGCGACGCCCGCAGACCCTTTCTCGCCTACACGTCTGCGCCACACTGGCCTTCTCTCAAGTGATTGGTGCCATCTGTGTTATGGTTGCCCGTGCGACAGCACCAAATAGGATCGGTCCCGAGAGCGTCTTCCCTGACGCAGCGAAGTGGGACTTTAACGACGGTCTGAAAGGTACGCACCGTTTTTTGGCCAACTCTGAAGAACAGGAGTTCCTCATCGAGCTCATTAGGGAGTCCCTTGGCCTCTGCGCCCTTCTGGGTCGCTCTCATCTGTCAGCTAGTCATCGTTGCAGGGTACTTCTGGTTCTACCGCAAAGAGCAACTCTGTATGTCACTCTCTTACGCCTTTTGGGAGCTCATTTACTAACAAGAGCCACACAGCCCGACCATAATCATCATGACTTGTTGAGTTTATTAGTATGTGCTGGATGTCTTCTCGAAGTCTCATTTTTATCCGTCAATTGGGCTTATGGGAAGACCGTCTGTGTGGACTGTGTTCTTATAAAGCGACATGGACTTGTAACAAACGCTCTCTGACAATCTTCGAACCTTTCTTCTCCTGGAGACGTCCCCATTATTTTTTTTGCATAGTAACCAGTTCTGGATACACTAGATCATGCCCCCCAATCTACTTACCCTTTTACACAATCATATCAAATCATGATTTCTTGAAGTGTAAGATACTGACAGCCAGCTGAGTTCATCTTCGGTGTGATACTATGAGACATGTTTTGAAAGGATTTTCGAAGATTCCTTGACTCTCGTCGATCCAAACACGATCCTGGCTGGTCTGTAAAATCGCTTTGACGTCTTCTGTCACCTTTTTCTTCTCGTCATCAGGAAGGAGAGCGATGTAACTTGTACTATGTAGCCTGTCGATGCACAAGTCGACGGTGGTGGGCAGTGAATATGACCAAACTTGCTCGTCGGGTGGTGCGAAGAACCTTTGGTAGGAAGGGGTCTGGAACGCTTGACGCCAGAAGCCTTTCAGGAACGTTTGGGCGCCTGTGTCATGCTGCTCGGAGCGATTTCGCAGTTGCACGACCCACCGTGCTGCGTCTCTGGAATTGCCTCACACGCTCAGTACGAACCCCCCCCCCCAAAAAAAAAAAAAAAAGCACAGGACAACTGTACCTGTCCGGAAAGTTCCAAATGAACACCACACAACCGTCTGGTTTCAAGATGCGCGCGAACTCTGTGCACGCTTTGTCATAGTCGGGACACCAGTGGAAGGCCTTGATTTCGGTCTATGAGACATAGTCCGACGAGCGGATCAAAGTCGGAAGGAAAGGACACACTTGGGCGATCATGATGACGTCCGCCCAGCCGTCCTCCACTCCGGTGTGGTCGAACGTGCCTTCCGACAGTGAGACGCGACTATCTCGGACGAGGTCACTGAACGACGCCCTCATCCCTTCGCTCGGTTCGATCGCCCTCAGGCGATGCACAGACGACGACGGCCAGGCTGGATGGGCAAGCAGCGCACGCGTGAATATGCCCGTTCCCGCGCCGATCCTGGTGGCACAGTCAAGGCTGTATACGGCTCGGGCGCGGAGAAGAACGGGGGGGGGGGGGGGGGACGCACTCGACGATATTCAGAGGGGTGGTGCGTTTGATCGCGTCGCGGATGTGTGCAAGGGCGACGGACGGGTAGGACGGACGGGCTCTGCGCAAAAGGTTGGCTGTATAGCTCTCTGAGCGAGCGAGAGGTCGAGCCGCGGTACTGTACCTGTCATACAGCTCCCCCGCCGTGAATCCATTCTTGGCGATGGCGTGAACGTTGAACTTGGAGCCCTCCGATGACATGGTGCGTCCCAGCCTGTTCAAAAGGACGGTAACGTTGCGGTACAGTAGGTAGAAGGAGAAAAAAACATAGCCTGAATTTCAAATGCGAGCTTGTTACATGTAAGCGAGTAAAATACCAAAGGCACGGCGGTGCCTGCCACGGCTACGATTGTGGCAAGGGACGCCGCCGTGCCGCGAATGACCATGGCCCCAGACGCGACTCGAAAACTCAGTGTTATAGCAGCTGGAAAGCCAGCGACGCTTCAGTACGATGCCACCACATTCTCTGTTCGATACGCCGGTAAGCCTGCATAAAGGCGAGCATGTCGCTTACGGCTGAGTGGTTCGTGCAGACGGGAAACACAACTGCGATGTGGCTCTCAAACAGGTAATCTGGGCCACCGTTGCCGATGATACGATGGAGGTATGCTTTCTAGCAAGGAAGAAGAAAAGCGACCCTCTCTTGCTGCGCAAGGTTGATGGCACGGTCAAGGACACGGAGGGCGCTAAGGACTGGGCCGAGACCTTGATGACCGTTGCATATGAAGGTCTTGCATTGCTACCCGGTCGCCCTCGGATGTCCATCACTAAACAGACATCCAGGCATCGAAACGTGCAGGAGACTGAAAGTTCTGGTCAACCCTTTTGGGGGGCTGGTGCGTCATTCTCCTCAATCGTGTACGATTATCTCGCCTCTTATGCTGCAATGTAGCGGAAAGGTCCATCTATATTTATTAAATATGTGGAGCCCATACTCCGGTCTGCTAGATGCGTAATTGACGTTACTTGTACGTGTGTTGGTTTCGGTGCCCCTACCCGCCGTTCTAATCGCACCGCGCGAATAGATACCACGCATGCCAGACATGCATACGAGATTGCGAAAGAGCTCAAGCTCGATTACGACTCTATCGTTACTGTGTCAGGTGATGGCGTCATCCACGAGGTGCTCAATGGGTTGGCCGATCACGAACGACGCACGGAAGCCTTGGCCATCCCCATCGCTCCTATACCCACTGGTACTGGAAATGGCCTCTCGTTGAACTTGCACGGTCTGGAGGTCCGTCCACTCCATGGTTCTGCTAGTCATATCATACTGAGTGTCTACAAAGCACGGGTTCGATATTGGTGTCGCAGCCTTGAATGTAATAAAAGGTGCAATCTTGGCCATTGATCGTCTTTCTTGTCACTCAGTATATAGCTCGACAGGTCGACCCATGAAGTCTGATCTGTTTTCGGTCGTAGAGGGTAGCAAACGGACATACTCCTTTTTGTCACAGGCGTTGGGGCTGATGGCGGATGTGGACGCTAAGACCGAGAACCTCCGCTGGATGGGCGACGCCAGATTCATGCTTGGCTTCGTTCGAGGGGGTACGTGGCGAGGTCGCGAAGTTTCAATTTTCACTGACTTTCTTCCGCAGTTGCGCAACTGCAACCGTGCCCAATCCAGCTGTCGATCCAGGTCGTTGAGAACGACAAACACGCCATGGCGAATAACCTCAAGTCTCGGCGCGAAGCAGGAGGAGAGGACGTCGTTGATAGTACTCCCGCCGTGACGACGTCCAAATTTGGGCCACCTTTGAAACCTTCCCCTGAGGATGGACCGGGATGGTACATCTTCGACAGACCTTTAATTTTCGTATATGCGGGCCAAGGTCCTTTTGTTGCACGGTAAGCACCTGAACTACTAAAGAATCCCCTCTTTCGACTCATCCAGAGTAGAGACTATATGGCATTCCCAGTGTCTGCGCCGGATGATGGCTTCATCGACTTGGCCGTACAGGAGATGGTATGAAATGATTCATGAATTTTTACTCTTTTACACACAAACCGTCCTTAGACTAGCCGTGGTGACCTCTTGGGCGCCATTTCAGGCGCAGAAAAAGGACTGGCGTTTTGGAGAGATTCGGTGAGGGCGATGTGTATTTACCCCAAGCGACAGGTTCTCACTTCTCACGTCGGCAGACTCACTACTTCAAGGCGAGCGCATACCGCGTCAAACCGCTCAAGCCAAAGGGCTACTTCACTATTGATGGAGAGATCGGCCATATCCGAGAGTACGAAGTTGAAGTCCATCCACAACTGGCTTCGTTCCTGAGCCCTTTGGGGTACTATGCGCCGTCCTTCACGTCTCATGGAGGGGACAAGCGTGGAAAAGCATCGCAGAAGTGACGTTTCTTGGGATTCCCAAGCGTGTTCGCCGTAGGTTCGTTCGGGTGTACATATGGGGACTTTTCACATGATCATTGGATGGTTGGCGACCAATAATAATAACCAATATTCGGCTAGAGGGATAATTTGTCAAATAACTGACAGTCTGTGTTCGCCAACCCTGTGCCAAAGATGAGAAGATGGCTGTTTCTAGGGCTGATCCCACAATAGGTGCCAACAGCGAGCTTCATGCCGCTTGCTCAAAATCCCAACATGCTGACCCGGAGGCCGAAAGAGACCCACTTGATTACCAGCAGTGCCACCTCGCGGTTCTTAACTCACAGCGCTCTCGAGGATGCAGAAGAGTTCAGTGGAAGACCCAGGCCGTTCGTATCTCAAAGCATCGAGGTGCAGTCCAACAAGCTGGAACACGCGATACAGGAGAAGACATAGCAAGGAAGCACCCGTGCATAAAGGCCAGCACCGCAGCAGCCATCAGAGAAATGGCTCTGACTGTGCACCAAGCAGAGAATCTCCCTCCGCCAAGCCACACCAAAACGTCAACTCACCCGATGGTCCCGTGATTGCAACCCCATATCGTTGAGCATCCTAAACTCCGTGACACTGACAACACAACGTAGAGATTGAACAGAGATAGGCCCCACGACTGAATATGATTCGTAAATGCAGAGCTAAGGCTAGAAACCTGACACATGTGAATCGTAAGAGAGAAAGCGAACGCCAAGGACGGCAATATAACTGTCGCACCATATTTGTTGCCAGCTTCTTTCCTGTTCCGTCGTCCTTCTGCGATTTTCTCTTCCAGAGCCTCTCGATTTTGATAGGCTTCGGTCAATAGAGTCGTCAACTGATGACGTGAGCGCGCTCTGTTTCCCAGTTTCGCTCCCTGAGATCACCAATGTCAGACCGTATTGTTGAGTTGGGAAAGGTGACGAATGTCTCCCAACCTGGATATTCATCCGAGGGGCTTTCAGGCCACCTTCCGCGTCCTGAGTGACGGCTTTCCGTTCCTCCCTCTCTTTGATCTCCACTTTCGCTTTCGCCATCACCTCTGCGGCATTGACATCTTGTGCACCAGTGCTATCTAGATCCTCAAAGCCTTTCACCAGGCCCTTCTCCAACGCACGCACATGATTGTTGTAATCGGTTTGCCACTTATTGTAGAATTTGCGATAGTACGCGGGGTCGTGGGCTGCCCATGCGCCAGAGGGAAGACGATAGTAACCTGGGTATTCATCGGTAGGCGTTGGTTCTGGAAGCACAAAGTCTTCGATCTTCGGAGCAGATGAGACAGTGGTGAGGGAGGACTTCAAACCAGTGCTTGAAGAGGCGGAGTGAGATGATGATGAACCAAGGGAAAAGAAATCGGCTGGAGGATTAGCAGGAGTCTTTGGAGCGGTTGGTGTTGACATAGAACTATTTTCCTCCACCGAAATATTTGCTCGGCGTTGTCCAATTGACGCAGGGCGAAATAGCGTTGACGGAGCGGTAAGCGCAGAATTGTCGTTTGGAGGTTGTCCGGATTGGTTGTCCTCAAGGCCCGCAGTAGCTATTGGTGCGGACGAGCGGCTGATACTGAACGCAAATGGCTGTCCACCGCCCCCGCCAAGCACTCTCTCTGGGGCAAGGAGAACGGATGATTTCTGCTTTGGTGCAGGCAGCATCGATAGCAAGGATGACACGCCTGCACCAGACCCCAGACGGGGTTTCTTTGTTACAGGACGTTCTCCGCTTTCTTCGATCGTGTTGTCGATGTCATGCAGACCCAGAATCACCTTTTTCTTTTGAGGGTTTGTGACGGAGGATGTCGACGGAGGAAGAGGTGTCGAGCTTTTAGACAGTGGTGGGAGCTCCGAGATGAAGGAAGAGGTAGACAAATTACGTTGCTCGTTATCGCTGCCATTATTGCTGCTGCTATCATCGTCGTTGTCGCTAGCGTAACCTTCGATGCCGAGCATGGTGGCTTAGATGTAATGCTTGGTTTGTCCAGACGCGGCGAACGCGATCACCGCGTTTCCTACCTCGAACTACTTGCTCTACATGGCCACGCTCTCTGCTTCACCCATTCCGCGTCGACCTAGTCGTCTCGGGCACGGAACATCTCCAGGTATACATGGTCGCTACAGAGCTGGGAGCGGCCGAGGTCCTTCTCGTCTTTTCACCCCGGGTGGCGCGAGTAACGACAATGCATCTGTGGGTTCTCGGATGGACGTGGATGAGGAATTGAACTACGAGCGAGCAGGCAAGGGCGAGGTCTTATTCGCCAAGTCAGAACAAATATCTGTTGCTTTCTACGCAAGTTTGCCCTTAGAGGCGAAGCAAATGTTGCAACCAGCAGGTCCGATTCATTTGTTCTCCATTCTACCATTTGTGTCATCCCCAGTTCGACGTTCAGATTTCTTTATTCGACTTTACTCTGGCGAAATCGACAATACGACGGGGTTCTCCCTCATTGCCTCCCAAGAATCATGTTACGTGTGGCAACATAGTCAAGTAGGTTCACTTGTTCTCACAACTACTATCCACGCATTTTCGTACCTGGATAGGCAGCAAAAACAACCCCGACTTGCTACATCTTTTCATGTCCATACAATATCGATAAAACCAGTGCTCCGTTTCACCAATTGGTCCCATACATCACGTCGCGGGAGCCTGGGCTCATCCTTATGTCTGTTTCTGGCGAAATTCGATACTGGTATAGCATCGGAATGGGTCTAGCCGGTGGAGAGAATTTTTTCGCTGCGCGTTTGGGGCTCAACAGACACGAGGAAGTCACATGTTTTATTCGCGCGGACGTACGTCTGAAATGTCTATGAAAGCCAAGATTCTTACGAGAGGATCCCTGGATTGCAGCCTCAGACCTACCTTGCGTCCACGTCCTTCGGTCGCCTATTCCGACTGACCCTTGTTTCATCCGGAGGCAAACAGCACATTCTGTGCCATCCATTTTCTCGACCGCAAGCAAGTCTTTCCCTCGCCAATCTCCTGCCTGGTTTGTGGTCCAACCCAAGTACCGTGGCCCCGAAGGAGGGGCGCGCAAATGCGGTAACTCTGGGTGCGAGTACACCGACCGGAACGGATGTCTGGGCGCTTATTGAAACGCGAGTGCAAAAGTGGAACATGTCTGTAGAGGGATGGGAGGAAATTGTGCTGGACCATGACCTCGGTGGCCTCATTCGCCCTGCCATTCGTATGGAATTCCCTTCTGCTCCTGTCGAAGATGGCCCCTTGGATCTAGAGTTACTCGATTTCGCGTTTGAAAGGCACACCCTCATCGCTAGCAATACAGGGAGGATTGTCATTCTTGTCTCGTTTGCTGGGAAAGAAGAACGGACGGCTACGGATACGATCGGGCCACGCCGTGTATACGCTCTGGTGCGGATCTATTACGAGTCGGATGCATTCATGGTGGAGAGCGTGAGCAGCGTACCTTACCAGAGTGTATGTGCTTGATCCACTGTCCGTTACACTCTTGTCATTTTCTCGTCTTAGACACTGTCGGTCTGCCCCGTGCATCCTCGCATTCAGCTGATTCACTTAGGCGCATTGACCGTGATCCAATTTGGAGATGCCGTCGCCTTCTGCGCTCGAGGTCAGACATACGGTCCCCCGTTAATTTTGAGAATACCTATTGACATGTCTTCACTAGATTCTCTGTATCGTCATCGATTGGAATTAAAATCAGCGACTGATAGGATCCTAGGTGTAGGCATCGTCGGGTCTGAGAGTGCTGTACTGGTGTTGACGGCGACTACCATGATGAGAGTAAGCCTCGATATGGATGAAATCCACAACTTCAACCACGAGTGCTTCCTTCCGCCACCTTTGTTCCACAATAGATGCTTACTTTTCGTCGTAGGACGGACCAACCGAATCTTATCAGATCCATCATGATGCAAGCTATCTTGTATGCCTCAAATCCAGATGTAAGTCTGGGCTGGGTCGATCAACGTCACGCCATGTCATCTTCTGTATTCCTAGAATCCGTTACATTTCAGTTTTCCTCCCGACGTGGATGAGGACAGTCTAATGCTCGCAGCTGAACATCTTAGCGCCGCCGTACTTGAATCTGGTCCGTGATAATTTTGTTGCCCGAACCCTCGCTGCCGCTCATTGTGCTACGGCTTGCAGATCATGAAGTAGTGAGACGGAATCACGACTTAACTCGACAAATGGTAGGGCGAAAAGAGAGATTGAGCTGGTTGATTGGATTCGTCAATGACAATGCAGTATTGAGCAAGGTAGAGCAACTCTAGAGCTTATCTCCCAATCCCGCTGATGATCGTGCAGATGGCGCAGCGCACTCGGCAGCATTTGGCTTCTGATGCAGAGAAGCTCTTTGCATGTTTCCAACTCTGGCAGAAACATGGCGAGCTTCTCACGTATGTCCAACTTTTCTGTCGCTTTGAATGTTCTGATGAGGAAGGAAGTGCGGGAAATGTTCATAGTGTGTTGGACGAGGCCGTGCTAAACTTTATGACTACGGCGAACGAAGGCCACCACGAAGATATCCTGAGAGCCTTCTTCAGGCTGAAAGTTGCTTCCATCGACAAACTCCTTGTAGAAGTAGTAGCCGTCACTCAGAGAGCCTCACATGAAGCAGGACGAAGTTTAGCAACTATTCTACCCGAAGCTAATGGGGTGATCTATGTTGGTTGACATCTCTTTCCAGGTAAAACTACTACTCATTTTATTCCCTCTAGACCGTGCTCAAGTCAGCCGTGGACTATCGAGAGTACAATAAAGATGTGTATGGTTTAGAATTCCCCATGAGAGACCCATGGACTAGCAAGCCTGAAATCATCAATTCCGTTCTGGATCTGTTCTACATCACTACCGAATTCGTGGATGCCGTCACGGAATCTGTGCAGGACGAAAGGACGAAAGTGCCTGTTTCGCAGTTGCCTGAGCTAGCGGTGATCTTGTTCCAGTGCTTCAGCGAGAGGCTAGCGTGGCTTGGGAGGTACGGGTCTCACATGCATTCGTCCGTTGATTTTGGAGCTGAGTGGTACTTAGCCCCGCCGCGGCTGCTCAGGATGGCGTGGAGCAAGAAAGGCGGGAGGTGCAGGAACGGTTCAATGCGCTCAGGCCTGAGGTCTTCGAAACTTTACGCAGGCACGGGCGCATTGAATTTGCGTTCTCGCTGGCTGGGCGCTACCGCGACTTCCGGTCTCTCGCCGCGCTATGCCATACGGGACCCGTTTTCCCGCCGCATGATAATCCATATTTATCACGGATTCACGGCTACATCGAGAAATACAGAGATACGTTCACCACTGAGTTATTCAAGTGGTATATTGAGCACGGTTGGCACTCCAGTAACTCCTCGATGCTCTTTCTCAAAAACACGATTCTGCTACTTTAGGAGAGCTTCGAGTGATGTTTGCGCAAGAGGACGTGTACGGTCCTTACATGGATAAATTCTTCAAGCAAAATCCCCATCCCAATGTCTCTTGGCTTCACGACTTGGGCAAACGGAGACACGGTGCAGCCGCCATTTGTCTGCTTGGGGAGGCCAGCAAGGCCTCGGATCTGGCTACGAAACACGTGCGTACGCCTTGCGCCTTGTCTATATCCACGGAAGTGATGTACGATGAATTAAAACCATAGCTCATGTTGAGTATGGGAAAGCTGTCTCATCTCGCCCAAATGCATGAAAAAGAAGGGGCTGTGGACCAGAAGGTTCTAGATGGTAATTAATTATATCCTCAGCCTGCGTTTGTGTCCCCTTTCACTGACGCAAGTGGACCTACTAGCCTTCCACGACGAGCTTGACTTCGTCGCCATCCACGAAACGATGGTGTCTGAAATGAAGTCTGCCTTAGAGAATGTCCATACGAAGCAGTCATTGGATGCTCAGATTGATACCATCGTGGGCAAGAAGGCCTCTAAATTGAAAGATACACCGGCGCTCTTAGATGTATGTGGGCAATCGAGGTGTCCCAGAACAGTGATTCATCTGGATTTGACAGACGTTCAAGAATCTCATCCGATCGTTGTTGCAAGGGAAATCGCTGTCTCTTGAAGATGCGGTGGATGTCCTGACGTTAAAAGACAACGCTATGTCTGTGAATGAATATGCAGCTGCACTTCAATTGCTTTCTAGAGACAAAGTGCGTGTTCTTAATGATTTCTTTTCACCATTGATAACATAATCTCTTCCGTAGAAAATACCCGCGGCTAGGCGATTGTCAGCCTTCCGATCTGTTTGGCGCCGGATATACCTTCACGACGAGTAGGCATCTAACTTTTTCGTGCCACAACGGTTTCGCTGAACAGGGGGGAATTGCAGTTGGGACAAAATACGGCAAACTCGCAATATCACAGACGCTGAGCTGAACGAACGGTTCAAAAAGACTGCGCTGTTTACAGCGTTACGAGAGGTTCTTCTTAAGACCAATGGCCCGGAAGGATTGCATCTCTACATCTCGGCAGCGTTGCCGATACCCACTGCGGCCGAAATCAGCTCGCGTTGGCCCGGGTTGCCGCCTGAAGAAGTCGAGTCTCTCCTGAGGGACCACCAACTCACAAGTGAAAATTTAGAATCATTGGGTCTGGACGACGTTTATGATCGAGTAAAGGAGCTGGTGGAGTCGAGAGAGATAGTGGAGTCACGGGACCATGATGTTTTTCAGTGATATCTTACGAGACAATATACGGGTATGGCTCTTGGTCATTCGTAGCATGACCGGCCCACAGAGGAGGTGTGAATTGTCTGCGAGCAACGGAGGGTACAGGCTTGCTACCTTACCTGCATTTGGCACCGCTTTCATGGCCACATTCACATCGCCATCGTGTCCACGTTCGCACTCGTGTGTCTCTGTAACATGCCATGCGAATCCGTATTCCTGCGCGCTGCCGGTCAAGTTACCATAATCACGACCCGCAACCACAATGTGGCATTCAACCATGCGAGGGCAAAAGCGACCACGACGACGATCGACTGTTCGGGGAGGACCTCGGTAGCGAAGCCGCGCTAATGCTCTTCTTTTTTATCTCTCTGTGCGTCTCCCTCCCCTTGTTCGTGTCGATGACATTGCACCCTGACGACACGATCGATGGCCCGACGTCGAGCATGTCTGAAACCTCTTGACTTCGGCATACGGGAGCTAGAGGGCTCTGGCGAGACCAAGGAGAGCGACCGATTCTTCGAGAAACGTGTACTTAAAGCCATGGAAAGCGACCATCGCGCTAGTGGTACGTGTAACATGAGAGACGTCATGGATGTGGCGAACGCGCATTGCAACAGTAAATGAGTGGGGCTTCAGATACGATACAGTGAGTGAGTGGCGACGGCGCCTGCGCCGGTTTTGAGGTGTAGTGCTTTATGTCGGCCGCCAGGAGGTTATTATTAATAATAAAATACAAGATCAATTTCAATGTCGACGACGTTTACAGTAAACAACTCACTCTTATTACTGTAAGTTGTGCAAACGAAAGTCGCTCCTCAACCTCGAAATAATTAATACGAAATGGAAGGCGTTGAGGGTGTTGTGTAGCGACGAAGAGGTACATACTATAGATGGTGGAAGAAGGAAGGAGAGTTCAAGACATCAAATCGTCCTTGGTCTCCGAGCTCGGCGAACTCGTGTGGGCGCAACACGTCGAAAGCGACCCTGCTGCTTGCGTGCAGGAGCCCCGCGTGCATTTGACGAATAAAACGGTAATAGTGCAATTGTTGTACTTTCTTTTTTTTGTTTGTTTGAGGAAATACGCTCGAGGGTGCTTGCGAGTTTTTTGGTATGGGATGGATAGTCGAACGACGAAGTGTTGACAAATATTGAGGAATGACCTATAAAACTGTTCGTGATTCACGAACGTCGAAGTCGTTCCATATAAAACTGCGGAAAAAATGTGGGGCCTTGTGTATTTAGCTCATTTCTTCCCTGTGCATGAAGACTTGATGTGCCCGTCACCACAGTCCGAGCAGATGTGCTGGTGGTTGCGCCTGGCAACTTTTCAGGTACCTGAATTCCAGTTCCGACAAATTTTGGTGCTTCGCAGTCTTTTAGCTGAGTGCGGCTGTGAACGTCGTGAGTTCGATGAGTCCGAGACGACATTAGTTCCAATTGAAGTGAGCCAAGACCATTTAAGATCTTCAAACTCATGATAATCGGTGAGTAGGACATCTCTCCGGGCACCAGCGCGGTGTCGGAGGGCTTTATCGAATCCGATGATTTGACTGTGGTAGGCAGAGTCAACAGCAGTGAAAAGGCTAGAGATGTATTTCCCATAATCGGTAAGTTCTTTTGCTCGATGGGGGAACGCGAACTGGATGCCTGTGCACGCTCTGGTCCAAGCGATGAACCAATGTTGGTGAGTGACAATTTGCTTCGACGCTTTCCGAACAACGAGCTCGGATGATTGGTGTCCGCTGAAGACGATATCGAGGTCAACTGGTCTCCCAGCGAGGATGGAAGTCCACTCTGAGTCGGGGAGCTCAGGGCATCTTGCCGATGAGGTGAGTGCCTGCTTAGTTCGCCTTGGGTCAATGAGGTACATTTTGAGAAGCCTGAGCGTCTCCTGGAGGTCTGGGTGCAGACTTGCGACACAAGCGACGTCTTTAATCACCCAAGGGAACTTGCTCTCATCGAACTTCTGCCTTTTACTGCTCGGTTCATGCTCAGAAGGAGATCGGCGAGATCGGGCTGCATCTGACACTCTGGAAGGCGAGATGGGCGGGCTAGAGCTTCCTCTCCCAAGTCCGCGCTCGATTGCTGCATCACGGTGTCCGCTATCCATTCGACGAGCAACGCAGTCCAATCGGCCTCCTGCCGCTTCATTATGTTCTCCGGTTGGGACTCTAGTGTCTGGTACACGTCTCCTGCGTCCCCTAGATCCGTTTTCTGATGTCTGAGTCCAAAACTGAGGTCCATCATATGCTTCGAGTTTGGCTGAATAAGCTTCGTCATATGCTTCGAGTTTGGCTGAATATGCCTCGACAGCTGATGTGTACAATGGGTCAAGCGGTCCGTTCGGACACGGGATATGCTTTCGGATTGCCGCAAGGGCATTACTCTTTGAAATCCTTGAGCGTTGGTAACCCCGGACGATTGTGTTGCATCTATCCTGGACCCCAAGGGCAGCTTGTTCGTCAATCTCAACAGGAGGGACCGGTCCTGGTGTTGCTCCATCGACCCGCATTTATTATGAGTACAACGTGTGTACAGACTTTACGATCAGACAGAGTCCTTAGCTAGACGCAACGTAACAGCTATAGCCACGAGTGGATAAGGAGTATTGAGCTCGATAGCTTGGTCAGCACTCACTTGGCAGTGTGTCGTCGTGGTAAGAGGTAGAGCCGGTGACGACAACTTGTTCGCATCCCGCCAGGCACCAGGGCTGGTTGTGCCTCGATAGGCCTACTCTTCAACGCTAGCCTGGATCGCGGCGAAATGGTTTTGGAAGGGAAACTATTGCACGGTGTGCTGGGTCACTCTCCGCCAACGATTCGAGTAAACGTAGATTTTTAAACACGATGAAAATGTCGGACTCTTGCTGTGTTTGTGTATACGATAACTGCGAATACGAACCTCTCAAATCTCATCTTGCGAAACTCTGCCTCAATTACACCATTGCCAGATTGAGATGTCGCTGGGAGTTACTGTCGGACGCACTCTATAGTCGCGTGCCAAAAATTTTCAATGACGCTTTTCCATGACTTGAATGGCGGTCAGTGAATATAGCTCCCAACGACCCAGACGGTCCCAAAAAATGCCAAAAGTGCCCACAACCCCTTTCGCTCCTCCTCGTTAAGATCCCTGTGCTGGAACTTGGGTTCTTCCTCTGTCGAGGACTGTTGGTCGGGGAGCTTGAACGATGTGGGCACCCCGAGTTCCTCGGCCACGTCTTTCCAGAGCCCAGAGGCACGCATACTGTCTCCAGACGTCGGGCGGGGATTGATGAAGGTTGGGTGGTCAACTGGCGAACCGGCGTCAAGCACGTCATGTGAGGGCCCATGACGGAGGACGGTTGCCTCGCCAGCGACAACGAGAAGTCTAGATGGCTCAGAACGCGGCGGTTCCGGTTTCAGCTCGGAAGAGTCCCATAGATCTGGATACGATGGCTATGACCCGACGGCGAAGCGTGAGCGAGGACAAACGCGCGATGGCGAACAAAAACAATATTCTGGGGGCATTTATGTCTGATGACTCACAACTTCGACGTTGAGCTCGCGCGCGGGTTGAGAGAGATCGGGTAATCGGACGGCTGTGAAAACCGCTGGGGCCCCATCCGCGCGCTGGGCGCTGGGCGTGTTTGTTTGCAATGGAGGAAGGCTGGGTGTGTTGGCCGAATCTTTCCGACGGATGCGGGATGTGACAAAAGTCGCCCAATGAGTTTTTCTACGTGTGGGAAATAAAAAAATGAGATCAAAATGAGGGCGAGCGGGAAAGGATAGGATAAAACATACGGGGCAGAGGGAGTCCGTCCCTCCGGAGGTATAACCGTGTGCTTTGCAACCGAGCGGTTCTGGAGACAACTTGGTAGGAGCGACGAAGAGGTGAGTGTCCGATATCGATGCGACGACGGCCGACAAACGGCGAGAGCCCTTGACATGCTGCAGACGCGAGTTTGACGGTCAGCACAGTGGTTTTTCGGCGGAAGGACTGGCGGCACGTGGAGCGAGTCGCGCGCTTGTGATGGTGGCGAGCTTTTGCACGCCGTTGTCATCAGTGACGCTCGCTCATCGTTGACGTCGACCAACGTCGTCTGACCACTATTGGGGGCGAAGATCCGCTCGTTTTTTTGAACGCCTTCCACCCTCCGACCGTGCGGCACGCGTATTCACGCACGCACCCTTGCTGTGTTGAGGCTGATAATCTTTCCTTTCACCCATCAAAAAAGTGTGGTGTGTGTCTGCCTCGTGTTGCTTTGCCGCGTGTTGCTCAGCAGATTGTTGGGGATCGCCGCCGCTTGCAGGGCGATTTTACCGCAAACGGCTCGCCGTTTTATTTTTTGTCTGATTTTCTTTCTCTGCATTAAGCATTCATGCTTCACTCCCCAGCGTGCGCACTCACTCTCACCCTCTCCAAGTCACTCTTACCAAATGCTAGCCACTCCGTTTCAAACACCCTACAGGCCCACCAACGCCTCTCTCCCTTCCTCACAAGGTCTCTGGGGAAAGATCAAAGGTGGCAGTTCTAAGAGTCAGAAGGAACTCGAACTTCGCGAGAAGCAAGCTCAAATGGCCCTACAACGTCAACGCTTGCTCACCCTCGCATATGACGACATGGAGACTATACGCATGGTACCGTCGTCTATCGTGCTTCTCTTCCTGAAATCTCCCCGGCTGATCGACATGGTTTAGCTTCCTTCCAGCTTTGCGGTCGGTTGATGGTTTATGCTTGTCGTTTCGATTGTGACCGATTGCTTCTACAGGAACTCGATAGACTTGCCAGAGATTGGACAAAGCCTCCTCCAGATGCCATCTTCAGTCTGCGCGTACCTGTCGAATTCGCATCAATCCATGCAGCCGTACGCTCCCATTGTCATCCAACGTCCCCCGTACATGTTCTGACGAGTTCACAGCGGCTGGTTGCGGGCCCGTACATCTACGTGAGTTCGGGCCTTCGTCTCCACGCACTGCACTATCTGACGCGTCTTTCGTAGCTGACAGGTGAAGACTCATTTCAGATCGCAACTATGGGCGTGCACGGGCTACGCGTGGAGATCGTCAGCGACGTCCCGCCTCCACCGGAAATCCCAGAGTCAGTACCGACTGCCTTTCCTTGCTACTATCCGCTAAACGTCTAATCTGTCAGGCCTCCGTAAGCTTGCCACCACGGTATGAATATCTAGAAACCCTAACAAAGGCGTTGTCAGACCGCAACCTGTCCTGGAAATGCCTGCCACCTTTAGTCTTGAGCTTTCTCCGGGGCAGACAGTCGCCCTCGACACGACCGTCTCGTCGGACGAGCTAGACATGGCGCGGATGGAGGACGGAACGACCGTAGACGGGTCGTTCTGGGGCAAACTCGACATCGTCCACCAAGGCGACACGCACAAGATGGAGTTCTCCGGAACCCGTCTGATGAACCAGGACTATCCATCCAACTTCTTCGTCGACTCGCGTGTCATTTCGAAACTGTCCGTCGCGTCCAAACCCTCCGCCGCGAGATGCCATTTGAGCATCCTCTCGCCGACGACACAATACTGCGAAGTTATCTTGTCCTTCTCTCCCTTTTGGAAAATGGGCATCACTTGGCCGCCCGCGGAATTGCTTTCTGAACACAAAGTAAAGCATTTTTTAAGAGTACATCCCGGTGGTGCCATCGAGCATTTCGAGAGCGCGATGGTGTCAACCTCGCTCTACTACGAGGCTATGTAAGGATTTATGTTCACCTCTTGTGTTGCGACATTGATGTCTTCGCTTCTCGCAGGCCGGACTCGTTGCAGGATCCCAGCGAGTTCATTGCGCCTCGGAACGGATTTGCCATGCCGTTCCGCGATTTCATACCGCACCTTATGAATGTCCTCGACCAGCTTGGCATGTCAATACACGCCCGCACCAACTTCATAAGGTCTTCCTCGTTTTCTACGGCCTGCCTTTTTCAACCGCAGCTGATATGACGCCTCTCTTCCACTAGTAATAACATGTCCGCCTTTGCGTCGCACAAGAACATCGCGTACCGCTTCCTCAGTCCAGCCAAGATTGCGGCGGCGATCGACATTTCTGTGACAGTGGATGAGTGCAAGTTTACACGACTCTTCCTCATCTTCCGTGGGATTTCGGATGATGACCTCGGCTTGTTTGCTGGGGCCGGGGAAAAAGAGGCTAATCAGTTCAACTGGCGCGAGGTCGTCGGGTGGAGCGAGCACTCCAAGGATACGACGCAGTTCAGGGTGCTGGAGGTGTCTGTGTTGGAGCTGACTTGATGCCGAAGACTGTACTTCCTTTCCCCGCATCCTTTATCTTTTCTTTTTTCACTACCATCACTCAAGTTATGCTTTTGTCGCGCACGCTCTCGCATCCCATGTTATATTTCCTTGTAACATTACATCATCCTGCGGATAATCATGACACGGTTCTTCTACACCTCACCTTCAGCCATACCGCTATCACTGCAACAACTTGGCGAGCTGTTCTGCCCTATCACCGCCGTCCCCGAATCCTGATCGCTCATATACTTTAACGATATCAGATAGAAGGTTGGTGACTTGAGGAAACAGCTTACAGAGGAGATAAATGGGGATGAGCCTGGCCGCATGTCAAATGAATGTTCATTTTGAGCGCTTTGCGGCAAGGGACTTAGCACGCCGTCAACGCTGTGCAACGCCGCCTCGGTAGCAATAAATATTCAAGATTATCCATATATAGCGAGAAGGACGAAAAGTCAAAGTCACGCCGGTGCTCTATACTTCACGACAAACATGGACGTAAACGCCGTCTTCACAACACCGAAAACGACCATGTCAAGCAAAGGAAAACAGACAAACAGGGTTTGCGCGTCCTAAAACATTATATGTCGGATCTAGCTAGACCTTCTCTCTAACGCTAGCGCGGGCGGTTGGAGTCCTGAACGAGAATCGCGTTTTTCAGACTGTGGCGCCGCCTGTTCTGGATACTGCGGGGCGCGTTGGGAGGCTCGGGCAGGAACGCTGGACGACGGCGTCAAGCCAGGGCCATATCTCATTAGAGGTGTCCCCAGTGAGCGTCGACAGAGCCGTGAAGCTCTCTGGAGATGAGTAGTACGACAAGAGGGGCGAGGTAGAGAGGTAGAAGCTCTCTAAGCGGCGAGAATATACTTTCTGTTGAAGGAAATGACAGCATCAGAGGGCAGGCCATTATTCTTGGATTCAGAAACGAGGAGAATGACGTACGGGGTCATCATCTGGTCGTCTGACGAGCGCCTCGCCTGTGATGTCGTCTAGACCGGTCACCTTGGGTCGCTTAGAACTCGTGTTGTACACGCGGCCCGAGGGCAGATGCGTCCAGCGGTCTGCTATTCGGCTGAGGATGATGCGGTCTGGAACATCTATGTTTACAATCAAATTCAATGGAATATCGAGAGTCCTGGGGTTGAAGTCAATGACTGGCAGGGAGACGTAGCGGCGAAAATAATAATTTGACCTAAGATGTTTGTCGAGGAGTTTTGCCTGCGCAAGCGTTCTGGGAAATCCGTCCAGCAACCAGTGCTGCACACCCTGATCAGCGCCGACGTAGTTGTACACAAGCCAACGACCAATTGGGCCCGCACCTTGCCGTTCAATTTATCCAGCTCAGCGAGCACGACTCTGAGGATGACCTCGTCTGGGAGGAGCTCGCCTTTCTTTATGAGGCCGTCCGCCAACTGACCGAGAGGTGTATTCTGCGCGATTTGGGCACGCAGGAGGTCGCCCGTGGACAGACTGACGATATCGTACTTGTGCACGAGACGTGAAGAGAGGGTGCCCTTGCCCGCGCCTGGCTTGCCAAACATGACCATGCGTAAGAAAGGGGACGAGGATGAGGAACTGCGGTGTTGTGGGTCGTCGAGGGAAACGGGAGTACCGTCGCTGCGTGGTAAGCCGGCGAAGCCACGGCAGACGCTGGTTCGCCAGGAGGGTCGGACGGAGGCGAGTCGGGCGACGAGGGAGGCCATTGGAGACGACATCGTACGGGTACGACGTTGCGAACCGCTGGGGTAGATAGGTCTGCACCGACCCCAGTTCGGAAGAGAGATCAGGAACGTATTGGGTCGACATCGGAAGGCCACAAAGCTAGGCAACATTCGTCGGTACACGCTGAATATTCCTCCGTTTGGTGGTGGATCTCTAGTCTCTGTGCCAGTCACCGCAGAAAACCTGCCAGTCTCGTCGTCGTCGTCGACAGCGATGGAGACTGCCTCGATGTGTCACGTCGTGTGAAGTACGTTCGCCTCCGTGTTCCTTGAATCCCTCTCAACAACCTGAACCCCTTTCAACGAGCGCCGAAACCATATCAATCGTCGTCTACATTTACTCCTCCTTTTTAGTTTAGGTCATTGCGAATCAGCCAAATTGGTGAACATCACCTCTCTTCACGGCCCCTTCTCGTAACTTGACGATCTTCTACAACCCCGTCGTCAATGCTGCCATTACACCACCCCTTGTCCAGGGGAATCAATGGAACAATTCACTCTTTCTTGTTAAAGTACTCCCCCAGAAATGAGCAATGTTTCTTATATTCGCAACATTTCTGAATTAGTGCTAAGCCTACAAAACATTACTAAAACCATCAAAGGGAGCCCCATTGCTATGGGCATCTACGATGCACGGGTATTTGAGTCTTTACGCTCTGTAGCCACCAGTGCCATCCGTATTACCCCCTCGCTCCTCATTCACGTTGTGACCGCCTGAACACTTCCTGTTCTCGATGGCCCATCACTACTGATACTGGACCTTACTGAACTGTCAGTAATCGACCTCGCGTTCTGCACTGGGCCACGCCGGCCCGTAGTTGTTGCAGCGACCGTGGTGGGAATTGGCACAGCAACCAAGTCAGCCGCAATTAGGACGGGCAGGAATCGGAATCATCGTGGTTACCCTTCCATATTGCCATTGCCACTGCATCCTCCCTTTACATGCTCCTCATTGAGATAGCTTGGCAAAGGTGGTAGTGGCGGTGTTGACGCAGTGCTTGCTTGTGGGATTTGTTCTCTTTTGTCCGTCACTGCTGATGTTGCTTGGAAGCAGGCACAGTGGCGACGTGTCCCTTGGGTGTATGCCTGTACGACTCAGGCGAGCCAAGGGGTGCGGGGGAAACCAGGGAAGCTAGATCCCTATCCTCCTTCACGGCACTAACACGCAACGTGGTGTATGGAGATGGGGTTGACAAGTAAAGTGCTGATGCGATGCTGCTCGTTAATGAACCGCCATTGGATATTCCCTCATCGGGTTGAGAATGTGACGTCCTGGCGCGGTGGTCTTGTTGCGTCTCGAGTGCAATATCCTTTCTCCCATTGTCTGGAAGCCCCGGTGCCTTGACCCCTCCTAGGGTTGCAGCTCCAGCCATGCATGACACACTCAGGCTACAGTGAAGGCGCGGCGGCAGCATACGGCCAAGCGGTTCGAAGTCGGATATGGCATCCTCAACAGCTTGGATAGGTTGGGAAGGCCCGTTTCTTCCGCTACTGAACCAAGTTGCAGGGGTGGAAGTTCAAGTGACTTATAGTCGGTCGCAAGGCCTTGGTCATGCTGAAAAGGTGGTCCGGGCAAAACGTCCGACAGGGAAGGGGTGTCGCGCCATTGAAGATCAGGTGGTGATGCCTCACGATGCAGGTTGCCGAGTCTTTACAGTGGAGGCAGTAAAGTGGCGCTCCCCAGTGGAGCAGGCGCGTTTTCCAGAGGCGAAGTGACAACGGTTGACCCGGCAGCATCGTCCCCTCCAGTTGGTATGGTAGCTGGTGAGCTAGAAGGCTGGCCATCCCGACCCGACATGTCTTGTGACACGTTCTAAAAATCTGTCCAATGAGTTGCTACACATGTGAGTGAGCACGGCATTTCCAGTGCTTCTTTCGAAGAATTGCTCACATTGGCTGACAGCTCGAGTAGAGCCCGGTGCAAGTCTGGTTTGTCAGTGTGGATAGCGGCATTGTCAGAGGCGGCTCTGGAAAGTCCTGTGGAAAGTTGTGAACATGGATTCCCAGACATGAGCAAGGAACGGAAGTTAATATACGTTATGATCGGCGAGCGTCGAGAGAAACTCATGATAAAAGCGCTCTAACGGGGAGACGAAGTAGTTCCACCATCCCCTCGGAGCCTTTGGTTAGAGTATCATTGGTGGTACTGTCACGATCAATGTGACAGGTCGCGAGATTCTGTGACACTACGCGCCACTGCCACTCTATCTGGTAACGTCCACGTCGCGCCGCTTAAACAGTCTGGTCATCAACAATGCCCGTATTAACGGAATAGTAATACCCAGTCTTTGGTCTCAAACTTTCTCGTCAGCGCTTACAATGTTGCAGTGAACTCGAACGTGAAGCCAACATTGCGCGTAACCGCGCTTTGCTTGCCCAACTTGAGATCCAAGAGGCAGCGGCTCAGCTCGGTATCCCCGCCAAGCCAAAAACCAGGGCCAAACCAATACAACCATCAAAAAAGATCAAAAAAGAGTCCAATGAGGAGGTCCCGAGAAGACAATCGTTACGCTTAATGAGGGCTGCTTCCGTTACCGTTACCGACAACGAGACCCCTGCGCAGAAGAGAAAGCGCGACGTACGTGTCTAATAGAATTCATAATGCTTTATCTATATAATTTGTATAGGCTGAGGAGCGAGCAGTGGAGGCGGAAAGAGTGGAGATGGCGGAGAGGGCGCTAAATGCGAAAAAGCCACGACACCAAAACCTCGATTTCGTCGCTCTGACGGAAGGCTCAGCAGAAGATATCGAAACCCTCACCGCCGCATTGACGCAAATCTCACTTTCGCCTAAGCGTGTGGCAGAATTCGATGCGTTTGTTTTCGACGATGATAAGCATGCCGAGGATAAAGCCGCAGTTGAGGACTTGCGCTGCAGGCTGCAAAACCTGAAAGTCGTAGCCAGGGCAAAAGTTACGTTGAATAGGATTTATAGCGCAGCGTACCATCCGGAGGTCTCGAAGGATCTTGTCTTTTTTGGAGGCGAGTTCGACATCTCCTGTCAAACGTGTGCTCCTCACAGACAATACCTTGCAGATAAACATGGTCAACTAGGCATATGGGATGCACGCGCACCGGCAGACGAAGATTCCGAGGCGCCGGATTCACCGGAGGAAAGGGAAGGTGGAAAGTATTGGCGTCTTCAGTTACATTGGCCAGCCTCCTCTCGGTCGTCTATATCTTGCATCAAGTTCGACCCTATTAATTCCCATAGTGTACGTCTCTTACTTTCCTTCCTTCCTACCTCTTTGACCCTGTTGTCTCCCAAAGGTTATCACTAGTGCATATGACTGCACAGTTCGTTCGCTTTGTTTTACATCTGGCGTTTCGCGCGAGATATACAACAGCGATGGAACCCTCATCAACAGCTTTGATCTGGTTCCCACCGGTCATGAGATGTGGATCTCTGATGGCGCAGGGGGACTTACGCATCTTGATCTAAGAGAGGACAAATCTAAAGCTCGGTGGTACGGCTTATCTGGACAGAAGATTGGGAGTGTCAGTATCAATCCGACGCGACCGCAGTTCTTGTTAACTGCGAGCAACAGTCGACTGTTGAGGTCAGATATAAAGCTTCTATCTTAACTTCTTTCGTTCATCCACATCTAATAGATTATGGGACGTGCGGAAACTCGCAACTATAGCAGTATATGCTCCGTCACACTCTGTTCTTCCTGTCATTGAATTATGTCGTAACCCAGGATCAAAACTCGCCTCAATCGCTCGAATTCGATGCAGAAACAGTCGAGGAGTTCGTAGCGTCCAAGCCTGGGGCGGGCGTGCTCCGCGGCGAGTTTGCGCATCGACAATCCGCCACCTCTGCATACTGGGATCCGAGGGGACGTGGGGTTGTCAGCACTTCTTACGACGATACCATACGATGTGAGTTGACACTTGGAAACACATCCAAGGGAAGATTGATTTTACCGTTCCTATTCCCAGTATGGGACGTGGACCCTGCCAAGGCCGACCAGGACTCATTCAAACCGTTCAGCCAGACCCGTCATAATTGTCAAACGGTTTGCCGGATCATTCTTCCTCACGATGCTTGGTAGACTGAAAGGATAAATAGGGGAGATGGCTCACGCCATTGAGGGCTCAATGGTCTGCAAATCCGGATGTCTACCCTTACTTCACCGTACGTCCCCTCTGGCCGACGGTGTCGAGTCGTATTAACTGATATGCCCCTTAGATCGGCAACATGGCCCATTCCCTAGACATATTCTCTTGCAAGGTAATCTCCTTGCCATTTCTATCCCTGCGTTCTAAAAATTTATCGAATCTCTCTGGATAGGGCGATGTCATCACACGCCTCTCAGACCCAAGACGGTAAGCATCACGTCTTCGTCCATTACACGCGATGCTGCGCTCACCAAATATCCCTGATAGGATTACCGCCGTGCAGGCTGTAACGTGCACCCATCCTTACTTGTTGGAGCGTGCCGTAAGCGGCAATGCAAGTGGCCGGTGCGTGCTCTGGGCTCCGCCTGAGTGAAAGGAACCGAGGATTGGTCGTACAGGTATTTGAACGAGGAACTTATTTGTGTGTTTAGTTTGTTTACTGTCGAGACTGCAACAATGTTGGGCATCATCACCTATAATAGAGTCCCTATTGCTCATTTACCTGGTGAGATGGAGATTGCGGCAAACCAATTTGGCGACAGCCAGACAGTCTATACATATAAATCTTCCATATCATCAGCATTTCCGTCGTAGACTACAGCCGCGGAAACCTCCGTCTCTTCATCATTGGGTGTCTTGTTTGACTCTCCAAGGTCTCCGATGTGAGATTGCACGTTCATATCTATGACATTGCCCTGAGAACCCTCGCGATCCTTCTCCATGGTCTTGGGACTGAGCAAACTTGACACAGGGGCAGGGTCGTCGAATGTAGATAGATCCATCCATACGTCGTCTTCAACAACATTGTCGACTGGGTTCGAGGTAGAACTTCGGGCTCGTTGCTCCTCTTGCATCCGCCTCTCTTCCTCTTTGATAATTTCGCCAATATCGAAGCTGTCCTCATTGAACCCGTCCTCATTGGACAGGAAGTCATCGGGCGGTAGGGAGGAGCGGGATGAGGGCGGCCGAGATACCGACGTTTCGTCCTCAGGTCTCGCTGTGTCAATAAATTCTGGGCGATCTGGCTTCTCAGCATCAGAGGTTAGATCCACGGGGTCCTCTTTACGACCCGGCACTATGCCTTTCGCCTCGTCGCGCCAGACACTCAAAGCGACCTTTGGATTGAGAACATGAGGAGAAACGCGTGCGCGCAATGCATCAGAAACACAGACGCACATGCATGCGTTTGCTGTGACAAAGCTTCTCGATACGGTCTACCGTATCTTTGAATTGCGTCTTAGGGTACAGCTTGTGTGTCCAAAATTGATAGAGGCCCAGAAGCCGGTTCAAATCTTCCGCCTTAAGCGCCTCAGCTGACGACATCTTGCGACCGGGCGGGACGCACCTCGTGGCCTTTTCCTTTGGGTTTGTAACCCTTTGTAGTCTCGATGAGCTGAGGGAAGCCATGCGTGGTGCTGAGCAATCTCGACTCGTCAAGCCTCATGACTTCTTTCCTGGCTGGCTTAGTATCCGCGCCTTCTTTCGGCTTCTTCAACATAGCCGCGTCGCCCGATTGTGCCGCGTCCCGCCCTGGCGAGCTGCTCGGCAGGATGGCATGCTGTGAGGGCGCATGGAGTTCGGCGGCACGACGGGCGATCGCGTCGAGGTCGAGTGCCGGAGCGAGCGGCTCGTAGTTAAAGTCGTCGTCCATGACCTCTGCAAACATGGCGCCGAGGTTGCTGGTGCCAGGCGGCTTGGATGGAATGGGGAGACCAGTATCCTGTTCTTCGTCGTCGTCAGACTCGAGGAATAGCGGAGTGGAGTTGATCGTCGGCTTGTAGCGAGCAGAGAGTGGGGCATCGCTGCCGCCTGTTTTTTCTGGTCGCGGTGGGGAGTTGGGCACGATGGGAGTGTCCCAGATGTCGTCGATGGAGGCCATTAAGGCATACTTCCTATTCTGGGACGCGTTATTTGTGCCAATATTTTGCTTCTGTGGCTGAAGGGATTTCTGCAAACGATGCAGCCGCTAGTGCAGAGGATTTTGGTAGTCGGGGGAAATGGCTTTATCGGCGAGCAAGAACTGTCTAATTGTGCAGGGTATTCTCTGACGCCTTACATCTAGGCTCTGCGGTGTGCAAGTTGGCTCTTGCCCGAGGTATGCAAGTGACCAGTATCAGGCATGTCATTCGTGCGAGTTCGTGGTGCTTTTGCGCTAATCGCATTGTTCTAGCTCATCTGGCAGGCCGTACCAAACGCCAAAGGGCCATTCTCCTGCGTGGACGTCCGAGGTGCCCTTTCACAGCTCCCTTCTGACTTTTCGTTTTATTCAACCTTCATTCCTGAACAGGTGGAATGGCGAGCAGCAGACGCACTCTGCCCCGAAAGTTATGCGGACGTCTTGCCGGAGGTGGGGGGAGTAGTTCACACGCTTGGGACGCTGTTAGAGGATGGCGGGTATAAGGAGAAGATAAAGAATGGCGATTTACTCGGTTTCTTGGGGAGTTTCTTTGGCGGCGGGGCGGGTAATCCCCTTGACGATAAGCCAAAGACAGGGACTTATGAAACCTTGAACAGGGATGCAGGTGCGTCACATACAGTACATTCCTCATTGCCTTGGTGAACATTGAGTTCTAATAGCCCTACGAGTCTGTGAGACCTTTACTGCCTCGGAGAACAAAACCTCGACCATGATTCGACCGTTCATCTATATTTCGGCTGAGGACATATTTCGCCCCCTCATCTCGGGCCGCTACATTGAAACCAAGCGCGAAGCGGAACACCTGATAGAGGAAATGATGCTCCATAAATCGGATTCATTTAGGGGAGTCTACATCCGACCAAGTCAGTCCCGCTCACATGCCTGCACGTTGCTTGCGTGCGCATCTTAATCGACGTACATATTTCAGGTTTAGTGTATCACGCTCACCAGCGCCCGATGACATCACCCCTTGCGGCACTTCTGGATCTCTCTGCAACAATCCACTCCAAAGTACCACCAAGCATCCCGACTCCATCCGCCATCCTTCGCACTCTGGCGTCTGTGTCACCCGTCCTGTCCCCTCTCAATTCGACAGCAAATGCATTGGCGACTCCGCCCATACATGTGGATCATGTTGCGGAGGCGATTTGTGCTTCTCTCAATGATCCAAATGTCAGAGGAGTTGTCAATGTAAAGAGAATGAGGGAAATAATTGGCTGGAGAGATTCTTCTGCTGATACAGCTCATCTCGTTTAACTGCTGCTAAGGCCTGCCTTATACTACTGTGCCGAGTCGCGACTATTAAACCCTTACACTAATGATTATGACAACTTCCTATTTTTCGACAGTGCACAGCAACAAAAGCAGATCACTGGATCGCGCCGGAAGAGAAGCTCTATTCACTATCTTATCTAGGGTGGATTATTGGCTTACACCTTCATGTTCATCTCAACGCATACCTGAGTGGCATATCAGAAAAGAAGGAAAAGAATGGAACAAATTTGCAGACATCTTAACGACGAATAGGCCCCCCGGAAGCCCACGTTGCACCTGCTCTTTGACTAATCTCAGTCTCGCCTCTTTGAAGAGACCTTTCCACGCCAAATCCGATCTAGCAGGAGAAAGAGAGTCGGAAGCCACCTCTCAATCAGAGTTAAAGGCTTACCTCGTCAAGCTAGAGTCTTCCTCATCAAAGATCGCCGTCGGCCTTCCATCCTCTGTCTCCTGGCACACATTTTCTTTCACCACAATCACACTTTTCCCATCCTCTCTGCGTCGCAGTGCGCTGTGACTTAGCTTTAAAAAGGCCAATAGATCAGGGTCGCTGAGATGTCCGAGACACCATTGACACCATATCACATCAAAACCGGACTCCGTATCGTCGTCCATCAAAGGGATGTAGCCGAGGCGGGCGTGAAGTATAGTCGAAGGGGATGAAGTCGGGTGAGCAGGATCAAATTGTTGGAGAGTTCCTTGGAGGAAAGTAACACTTTTCGACCCGTCTCGCAGGCCCTTCCATTCAGAACATTCTAGGGAGGTCTCAGTGTCGCCGGCATTGACATGTGAGAGCGCACGGCGCCAAGCCTCGCGCACAAATTTCTCGACCGGCTCAAGCAATACAACATCTGACACGAGGTGGAGCAGAACGTCAGCTGTGACACGGCCAACGCCTGCCCCCACGTCAAGAGCACGGGTGCGCGTTTGTACCGTTGGGAGAAGAGGGCGGACGGCAGACGGAACTGTAGACAGAGACGGGATTACATGAATGAGAAACTGGCGTGAACCGAGCGCATCGATGCGAGGCAACGCTGTCTAGGCGGAAAATCTGTCAATTCTCGCTTTGTTAAAGTTGTTGTCGTACTTCAGTGCCAAAACCTCCTACAAGAAGGAAGGTGAGAAAAACGCTCAGAAAGGCAAGCTACATGTGCGGACCAAGAACACCATCGTAAGTTGCCGGTCGCATGTTCCAATAGTCAATGCCATCGCGGATGTTCGGTTCGGGTACGGTGGTCGACATTCGACGAGACGGGTGCGCGATAACACGTGATCGCCCGGATCGGCGGTGGCGCAACCGAGACCTTGGCGTGGCGGAAATTCTTCAGCCAGGAGTTGGGCGCGACTTCTGCATCTTTATGCAACATAAGGTCTCTTGGTCTAACCGATTGGAGTGCGAAAATCCGATCAACACAGGCAGGCAAACTCAACCAGATTCCCAGGTTTTCCACAGGTTTTTCAAGTGTCGGCCGTTGTGACAAACCTGACTGTACGAACTGGAGTAGTCGTCCTTGGCCTTAACCTCTTCACTCGTGGAAAATGTGCATATTTCAGTTGAAAACGCCCATCCCAAGCCCTCGGCAACTTACAGTACACTGTGAGGCATCATTAATCATTGCGTGAACTCCGATGGCACGCCGCGCCTTCCCTGTCTGATGAATTTTGGCTTAACCAGGGCATTTCAACTGACATGAGTCGCTTGAGCATCATTCGCCCTGCTCCAAGCTGTTGAGGATGCGATACATTCGTATATCCGACTTCGGACCGATTTTGACGCCGCGCTTTCTATACATCATGCGTCGCTGGAAATGCCCTGGGAGAGGTTGAAGCCCTGGCAGCGCATGGCGGGCTACTAGATGGCATGAGAGAAGGCACAGCATTCAAGACACCACGAAACCCCGGCACCGATATGCCCAGCGACGGGGTAATGTTGGTGGCAATGGCACATAATGGATGCATTTTGCGAACTTGTGGATAAATCAGGAATCTTGAGTCAGAAAAGCCTCTCCAAAATCGACAGCTACGAGAGGGACGGAAGCGAACGTTGGGCCGCGCGTAGTGACCCGCCACCTATCATTTCCGCCAGCACCATATTCCTTGCAAAATCGCTGTGTTGAACTGCCCTAGCCTACTTGGAGGAACGAGCATATGGCAGGGAAGCCAAAACAAATGCAGCTATCGCCAAAGGAGGATGCAGGGCAAAGTTAACGGACGGTCCTGTCTTTCCAGGAGTTGGAACCAACGTGCGTTGCCAAATAGATCTGTTTCTGCAGGGTAGATGACAGCAGCAGGTCACCCAATCCAGAGGAACGCAGCATGGTCTGAGGCCCTTCCGAATTGGTCGGGTTACTCAGATGCGTGTACGAGAGAATTCCATCAGGCATACATGGTCGCATCACAATCAACAATTCCATAGTGCCTACGCAAGGGATACAGGAGAAAAGAAACCGAGCAGCAGCGACCACAGGCCGCTGAGACCGTGCGCAACGAGAGAAAGTTGTTAATAAAGAGTACAGGAAGACAGCGTGCAAACCATCAAACATATAACCTGCGAATGAGGAACAGACCAAACGAGGGAAAGCGTGTATGTTCTCCGCTGGGGAGCTAGACCAGCATATCTCGGCTCTTCTCCTTCTGCTGTTCACTGCCGTTGTTCTTTGCCGCGCTGCGGTGGACTCGTATATCAATGTCAAGTCAGGCAAAATCGAAGAAGGTGTCGCTAGAGAAGATGGCGAGAGTGAATGTGGGCGGAAGTCAAGATCACAGGAATTGCCAGACGACTGTGCAAAAATGGAGTGAGTTTCAGGTGGAATGATGTTGGGATGAGATGGTGTTACTTGGCACCACGCCCCGCCCCAACGGGGCAAGAGCCTCAAAGGCACCGACGGAGAGGTCGATGTGATCTTTGTTGACGCAGGTGGGGCAATCGTCCTGGACTGTGATAATAATGGACTTGCTTCTGTCATTCTGGTTCGTGATCTGGATGCGCTTGCCACACTGTGTTCGACTGTAGCGGCGATAGTCTAGTGGACAGCGTAAACAATCGAACGACCAGACCGGCATACGAGGCAGGGCAAAGAAGACCTACCCAAGGCTCCGATGAAGGCATTATCAGAGTGGACGATCCCGCATGCCCCAGGATTGTTGTTCTGCGTGAACCAAGTGGCTCTACAGGAACGAGTGAGCGGCGTTGACGAAACAGTGTATAAGGTCGATATGACTGACTGGCCGTAATTGAGACCAGAAGAGGCCACTGCTGCAACGGCTGGCACCGGTTCAGGCAGAGGGCTAGAGATGGCGGAGAGAGTAGCGAGGAAGAGAAAAACAAACGAGAACAGGGTAAGCATAACTGCAGGGGCGTCAAATGTGTTCGTCTGGCGGGCGCGGAGGGATTTGGGGGGTTGTTCGAGAACGAGTTGACAGAGTGTTCGAGTGCGTATTTAAAGAGCGGCTAAAATGCGATCAAGGAGCGGTCGAGGGTCAGAAGGTGAGTAGAAACAGAATGAATGGAAAGGGATTTGGGTGGTTGGGGACTCAGAATTCGAAAGGAGATGGCGGAGAAAGGGTGTGTGTGTGTGTGGGTAAGAGAAGAGGGGAAGAAGAGGTTAAGTAGAGAAGCTGCTCGGAGGATTCTTTCTTATATACTCGTTCGTTTTCGTGCATTGATAGCCTCCGCCGTGGTGGCAATGCCATAGCTTAAACATTTATTTATTTTTTGTTTCTGGTCTGTGTTCACAAACGCTTTACCCGTCGATGGGAGGACACAAGATGGCGACAAGATGGTGACAAGATGGCCGCAGTGGTGAGAATGAGCGTGTAAGGCAAAGTGGTTACCGCATTAAGTAAGTTCGGCATTGGTTCGGCCATCAAAACGGTAACTTTCGGCATCTGATGTCACATGTTGCCCAACAACAACACATCACAACACCGCATCTAGCACAGCCGCATCTTGTTGTTGACGGCTCTTTGCGGCCAGCAGGACAGCTCTGCCTCAAAACTCATCATCTACATCGACGTTTACTCACGACAAATAGAACTATCCATGGGTGCGTTGTTATTGGTATAAATGCATCGCTCAATCTCACCAATTTCTATCCTCAGTCGACCACAGTCAAAACCCCTTCAGTTCAACGCTGGACACAAATCCTTTCGAGGACCCAAAGGACCTGCGGAAGGACGACAATATCCAACTGCGGGCACGAGAGCGAGAACTAAACGAAAGGGAGCAGAACTTACAACGACAACAGGAAGACCTTAACGCCAAAATAGAACGCTTTAGAAAGGTTGGCAATAAGAATTGGCCCCCATGTGCGTCTTTGCCTTCTCCTATTTCATGGTTCTCCATCGTCGCTCAAGCTCAGCATTTCATAACGAATAGGTTTCCCTTTGATATTTCATTCCATAGCGGATGAGATCCCCGAGGCGTCTCGGCCTTTGATCACTCGCCTCTATCAACTTTGGCTCGTGCTCTTCGTCACTCTAGTCGTAAACATGGTAGCTTGCATCTTCGTACTTCTCTCTGGTTCCCCTGATGGTGGGCGGGACCTGGGTGGCAGTATAGGGTACGTTGCTCATTCTCACGCGATGCTTTACGGAACCTGACCCCCTTGGCTCAGATACCTCATCATCATTCCACTCGCCTCATTTCTTTTGTGGTACCGGTAAAGTCTCCTCTCTTTCGTACTCTCCTATACACTAAAGTCCTCCCAGGCCGATCTATAACGGTTACATGAAAGTGAGATTACCTTGCACAACATCACAGAATGTTGACTTTGCCCCTGGTACCCAAATCAGGAGCAATCATTATATTACTGTAAGTTGATCACAACAATTTGATCAGTATGGTTTGCGAAACCGTTTGACGCATTCACAAGACCTGTATTTCCTCTTTGGAGGATTCCACCTCCTGTTCAGCATATACATGTAAGTGTTGACGTACATCATGGCCTCCGCTTCTTTTGCCGAGACTCAGCTTTCGAACATCAGGGTCATTGGTGTCCCAAGGTAAAGGTTCACATATGGTTCCCGAGGCTCGCTGACACGCGGCGCAGTACTGGCTCCGCGGGCTTGATTCAGACCATACAGTCATACGCAAGGAAGGCTATTGTGGCCGGGGTCCTAGGTACCGTGGCCACGGTGGGATGGGTCGTACAAGGCTTGGGCAATGCCTTCTATTTCCGACAGGTAAACTCTTGTCCTTTGTATGTCTAGATAGTTGTCTCAACTATATCCGTGTGTCAGATATGGGGCCACCACAACGCTGCTGGTCATTCAATGGAGAAGGTGGGTTGTCTGTCGTGCTTCTCGTCCTCGTACCTCAAGATGACGACGCTATTATTATACAGGCAAAGTCAGAATTGGCCTCACATGGCGCCAAAGCTTATTTCACTCGCGGATGAGATGCTTTTGTTCAGTGATGGGGTAGATGTACGGGCTGCTGATGACGACTCTTTCTCTACCTCTCTGATTGTGGACCGTTTTCTTGTCATATGTCCTGCTCTGTACCGTACGTACCTTGTATCGCCCGAATTATCATCCCACCCTACAGCCACAGCCGCGCTGGGCACAGACCACAATGGGCTGAGTTTGAAACGCCATTATTAAGGCGCTATCCGCTGGCTAGCTCCCTTTTCGCAACCTACCATCATCTAAAAGGTTGGTCCCTCTCCTCACTCCCCAGTGGCAGTCATGGCTCACGACGACTTGACATTGTCACAGACAAAAACGTCCTAAAAAATCCAGAAAATCCTTTTATTATAAAGCGGTTGCTTGTTGCCTCTGTGTAAGCCACATCACCGTCATCTCTTGCAGTGTTTTTCATTCACCAGCCAAAACATGCAGTCATAGAAAAAGTACAAAGCAGTAACGACCTACTTATCCATAAGGAAGGAAAGAGAAAAGCCAAACAAAAAAAAGACACAGAAAATCAGAATTTTGCATATCCGTAATACACATCAAGATATGTCTTCGCCGTCTATCATTCCACCTCAGGACGTCGCTCCCGGCCCCGGACCCGAAATTGTGTCTGCGCCTTCTGCACACCAGCCAGCCCCATACAACGCTCCTGCTCCCCAGCCCACTGCCGCTCCCACCGCGCCTGCCACTGCTGCCTCTCTCTATGTCGGTGAATTGGATCCTACCGTTTCAGAAGCTATGCTGTTCGAAATCTTCAATATGATCGGACCCGTAGCCAGGTGAATTCTTCACTGCTTGGTTTCTGACACAATATTTTATTAAAACATGATCGCCTACCTAGCATCCGTGTTTGTCGTGATGCCGTTACTCGTCGCTCCTTGGGCTATGCTTACGTCAACTACCTCCACACTGCGGATGGTGAGATGTCCTGCCAGTTGTATATGCGCCTCAAGAATGTCTTTTGACTGGTTAACACAGGCGAGCGTGCGTTGGAGCAGCTCAATTATTCGTTGATAAAAAACCGCGCATGGTACGTCTCTCGTGTACGACAGTTGCCTCACCCATATCTCATTCCAATGCAGCCGGATCATGTGGTCTCAACGCGATCCTGCTCTCCGCAAGACCGGCCAGGGGAACATTTTCATCAAGAACCTCGATGAGGCCATTGACAACAAGGTCGTTCCCTTTCCTCTCCCCCTTGCAACCGTCCAAGTATGCTGAATCGTAAGATGACGTTCAGGCGCTCCACGATACTTTTGCCGCGTTCGGCAACGTCCTCTCCTGCAAGGTTGCCACCGACGAGCATGGCCGTTCCAAAGGCTACGGTTTCGTCCACTATGAGACTGCCGAGGCTGCCGAAGGCGCCATCAAAGCTGTCAACGGCATGCTCCTTAATGACAAGAAGGTCTACGTGGGCCACCATATCTCGCGCAAGGTCAGTCTAAGCCGGTCTGGTTCGTCTCTGTACGTTCTCACTGATGTGGCCCTTCTTTTCAGGAGCGGCAGTCCAAGCTCGATGAGATGAAGGCTCAGTTCACGAACTTGTATATCAAGAACTTGGACACCGAGGTCACCCAGGAACAGTTCGAGAACCTTTTCAAGCCGTTCGGCATCGTTACTTCCGCCCTCATCTCTATGGACGACACTGGCGCTAGCAGAGGATTCGGCTTTGTAAACTACGAATCCCATGAGGAAGCTCAAGCCGCTGTAGAGGCGTTGCATGATTTAGAGCTTGGTGGCAAGAAGCTCTTCGTCTCCCGTGCTCAGAAGAAAGCCGAACGTGAGGAAGAATTGCGCAAGTCGTATGAACAAGCCAAGATGGAAAAGCTCAGCAAGTATCAGGGCGTCAATTTGTACATCAAAAATTTGGAAGACGACGTGGACGACGAGAAGCTCCGTGCCGAGTTCGAGCCGTTCGGTACCATTACCAGTTGCAAGGTGATGCGAAACGAAAGGGAGCATTCCAAAGGCTTCGGATTTGTTTGCTTCTCGTCTCCCGAGGAAGCTACGAAGGCTGTGGCGGAGATGAACAACAAGATGATCGGCTCGAAGCCGCTCTACGTCTCCCTCGCTCAGCGTCGTGAGGTCCGCAGGCAGCAACTGGAGAGCCAGCACGCCCAACGCAACCAAATCAGGATGCAGCAAGCGGCCGCCGCTGGCATTCCTTCAGGGTACATCAACGGTCCAATGTATTACCCTCCAGGGCCTGGCACTTTCCCTCCACAGACTCGCGCGATGATGGGGTACCCTCAACCTGGGATGCTTCCCCCTCGCCCACGGTATGCGCCGAACGGCGCCCAAGTCGGACTCCAAATGCCTGGACCCTACGCCCAAGGACCTCCTCAGCCATATGGACCCATGCCAGGCTACCCCAGGCCTGCCGCCCCACGCCCTCCCCCACCTCGCGGGCCTGGTTCGCCCACCACCCCGAGCATGCCTATGCCCCGCAGTAACGGTCCCCCTCAGACAAATGGTGTGCCCCGCCCAGTGGTAGCTCCCAACATGGCTCGCCCGCCTCCCCCGCCTCCTCCTTCTTCTACCTCTGCTCCTGCTGCTCGCCCTCCACAGCAGCAACAGCAGAGCTACAAGCTCATACCGCAGACCCGCAACCCTGTTCCCCCGGTCCCTGCTCCTATGTCTGAGGCTCCAAATATCAATGCTACTGCGCTTTCCAACGCTTCTCCCATGGAGCAGAAGCAAATGCTCGGCGAAGTCATCTACATGAAGATCGTACTGTAAGTTTCATGACCACTTTCTTGCCTTTCCCGCGGTTCTACGGCTGACGTTCTGTCGACCTCAGCACCCATCCTGAGCTGGCAGGCAAGATTACTGGCATGCTTTTAGAGATGGACAACGCCGAACTCCTTCACCTGCTCGAGACCCCGGAGGCCATGAATGCGAAGGTGAATGAGGCTTTGATCGTCCTCCACGAGTTCCACAAGGACGAGTGAAACTAGTGTGGTCGAAGAATTTCTTTGATGTGTCATTTCCCATCGCGGAGCGAAGGTATTTTCGAGTCACCCTTTCCTTTAAGTGATCTGTCAATCCATGCCACTCATGCCATATGTTCGTCAAATCATCCTTGTCTTGCCCCGTGGGTCGTTCCCCATACTCGCAGATGGTTGCGTAGTAGGATTATGTAGGTCGTTACCAGCTGCTGTACTTCAAACGGAGGCAATACAATTGCTTGTAGCTATATCTGTGCGTTCACGCTGCACACGCGCACGGCGCTTAGCTGCCCGGTACAGCCGGTACAGTTTTGGCATTCAACGTTCAATGCTCGACTCTCAAACTTTCTGACCATGTACAACATACAGTCTACTTGAAGGGTGGATGGAGGGGTTATATAAATCTCTTTGCGCGTCTTGAACCAGAGCATCCACCTTCCAAGCCGCGATACCCGACGATAAAAAGAGAGGCTTCATGCTAGGCAACTGGAGGTCATATCCCATCCATGCCAGCTGCCCGATTGTCAGCGTCAAGTCGTCTATACCAAACGTAGCACTTCAGAGTTGATCGGTCAACAGAGATAGATAGGCGGTTGTGTCCCGGTATCCCTCCGACAACTGGCACACGCACCTTTGAGATGGAAACCGACGGGGATGTCTACCTTATCCCGGACGATCTCGTCGAACCTCCCCGACGCGGCCAGCAGCTGCCCGAGTTTTCGCGGGACCTCGACGTCGATGCGCCGTGCCTTGAGGCACATGCTGTATGTGTCCCACAAGGCGAACCAACCCGGCGCATGCAAGGCGACACGAGAGTAAGGGCGAGACACAGAGTGAGCCACTGTCGTGGGCAGGCGGCGTATGCTGCTTGCGCGAGGGCGCAGATCGAACTCGATGAGCAGGGCAAGCCCTCCTGGGCGGAGCACACGGCCGATCTCGCGGAGAAGGCGAGGGTAGTCGTGGACCTGGGTAAGGGATCCCAAATCAGTCGGCTTGACAAGCGCCTCGGTTGTAGTCCAGGCAGGCCCGTCCTCACCCCAGCATGTATGCACCGAGCGTGCACGAGATCGAAATAGTTGTCGGGATAGGGAAGCTCGCCTTGGTCCACATCGAACAGCTCGAAACTGGGATTAAAAGCGTTGGAGCGTCGCACATGTTGGGTGACGTCGAAGGTGACGTACCTGCAGTTCGGGGGCACCATCCTACTCCACGAGTCATCAGGGCAGTCCGAAGTCCAGGGAAAAACGGAGTTACTTTGGTTGAATTGGAGCAAGGTCCACCCCGATGACCTCAGCTTGGCAAAATTCATCGGCCATTTCAATTGCCCTATCACCCTATCCTCAGCTTCGAAGGTGGCCGAGTCCACGACGCCCTCTTACCACGAGCCTCCACCAGACCCAAGGTCTAATATTCGACGAGGTTCTGCCCCTTTCAAGACGCCTTTCACAGGCGTAACATAATTGTTTCCGCCAAATATAAATTGAAAAAGCCGATGTTGAAGCTCGAAGCGCTGGGACAACTTAATCAATATCGGGGCGGTAAGACAAGTCTGGAAGGCGCACTTTAATCTCGTCCTCATCTGCTGGAAGTAAGTACCGTTCGTTCATGGCATTCACTCTCCTTCCGTGAACTTGACGGAAAAACAGAGCGTCATCGTCGCCGACATATCCTGGCTCAGTGGAAAGCATAGCGCTGATAGGTGACGAGACAATTTGGCCGGCAGACTTACGTGTAACCCTTATACTTCGGGGTCAAGCCTGCAAAGTCTCATGAACACGGAGTATGGAAACAAGACAACCCCAAAGACGGCGTTCTGCGATACTGTGAAAGCGTTCGGGAATAGCGGTTCGATTTCCTTCTGAGGGCGAGATATTCATAGAATGCGATTCGACGGCTAGAGTAAAGTGCAAGTCCATGAAGGCCGACGAAGCAATCGATGGCACAAGGCGACATGGCGTTTTGGTACGAGTGTGATTGTTAGCATTGCTCAAGCCAAAGTCTCCCTTTCGGTTGTAGGAGTAGGAGGAGAAGGTGCTCCCGAAAAGCGAACTGCCACTCGACCGAAGTCTCGGTATACGGACTTTCCCTTCTCTGCTTGGCAAGGGTTCTTCCGCAGGTGTGTCCAACCGATCAAAGTATCATTAAAGGAAACCGAGGGTGCTGGACGCCAAGTCCCCGTTTCCACTTTACGCCTAGTTATTATAGTAACTTGCTGGAACGTGTTGTTGGCTCTGTGAAGATCCACGGCGGTGCTCCCTTCTCGTTCCCATATGCATATCTGATCGGTCCGGATATGATTTCATTTGATATGCTTCACATCGTGTACGAATACCGTTCGGGTGGAATCCCCATGCCACCCTCGATTGCTACTCGCGCTGATGAGAAAGCGAGCCAAAGGATCCACAACTCAACATGACGTCAGCCAAATACTGTAAGCTTCAAGGGCGCAGGGTATAAACTCACGCATCTGTGAAATGTTTCCACCGTGATGACCAGGGATGATTTTGAATTGGACGCCGCTTCTCGCCTTCCCGATGCTGTCCATCTGACCCGCCTCGGCGACGTTCCATAACCGAATGTTGTCGGTCGAGGCACTAGAAACGTAATTTTGAGGTTGGCAAAACAGACGATGACGTTAACCGACCATGCGATGTGCCGCGAGTCTGGAAACGCCACGACACAGCTCACGGCACCGCCGCTGATCGGATTTCTTAGCGTCTTCAGTAGTTTTGGAGTGTCGTTGACGACCCCTATTTGTCGTACGTCCCACACATCAACCGTACCGTTCCTCCTCCCGGCATAGATCTGACCGCCGTCTGCAGACCAGCACGCCTTAAATTACTTGAGATCACTACAAAAACCGGAGAAAGAACAAAGACGTCACGTACTGACAAGCACCATGGAGGAGTTTTGTCACTCATCCACAGACGACCCACACCTCCGCGACTCGTTCCACCGCTACTACTCACTCTTCTATCCCACAGAATTACTTGACCATCGATGGAGGCTGTCATGAGAATATCAGGTGAGAAGGTCGCATAACCAGGGAGATCAAGGAGGGGTGGAGCATTTTTTGGGGGAAGAAAAGAGCGGGCTTGGGCACTTCGTGGGGTATATGGAGGCGCAGACGGTGATGGCACCGCCAATGGATTATTCGAAGATTGCATGAATGTGTCCAAATTGTCCAGTTTAGGTGGGACGGAATCATTTTCGTCTGCCTCGCCTTCGCCGTCTTCATCATCGAACAAAGGATCGAAGGAAATGTCAGATTTTCCATCCACATCTTGTTGAGTACTTGGGGGAATTGATGGGAAAGTCGGCTCGGGATTTGATTGATTCGATTGTAGGGTTTCGGTTGTGTACTTGGATCCAAATTGTGATACGGGGCCTTGATCCTTCGCCTCGCTTATTGGCTGGGTCAGTGAGGAGGAATCCGGTTCGGGCGGCAATTGCGAGGGCTGGGTTTGAGATTTATACGTGACAGGCTGGGATGCTCCCGGGTACCCAGTATTCAAGGGCTTAAGCGCAATTGCAGCTAGCTGGGCCCCGTGAGCCGTAAAGTTGCGGACAACTTGGCCAGTGTTCAAGTCCCATTGCTTCCCAAAAGCGAGTCAGCTGCTAAACAACAAAAGATGCTGATTAGTTAAATTACCAACGCTTCGCCATCCCAACTCGCACTGAAGAAGCCTTTCTCGTCATGTTGCATGCACATAGCAGATACTGGTCTGCGATGACCGCTCATGACATGACAGAGACGACCCGGATCGTGACGGACAGTAAATAGATTGATTATTCCAGCCTCCAGAGGAAGTCAGCATAACATCGCAGTTTCAACTGGGAAAATGCTCACATCAGACCCTGCGAGCATCCAAAGCGCATCCGACTGCATAACCATACTGTAAACTGGGGCCAGCGCAGGCTCATCTACGTGGCCATCAACCCCAGGAAGAGGGGCTGGATTCTCCCACCAACACCTAATTTGTCCAGCTTTCATGATGCCTTCCACAACACCGCAGTGATGCCTCTGAGGTGCAGTAAGGAAGACTTTACCATTCACTGCAGAGAAGATATCGTAGTCGCGGATATACCCATCTTCCGAACCTGTCAGCAAGTGGGTCATACAAAAGGAAGCAGACAACGAATGTGTTGCTACAGGGTGTGGGAGAGCACAGATTGCTTCCACTGTGTAGGTTCGGGGAAATAATGTTCCTAGGGATGAAAGCAGGGCGCCTCTGCGTTCCTGCGCCGGAGACCTAGTTCGAGCGAGATTCTGTAGAACCACCGCTATAAATTTACGTGGATGAGGTCTATTGGCAAATCGGGTTTCGAACAGACTCACGTTTCCGAGGAGGTGATTCCAGCTGTTCTTTGCTCGAACTGCGCTGCGTCGAAGACTGCTGACGTGCACTATCGATTGCGGGCGGCTGTTCATCGTCATCTTCTTCTTCGTCTTCCTCGTCATCTCCTGTGTCCTGGTGATACTTCAGCGGCGGTTGGGGGGCAGAATGAGATGAGGTCGCACCTCGTCACCCATATCTTCTAGGCCGTCACCTGCCAGTGGGTCCTCGTCTTCAGAAGAGCTGCTGGGGGTTGTCGCGTTCGCGTTCATAACTAGTGCGATAAGATAAGATGTAATTTGTGTAATTTGTCACGTTCGGCCTTAGCCTTTCCACCTATACATCAGCCACCCAACCTAGGTACAAGGATGGTGTTGGCCGACTTGGGCCGAAAGCTGAACGCGGCCCTTGCGTCTTTGAACAGGGCCTCGGTCGTCGATGAGCAAGTCAGTTCCAGTCTGTCTTCCTTGGAGGTATGCTCATGAAGGAATTTCAGGTCCTCGACGCCACTCTTAAAGAGATTACGGCTGCTCTACTTGAGTCAGATGTCAATGTGAAGTTGGTCGCAGCTCTTCGACAGAAGATCAAGGCCAAGGTGAAGGCTACTCTCGAAGGGAATGCCACGGATAAAACAAAAGATCCACACAGAAAGAACGTTGTGCAAAAGGCGAGTACACCCCCCCTCAGCTACACGGTATATATCCAACCTGATTGGTGTTCAGGCTGTGTTTGATGAGCTTGTAAGTCTGGTGGACCCTGGAGTGGAACCGTACAAGCCGAAGAAAGGTCACACTAATGTCATAATGGCCGTCGGTCTCCAGGTGCGTCACTCTCGCGCCCGTCGCACTGCTCATGGTTACGACGTCAACTCAGGGAAATGGGAAGACCACTACGTGCACCAAGCTCGCTGTGTACTACCAGAAACGCGGTTTCAAATCATGCATCGTCTGCGCAGACACTTTCCGTGCGGGTGCATTTGATCAAACCCGGCAGTCTGCCACAAAGGCCAAAGTGGCCTACTTTGGCTCGTACACTGAAACCGATCCTGTCAGCATCGCAGCGCAAGGCGTTGCAAAGTTCAAGAAGGAGCGTTTCGAGGTCATCATCGTGGACACCAGTGGGAGGCACAAACAAGAAAGCGAACTCTTCCAAGAAATGGTTCAAATCGGGGAGGCAGTCAAGCCAGATATGACTGTGCTTGTCTTAGACGCGAGCATTGGTATGTCAAACCGCAGAACAGTCTTGTGCTCCTTGGAATACAGCTTGATAGTGTATCAGGTCAGGCTGCTGAAGCGCAAAGCCGGGCGTTCAAGGAGAGCGCCAATTTCGGGGCCATCATCGTGACAAAGATGGACGGACACGCGAAAGGTGGAGGCGCTATCTCTGCGTAATGTCGTATACTTGCTCATTTACATGCGTTCTAACGTATTCACTCTCGCCAGCGTCGCAGCTACGAAAACACCCATTATCTTCCTTGGTGTGGGCGAGCACCTACATGACCTCGACAAATTTTCACCACAACCATTTATATCCAAACTCCTCGGGCTCGGCGACATGCAAGGCTTGATGGAGCATATGCAAGACATCGTCACACAAAATCCCGACAAACAGAAGGAAATAGCGAAGAAACTCGAGGAGGGAAAGTTAAGCATCCGGGATTGGCGAGAGCAGATAAACAATGTCATGAAAATGTTGCGATGTTCCTTGTCGATGTCATCTAGCAAACTCAATTTGCACGTCTGTACAGGGGTCCAATATCAAAGATTGCCTCCATGATACCAGGACTTTCAGCGGACCTCCTCGCTGGCTCAGACGAAGAAGGATCTGTGCGACTAAAGCGTATGGTTTGTATCACGGACAGTATGACAGCCGTCGAGCTCGATTCGGACGGCTCGCTCTTTATGGAATTCGGAAGAGACGGGAAACCAGTAGGTTTGACTTGGCGTGTGACTAGGGTCGCAAAGGGAAGTGGCACGAGTGTGAAGGAGGTGGAGGAGGTGTTATGTCAGTACCGGATGATGGCGAACATGGCTAAGCAAGCAGGAGGAAAGAATGGCTGGTAAGTGCTTGCCGGATAATCCTGAATTACTTTTATATAATGAATTTCAAAGGCTACAAGCCATGCAGAAAATGCAGGCTGCTGCTGGTGGAAGAGGTCGGGGTGTGAATGGTATGCCAACCCCAGCACAAATACAAGCGATGCAGGTGTGCAAAACAACACTCAATCCTTCAGCACGTTCAGTATTGACACCGACATCCGCAGCGTGCGATGCCTCCTGGGATGTTGCAACAAATGCAGCGGCAGATGAGAGGCGGCGGTGGAATGCAAGAGATGATGAAGGCGATGATGCAGGGTCAAGGAATGGACCAAATGGATGTCGAGGAAATGCAACGTACGCCTCGTCATTTCATTGTGAACGAAGCAAGGATCACCATTCAAAATATAGGCATGATGTCGAACATGGGAGGCTTGGGCGGACTCGGGGGTTTGGGCAGAGGTGGAATGCCTGGCATGGCGGACATGCTCAAGATGATGGGTATGGGTGGTGCAGGTCGATGATCTTGTTCTTGTATGAACGAACATTGCTGTGCAGAATATGACCTTGATATCGAGCGTATCATTGTCGCGAAATCCGCCATGAATGTATACCCAAGACTAAAGAGCCTTCCCCTTCATCGCTTTTTCCAATCCTTCTTCTGGACAGATGCAGCGCTTTTATTTCCAAAGATGAACGCTGAAGTGCGTTTATCCGCCCCAGTCTTGCTCGAAGTTGAGCCGGGCCCTGCAAATACCACCTTCAAGGTGTGAGCGAGTAACTTGGTAAAGCAACATTATAAAAAAGGAAACTTACGACCCATAGGCCCCACAAACCGATGACCCCGGATAAAAGAAAAACGATGAATGACAACGAGCCAACTTTGGTCGTGTTATAAGACAGGAAGGAGGTGAGAAGGCCTGCACCCGTCACTGGACTTAAAATGGGGTGCGTCGGAAGAGATCGCGACCTCGTCGAAGTCAGAGGTAACGAAGGCGGAATCTAAGAACTCGTGGATACCTCATGAGTTATAAGGTAAGAAATTAGACACACATTGAGAACAAGCGCCAAAGAAATCGCAACTAGCCAGATACCGAAGTGGAGCGCAAGAAAACCTTCGAGCGGAGTGAGCTGAACTCGACTTTGATCAGATGTTTGGGAGGCGAAGAGGGTGACCCTTGGGAGCAGCACAAGGATTGTTCCAGCCAAGAAAAGTCTATCGCAACGGAGCCCCGACTCTATAAGCATATAGGCATAGCCGCGAGTTTGGCAAGCGGCACGCACATGGAAGACACAGTCCAAGCCCATGACGAAATTGTACCATCCTTGGGACTCGGATCGCTTATCTGGTCTTCAGAAAGTGCGCCCCCCACCATAGAATTCCCTTTACTCTTGGATGCAGCAGAGAGGTCTTCAAGCTCGATGGTAGTTACCATTGTCGACTGTCGTCGTACGTGCTGCGGGGTCACGCTCCACAATCACGTGACATTTAATGATCGGAGCACCTATGGCTAATGCCCTTCCGGCACAAGCTTGATTCATATGAGAGGGTTGACGGAAAGAAAACGTCCGTTTCAAACTCATGATACCTGTCGCCCTCGACGGGATGACCATCAATGACAGGGGCGGACACATCATTTACTACATGGCGCGTCTTCGAAATTGCGAAAGCCCATGGTACTCGAATGGCTGGCTTATGAGCAATCCTTTCCCGTAAGAACCGATGAAGAACCTCAGCTATCAATGAAATGACGCATGTCAAACTGTATCCTCGTGACACAGATCACGACACAACGCGGATCTGCCAGACTATTCAAGTGCCAGACAGAGCATAATCAACAACGAAAGCGAATCGCGTCGGCGAATCTCAAAAGATCGGGTTCGGCGGCTGTGTGGATGTGCTGGCGACGCAAGGAATAATGCCAGATTGTCCGCGCCGGGTGACATGGGTGGATGAGAACGGTGATGATGTGATGAAGAGCAGGTCGCCGAAAGCGTCCGTCTGCATATATGATCGTTCTGTTGATCATAGAGCATACGTGCCTCATTGAACATTGTGGGGCGATTGATCTCACCAATGAAAATAGAATACAAGCGGAGAGCAGCAACTTTCCGCCTGACAGCTACTCGTCTCTCGCGCTCGAAGCAGTTTCTGGCCGCACCTGCGCCGGATCAGAACGCTGTCGCCCTTCAGCAACGACTTGTGCCAATGCACGACGCCGAGTCCACATGGTTTGCACTACGAACACAATCCCCGTCTACGTCGTGTCCCCTTGTCAGCTGAAGGTGGCAAGCAATCGACCACTTGCTCACCAATATGACGGCACCCAGAAGGATTCGGTCTTTCCAGTGCTCGTCGGCGCCGTGGCCGTCTAAGAATTCGTACCTCCTCACTTTCGTTGCCTTCCAGTGTGCCCTAGCGCGTTCTTGGGCGTCGGGTGCACCGTCATCGACTGAAGCGTGGTCTTTGCCAAGAAGCGTAGCATACGCCGACGTGATGGAATGGAAGCGGAGACGCGCTACCTCAGGGGCACATTTCGTAGCACGAGAATACGGCGAATCGGGATGGTATACACGAACCAGTTCGAAATCTGCATAGACACGTTGGATGTACCACGACGACAGGATAATTCAGGTCTTACAACGCTGTTTAATGTCAATTTTAGAAGTGCTGGAAGGTAGGTGGAATATTTGATAGGGTGTCGGTTTGCTATTAGTCGGGTAAGGGAACGGGTTGTGCGGGGTGACAGAAGACATCCTTTTGGAGAGGACTCTTCGCCCTGCGCAAAAGGCTGGAAAGAACGATGTCGAACATGCCGACGAGAGCGTATGCAACGTAGGAGAGCGCAGCATGTTGCTCGCGGGTGCGAATAACTCAGTGGCATCACTCAACCAAGCCAAGGAAATGTGGCTCCCAGTGCAGAATGGCACGTGTATTCTACATCTCATGCAATAATCTACTCTTCACCAACCGCCACTTGGCCAACCCTGCAACAGAGCAGCCGCCCGATCAGGATTCATGCCTGGAGGACCTGCGGGCGTGGATGGCGGATATGGGGGTTGCTGAGGTGCGTACATAGTTGGTGGCGGATACCCATATGGAGGTTGAGGTGGTGGCACGCCATACCCGGGTTGCACAGGCCCAGTTCCAGTAGCATAGACGGAAGTAGGTACGGGCACGGATGAAGGGCCGTAAGGGTTGGGAGTTCGTCCAATGTGTCGCGCCGACATGTGTCCAGGTGTGACATGACCAGGCGTGTACACAGGCGTGCGGGCAGGCGTGCGCCCGCCTGCGAAAGGTGTTTTCCCCCCCGCTGCTGCCCCGAGGTTTTGCGACTCGTGGAGATGTCTGCGTCGGGTTCTGATGTTAAACGAATGCCAAAAGACAAAAAGTGTGTTGGCACGCACCGAACTTTGAAGGCATCACACAACTCTGGAACACCAACAGCTGCAGCGTCGAAGAGGTAGTACGCTTCGGGTGTAACACGCACAGGCTGAACAAGATATGAGAGTTCGATAACTGTATGCGAGATCCAGCGGACCTACCCAGGTTTGAACAGTAGATTGTTTATTGGCTAGGAAGCAGAGATTGAAATGACCGGGCCTCTTCTGATTCAGCGTAAAGCCATAACAGCTCTTGGCCGGGTTGGCCATCACAAAATTCTTTAGGAATAGATCTGGCGTTGGAAATGTCAGCGAAGGGCTAGATCTATCATAGAGCGATGCTTACGTAGTTCGTCCTCAGTACCGGCCTTAAACTTCTCATGGGCTTTTAACTCTTCGACTCTGCGCGCCATCGCTTGCACGTGGTTGACTATTAACTCGTCCAGGTCGGAATAACTGTGAGTCGCATCCACGATAAGCTGATTGCCGACAGTCTGTCCTGTAGGATCAGCATTGGGCTCGGTCACGTCTGGTGCAATATAACAATAGATTAGAAAAGTTCAAGTTGGACAAGTTGGACCCATGCCTATATGCTGGTAGAGCTTGTCATCAACTTTCCAAGTCACAGCAAGATGGTTGACGCCTTTGGAGGACGGTCGGATGACAACATCCCCATTTTGTTGCTTCTCCAGGTAAGCCTCCGCCTGTGGACTGTTGAAGTTGTGGAAATTAGGATGTTTGATAACACGCCGAGTCCTGTCCACTTCTGCCCTCTTCTTCCTTGCCTGCAGTTCGGTGTCGCGCAGGTATCGTGGTTCATTCCACGACTCGTCCCGTCGGACTTTCCTCGCTTCACTGTCACCAGTCGCAATATCTACTTGGCGCGAAGATAACTCCACAAGGAATATGTCTTTAGGCAGGTCGAGTGTGACGTCGACAACCAAGGCCGGAATGGTCTGCCCTTTCTTCACAAGGTCGTCTATCTTCAAGAATTGCTGGTCAGAAAAAAAACCCTCTTTGATCAAACCTTCGATGCCGGAATCGAGGCGGACGTGGACTCGAGGAGGCTTGATGCGGACCACTAATACAGAAACGATGAATCCTCGGCGCAGAGTCCGGAATGTCTCTCCGCTAAGCATTGTTAAGACCTCCCACGGTCCCAGAACCCGGAAGCTTGGACGCTGTTCTGCGAATGGCTTCAAGAGCTCCTCCCGAATAACATGCAGCGTGTGCCGTTTCCGATCTTCATTCGTCTCGTACATGTTCACGGCGAACTCGTCCAAATTCAGCTCGTTGAGTTTCTTCTCATTGTCAGGATCGTTTATGATGAGAGAAACGACATAAGAGGGGTGTTCGTCGTGGATGTCTTCTTCGTCAAGCTCGAGCGCGTCCGTGGCCATTTTGCGCGCGAGTTCATAGTCCTCTGGATGAATTCGAGTATCATCTAGAGGATCCTGATCACCTTCGTCATTATGCCTGTTCTTCCCTGGCTTGTGTTCAGCTTCATGAGAGATGCGGAGGAAGCCGGCGGCATTCAAAAAGATCTTTGTCGTAAGCAGCCCTCCTTTGATGAATTGGTCGCGATTAAGGAGATTCCCACCCTGCAATGACAATTCGTGAAGATTGAACAATAGCAGAGAAGATGACTAGAACGAACCATTGCGCCGATTTTCTTCACAAGGAGTTGCGCCTTGCGCGGACCAAGTCCACAGACAAACGGAAGGAGATGTTGATGGTATGAGTCTGTAGCAGCACGATTGACGTCTACGCCGACCTTGTTGACGACGTCAACCAGGACTCGCTCAAACGCCAATAGTAACTTTTCCTTCGGAACCTGAGTGGGGTGGGCAATTGACCACAAAAACCAACGAGAAACGAGGCTCGTACCAGGTGTTGATCTTCTTCCTCGAAAGATATAGCAGTGATATCTGCTCCCAAAGCAGCATATTCATTGAGAGGGCTCTGCGTATATCTAGCCAAACCCACGCAATACTTTGTAGTCGACGAGAGAGTGCTGAACTCATCAACAGCTCGTTTGCTATGTTGGTATATGCGGGCCACTTCGTCCAAGACATACATGACTGGTATGTCAAATGCGGGTGGAACTTGGTCTGGCGGCCATGAAGTGTTGTCTGCTTGCTCTTTCCCGCCCAGGATCTCTTTGACTCGCTGAGATAGTCGTGTAGTAGCCATGCTGAAGCCGCCTACGACTACGACGTCCGGTTTCCGCCGTTTCAGAATATCGGTAAATTCGTCCTTCAGATCAGTATCTATGAGATTGGCAATTTTCGTCTGTTCGCGGAGTCGGCCAGCTTCGTCTAAGAATACGACAGCGACATCGTCTTTTTGAGGATCACCCTTACCCCATGACACGGCAAGGACGGAGGGTGTCTCGCCTGGCTGCATATGCCGTGTGGCGTACGGTGCTACATCGACGCGCTGCAATTGACAATATCAGACGTAGATTGCTTCCACCGTTTAAAAGCAGCAAGTACCTCCCGAAGCATTTCTGCACATCGCTCCGCTAGGAAGTCCTCTACTTCTTCACGGAGCCATTCTCGTGTCCATTTGACACCTAAGGGAATAAGATGTTGCTGAAGAGTCTCTCGGACGACTAAAGCTCGCTCCTCGTTCCAGGCCTTTACCGTATCGCTAAAGCTATCGGAAGAGAAGGCATCGATGAAGCGGCGTTCAAAGGCCGCCGAAGCTTCTGCGGGCAATTCTATGGTTACGGTGACGAGGAGTTCTGCTTCAGCGGCCAGGATATGAAGGAACTGCGACGTCTCAAGCATGCTCTTGACGGGTTTGTTAAGCAGGTATTTGAAATTCTGCCCGAACGGGATGTGAGAGGATGTCCGGCAGTCGTTCAAGCAGGAATCTCACAAAATAAGGATGATGCTCGTCAATTTTGTTGATCCCCCTCTCTGTCGGTAGTACAGACACCTGGGCATTGTCCCGGAACGTTTCACGCATTGCTTGGCGTAGCAGCGGGTCTTTGCCGAGCTCGGTCGAAAGTATCAGGCGTGCGCGCGCAAGGAGCTCTTGTGATGGTTGTGCGTTGGCCATGTCCGGATTTGAAAACTGCTCCGCGTACGCTGTGGGGTTGAGTTCTTGATCGTCTATGAACTGGGTTTGATGTTGTGCCGTGAAGTTGAGGACAATGTCATGGGGTTGGATGCCATAACCCTGAAATCAGACAGTCAGTCAGTTTAGACCATGAAGTTCAGACTATGACAAACTTTTGCCAATTTTGCGACCAGACTCTTCTTCGCTACCTCGTACGCGGAGATTCTGGTCGGTGTCTTCTGTTTCTTGGTTTCCGTCGGCTCTTCCTCGTCGTGGACTGGGAAGTGGAAGTCGTATTGCTTTTTATCATTATATTTCATGGCTAACCATGCCGTTGCGTCTGCGACGACTTCAACACTGGTGATTTTTGGTCGGACGTGATCTTGGAAATATTCATCCACGACACCGAGCTTCGCATAGGCGGCCTCCAGCAGCTGCCGCCTTTCTGACAATGAGCGGTACTTTTGCCCAAGACTATATATCCGCCAAAGTTCGGGGAGGCTGATGAGCTCGATACGTGTTCGGATGTCTTTGACGTCGAAATATGAGATATGATCGCGTTTGTGCGTCCATACGTATGGGACTTCGAACTCGCCCACGAAGAGGAACTTGAGGGCATTCGAGACGGCTAAAACGAGGTCTCCTTGCAGAGACGTACGGCTGCCCTCAGTGTGGAAATATTCTTGAGTTTTTCTAGGTGATATGCGGGGAGTAATCCACTGAGCGGCGCCGTCAATTTCAGATTCGTCCATCGATCTATGTGTGGAGACTGTCGGCGACGGCGATAACGACGATGTTGAGAGCTGCATCCGCTCTGGGACGTCTTGTGCCCGTATCAAGTCGTCATCTTCGGTTAGCATGCGCTTACGAATCTCGGACGGTTCGAATACCTGTAGAAATTGGAAGCAAGCGTAGCAAACAGAAAGGTAAGGGAAATGCCCACGTCTTGGTACTTCATCTCCGGCTTGACTTGGTCTTCCTCATGGTCTAATTCCTCGTCGCCTTCCAGGGCCCAATCATACTCATGACCATTGCCGAACACGCCATGAATCTCATCCCACGCGCTGGAAAAGGAAGGGTGAGATCTGGAGTGTTGAGTGGGAACCCACAGAAATACTCACTTAGCGTCGATACCGGCGAGTTCTGGTTGGGCACGGATTGCCTTGCGACGTTCCTTGTCTAATCTGCGCCTTTCTTTCCTCTTCTCTTCGCGTTCGCGTTCGTCCATGACCTCGGCACCCTCATAGTCGTCATAGTCAATGAAGTTGTCCATATCGTCGGGATCTGCATCCTCATCGTCATCCTTTGAGTCCCAGATACGCTGTATGTCTTGCACCGGTGGAATTTCGTCATCGTGATCGAGGTCATCATCAGACGACTCAATAACAACTTTGCGAGGTTGTGGCTCCGAAGCTTCGGGGGAGTCGGAATCACGACGACGGGTGAGCCGTTTGAGTGGCCGACGCCTAAAAGAGGCTCCGGTGTTTTCCTCCAACAATTCCAAGTCATCCTCTTCAAGATCCTCATCTTCCTCTGACGAAACAGATGATGTTAAGGAACGCGACGAGGAGTCAAGGAATACTCACCCTTTCTTCGTTTTCGCTTCTTATGTTTCTTGCGCCGCTTCTTCTCCCTGCCATCTTCTTCATCACTTACGATGAAGTCCTGGATTTCTACCAGGGCGAGATCATCATCCTCCTCCTCCTCCTCCGAGCTGTCGGTGTCGCCCTCCTCTTCCTCCTCCTCCTCCTCTCCTTCGTCTTCTTCCCCGTTGAGTTCCTGACCGTAAACGACAGGTGTTTGGGTAGGATCAGCGACGTATGTCTCTGACTTTAGCTCGACTGCATTGTAGTCGCCGAGAGAGGACATGGCGGTCAAGAGACGCTTGCGGTTGAAGCGAAGACTTCTGGTGTACTGGCTGACTAAGCAAAGCTCGAGAGCAGTGGCGGCAACCATCATGCAAGCAGGTTTGCTCCTCTCGAGGATATCCACCACCATCGCTGACTCAGTTCAAAGAGAAAGACCATTTACCATTCCTTCGACTCGCTCTCGAAGAGTCTGAGAAATGTGTACCGGTACCGACAGCTTTCTGCGTGGGATGCGTACTTGTCGTTCGTTTACCGAGCAATGGCGATGCCCCTGTCGTATTAGCCAAGGCGCATTCGAGAGAGCTGCCCGAGAACACTCATGCCGAAGCCAATGCCCTGACCAAGGCCGCAAATCTTTCGCCCGAGGCACTCGCCACACTCTTCCCACATCTACCTTCACCCAGCTTGGACGACGTGCTCCCGTACACAGACGTGTACACTACTATGGAGCCTTGTTCGGTCAGAACGTCTGGCCTCGCACCTTGTGCGAAGGCGTTGATCGCGGCACGCGTCCGTAGATGCGTCATCGGCGTCGCGGAGCCTGACGACTTTGTCCGGTGCGAGGGGGCACAATGGCTCATGGACGCCGGTATAGAGGTTATCTGGGTGCAGGAGTTGCAGGATGAATGTCTTCGGGCTGCTCGCAGAGGATGAGAACCCACAGCTCTGATACAATGCAATACGATTCTATCAGGTTCTACACTGCGTAGAACAGGCTGGACGAAAAGCTTCCACTTGCAAATATACTGTAGCTGAACGGTGTTGCCACTCTTACATGCTCAGTAGCTTGCCAAACTAGACTCCTCGGTCACCAGTCGGTGACAAGGGGAGTCTGGAGGGGAGTCTGGTCGCTGTTGGAATGTGGAGCGTAACGCCAGCAACAGCCACGCGCGCGTCAGGTCCGCGTTGGATGTTGTGTCCTCATACCACTTGCACCGTCTCAAACACTAGCGTCTCGATATCGTTGTTCGACTGCCAGGCCCTGAATGTCCCATCGTCGTGGGCGATGAGATAACACGTCGTCGCCTGCGTCGCCTGACCCACCTCACAGTGCGACCAACGCAACCCATGCCCAGACCAGTGCAACATGAAACTGAAGGACAAAAAACGGACCCTCGCTCGGACAACGCATTCTACGTCTTGGAGACTATCGTGTTCGACGAGGTGAGACGAGCGCTGAAACCCACGCCCCAATCCACCTCCTGCATTGTGGCTCACTCCCTTATCTCATAGTAAATCCTCAATCCCTTCCCTCTCTTTCTCATTCACCCGACAACATTCCCCCACCTCTCTCCATAATGAGACTCCAAGATTGGCCATTCCCGTCCTTCACCTTCGTCCTCACGTCCTACGGCGTAGTACCCCTCAATAGCCAACATTCAAAGGAGTCAACAGACTCGGACTCGGATACCGAGTCCGATTCGTCATCGTACCCCGATTTCGAGTCAGATATCAAGGAGAGTGGAGCACCATGGTCAATTCCTATCTCCCCAGGGGTGAGTGCTTGCGTTCTCAACGCGAATACCTCAGATGCAACCCTCGCTTCATTTTGCTTCAGCCTTGGGCAGATGAAGAAGCCATGTCCATCTTTGCGGGAGCTCTGGACACCATCAGGCAATTACGTGGCTGCGCGGACCCTTTCCCTCACCTGATCCATTCTGTCCCGTCGTGGCAGCCATCGTTACCCCACGCGGAATCAAAACATTCATTGCAGCATCGTTCACCTCTTCGCGCTGGTATCATCGCGCTGGTAAAGAGAAGCAAGAGTGATGCCGGCGCCCTCTCGACAGCTTGATTTCGGCGGGTATGAGATCGGCTCTATTTTTTTCCTCTATGTTTCCTACTCTGCATTGCGTATCTGCGTACTAGCCTGAGGACCTAAGGTTAATATTCCTTTCAGGTCACGCGGCTTGGATGCTCCGCATCGATATTTATTAATGTTGTTTTATGTCTTGTCATAGTATAATATGTATCATTCTTGTACATCTAAGCCCCTTGACTTTATTCCAACGACATCAATCATGTGTGGCCTTGCTCGCTGAGTAGCGAGTAACTGCTATGAACGACGTCCTGAGGCAATTTTTTACTGAGGAAAACGAAGGCAAACAGCTCATGCTGCAGGTCATGTTCGTTTCCGACGAGGAACGAAGATCGCTTAAGCACCAGTGTGCAACGGCACATCCTTCACGAGTCATGTAGACCTAATTCCTCTGTTGGAAACTGAGCTTTCTTCGATCGTTCTTTCGCCACGCGGCGCTTAGACCCTTCAATCATTTCCCTGGATTGCAGGACGCTCATGAGTGGCTATGATCCACAAGAATGATCGAAAATATGTCCACCGTTTCTTGATAGCATCCCGCCGTCCTACATTCCGCGCGGCGTTGACGATTTCCGGCCGCTTCACCTTGCCCATCTGCTTCCGCTTCATTTTGGATGGCTTTGGCAGCTTGAGCATCCAATCCGGTACGGAGGATCCAGATTGTAGAAGAACGTTCGCGATGCTGCGATATACAGGATGAAGGGTAATTTGTTGATTGCATTCGTTTGTTGACTGCATTGAGCGGCCAAGCGCAACGCAATGTATTGGGCGACGTACGATTTAAGAAACGGGGCGTCCTCATTGGTATAAAATGTGACAGCTTTTCCTTCACGACCAGCTCGACCAGTACGCCCTTTCAGATGTTCAGTAAGACATAACTGAAGATATTATTCCATGCTACTCACCGATGCGATGCACATAACTCTGCACACTGGTCGGAAAGTCATAATTGATCACTTCGCGTACGCCCTTGAAATCCATGCCCCTAGCCATAACCTCGGTGCTGACCATCACCCAGCTCCTCCCCTCGCGCATTCTGCTTACCGCAGCTTCCCGCTCCTTCTTCGACATCCCTGCATGAAGACAGTCAACGTTTGGGATCTCGTTGAGCACAAGCTCTTCAGCAAGCGAGGACGCCCGTGGTTGGGAAGAGGCAAAAATGACTACCGGCGGATCGTACGGTTTCGAAAAGTGCATGAGCAGACTGGGCAGCTTCGATGCGTCATCGGCAACGTATGTCAAATATTGTGATATAGAAGGCAGAGGGGTGTCTCTGTTAGTCAGAATAAGCTCGCTTGCAAGTCATATCGATGCGGCAATTGGAATAATGTACTTAAGACCCACAACTACACGTATTGGGTCGCGAAGCATTGCCGTGGCCAGCTTCTCAGCTCCTGTGGGCAGAGTCGCGCTGAAGACAGCTTTCTGAAGATCTTCGTGGGTGCATGCAGCAATAATATCTTGGACTTGCGAAATAAATTCTGTGTCAAGCAGTCGATCGGCTTCGTCTAGAATTAAATGCTGAACACTGTAGGATGTGTGTGAACTCCTTGTATAAGAATTGAAATAACTGGCGTACTTGTGCAATTCCATATTTCCTGCTTGTAATGCGGCTACCAGGCGGAGAGGGGTACTGATTATGATGTCTGAGCGGTGGAGTTGTGGACGGCTATCAACAAGGCATCTGGGGAATATTACTGACCCACCTTGTTGCGAGCGGCCCTGTCAACCAGCGTGCTCGCAGTGGCTTTGCTGAACAAGACTACTCGCCACTTTCGTCCTTGTGCGAGCTTGAGACATTCATTATGTATCTGGTGAGCCAGCTCTCTAGTGGGTGCGATGACGAGGGCCCTAACACCGTCCGCAGAGGGTGATTCAAGGGACGCCATGATTGGCAACAAGTATGAGATCGTTTTGCCTGTACCTGTGGGCGATATAGCAACCAAATCGCGGGGCTGAGAGAACAACAGTCGTGAGCCGTCGTCTGAAGCAAGTAATACAATAGTCACCTCGAGCAAGATTGGAATGCCATGCGATTGGATCGAAGTGGGGTGGAGATACCCATTCTCGGAGAGATTACGTAGTAGCAAAGAAGAGGTACGATAGCGCTCCCGGAGTTCTTCGAAGGAGTTGATACACGCCGGTACGTTAGAGCCTTTTGTGGAAACGCGATGTTTTTGAGTGACTATGGCGTCTGATGTGTTCGAGTAGTCGGAATCGTCGCCGTCGTCGGTAGCTACATCATCGTCTTGCTCAAAACTCCGTCTCGCTTTCTTGCCCTCTGGTCCGTTTTGGATTTCATCTGGCGCGGTTCTGACTTCCACGTCGCCAGCTTTTCGTTTTGCTGTCCCACTTTGCGCGTATTTGAAAAAGTCTAGTTCTGGCGGAAGGTCATCTTTAACTGTTCCCACTGCAATCGTCCTGCCCTTGCTACCCCGTCCTCTTGCTCTCTGTGTGTTTGTGGTGAGACTGACGGGCCATTCAGGAAGGGGGTGTGACATATATACATTGAACAGCCCCACATCGGTTTTAAAACGTTGTTTGTTGAACTTGGCTCCTCCCCGTGAGAGGAGCTGGAATGTCTCCATGCAAGAGAAACGGGCAATGCGCAAAGCTGGAAACGCACACGTGATCTAAAAATTATTCCTTGTTGTATTTAGGCAGCACTTTCTCGCATGAGCATTGAAAGAGTGTAGGGTTCGCATGAAAATATCTAGCCTCTACCACAATCTGACCAGTCCGAGATTAGATAGAGCTTTCTGTGATTGAGAAATTGGTCATGTTCACTGAACACAAATACTAGTATTATACAATCTCTACTATATGCACAAATGGTCAGAACATCTTCTGGAGACTATGCATGAGACTGCAACAGAAGATGACCTTGCTACCTGAGACCTTCTTGCTCCCTTCAAGTGTAAACAACAGTATAGGCATTGGCCTTCCAGCCATTTTCCAACATGTTTCCATTCAAGCTTTGACACTGGGCATCGTTTGAAACGTCGGAGATCACGTGTACAGAAATCGCGCATCGAATCACCTTGTTTACTAACAAGGTCACTGGGACTGGAAATGCAAAAAAGACCACTTTTAGAAGAAACTTCTCACGCCATACAGAACAAACTATTCGGAGGTACTTTCATTGTCCTATAGAAATTAGTTGAAGAAACATATAGATAGACAAGAATATGAGGAGAGTCATGTTACAGAAGCTAAATGTATGAAACACATTATAAAAACAGAGGTGAGGGTATGGTGTAAGAGCAGGGACACACATAAAAAAGCTGTGCAGTCACTGCAGTGCACAGCACAAACATACTGTACCAGAACACATCCTAGTATGTGCTGGTTTCTCATCAATGCAACATACTGCATTGAGTCTGTGCAAGTTCTGTTACATCATATAAGAAAGAGTCATTCTAGGTATGTCTCTATCGAGTCTTTTCATTGAAATTAGTTTTGAAATGAATGAGAGAGGAAGCATACTAACCACAGGTTTCCAATGATGGTATGCCCATCACTTGTTCCATGGTTCTGCTTTTTCTGTAATGACATCCACCAGGATCCTGTCTCGTGGTCAAGTCTCTCCAGTCGAAAGTCCTCCTGCCTAAGATATTCACTTGGATGCTGAGTAAAGAGCCAGTCATCAAAATCTTGCAGGAGCTGTATGTTGTTGGCTCTGCAAGCCCTTGACAATGTAATGTATGCATTGAATGGTGTCAGTTGTAGGAGGTTGGCCAATATCAACAATGATTGGATCTACTGTATTCTCTATAATGATGTACATACTACATGGACATATACTTGAATGTACAACCCTGATCAAATACCAGAGCCCAATAGACACTGTAAACAAGGTGCTTTGCCGTCGTAAGATCGGCCCTTTTCTAGTTTGCTACAGTCAGTGGAAACGAACGTAATTAGCAAACCTAATTCATTGCCCAGTTGACGATGGTTGGTTTGATGACTCTGATACCGATTATCATTGCCAGATGGTATTTCAAATGAACGATAAGGATGAGGATTCTCGGATCCGTTATCCACTCTTACACCTCTCTACTCCCCTACCATGACCGGACGTCTACAGAACAAAGTAGGTCCTTCACCCTTGCGAAAGCTGCTGATGTTCACTTCCAATATGACTCTCAGGTTGCCTTAATCACGGGAGCTGGGTCGTAAGGAATTTTTTATTTGAACGACGCCGTCTCACGGTATTTAGGGGGATTGGTCTTGAATCCTCTCTGCTCTTTGCCTCCGAGGGTGCCAACGTCCTTCTTGTGGATGTCAAACAAGAGGCGGTGCAAAAGGGCGCCCTTATCATCAAGGAACGGTATCCCAATGTAGGTGCCCTCGCCGTCAAGGCCGACGTGTCAAAGGAGGAAGAAGTGAAGAACGCCGTAGACATGGCATTGAAGGAGTTTGGGAGGTTGGACGTCATGGTCCGCGTCTACTGTCTATACAGACTGCTAGTAATCATGCTCATACCTGACACCACGCTTAGTTCAATAATGCGGGCATCATGCATCCAGCAGACGACGACGCTATCAACACCGAAGAGAAGGTGTGGGACCTCACCATGTCTGTCAACCTCAAGGGTGTCTGGTGGGGCTGCAAGCACGCTATCCTTGCCATGCGTCGCAATCCCACAGACGCCGTCAAGGGCCTTCATACCGGAGGAAGCATCATCAACACGGCAAGCTTCGTCGCGCTCATGGGTGCGGCGACGCCCCAGTTGGCCTGTGCGTATCGTTGTCTACGCATCACTCAAAATCGATGACCAAGTAGTCTAATTCTCTAGACACCGCCTCCAAGGTCAGCGCTATTCGCCGGTGCACTAGTTTAAAAACGCTGAGATCTCATTCAAGGGTGGAGTCTTGGCCATGACGCGCGAACTTGCGATTGTACACGCACGCGAAGGCATCCGCATCAATGCACTGTGCCCGTACGCCTCCCCATTTCCCATCCTAGAAACGTATCGAAAATGACCTCACCCTACAGTGGTCCACTCAAGACTCGTATGTCAATACCCGCGCTGTCCAGTTTCTAACTTATCTCGATGAACATAGCATTATTGATGGAATTTTTGGACACGCCTGAGAAACGGGAACGCCGATTAGTCCACCTCCCGATGGGCAGGTTCGGAGAGGCAATCGAGCTAGCTAGAGCCGCCCTCTTTTGTTCGTTCCTATAGTTCTCTTCTGTTCTCATTCATGTGACTGATAGTCTTTCTTTCCGCCTTTGGTAAGTGGCTAGCGATGAGAGCAGTTATGTTAACGTATGTGATACTTTGCTATCCGATCATAATGCACTGCTGCTGACCACCTCCCGTAGGGTGCGGACTTCGTTGTGGACGGAGGCCTTTCTTCGGCGTATGTCACCCCCATTGGCGAGCCAGCGTTGCCGCCCCCCTCGAGCCTTGTCTAGCTTAGAAGAATTTCGTTGGGCCGGCTCGGGTTCCAGGCTCAAAATGAAGCCCTTCCATATTGTGTATTCGTGTGTGTAAACAAGATGTATAGGTAGTCATGTAAACGTGCGGCAACCGTTTTGCCTGTTCGTACATGGAAAGCGATGCTTGTGCAGATGGGCAAACATGCCTAACGGTGAAGGGACATCGATGAAAATATATTCGAAACACGGTTAAGAAGAGCCTGAGATGCCAGTGTAGTTACATTTTTCTACGTGTTTTCTGCCTTTGTTGTTATCTTGATCGCGTAACTATCCCGAGCAAAGAGATGAAAGGAACTGAATCAAACCTCAGTTTTCCTAACCCTCAAAGCACACATTAATTGCCTGTACATTCTTCCCTCCTTCCCCTTTCGAATGCCTGTCGGTGCTCGCAGTCGTGAACAGGATATTCTGTCCTCTCACGTTGAGCGACACCTCATACTCTGCAACGTCTGATTTGTTCATCTGATCGGCTTGGGTGGGCAATAGAAACCACCCAGGACCAAACAAAAGGAAGAACATGACATCCCAAGCATTTTTAATCCTCACGAAGTCGCGCATGCGGATCTGGTGCATAGCAGCTGTCTTCTGCATGAAGCTAATCGGCGGGTGGAGCGGCTCCCGTCTCGTGGAGAATTCTTCCGCCTGCCCATTGATCAGGATCTCCTTCATGAGCAGCAGCTGCTCAAACGACGAGTTGGCGGTTTGTAGCTGGACGGCGCTGGTGAACATGGCGGCACCTCCGGTTGACAAGGAGGCGAGCAAACCGAGCGAGCCCAGCTGCGAGTTTGCCGCGTTCTGATCAGTGGACCAGACGAGGTATCCTGAGGCAATGGTGACGGTCGCGACAAGCATTCCATTCGCGATGATGCGTTGGAGCGCGTTGTTCGCCGCCTTCACGGTGTTGGCTGCTTCGCCTCGCTTCATCTGGTCTACATTCTGCACCGCATTCTCTGGCGCCTTGCGCGTGGGGTAGGACAAAACGGTGGTTTCATTGCTGTTGCTAGATCGCGGAACATGCAGTGATGGAGGTCGGCGGCTGTCGACTTCCTCTTCGGGGAAGGCATCATGTGCGAGCGTGGCTTCAAAGGTCTCCTGCTTGAAGTCCTTACTTGCCTGGCTCACCTCTCGGAACGGCAGCGGTCGGTGGTCGATGGGCTTCGACAACTTGTAGTCATAATCTGCGACATCGAGAACGCCGAATCGCGCCCGGTTGAGCATGCTCCACGAAGCGCCTGCGGTGACACTCGTGAACCACGTCTTACAGGAACGCCAGACAAATGTGGCGTGGGCAGCGTACGCGACCACATACGTTAACGCAATGATGAGGCGAAGGATGGCGTCTGGACCCAGGGGGCCAATGATGAGGCCATTGTGGAAGAGGGTGACGACAAACATGAGCGCCACTATCCAGATGACAACCCATTCCCAGATGACGAGGCTGACCATGCTCGACGTCGATGACGAACCGTTGGTCAACCAGAGCAGAGGCGTGTGGAGGCGCTTTTCGGCGGTAGCTCTGCATTGTTTGATTCCCCTTGCCACGCGGGTGCCTATTGAGGAATCCTCAACCATTTCACCGCAGTACAAGAGTCTGACGGCGTCAGCGGATTCGTTTTGCTTAACGTTTGGAGTTTTTCCCTTTCCCTTTGGCAGCTGTCCCTTTTCCTTGTATTCTTCTGCGAGGGACTGTGTAGAATCTGAAACATCAGGCCAGGCCAATTGGAGGATCGCAGCCATGTTATGCTTGATGCACCTCATTGGGAGCTTGCTCGTGCTCGACAGGCGACGACTGGTGCTTATTAGGACATAATGAGTGAGTGCGACGAAAGCGAGGGAGAGGATGGCGAGGGTTGTTTCAACGATTTTAGCGCTGATCGGGCGAGATGGTGTCGGACTGGGAATTTGACTTGCTTCAAGCTGGGGAAGGGGTATGGTGCGTGACGGTAGGTTGAGGGGGATTGCGTTCACAACAAAGGAGACTGCCAATAGGCGCGCTAGGCTGCGAGGAGACATTACAAAGAGCAGGACACGCTCGTTTCGCCCCGCATTCGCAGGGTTTATAATTCGCCCAATGCTGTCCAGGTCATCGATCGCAGATCAGGTGGATAAACCTTGTGAACCTGTGAAGACAAAGAAACGAGGCGTTGCGTCGTTGAGAAATAAGTCGCGGGATAAGGTGATGGCAAACATATGTGGGTCACATTCGTTGTAGCTGGAAGAAGGCGTACGGCGTTGCGCAAGCTCGGGCTGTATTCTACAGTTCTGAAGGAGTGAATTAGGAAAACCAAAGCGGAACTAACTCTGAATTGCGAACCCTTTGCAGCGCACCCATACGTTGTACAGCTGTGCGATATTAATGTAGCAGGAAATCGGCAATCGGCTTTCTATCCACCTCAAGTTGCCTCCCACAGTAGACGTGACATGTGAACATGCGCACCTAGTGCGCTGATTTGTCGTGTCCAGTTGGGTGTAGATTGAGATCAAACCATTGCGGTGGGCACCATATGACGCAGGCGGCATATGAGCCAGAGTTATGGATGATGTGCTGCTGGAAGGTGAACCGATGCCAGTGGTGTTGACTGGGTGTATCTTTCAGGGCGCAGAGAGAGAAAAATAGCTTCTGCTCTGACAGAAATGCAATAACTTCTCGCTTCTGGCCTCCAAGAGGCAGTAGTACTTCAATGGGTGCCAGGCACGTAACATAAGCAGCGGCACAGATTCTGCATAGCCACTGCTCCGTGCTGTACATCGCAGCACCATGCGCATAGAAAAGTGCTACTTTTGCTCGACCAATGTCTACCCAGGCCATGGTAGGCTCTATCGCAACAAAGTTTAGCGTAGGCGACTGAAGCTTCAATTAGGTTCTGCTTTTGTGCGTAACGATGCCAAAGTGTTCAGATTTTGTACCTCAAAGTGAGCTGTGAAACTCCTAGATCTAACTAAACGAGCCTGCTGCTGACCCCAGGAATGTCCAGATGTCACAAAAACTTCAAGTGAGTTTGCCAGTATGACAAATGATGCAGAATAAACGACACTTCTACGTTTCACGCCCAGGATGAAGCGCAATCCACGCAAAGTTCGGTGGACGAAGGCCTTCCGAAAGGCTGCTGGCAAAGAGATGACTATCGTAAGCTTTCTTTCAACCGCCTTCTTTGCCCAAACTTTGAAGCCCTCCAGGACTCAACAATTGAATTCGAGAAGCGAAGAAATGTGCCTGTGCGTTACAACCGAGAACTCGTCCAGACAACCATAAAGGCTATGAAACGAATCAGCGAGATCAAGGCGCGGAGGGAGCGCGCATTCTGGAAGAGCAGGTTCGTGGTGATATATTTTCTGACCAGCGAGGCATTGATATTGTCTGCCAGAATGCTCGCCAGTCGACAGAAGACACTCGTTGTTCGACGGAAGACGGTGGAAAAAGCCAAAGCCTCTTCCACCAAATTAGTCCAACCTACTCAGGAGAGATTGCGCGAGAAAATCAAAATACCTACAACCGCCAGGAGTGCATTGGTACCGGGCGAGGGTCGTTCGATGGACATGCAATTAGACTGAGTGCTAGACGTGGCAATTCATATACTCATTCAATGCGAAATGTACTGCTACTTTCAATGCTACAAATGCTACGCATCCAAATCGTAGATCGTTCCGTTCCTAGGTCTACCGTTGCTTATACTTCGCTTCGTTTTCACGACGAATATCAGGATCTAGGGTGTTCTGGAGGCCCATGAGGGTCTTGCTAACAGCCTCACTCGCACCAATCATAGGCCTCAAAACTGCGATGGGTACCGCCCGAATGACAGCGCTCACGACACCCTGTTGAAATACTACTTCAGAAACGTGGACGCAGTCGCACAATAACCGGATGACTGACCTCGTTACCAGACTGCTCATATACCTCCATAGGCACAGCAAGGATGGTCTGTGCAGCTGAATGGAGGTTCCGCTGCAGGCTCCGGTACGCAGTTTGGACCCCTTCCTTGACATCTCCAGGCTGTTCAGCATATTTGCTGATGAGGTCAGACGGCCCATCCTCTTCCTCGTCGCCGACTTCAGACCCTGACCCGAAATCGGACATGACAGAGGGTGATTGGAGGGTTTCTGTTGTGATTGGATTTTTGAATTGCCCTCCAAGAACACTTTCTGCTTGTTCCAAGATCACTTGTGTGCCCGTCGCCAGGCGGGCGCCGAGCCTGATGGCCTCCATGGCTGTAGACTTGAAAAATGCAGTCGTCCCTTTCTGCACGCCTCGTACGATGCGTCCGTCTTTCTTGTACTGGGCGATAGGCAGCAGTATGAGGTCGGCGACACCAGAACCAACATTGACAACCGAACGGATGGGTGATACACCAGATATAACGTCCACTAGTTGCGTTGCCTTGACATCCGGCGTCCACAAATCATTCAGCATGTCGAAGAAGCGAGCCCAACCACTAACCTACGCAACGCCTCAGCACAGACGAGAGATAGGTCAAGAATGTACTTACCCCGTACATGGTGATATGTCGCAAGGTCATCTCTGCACCGTCGAAGTGGAAAAAGTTCATTAATTCTATGGTGCGCCCTTCTCGTAACGCTCTATAGTCCACCCGCCGGGGCTTGTAGTCCAATTTGATGTCAATAGGGAACACCTCTGCCAGTTCTGGATCGACGTTATATCAGATCAGCACTTCGTTGTCTCAATCTACTCACGGAAAAAAATGCCTTCATCGGATGCGTCATCCGTAGATGTGTCCGTTTGAGCGTCTTGGAAACTGAAGAACTTCTTCATGAAGTCCAACGCGTCCTGGTCAACGTACAGCCGTAGGGGCAGTATCTTCGCCTGAAATGGATGAGCAAATGTAAGGTGCTCAATTGAATAGTGGGTGACTGACTCGGAGCCGAGCTTCCTCAGATGGGTGCTCTGGGACGGGTCGAACACTGCGTAGCTCCAACCGAACCATATTTGAATCAGTTTCGCGCACATTTCCTCTAGAATCTGAGCGCAGCTCAGTCAAAAATTTCCGCCAGGTTGAAGTCTTGATGTGGTCTAGAATCTCGACATCCTTGATAACGGCAAATATGCGTGAAACCCAGGGTTCATTGGGTCGATATCTGTCCATCTCTGCGTCAACGCCCATAAGCCGGAACTCGATGCTCGGCATTTTTGCACGGTTCAACCGCTTGCCATGTATACGAGTTGACCTAGTCGGAAGCTTAGCAGCATGGGCTGGTCTCAGAGACTGCCACGAGCTTTGACTTGCAGTCTCAGGGTCATCATTCAGCTCCTCGTCAATGGCTGCGATTAGCGCTCCTGCTTCCATGCCATCAACGTCTTGTTCCAAACCAATGTAGACAGAGTTGAAAAGCAGAGCGCTTGTCTCTTCCTCGATAATCTGGTCATGCGTTTGTCCACTGGCAACGAGTTGTCGAATTTTAGCCAATCGTTTCCTCATTTCTTTCACTTTGTCCTCGATTGCCTTGCGAGTTCTGGCCCAGTCATAGCCATCGTAAAGGTGAATGCTAACGTCGAGTTTGTGCATTCGGACGCGAAGACTAGTCTCTCCGAGTCTGTACCATGAATTGCATGTATCAATGAACGAAGTGAGAATAATTAGTTTAATATGCATACTCTGTTTTGCCTTGCGCGGCCTCATGTGGTAGCAAATCGAAGTAGTTTTCAGTGACGTGGATGCCTTCAGGACGGAGTATCCTAATTGTTTCTCCGCCAATACTCGAGATAATGCCAGATTGCGACGCAGTAATTTGAGATGTTCGCTTGAAACTCAGAAGGTCTTCGACATCGAAGTCATCTAGGTCATCATCACGAAGCTCTCGGAGACCAGCAGCTGTTCCGAAGGACTCGTCCAGGTAGTCAAGGTTCGTTGGAAGGTCATCATGAATCATATCTGGCGCTGGCCCTACTTCAGGAACTCGTTGAAAAGCGTGCTCTTGGATGGATGCTGCATAGGTACTTCAGTATGATTCGGCATATCGAACACAATGAACCGACATAGGATCCCTTGCTTTGAGGGGAGCGGCGGAGAAACTGTGGTGGGGACTCGTTTAGGTCTGGGAGATCTGAATCAAGTAATAAGCGTAATGAATCCCCTATGTCAAACAAAGAACTTACTGATTTGCTGTCTGGGGTTGGAATACGGCAATTAAATCACCCATGAATGCAATAAACACGGCCATTGTGTCCGCACACAGATGAAGTCGGAGTCCCGCATGCTCCACTATCAGCTAATCAAGACGACAATAAGTTCAGTAAATGAGCTCCCTTCCAAGTCGAGGGAACTAACCACTGTTTCTGGACCATTCATCACGCTACAATTTGCGTAATTCATATCCAAGTCAGCGACTTCTGCAATCATGGCGTAACCCACTCTCTGGCGAGTCCATCATTTTATTGAATCGTTTCTCATTGGCACGGGACGAACCTTCCAATACGAAGGCCCCTCGAGAGGCCCAGAAAAGGGAGACTTGTCCGAGGAGAGATTGTCAAAGGTGATGTCATCCAGCACTAGCAAGGCCAAAGCGGATACCGCGAGGCGAAAAGATGTTTCAGACGCACCCCCCACAATGCTTGTGGTAAATTCGAGGTCACCAACATGGGCAACGAGTGCACCAGGATGTGAAAGAGTAGTGGCGCGAATCGAGCCGTCAACGATCTTCAAGTACACTTTTGTACGTTCACTGGGCGGCATCGACTCAAACGTCTACAAATGATATATCTTAGTGAATTCTCAGTACCGAAACGACTAAAATCTCTTACGCCAGGTGGAGCCTTGAAAAAGAGGCCGAATTCAGAAACCCAGGCAAGTTCGGGTGTCAAATTGTACGTGAATCCACACAGTGTTAACCTAATGCGCGACTCTTTTGCAGATGTCTCGGGTACCACCAATGAGACGAAACGAAGCTTCAATAGAGACTTCGGGCTGGATAACTAAGCAAAAAAAGAGAAAGATATGAGTAACAGGTCGCCCGACTGGGTTTGCATACATACCAAGCCCCGAGACGGCGTCAAATGCAGATATGTCTTGGATGAACCGTCGCATGAGGTATCTGCCAGACTAAGATCCATCACACCGAGTGTGAGGACCGTCTCATCCTACAAATATTCAGCATATGGAGCGCGACGATGAAGAATGCGCACACCTTCCCCTCCGGTTTAAACTCACAAAGAATATCGACATCGGAAGCAGATATATCCAAAGGCCTTTCTGTGGCATCACCACGAGGAAGAAGAATCCTCATGAATGCTTACCAAAAACAATAACCTCAGCTGTGTGAATATACGGCTGGACAAACCAAGGCAAACCTTCAGATATAACAAGCTTAACGACGATCTCGCTCCCAGTATCCGATCGCCCGATGGTCCAGCTTTCACTGCTTTTGCTCCGCAATGACTTGGCGAAGAACCTGCTTCCGATCATACTAACATCCCGACTGTCGGCTGTCTCCGTATCTGTGTCTTTGCCCTGTGCAGTGAATGACCGCTCGAAAAGCTGAGCGACGTCATCCGCCCAATACTGTAAAGAATCGAGTGCAGATTTGCATAGATTGACGTGCACAGAAGGAACATTAGCGCTGAGCACAAGGTTGGCCCCTGGCGGAGCAGAGGCGCTGTTGGAAGGGCGTCTCCTACTCAGGGCCAACAACAGATACGACACTGGCGGATGAGAGTCATTGGTGTTTGAAGAAGAATCGGTACCGAGATGTCGTGGGTCTAATGGTGCAGAGGAAGTGAGGGCCCCTGAAGCCAAAGGCCCAAGAGAAAGGTTTGCGGCAGTCTTCCGTTCGTCAACCCGGGAGCAGGCAACAACAATGCGCTGAGAAGAAAGGGACAGCAACGGGACGTTCCCTGAGCGAGACCTCGATGGTGCCGTCCTTATTTCAGAGCTCTCAAACCGTGCAGAGGGCTTCGGATTTGAGGGCAGACCATTGGACAATCGTACTTCGTGGAGGTCAAGGACTAGAACACCCGAGCGCTGCGACTTTGAAGGGGAAGACGGACAGCGAATCTGGAGTCGCAACAGAGGGAAGATGATTGTGAGGGCTTGCTGTTGCTCTCGTCCTCTCCGCCGGGCCTACGTCACAAGCTAAGCATACGGCACCATCAACATGCAACATAGTTACCTTGCGTTCGCGAGAGTCTGCAACATTTAAAGACTCGGAAGTTTCCGAGTTTAGCGGCTCAGATTTCGGGCCATAATCGACTTCCAAATCCAAGTCCTCCAAGACAAGTTTCTCCAACCTCCTTCGTTCTCTTTCCCTCTCTTTCGGGGGAGAAGCTGGATGGCACTCAGTTTGCCCCTCATTACCGCTGTCCTCGAAAGCAAAATCTTCTTGCCGCTCCTGTGAAGCTGCGCTCTGTCCGCCGCTCAAACTGGCAGGAAGGGCGTCCTCCAGAAAAGATAGTACACTTCCGGAACCGAGAGCGAGACCAAGATCTACAAAAATCTGAAGAGGAAGAACTTTTGCGTCTACGCCTTGGAATGTGCAGCTTGCCGACTGCTGACCTTTGGCTACGCCAGTCCGCGATACACACCTTGTTGCACTAACAGATATCGCGGGCAAATGGGGGATCGACGGGGCCGACTGCCGAGACGCTGATGGTTTGGGCTTTGTCCGCCAAAGGGAGACTTTCGCGGAGGTCGACCAATGAGTAGACTCCATCCAGTTCGATACATCAATTACCGGCATCGGAGGACATCTTGAACTGGAGTGAGGCGATGGATTATGAGGATCCGGATGAATATGGCCACGAGGATACTGTGAGGGAAGTTGGGGATCTGTGATCAAAATGGGTGAGGCGATGAGCCCGATTTCGCCACTGGTATGTGGGAGTTGTGGTTGGAAGGCAAAAATCGAGATTTCTGCTAATGTCACGGATAAAGCTGTAGTAATGCTACTGGCGACCTCTGCTTGGGGCGGGCGTCTGGCCGAAGGTGATGTGGATTTGACTGGTCTCCCAAAGGAAGCGCCAGATTCCAATGAAAATGAGAATGTCTCTAAATGCAGTCGTGTATATCCGTGAGGCAACCGTGGCGGAACAAGGGGACGAGAGAAATAAGAATCGAGGTCGCTGCTGTGTAAATCCGTCGCAGACTTGGGTGGTAATAAGATCAAGACTATACCCCGCATATGGATTTTCACATCCAGTTCTATACCAGAGATCGACGTAGCAGTACTTGCGGGCCCAGAACTCAGTGTATCAGAAGGTGAATGATGCGAATTCCAGCTTTCTAAGATCTCCAAGAGACTTCTCACTTGCCATGCATTGAGGGCGCATGCGATTACGCCGCAGGTTACGCTGAGATGCAATCTGTCCGGTGCCTCGGCTTGCGGAGTAGCAAAGCCAGTTGGGGAAAACGGAGAGGGAGGAGCCATAGAGCCTGTGCGGAATTGCGATGCTCGTGACTCCGAGGGCGAAGGCGTTGTTAATCGAAAAGTAATCGGTTCCGTACCGAATGATAAGATCATCTCAGGTTCGGGGTCTCGGATCGAGTGAATAGCCTGGAGCTTTAAGGTCTGCATGCGCGGTGTTTCAGTACAAGGGGACTCTGCGCGGCGTGACTCAGGTGATGGGGTTCTACTGCGGATCCCGACATTAAGTTGACTTAGATGCTCCGAGGTCGCGACGGTCGACATGGCGCTTTGATACATGCTCTCCCCAACAGAGCTTTGGGGGGAGGATGGCCTGGGTGGAAGGGATACGATAGACTGTGACATGAGAAATTGCGTACCCTCATCCAACGATGACGATGACGAAGCGGGGGACACAGGAGGTAATTGTACGTGCAAATTGAGCTTTGGCGAGTCGGGGAAGAGAGTAGATGGTGACATCGACCCCGAAGATCGTAAATTCTGCGCGGTGACATCTACACCCAAAATGGACACCATTCTAGTTTGTCCATGCAAGCGAACTACCGCGGGATTGGCATTTTCTTCCTCGGAGCTGGCCGATCCCTCCGTCTTGTACAGCAACTCTTGGATTGAGAAAGTGAAGCTTGCGTGTTCTGGGTATACCAGAGTAATTTTAGTATCCATAACGTCAAACTCGAATTTAGCGAGAATCTGTTCAATCAATGTGGCGAAGATCGACACGCCAGCAGGATTTCCGTCGCCTGAGAATTCCATGTCATCCGAAGTTGTGATGAACGGATCTAAACCGCCTGGCAACTGATGGACGTCCTCTGGAGTACTTGCAAAATCGTGGTGGAGTGATTTACGCAAGGCAGCTTCCTCGATTTCTGACAGTTCATCGTGTATGAAGGACTCTGCAACAGAAACCATGGAATCAGCAAGGTTCTGAGCAGAGACATTGGAAGCGTCGGACTGCGCAGGAGTGAGATGGAACGTCAAATGTGCGGATTGGAGGGAAAGTCGGAGGGTGGAAGTAAAGAGGTTCGGCCATGGAATACGGACGGTGATAGCAGATACGTAGCCGTTAACTAGCCGAATCGGATATCCGAAAAGTGATTTGTTGATGGCCTATATGTCCGTTAATCCTCTAGGAGGCCTGGTTGAGGGGACGAGGTAACTCACTTCATTGTCGAGCTCAAGATCCTTGACTTGAACAAAACCAGAACCAATCTGTGAGTCGACTTGATTGACATCAAGCTGGCCAGGCTTCAGAAAGTGTCCGAGACACCTCTTGAGAAAGAATGAAATGAAACGGCGTTGTATATTTGACGGAAGCGCAAAATCCAAGGAGGGTAGGCCAGGGAGCCAAGCGGAATACCAAGGAGACATTTGCTTGTATAGATTCAATCCCACCTTGAAACAGCTTGCACGGGCTGGGCGACTTGCATCGCTAAAGGACCGGCAACATGATGCTCGCAGATGCTAGCAGGCTTACTGAATGCGATCGTGGGCATTCCAAAAGCGGTAGATACATTTATACAGTGTGCAGCCTCGCAGACATCCAAACTAGCAGTAAAATGCCGCAACGACGACTCACTACGTCACATAGGCATGGTAATGGTCGATAGTCTCGTATATGTATCCCTCCTCAAAGAGCGATGCAATGGCGATGCTGAAATTATTCACGAATTAAATATCCTGATACAGTGGTAGGAGCATGGCGTCGTAGGACATACCGAACATCAACTTTAGAGAAACGGTAGTCCTTGCAAATAATGTCCGAAACAAGTCTTAGGTCTGCTCCCTCCCATTCATCGTATTCATCGCTATCTTCTTGCAGCAATTCTTGCAAGAGAGATGAATACTTGGACGGCCGCGATCCAACTCTGAAGATATGCACGAGGATATCACGTTGAAGCGTGGTCAGTTTTGAATACGGATCACGGGTTGTATATTCCATGGATCCGAGACTGGAACGTTCAGTTCGAGGAGCATTCAATTCATGACGAGGCACCTCGGAAGGGCCAGATACCACTTCTCTTGAATGATACATGGAGAGTGACCGCCTGTAATTGCACGACTTCTCGGCATCGGAATTTTCAGCGAAGCCATCTGAGAACCATATCGACAGATCTGTCAGCTGCATATCCTCGTCGGCGTCGTCGTTATTTTCCTGCCCAGGTTCCCAGTTCTCGACCCCTAGTTGCGATGAATCGGCGCGCTCTGAGGCACTTGACGAGGAGCGGAGAGTTGGTTCGGGAATGGATGTGTCCGGGGCGGACACTGCCTCAGAGGTGTCTTGATAACGCTGGTCCTCCACTATTTCTGTAGGGGGTGAAGTCATCGGTTCGGAAATGGATGTGTCCGGGGCGGACTCTGCCTCAGAGGTGTCTTGATAAAGCTGGTCCTCCACCATTTCTGTAGAAGCCAGCTCGGGGTCGGTGATGTTCTGAATTGGCCCGTCGTCAGTCACGGCCGTTGGCGTTAAAGCTAATTCGGAAGTGGTGCTCGTCGCGGCCAACCCATCCGACGCAGCAAGCGTGCGCGCTGCATTGCGGCCTTGGATGATCGAAGATATCCAGCTGGGCTAAAAATCTGTCAGTATCTTCCTCACGTATTTGAGTACGCATCTCACTGGGGAACCTCGTTCGTGGTACAGCTCCACAAACATCACCTCGAGCATGTGAAAGTCAATTTCGTTAGGATGTTCGAGTTTCCGGATAATGTCCACCTCCAAACACATTCGAGAGTAGTACCGGACGAGCGACCCCGTTACCCGAACGTACTCGTTCATACTGTAGGCACGCCCCCGCAGCGTGAGCGGCGAAACGGAGTACGCGAAAGCTCATCATCCGCTGACCAGATGTTGGGACGATCCCGCCCCTGTGTATAGTAAAATTTGGCCTTTATCCGCTTCCCCCGTGGACTTCCGTCCTCCAATTCGAATTCGATATATTTGGGAGCCTCGTCCCTCATGTCGACAACACTAGCGACAGTCGTGACTTGAAAAGGCTGAGTGGTTTAGAATCGAATCAGCAACGCTCTGGCGTCGGTGTCGTAGTACCTTTTTAACCTCTCGACCATTAATGGTGATATCTGCATGGTCGTGAGCTTGATGCGCTTCCGACAGTTGGAAGATCATCATGGGCAACAGTGGTCCACCAAACTTCAGATCACCCCGGGGGTTCCGGAAACGGCGGTCAGGAAATAGTTGTGTCTCGCATGCAAGGTAGAACTGACATTGATCATACTTATGCCGTACGCTATACGTCAAGATTTGTTGTACAGCTCTTCGGGCGAGTTCCACTTTGATTTACCAACAGAGCTGATCTCGAGTCTCTTGAGAGCTCAGGCCAGCTAGTAGTAGTGGGCAAACAGTGCATCTGCACTTAGATGAAACTGTGGAACGATAAGAAGTGACACAGAAGCCAAGGCGCAGCAGCCGGCCCGTTCGGATAGCCTGAACGTATGAGGCATCGTTTCAGCCTCCTGCTGTCATCCAAGTAACAAGGTTGGTGACATTCTTGCACGGACGACACAAGGAAGTACAAGGGCAGTATAGTACATTATTGGACTAAGCGACCTTGTAATGGGACTCGTCGATCGTGTTGAACAGTAAGCCGTCGTCCATCAACATTTCCAAGGCGGCACTAATGCAAGTCGCGTTAGCACGTACGTTAACTATTGAGATGGCCGAACGCGAACCTGATAGACGGTGCATCCCCGCCTACGGCTCTCGCAATGTTCTTGATATGCATTCCGTCATCTCCACCCTCTACAGATACAACTTCCATCACCTTTCGCGCGACCGGGGGCAAATCGTTGTACTGGTTACGGACGGCAGGTGCATAAGACTGCGCTGTGTATGCTGATGGCCCGGCTTGTCCCGGTTGTACTGTCTGTGCATTCTTGAGATTGGGCTGATGGGATACTCTAGATCAACGTCTCGAGGCCAGGGAGGAAAAACAAACGAACGAGTCCACGCTCGACCACCAGACTCGTATATATGCAGTCCAATATGTGAAAGTACGTTTCATGAGGATCTGTCACAGCCCGCACGATCGTCGCATTAATGTAACGCTTCTGCCCGAAACTTTTGAGGTGGCCGGTCACCCGTGCGTAAGTTTTATTTTCCCTGACTCAGCCATTACAGAATCGCCATAGAAGGAGGGAAGGCGATGTACTCAATATTACCCACTTGCTCTTCAGGTTCGTCCTCACCAGCATTAGGGGTCCAGTGTCGTGCTTCGACACGTCCAGTTCCATCATCGATCATGTAAACCACGTTTGTGGCTTGCTTGTTGATAGTAACTACTTGTCCCACCAAGGTCACCTGTGTAAGGTCGTTGAGCAAATGTGCAACAAAGAGTAGCACGTTGGAAGACATCCTCACATGTCCGATGTCAAACCCATCGATTTGCCAATCCGCTTCCGAGTGGGCTTGCGTTGCGCTTGCAATTTGCTTAACGGTGACAGGCCTCAATGAGTGTGTCAGGCCTTCTCGCTGTGTCAACGGTTGAGCTGGCTAAAGGAACAAAGACATACACAAGAACTGACTCTTTGGTGTCCACTGTTACTCGGTTGTGAGCTACTAATGACAAAGCCGCCCGCCATCCCACTGTTATAGAAGTCTCCTGTGGAAAGATTGTTAGATAGTGCTTGTACAAGTAATCTGTGTACGTGCGTTGGCCCGTGGTTCGTTGAACACACTTACAAGTGAGTTAGATGAATGGTGCTTGCCGATGCAAGACACGTCCACATTGGCAGGGTGCCTTGGAAATGACGCGTAAGAGGCGCGTTGTTTAGTTGTGGGCAAATATAGGCAAAGTGCCGCACACAATAATTGTATTGCATTTGACATGCAGTACACTCAAAATGGCTGAACCTATGGTCGAAACGGTACAGTAGTAATCGTGCTAATTCCTTGCTTCGTTAATGGGGGACTCCTCTTTGGCCTTGGCCCGCTCCCTCGCTAACCTACCTTTCCCTCTCGCTAGATTCACCTCTCTCCAGCACAATTCCGCCTCCCTGACCAGGACGCCAGTGGCATCATATGTATCGAGAAATTTCTTCGCTTCTGATGAAAAGACTTCTTCGACTTTGTCCGGTTCCGTTGAAGTCAAGACCTTCCGTATGCCTAATAAGAAATGCTCGACCACTGAGAGATTGTGCGCAACCAAAATGGAATGAGATGCCATCTCATGCGTGTGTAAGAGATGATGGAGATATGCACGCGAATAGGGTGGGAGTGACAGGCCCGCCGTCGCGTCCACCTCGTCCAGCGAGCTGTGCAGGATTCGGGTCGGCGGTGCCATCGGTGAACACCCAATGCATTTGCAGACAGGTCGATCCCCGCTCGAGCCCGATGAAAGACCATCAAGGAAGCCATCTGCCAACCTCCCAAAATCTTGGGCGTATCTCGCGTCAAACAGATTATGACCTAGATCGAGACGACGGCCATCCCTTTCCCTAGGGCCGTTCACTGCATTAGACTGAACAGGAAACGAAAAGTCTAAAGCAATGCCGATTTGGCCTGCATGCTGCGCCCAATGAGCATCAAATAGATCCATGCCCAGTAGCTGGATAAGAAGAAGGATCTCCTGTGGATTGTTGATAGTATTGGCGATACGTGGCTTCTGCCGGGGAAGTGGCGTGAGTGAGGCCTGTAGTAAAGGTATGAGGCATTCGAAGGGCAGTGGCTCGGTAGGAGAAGGTGAGGAGAGCTGCTGCTGCGACTGGCGCAAGGGAGCGAGATCGAAAACGTATCCTGCGACACCGTCATCCAGGCGCTTGAGAGGCTGAACAGCCTCCGCTTCTTTCCCATGCAATAATTCTAATAATCCATCCGAGAACGCACGACGTGCGAGCAGGCTAGAGCCTCCGGCCATTTGTACTAAAATTTGGCTGCCTGAGCATAGTGGAGGCTTGAGGAGGTCCGCAAGCCATGCAAGAGAGCGATCGACGCTTTTCGTCAAGCGTTTCTGAGAATACGGTGGTGGGGTGAATGGCGTATCTGATAGCGCAAGAACTAAGTCATGCTGACAAGTGTGTGTATAGGAACGCCAGGCATCTTTTGCCAACTATTCTGGTCGTTGATTACAACATCCACTCAAAGAGTAGGGAGGACCGACCGTTCGAACGCCTCTCACACACTTGATCTTGATGTAATTGTTGCCGTTGGGAGGCATCTCACCTGTGTCTGCAGGATCCCTTGGGCTTATGGAGAGGACATGCTTCGCAGAATCAAATCCGAATAACTTGTGCAATGAATTCATTCCGTCTTGGATGGTCGGCAGAGGTTCCGTTCTTTCCAAGCTGACGATGGCAAACTGATTACGCCTGGGAGAAGCACAAAAACGCAACAGGTTATACGGGCACTTACAAGGACTCGAAAGGTATGTTGATCCATTGGATCACGTCAGTTGCATAGACATGGTCGCCAGATAGATGGGGCACGGTCCCCCGAGAGCTCGTTGTCAAAAGTCCAGGTGTTTGTATCTCGATGGAGCCTGTCGGACGAGCAAAGGACAACTTCCCAACGCGCGGTCCGAGTTTGAGACTATGTGAGATGATAAAAGTTGGTTCCATGCTCGACGATGTTGCAAACCTTGCAAAGTTGCATTGACTGTTGTTTACGCCTGGGTTAGGCGAACGCCACAGTTCATGTCGCTACGAGCACCACCACCTGCTGCTGTTCCCTTCTACCCTCCAAGCGATGCTGCGACTTACCGGGATCTCCTCATGTTTGAGGAGCGTCTCAAATCTAATGCTGCGAGTTTGCAGCGTAGAAAATCACGATATCAATGTCAGTCGACAAGTCTTTCAATGTCGAACGCCGCTCTGACTGAGCGAAAGTGTTCCTTCTGCAGCTGCTCATAATAATTGCCTTCTTGCTCTCGGAAATCTTTCTACAGACTTCGTTTCTGTCGTTTCCCTATCTATGGATCATCCGCAAAGCTTTGCCCGACGTCGATCCACCTCCACTCCATCCATACTTCATCTCTGGGTTGCTGTTCGTGAGCGTAACCACCCTGCTTCTGTTCTTCGCAAGCGGCATGTATAGCGATAAGGTTGCATACGCCAACCAGTATGTCAATCCGTTCCTCGTTTGCTCTCTTGTTCTGATTGTAAACTCCTAAGATATGTGCCTCACGCCAACCGCGCGTTGCGCTCGTTCAATATGTATCTCAACGTACGAAAGCCTCCTCTGTCGTCCCAAATGCCATTCAGTCTCCTATCATTCCTGTTCTCTCGCCCGCGGACTCAGAGCCACACATCACGTTCCCCTTCTCCCACACGCTTAACCCCACCTGGCACACATAGATTCTCCTCTACGGCAATGCCTATCATGCCCATCCCTCCGGCGAGCAACCCTCGTGGCGAACTTATATTCTCGTCTCGCGTCCATCTTCCGTTCCGGGAGTCTTATGAGCGCTATAGGAAAGCCTTCGAGCGGAAAAGGGAGGAGAGAGAGAGGGAAGAAAAGTCGTGGTGGGCCTGGTTTCGGCGGTCGGTATTGCGAAGGAAGACGCTCAATCCGCCCCCGGGTCCGACATCTGCACTCGCTGCGACGGGAAGCGCGAGAGGTGTTGGGGGAAGAGTGAGTACACCTGGTACTACCCCTAGCTCGTCGCGACGGTCAAGTCCCGCCCCCAGAGCATGGACAGGCTCAGGAAGTGAGATGCCAAGGCCCGAACTGGAAAAGGGAGACGGCAGTACGGCGGTCATATAATATCGGCGTCACGCATTAGAGTTCTTCTACTTATAATCGTTATCCAGCACTAATTCAGGCGGAGCCTCATGATTGCAATAAGAAAGGAGTTTTCTTGACAATGCTGAAAGACTTCTAGCATGGCTTACGGTGCTGAATTGAATGTGGAGCAACCCATTCAAGCATGCAAAGTGGTAACTTTCACAATTCCCTTCCCCACCCCATCCAGCACCTTCTTCCTAGCCTCTGTAACGTTCTTGGCAATGCTCAGCACGAAATCGTGACCAACCTTAACACTATCTGAGTTTACTTGGAGGCTGGAAAACGGATGGACGTACCCCAGAGTCAGTCACAGCTTTCGCGGCTTTGACGAATGCGGCCCTGGATTCCACCTGGTCTTGCATTTTTGCGATGGTGAGCAACAAATTAGACATATCCTTGAGGACTGCAATAGCATGGGTTCGGATGCTTTTGATGTTTTGCACAATCTATGATCACCGTCAAATGTGTATTGTGGCCGGAGATGCGAGCGAATTTACATGACCGAGTTTATGCACTTTCGTGATGGCCGCCGGTTTGAACCGCCGAGACTCGATGGAAAGCAGAACAAGGGCCTTGAGATGGCTTAGGCACGAGTATAGGCGATTCAGAAGCAGTACACAGACCTCTTGCGTCAAAGTGGTGATATGGAGTAACTCCGGGATCGATTTCTTGGCTTGGCTTCCTTCTCGCAAGTGCGAACTCATCGCTACAGCCCAGAATAAGCGTCTCTTACAGCCGGAGCCCGAATCGACATACACTCGAAGAATTGGCTAATCTCTTCTGGAGGCTCCACAGCAAACAGGGGCTCCTTCTCTTTCTCTTTGACATCGGTGGCGGTCGCCTGCGCATGCCCGTTTGCGGGGCCGTCCGCCTTCTTCAGCGGATGGCCCGGTTTGAGCTCGCCTTGTTTCGCCGCTTCCGCCAGAACGGTGGACGGGGATGGGCGAACGTGGTCGTGATATGGTTCCAACCAGTCTGCTAGCGATGTGGCATAAGCTATGAACGCTCGCTCTAGCTCGGTAAGCTTTCCAGAAATCGCAGTCATGAGAGGGTTGGTCATGTCATATAAGGAAATCGAGCAGGTTACCTCGTCCAGTTCCTCCTGTTTTCGTATGCGTAGACGCTCCTTGAGCTGGACGTTGTGTTCCAAATTGTGAGAGGCTTTTGGCCGGTCGCCAACAAGGAGCTTTTCTTCTACTGCGTCATTCAAGTCGCTGGCTTGTTGCAGTGCTCTGATGTACACCTTCAAGAAGAGCGAGAGCCAGCCGACCTGTTTCAATACTATATCAGTTCTTCACTTAGGAATACGCGTGAACTGCACAAACCCCTGGATGTTCATCAAAGAGGGCTGTCTGCATGTCAAATGAGGGCAGTATATAGGGTTGGTAATTGGGAAGGATTCTGTAATCTCGATTATCATAGTGCACTAGAACATGAAGGGATGTCAGTTGAATGGCGTGGCGAAAGAAGAAGGGGCAAACCGCGGTCAAAGATGAATTTCAGCTCAATGAGCTCGGTATCGATGAGGTCTGATGTAATTTGTTCATGTGTTATGCGCATCCGGACATGTTCTATCTTGATGATGTCACGTTGTAACGAATTCTCCAATCTATCTTCGAATGAAATAAAGTGCGGGATTTGAGAGTACTTTTCTGAGGTAAACGCCCTGATGATGAATTCTGAAGTCTGAATTTTCCAAGTGAGCAGCTGGTGATGATGCGTGCTAGGGCTCAGCATCACCTCTTGTGAATTGCTCATGTAGATCTGGCTCGATTCGAGACATTCAGACGGATAAGTCAGGTCGCCTATTGTGGCGAGAGAGAAGGTGGAGGCGCGAGTCAGCATAAAGTGTGAGAGCGTATCATTCTGGACCTGTTTCACGTTCATGCGTCGGTAATGGTTTAGGGCCAGCGAAGGGGCGCCTGTGCAGACAAGGGGGATCAGCTGGACCACCACGAAAGCTTATGAAGACGGCGGCGAACCCAATAGGTGGTATATCCGAACAAGCATGAGTCGAGTCTGGAACGAATGCCCGCTTTTAGTCAAAGCAAATTCTAAGAGCGCAGCGGCGCTGAAGAGATGTCCCTCTTTCCCAGTTAATTTCCACAGGTTGACGAAGACCTGGCCTGCCAAGAGGGCGAGATCATCGGCCGGTTGTAGTTCTGTTGCAGGAAGATTTTTGCCGATGTTCAAGGCTTCGAGGTATTCGCCAACAAGTTGCGATGCTCTTGAAATTTCCAATTCAACAGTCAATTGATCATGTGGAAGAGAATAACGGAGTAATTTATGGATGTTGATAGTCCGTTGAATGCCAGGGAATGTTGACTGACACGATTTGATGAGCGAGGCACTTCAAGACATGAACGTGGACATTCACCAAGGCACGAGGAAAGGAGTTCAAGAAATCCGTCCATCGTGTGAGGTCATCGGAGATAGACCGAAGGTAAGGCCTCACATCCTCAAAACAACAAGCCTTCTCTCCAAACGTTTTGAAATAGCACTCCAGCGAGTCGACCAATACGGCTGGCCCTGCGAGTATAAGTAACACTAAGAAGACAAAAACATAGCCAATGGAAGGAAGAACCTGCTGAAAGACCGTGAGACTTGCTACGCATTTCTAATTCCAATAGCGCCAGTGAACCCGCTCGATCTTCGGTTCCATCCTCTTCTGCGACTCGCATGAACAGCTGCCGAGACTTTTGAACGCGTTCCAGACAAGTCGCTCGCTCTTCACCGTCAGACCCGATGAAAGCAAATGTCGCATCGATGATGGACAGAAATTCAAGCCAGTTACGATCTCTGCTCCACGTTCAGCATATATTTCGGGGGCTCAAATGAAGCTGACTTGACTTCTCTTTGACAATTCGTTGTTCCGCATGCTCGCTCTCCTTCTGCCACAAACCAGCTAGTCGCCAGAGATCTCGTCTCATTTCATCGCAGGCGAGGCTCTGTGAGCATATTCTTATGCCTACTTCGCTGTCCAACAGCGTGCGAGCCTCATCGAATAGTCTCAATTCACGGAGGATGTACAGGTGGAGATGGAACCGCTCAGGGATCTTGTGGGAAGGGGTCGCGGAGGTGCCCACCAGACGGTGGGCGAGTTTGTAAAGTAGTTGGCGCATTGCGAGAAGAGTGGCCGGGTCATTCGCCTGACTTGACAATCAGCTTTCTGGAGCATTAATCCATCCGTTGCGCATACCTGCAATATCGCACACATGATACTCCAATACAGGAAGCGGTCTTCTTGGATGTTCTTGTGCAACTTTGTCGCAACCTAGGTGGGACAGTCAATCCCGAAAACATGAAAAAAGCCACATGTCCAAGTAAATAGAAGCCAGTCACTTGAATGCAGAGCCACCAGCATAGAAAGTGGCCGACAGCTACGACTAGACACGGGGCAGGGGAATGAATTGTGAGGAGAGGGGACATGTATGTGGGAATATAGAAACGGCTCAAATTGAAGATACATGCTCCGAATGCACGTACCAGCTGAGCTTCTCTCCAGTGCCCTGTTCGAACGTTGGCGAAGAAGGTTTGAGCTCCAAGGTCCTCATTTGTAGGATGTTGTTTAAACGCGTTTTCGAACATGACAACCATGTCGGAGTCTGTGCGGGAAGTGAAGCAACGACTCGAGTCGGAGCCCAGAATGTGACTAACGTCTACCCAGCCCTCGGAGGACATGCATCATGGCTGACAAGGTGGCATCATCTGTGCACTTTGCAGCCAATACTTCATCGCACAAGAGTATAGCTTCTTCAAATTTTTGTAAGCGAACCAGTGCCAAGGTTTTGAGCGCCTGGATTCCTGGTCAGAACCCATGAAATTGTAGTTGGGGCGAGAGAGCGTACTTTGACGAGCGTATTTTTGGGATTCTTTTTCAGGAATTTGTTGCAAGCGGTAACTGCTGATTTGTTGGACCCAGTATCGAGGGCATCTATGGCGTCTCGTCAGATTTCACGTTTCCCTGAAATGGTGCGGAACTACTGACCATAGATTGGGCGGACCTGTCGGTCGAGTGCTGCCGAAGACATCGAATGCGAACTGGCAGGAGAGCTCAGGGAATGTCAACAGCAAGAGGGAGGGGCTAGTTTCAGCATCTTCTTCCGCAAGGTTAAAACCGGGGCAGTGCAACCTACCAGTAAGGATGTTCGCCCCAGGTCGGGGAAGTCGTAGCGCAAAATTATGCTGATCGGGTTGTGACGGCCAGATCCGGAACCAATTGAAAAACTATCACACACAGGGTGCAGCAATTGCTATCTCTGAACATGCACGCATCAGTCGTGAGGCCTTGGTGAGGCTCAGGGATTGCGTTTCTTCTTCAATTCGTCCGCTGATATTTTAGTGCATAGAATACACGAGTCTCTATTCATCACCCTCCAGCCAATTATGCCCCAGCCATTGCTCTCGCGGTACGCGAAGATTGTGAGCAAGAAACTTGCACTGATCTTCCCTCTCAGCGCCCTTGATCCATTGCTCGGGGTATTCACAGGGTTTCTGGCGTACTATCTCTACGAAACAAACCCGCGAACAGCGCTGCCTCACGAACGCCGGCTCCTTAGCTTAGTGCAATGGAAATGGAGCAGATGGAGACAGGCCCGAGAGAGAAGCGTTCTAGAAAGTCCACTCCCCTAAAAAGCCTGTAAGGCATCCACAATCCAAAAGGTCCCCTCATAATTTCCGTAGCATTGTGCTCGTTCACCAACGCTTAGCACGGCAGTGCCGACCCCAGAAGCGTGTAACTCACAAACGACATAACGGTACTGACATAACGGTACTGTAGGCGCGAACAGGTCAAGACGTGTTGGATATTTGACATGGCTTTCGTCGGTACCGTTCTACTATGAAGTCCAGGGCACTTAAATCTCGCAGAACTTACAGCTTTGCCAGCTAATATCACAGTTGTTTAATCGTCCTCCTGCATTATGGATGGGAACAAACCCCAATACACCGTTTGTCAGTGTGAAGGCAGTTCGAGGGCACTAATGAAGGGAATTCGATTAGTGTAGGGACCGCGCATCAAAACTCAGGGCTAGAATATTCATTATACTGAACACTACGCTGCATTGGCCGCTCAGTATGTGAGGGTATCCAAGACTCCATCCAATATTCGAATTACGTCTGGTATAAGGAACTTCTCAAATTGCAACGCAGCGGGTATGCTGGAGGGAGCCCACATGCAATTAGAAGCAGAAGCAGTGGAGAATACGAGCGTAAGACGTACTCCCAAGATGTGACTCTCTTGATGGGCGCATCCAATTTCAAAAAACATCTTTTTAGAATCTCGGCGCTTATCTCCGCTCCTACTCCTGCCGTTTGGCATGCTTCATGTACAATGACCAGCCTACCAGTCCGCTTCACACTCTCGGCAACGGTCTCCGCATCCCAAGGCAAGATCGAGCGCAAATCAATGAGTTCAAGCTTGGCGGAGCGGAGAGAGGCGGGAATGTGTGCCTCGAGGGAGGGTGGGGGCGAGGAGAGCAAGTGCATGGCCATTTCACAGTGATAGACTGGGGTACCCCATGTCACTAGTGTCAGATCCGAACCTGGCACAAGGATCTCAGCACGATCAAGAGGGAGCTCGAAATCCTCCATCGGAACTTGCTCGACTATATAGCACACATAAGGCAACGATGCAAATAATTCTGGGTCCTTGCATACCTGCTGACCGGTATAATATTTTCGGTTCCATGAATATCACTGGGTTCGGCTCTCGAATGGAGGCCAACAGGAGACCTTTGGCTTGAATGGGTGAGCGGGGAATGACGACCTATTATTTCTAGATCAAAATATGTTGAATAACTTGCAGGGGGAATAAACGAACCTTCAATCCAGAGGCCCCCATGAAAAAACCCTCTGGGCTCTGAGAATGGTATAGTCCACCATGCCCGACGGACATAGTTGGGGTGCGTATTGTCAGACCTCCTACATTGAACTGTCCACCAGAACGGTATCGAAACTTCGCTGCCTCGTTCACAATCTTTACCCGGAGAAGTTCATAAATGGGACGAAAATGCATGCCAATGAGGAGAAAGCACCTGGTCAAAGGCAGGAAAAATATAATCCGCAAACTGAATTTCCGCGATCGCCGTATGACCCATAGATGCGAGACCAATACCGAATCCTGCAATCCCTTGTTCTGTCAACGGGGTATTGAACACACGTTCGCGTCCTAAAAACAAATGAGCAGGAACGTTACGGTGAATCGGGGTAAACACGTACCAAATTCCTCGGCAAGTCCCTGCATACCTCGAGGGATCGAACATGAGCCTTGGAAATGTGCATGGACATGCATACCAAGGTGCATCTAAACACTCCACCGAATGCTACGTCCTCTCCAAATACAACGGCATTGTCATCCTTTGTCATCGCAATACTGCATGCATCATGGATAATTACTCTTCATTTGTCCTCTGTACGAAAATTGAGCACAAATCATACCTCAGCGCGTCGCGAATAGCCTGGTATGTGTTCATCTTGCGCGTCTCGTGCCCACCGACCATGTCCTGCGCGAATCTTGGTTCTTCACCAATCCATTTAATTCCGGGTGTCCGAAGGGCCATTTCTCGGGTGGTTCGGAGAAGTCGAGATGTGGCGACGGAAGGTAAATGGCCTCCCGCCGGGGGGGGTTCAGCGGTCGTGGATTGCCAACGGCGTATACGGAACGGGGACTGTTGGATGTCGTTCACCATGATGAGCTCAGTGTAAAGAAAGCCATGCTCTTACGATCCTGCTCGACCTGCACAGTAGGGCTCTGCCTTCGTGAATCATGGACATGGTAGACGCCAAGCTCCGGTTCTGGTGGCGGTCGGTACTGTGCTTGGAGACACATGTCACATACTCGGATCTCACGCGTCGCGACGGAACGTCACCGCGCTTGTCTCGTTCATCCATGATAGAGAACGAGTCAACCTTCGTTGCTCCAGAGGGCGTCTACTCTGTGACCGAGGACTTCAAGCCCAGTCCAATCCCTGCTCATACCGGCAACAATGCACATATATACCCCACCAAACTGTCTGCCGTTGTGATTCACTTTCCTGCACCGAAGCCGGCGGCGCCCGGCTTCGCGCAACTATTAGGAGGCAACAAGGAAAGCAAAAAAGAAAGGGAGAAGGACAGGGAGAGAGAGAAGGAGAGGCTGGGGCCGAAATTGGACAGAGAGGACGGTGCCAGCTTGTCCAGCAGCGATACACCAGAAGACGGCTCTGCTGACCAGTCAACTCCTGCACCAGAAGGCATACTCAACAATTCTTCTATTCCCAAATTGTTCTCTCAATCGCAGGTCGCTAGCAAGAAGAAATCTGCTTCACGTCCCAAGCACAACATCAGGACCACTTCCTCCACGTTTGTTACTCGTCTGCAGAGTGCGGAGGGACTCTCGAAGTTACTGCAGTCCAAGCATGGAGAAACAACGTTTCTGTTTTATAACCTTGCTAAGACGTTATACTGGGTCGAGACTGGGTCTAAGAGCAAGGTGACATAATTATTGCTCGCTTGGTAAATGCTAACATCTAGCAGGAGCCGCTGGCTCGGGTTTCTTTCTCAGCATACCCGACTTGCCACGATGTCAACACCTCTACCGCTTCCTCAGAGCGCATAGACGTTGTTATTGGGTTCCATACTGGTGATTTAATATGGTTCGGTCCGTATCACGAATGCAATTTTCCGGTCGCAGACTTTGAAAATTTTCAGATCCTATCTCTTCGCGATATAATCGCCTTAACAAAAGCGTGCGTCCGCAGTGTTGAATCAAATTCTTCTTCACGCTCAACACCTCTCATAGGGCTCTATATCGAATTCTTGTTGCACGGCCGTCCGTTGGGTCCCGTCCTCGTCATCCCTTTTCCTCGTCTCCCACGCTGACGGCACGATTATCGTGTATGACAAAGAACGTGATGACGGTGTCTTCGTTCCACAAGACCCCTCACAATCTCCGGACATTGAGGCTTCGTCAAATCCATCACCTACATCACAAGACAACTTCCCATCCACACAGCGAATTGATTGGGACCCCTTGAATAGGATTTTCGTCACCACGCCGCCCTGGCACCCCAGTACGTCTGGTGTGGGCTCGTCAAACACAGGAAGCAAAGGCGAAAAAGAGAAGATAGCAAAAAACCCTGTTAGTCATTGGAGGGTGTCAAGACGAAGTGTTGTTGGTCAGTCTATTTTACTACCTTGGATGAAAGTTTTGGGCTCAGCTTCAACCAGACTTAGTTTTCTCACCCGATGTGAAATATGTCGCCGCCATATCAGAAGATGGCTGTCTCAGGGTTATTGATGCATTAGCGGAACAGTTAGCTCCCCTTTTTTATATATCGAAGTCGTTGTCGCTCATGCTGTATGCCAGATTAGTAGATTGCTATGCGTCATATTTTGGTTCGCTGACCTCCGTGGCTTGGTCACCTGATGGTCGTTTCATATTAGTGCGTCGACGTCAAGTTCCGAGACAGAAAACTGACGTGGGGTCACAGACAGGCGGCCAAGATGATCTCCTGACGATATTTTCTCCATGGGAACAGCGCGTAGTTGCACGATGTCAAGGCCATTCGTCTTTTGTGGCATCGGTTGTGTTTGATGATCTACGATGTGACGGAAGGACCTACAGATTTGGGAGCGTCGGAGAGGACAATAAGCTCGTCTTGGTACGCCAAATCTACTTGATTGCTTGTTTATCTAACAATTTTTGCTCCATTGTAGTGGGACTTTTCAAGTGGAGCGCTCCATCGGCCAAAGCAGCAGGTCGGGATGAACATGATCCGTTTGTGTATATGACTGATATTGGCGCAGGCATCCCATCACCATCATCACAGGATGTCTATGTCATCCTCTATATCATTGTCGTTTCGCCGCGAACGATCTACGATGTACCTGCCGGCCAATGATGGCAGCGGAGTACCGTTACCTCGATACCATCCTGCACCATCACGTACTGAGATCTCCGTTGTGCAACCTGTACTGGTAAGGCATGATATCCTTGGCTCAGTTATAGAGTTATTCCTGAGCAACCGCGACCCATCCTAGGTCAAATCTCTCGAGTCTGACCTACTCACAGGCATTACATTTCTACCCCGCTCAGTGATCACGTACACAAAAAATGGCAATATCAAAGTCTGGATACGTCCGTTAGCCACACGGTCGAGGCGTGTGAAGAGCGGCCAAGCAATAGATCTACGAGGATTAATCAGTTAATTATATACCGTACAATTCACTACCTGGAGATTAAAGTCCTGTAGTGTAAGATATAGTGCAGGGTTCCTGAAGCGCTGAAGCTGACGCGGCTTTCTTCCTTGTCAGTAGCATCACATGTACGTGGACCCAACATGTGCAAGTTGCGCTCGATTACGGGCGATTGTGGCAAAGTTTGATGTTAGTGCTTGACCAGGGCCAGGGCACAACTTCTGATATGTACTACAGGTTCCAGCGAGTATGAACAGAAAAATGATGTTTGGTATCGTGGCCGAGCGGTCCAAGGCGTTGGATTTAAGCATATTAAATCTCCCAATGGGCGTGAGCCCGCGCGAGTTCGAACCTCGCCGATACCATTTTTCGCCAGGTAGGAAAGCAACACGTGACCCTGACGCGTAACACGCGTAATCCTTGTCCCTTGTCACACTCCAGCTTCTCCTGTTTACACCATGCAGACGCAGGGAGTCCGCACAACCCAGGTATCCCTTCATGAGACGATAACACCCCTTCCCTGACGCATAGCTCCAGATAATTAACTCGAAAGAGAGCCAAGTATGCGTGCAGACCCTTTTGAAAACAGGCTTGGCGTCCATCACTTTTCTCAGGTACTGTAAAACTCGCTTGTGTGCGTGGTTGTTTACCCACCCAAACCGTTCGCAGGAATCTTTTCTCTGCGGATAATTACGCACATGGTTTTCATTCGCTCTTTTGCGCTTATTAATAACCGTTCACCTCGTAAATGTAGCTTCCCTTACCTCAGAGGGCAGTTCGGACAGCCTCTCAAGCTCTTTTGGGCATGGTGGCGATAAAGCGCACAATCCCAGTTCATTCAAAGTCATGACGTTGATGCGTGGCTTTACCGAAGAAGCCGACAGGCTGCTCGACTACTTAGTTCGTCATCCGTCGTCGTCAGCTGGTTCTTTTTGATGGCTATGTCGCAGGAAAATGGGATATTCGAAGCACTGCAACGGCAATACCTCAAGAGCTTTATTTTTGCGATTTACCTGGTTCGTAGATTGCGTCTGGTCTGTCGTTTAATGGACGGTTTTCATTCTGTGATTTAAGGACCCGAATGACCCAAACAAGTAAGGCGCATATATGCGTACTTACGTCTATGCCTGATAGCTTTATCTCAGCCTCGTAGAAGCATATACGTTTCACTTCACTGTCTGCTTTAAATCTCTCTCATCTGATGATCCCTAATGACCATTTTCAAGTATCATACTGTTCCGGGCACGAGCACCATTGTTCCGATAATGTCCTTGGATGACGATTTCGAGAGGCTGTCTCTCAAACGTTCATCGGACCCAGTCGTTGCAGCTTCAAAGAATGGAAGACAGCCCACATTGGGCGAAGTAAAGAGAAGCGTCAGGGTGCGGGGTGAAAATGTTGTCCTGCGGCATGTGATGCTGACGCGAATCTTAGTCAATGCTCAGGCGCATCATCCAAGCAACTTGCCAAATGGAACCTTTACCAAGTAATTTCTTTTCCCAAGATCATTCTGTTCTCGTCTTGATACAAATATTACGCAGTACGACGCTATGCCACCTTCAAATTGTTTTACTACCCCCACACACCTCCCGATTACGAGCCTCCCAACTTCCGTGCTGGTGATGCAGATAAAGACAAGTGGTTCTTCACCACGCACGACAGATCTGAAGTGCCTGAGAAGTGGAGCGTTGGGACCTTGGAAACACCCTTCCACGCGTAAGGATCGATTTGGTAATTGCGATTTAACATATTTGACCCGTGATTAGTGTGAATGTCCGCATCGCTTCAGTCGTCTCCCATATTCCCTCTGCGGATGACAACAACGCACTTTTCACTGGTACGACATCCGGGTGCAATCTTACTTGTTCGGCTCTGTCTCCCGCACAGGAGCATGCTCTCAAACTCGAACGAACCGCCCTGCAGATGAGAGATGCGGAGGAGAGAACGATAGTGTGGGATGCGGAGAACGGATTGGGCGACGAAGATGCAGAAGGAGAGGACGACGACGAATACCTGAGGGGCGCCAATGGCTGCGATAAGTCGAGTGCTGCTGGTCCGAAAGATAAAGTCGCTTTCGTGGAACCAATGGGTGTGAGAGATGAATGTGGGGACATTAGACCCTTGGCCGTCCCTTCTGAGATTGAGATCCATGGACGCCCAGAGGGAGTGCCTCGCCGAGTCGGAGAGCTGGTTCGTCATCATCTTTCATCTCAATGTTATGCCGTGCTGAAAACGACGGGCTCGTCCCAGCGTAATGCAGCGTTACCTTCAACTGCCATTGAACAAACACAAGCGATTTATACACAAACACAAATGTTTCATCCTGCCGATCGATGTGCGCCCTGCACTCCACATGCCACGATGTCACCATCAAGCATTGCAGCAGCTTCGCACCCTGACTGCAATACGGAAATGGACACGCAATCGCTCATGAATGAGATGATAGTGGACGCAGAGACAAACGCAGTACTGCTAGGTGAGTCGCATACGATCTGCGTTAGGCACACTGGAGAGGTGATTCATTTCCGACGCGACATTTCGTCAGATATGGAGACTCAAGTTTTATCTGCTGTATACGAAGATCCAATCCAGTCTTTTGGAGCCGTTAGGGATGTGGATACTACCCCAACAGCAACGCTGATTCAGAAGAGCCCTGAAGTAATTGCATGCGAGTGCAAAGTTGATGTAAGTTTGAAAACTGGTTTGTACGCGCAGGCTTTTCGCATTTAAGCTTATAGGCCGACGGCGATGCTTGCTGTTGCGACGGCGGTTGCGAACGCTGGTATCACCTCTGGTGCGCTACGCTGTTCCATGATTTGTCGATGCTGACACCATCTATGGATCTGATAGGTGTATGGGGTACTTGCCTTCATTCCGCGCCATTCTTTGGCTCAGCTGAGCATTTTCCTGCTCAGGTACCACTCCACCAAGGACAAGCGGATACCCAGCATCTTCGTATGTTTCGATTGCCGTCTCCGACGTGACGCAAATTGGAGACTCCTCGAAACCGAAGCGTACCCAAAGATGCTCAATATGTTTCAAGATCTTGCACTATTCAGGTTCGTTCGCGTCCTCACGTTTCTTGTGCCACGCCTTCATGCTTTGGCTCCCCCAGGCGTGCTATCAAAATTGCAGAACATCATGGTCCTGGGAATGTTGCAAAGTTCACGAAGTTGCTTGGTGCGTTCAGGCAATTCTGAAATCGTCATAATTGTTATGATTTGAGGAATAGGGTGTGGGACTTCTGTTGCTGCCGCATTGTTCAAGAGATTGGAGAATGAAGGTTTGGCTTACCAGGCCATTTTTCCATCTGCTTATCGTCCCCCCCCCGAATTAGGTTTCATTGCCCCGGAGATAATTACGACTGACGAGCTTGGCATATTGGAGACTCGAAGCAGGGCAGTCAAAGGGAAAGGGAAAGGGAATAGAGGGAAGAGTCAACGCAAGCAAATCCAAAAGCCCACGTATTCGTTTGTTCAAGCATCCAAGAAATCAGCGACGTACGCTGACTACTTCAACCCTCTGTCTGAAGTCGAAAGAAAATTGTCCGGACTCACAGAAGTGGTTCGCCGAAGCTTCCTGCCGATTGATGGACTACTGATATCAGTGCCAGGAGACAGCTTTTAGGCAACGCTGGAAACCAATCCGTGAAATCGCACCAGCCGACAACGCTGGCCTCAATACTGTGCCTACGGGCCTCAGAACAAGAGGTGAACTGTCCTGTTCAGAGGGCCAGGCTTTGGAACAGCTACGCTCTATCCCCGATCCTACTCCACAGAGCCAGGAGTCGGCGTCTTCTTCACCTAGTCATCCCGCGCCAATCCCTTCACCCGCTGAACGACCTCAGAAAAGAGTCAAAATTTCCGTCGCCACGGCCATTGATCTCCAAGATTAACTTCCTGTGGTTTGCTCTGCAGTTGCTTTCATTCACTGTTTTCCCTGCATAGCTCAAGTCGATATTCTCCTGCTTTTGTTCAGGATGTGTCAGGACACTGCAATGATCGGGTTCTTGTGGTTTCGTATTTCGTAGTGGCTGGTGTGCGCTTTTGACGCGTGTAGAAAAATTCTTCATCCATGTAAAGTTGTAAAAACTGACTTGCAATTTTAAGCGGATTCGGCATCTGCCGGTCAACCTGACACGTGACGTGTTACGCACCACTCCGTTGACTGACTGGGCATGCGATAGCCATCCTGTCTCCGACCATGTCCAGATTGACCACGTCGCAAATTATCAGTCTGGGCGAATATCTCAACCCCGACTTTGACCCTACTTCTCTCACTGTAACACAGCTTTTGGGTTTGCTCGGCTTTCACAACATCAGCTATCCCGTTCCGTACACTAAATCCAAGTTGGTTCAACAATTTAACGATGAAATAAAGCCAAGAGCTGCCAAGTTCAGGAGAGAGAGACTCAAGAAGGAAAACAGTCTACCGAGCGATGAAGGGATTCTGGATGGTGTGACTGGGAAGCCAATTGGTGGTGGAAAAGTTAGTCTGTCTCACAGTTTACGTCACTTGAACATAATAGAACCCTTGTCATCTGCAGTCCACCGCTGTCAGGCGATCTTCTAGGCGTACATCTCGTGCCCCAATAGAGCAAGAGCTTCTACCTGCTCGCCCGGAACCTGTTAGTAGCTCACGTCCTCCCATATGGATTGGCTCATATTTCGAGTTCAGCCCAAGCGACGTCGATCTTCAGCGCAACCAGCTCTTGGAGAGCCTCCTAGGAAGTTACTTATCGAACCACAACCTCTCTTAAAAGAAGAGAGTGAACCTGAGGAGGATCTACCAGTTCGCAAGATTGGGAGAAAAGAGAAGAATGTCCGTCTTCTCGCGAATATACCATGACTATACTTAATTTGATGATAAGACTGTGGATGCTGGTGCCCAAGCCCGTCGCATTTCACGTCCGGTATGTCATCCTTCCGAATGCTGAACAGATGCTGACTGGTTGACGTCGAGGCTGAGGATAGCGGGTGGGAAGATAACAATATATTCCAATCTGGTGCCGAATCTTCTTCTCCCGCACGATCATCTCCTACCAGACAAAAATTCGCTCGGAGGTCACTTGCAGCGCGGAAATCTCGACAGTCTATGTCGGCACCCCCGCAGATGTCTCCCACTTTATCCCCGAAGCGAGGTGGCGAGCTTCAGGAGACGCCCACGATGGTTCCATGGCAACCTAGATTTGAACCTCGACTTCCGTCCAAAGTTGGAGTCGTGAGTATGGCCCCTGCCTCGACAGCCATGACTACTCGCTTCGTTCCTGCCGACCATGCTTCGAATAAACCAGTGGATGGCGGCGATACATCTATTGTGATTGGGGGAGCTGCTGTTCATAGTAATAATCCTTTCATCGAAGATCCTTCTAAACAAGAGGAATCGGAAGGTAGCTTTGAGAGCGGAGACAAGGAAGACGAGGGGCACAAGTTGGCCATCTCGCAGCGCATTGCCGAAAGCGGTCGGCTGACGAAGGGTCAGCCCGATCCCCTTTCTTTGGTTCCGAAGTCGAAGCCGTTTGCCGTCCAATTTCTTCTCGCTCTCGCTCTATTGACCGCGTTGAGTTTACTGCTCAATTTTAAGCGAGAGTCTGCCACAATCGGATATTGCGACGCGGGAAAGAATACTAATGCCGTTCTCGAGGCAATCAAGGAAACTCGCGAGGCGGCGGAGACTTGCTACAGAGAAAACCGAACGCACTTGCGCCCTTCTCTTGATGTCGACGGATTCATCATGGATGAAGAGACTCTTTGTCCGCCTCCCCCTTTGATTCCCATCCCGCGTCCGAAGACTTGTACGCCTTGCCCCAAACATGCAAGTTGCACACGAGACACTGTCACATGTGATACTGGCTATATCCTTCGGCCACACTTTCTTCTCCCTTTCCTCCGGCCGTTTTCCTCCAGGGCGTCAACATTAGAATACTCGACCTCGTTGTCCCCTTCAGAACTGATGTGGAAGACTATATCAACGCTTGCAGATGGTTTACCAGGTTTGGGCCCTGTGACTTTCCCGCCTAGGTGCTTGGAAGATCCGAAGAGAAAACGAAACATCGGTGTCCTTGGGAAACACATAGAATCGGTGTTGGGTCAAGAGAGGGGGAAACGATTTTGTATGGGAGTTCCATCCGTGATTTCCGATCGGAACGGGGGAGAGGCGCGGAGGTGGGGCGTCTCAGTCGCGCAGCTACGGGAGACCATGCAAAAGAAGATCGCAGTAAGTCCAGCGTCTCTGACCATGTTCTTTTGTGTTGATGCGGCAAATTAGCCCCATTTACTCCCTATATTCGATGACACCTTCGATCAGGCGATGCAGCAACTAGTCCTTTGGGGTTGCGTTATTCTTGGAGAGAATGCCGAGTATGTGCAATCCCGACGTCGCCACAAGACTTTCTGACGAAATAGGTGCAGACATGAACGATATTTAGCGCACCAGACACCTGACCTAACATGGAATTGTGCAATCACTGTCAAATGTCGAGAAATCTGGGCTGAATGGCGTTTCGCGGTGATAGGCATGTGTACTTTGTGACATGCAGCGAGGTCTTACTCTCAACTTTCACAATGTGGTTCACACAGGCGCGATCGCCCTTATTGTCGCAACCTATATAGGAAAGCTCAACCGAAGCCGCCAGCAGATCGAGAACAAACGAGTTTCAGAGCTAGTTCAGATTGCACTCGATACACTGCACAACCAGGAACAAGCTTATCACACCGATCCCGTCACGGTGCCGCAGCCATACCTCTCATCTCTTCAACTTCGGGATCTCATTCTACGAGATGAGCACTCTATATCAATTAGGAGGAGATTGTGGGAGAAAGTGGAAAGGGTCGTGGAGGGGAATGCCAATGTACGAGCCAATTTAGAAGAAGTACACGGTGGAGATGAGATGCGCGTGTGGCGTTGGGTTGGAGGTTCAGGTCTGCGCAAACTAACTTAGGTAGGGAATCGGAACGCATTGTGTAAGCTAGTATTAGTCAAGTTAGCCATTGTTCTAGCTAAATGTGGACGCCATCGGAGCTTGGCCGGGAGACCGCGCTGTATTTGACCGTTTCTACGCTCGGTGATATGCTCGATCTGTAACTTAGGGTCCATGTGCTTGTGATCAGAGCGCTGTACTCCACCACAGATTCTTAACGGATCAAGCATGTGAACATTCAAGACGGCAACCCCCAAATCGTGGAGTGTCCTTGTAGCCATCTTGGGCTCTTCCGGAACTGCTGACAACCTTATCGCCCAGTCATGGGGTTGGAAGTGAGTGACGATCATCCATATCAAATATGGGGAATGATCTTGTGCTTTGACAAGGAGTGAGTGGGCAATTGGCGCAGAGCAACTACTGATGAAGGTGGTAACGAAGAGGACATGGCAGATGAAGGGTGGCGCCAGTCATGTCCAATGGGACCCCGAGGGCAGGCCAGCCTGAATCTTCCCGATCAAAGCTCTCTTCATAAACTGCTCTTCGGCTAACGCCCGAGCGCTCTGATGAGAAATGTAAATTCGAAAGACTGGGAACAAGGAAAGAACAACTCGCCCGCAAAAAGCGCTCTAAGTCAATACGGCCGGCATTGAGCGCTCTGTGAAGGTGGTAAATCGTGTCCTCGATTGCGTTGTCTTCGGCGACAAGGTTGATCAACCTGTGGACATGGGCGAAATAAATAAATTGAGTACCATGACAACTGGCGCTCTTCGCGGACACGTACTGGTTGTACACAATGGTTGTCGAGCAGACAAGCTCGTCAACTTCTGGATCACCTTTTCTTCTCAACTCGGCGATATTCCGTTCGGCCTGATCGACCGTTCCTCTCATACGGGAGGCCACATTACGACAGACATCCCTGACAGCCTCCAGTCGCGCCATCTCGTCTCGGATTGTGGGTTCTCCCACGAGGAGGTCAGCCTGATGTTTGCGGAGGCGCTCCGCGTCAAGTGCAAGACCCTTAGTAAGCGCGGCCAATTCCGACATAAGTTTGGCGTGAATCTGCCCATGTAAATTAATCAGTTCGGGATTTGGAGGTCGAGGTGGAGGAGCGATGGTGGAAACAGCTTGTGGATCGGGACCGGAATCTTCTTCCAGGTAGTCGGGGAGAGGGATGGTATGTTGTAAAGCGATGTTGGCTTCTGCATCTACTTGGGGCTGTAGGGGATGTTTGGGCGGTATAATTGGACCTGGTTGATGTGACCACGCTGAATTCAAAGAGGGACCGAGCGTGGCAGGGAACGGGGAATTGCCAATAGCCGGTGGTGGAAGAGGTGTTGTGGTCCCACTGCTGGATGACGAACGGACGGGCTCTCGATATGAGACTGGTTTGGGGGGCAACGGCTGAGTTGACGTTGGAACGAGCGGGACTAGCGCGCGGTAGACGGGTGGTCCAGGTGACTGACGAAGCGGGGCAGGGTGAGAATAAGGAGGCCGAGGCGGAGGTGCTGGAGCTTCAGACGGCTAGAGGTACGATCAGAGTCTGGCCTGCCGAGGCGAAGACAGTGAACAGACACACAACTCTCGTAATCGGGATTTGGGAATGAATGTTTGGCGCGACTGGTGGAGTCGGGGGCAGCGGTCCCGACGGGAAGACCGAGGTAGGTTTGGGCGGCAAAATTGGACGGTCATGACGCTTGTGATTTCTAATCAGTTTGTGAAAGAATTAGCGGATGTTAATATGTAATTACAACGACGGTTTCTCTGCCAGCCTCGCTGGAACTCGAGGCCGACGCGGCATTCAGACTCGAAGATGGGACGGTCTGGGGTTTTGCATATACTGGCGGTTCAAGAGAAAATTGGTGCTGCATTGCTTCTAGCAGCGCCAGCAAATGGCAGCCCTTGAAGACGTTGGGATAGAGATTTTTATGGGTATAAGAAAGACGGGGCAAGGCGTACCTCGCTCTTCTTTTCCCACATTCTCATATATTCAATGTTACATCTACCGCTCACATCGACAAATTTACCAGCCTTGATAAGCATGTCACTGGTAGGCACGACGTATACGATTGGAGGCCGTCGAGGATACTCCTTTGTGATCCATACAGCTATGGGAATGTTGTAAGACGCCTGCTTAAACGCGATAGCGAGAAGGCCGTGGACACATAAAAGCAGTTGCGTGCGACCATCATCAAACGCTGGCAAGTCAAGGGTGAGACGACAGACAAATTCGGACGACAGGAGAGTTGCGCTGAACTGTAGACGTCGGACTTTGGGAGCAACGTTGGAAACCGTGCCAGCGCAGCGTCAATATCAAGATAGACGCGTTCAGCATATGGATACGATGAGGTGATCTGCCTGAGCCATCTCTGAGTGAGCGATTCCTGTTGCCGAGAAGACATTTTCCTTGCTCCAGATCTCGTTGCTGAGCGCTGGAAATGTATAGTGGTTGTGATGGCCTGCAGAGCGCGTCGTCGTGGGCACCGATGATGAGCTGAGACGCGGCGCTTGAGTTCCGAGTCCGTTCACGGCTGCGCTGCGGGCGTTCAGGTTGGCAAACTTCCGTCGATGGCATCTCGGCGACTGGAAGGCTGGGTCTGACTTGCCTAACAAAGCTTAGCGCCATGTGGCACGGCCAATGACACCCACGACGACCCAGCGCCCGGAACTCTTGCCAGCGCCCGGAAGACTCAAATCACCTTCACGGACTCGGGTTCGTCTCCATGGCATTGTACTCTTCACATCAGACAGCAACTTGTGGTCGGTGGGGCGAGCGGCTGGGTGCCCCCTGGAAAGGGCGTCGTGAACACCCTTATGGGCCCTGCCTTCACGCCATCATCTCATCACCAAAGGCCCAATCAGGCAGCTTCAAGGACCGTCAAGTCGAAAAGGACCCTCGATGGGGGGAATATTCCAGCCGGCGGGCAGCGCGGTCACGTTCAAGTTTGGAAGCCTGGCCCTCGGTATCGGCTCCCTTCCGCCTGCTGCTTTGTGCCTCCGCGCGGTAAGTCGTTGTCGTGGCTATGGCGCTCGCCCACACGCTTTTTGTCTCCTCGGTCTCCTGCTCCCGGCCGGAAATTTCCTGATCCGCGCACCCCCCCCTGCCGTAATTCACTGCTATCTCCAGCACCATGGGGTCCGAATGCCATTCTCGGATCTCAAGAGTTCGGGACCCTGAATTCTTGTCCGTAAACCACCGCTCATATGTGAACGTATGTGCTTTAGTCTGGTGTATATATAGTCTGCCCTTTTCAGGATACCTTGCAATCCTTCCACTTCGCTTTCCTCAGATATCAACGGACCCTTTTGTCTCATTCCCCTGCGTTCTCTCGTTCAAAGGACTTGGATGATCTAACGACACGCTGTAATGCCTCCAGCACCGAAAGTATCCGTATCCAGAGAGAAGGCAAGGTTTTTGGCGTCAGAAAAGTCTACGACCAAGACTCTCACTCCTCAGAGAAAACACCGAAAATTACTCAAGGATGGATCCAGCGAGGTATGGCCCGAGAGCATTGAGACCATCTTTGTCCAAGGTTACAGCCCTTGCTCCCTATTTATCGTCTATCTATCACTCAACTTAACCTTCAAACAAGGTCTCCGCAAATATTGGGCAAGTCCATGGGCAACATATTCCCGGGGCCGCAGCCGTTGGCGGAATCAGTTCCTCGTCGACTACTTACATAAGGCGGGCGTCGACCGAACCAAAAAGCAAGTGGCAAGTCATATCCAAGTCCTACGAAACATGTGGAAGGGGGAGCCTGGTTAGTCACCCTTCCCATCCGTATCCACGGATAATTTACCATTCTGCAGAATTTCAACTCGTAGCGGGAGGTGAAGAACTTCTGCAAGAGCCTCACTCGTTGACTCCGATCAAATTAGAGTGCGACTCCAAACCTCTAAATCTCGATGATAGCGATCCCCTTTCACCCATGTCTACTTCGGCACACAGCACCTGCTCTTCTGGCCTCGCGGGTGACACCACGCATGAATCTTCCACGCTCCCTTCGACAGATTTTCCAGGTCCGCACCTCCGGCCCGACTCCTGCTCTCTTATAGGCCACGGCGAGGATTTACATGCGCCTGGTGTTGAACTGCGCTATCCATTTGGTCGGCGCACTTTAACTGGCCGAACACACTCGGGAACATCCTTGGGTGACACTAGTCGGTCACCTCTGTCACCACTTTCCTCGCTACCCTCGAGTCCCGTTGAGCAGGGCAGTGACGTGGCACGTATCTTTGAGGCTAATTCACCACCGCTTACTTCCAACTCGCAACGTGATAAGAAAATTTGGACCGAGAATAAGATATGCTCTTTGGCGCTTTGGACCGAAGGAATGCTACCTTTCACTGTTTCATCTGGCGCTGTTTCTCCCAACAATTTTTCTGCTCGCGAGCCCCTTGTGTTTCGTGTTCGCCTCACACTCCCCTCCATAGGGGATCTTCAATGTCCCCCAACCCTCCATGGCTTTCAGGGAACAGTTTCGTTGTCATTTCCTTGGCAATTCTCTGCGCAGTGCATCACGAAGGCCTATACGGATCGAGTATGCATCTCCGAGGAAGTTGGTTACTTGCAGCTCATTTCGTCACACGCCACGAATTCGTATGGTCCGCGTATGGTGCAGGCACTCTTGCCCGAGTCTTTGCTCAGCAGAAGCCGGTGGCTCGACGCAAGTGAGTCAATGATGTAGTCAAAAATTCAGCGCCGTCATGCTAACTCCCGCTTTTCTTAGCTCTACAAACTTGTATTACGCAACAGATCGTGGCCGACGGCTTCCCTCTCGCCTCCATAATTTACGATCTTGATCGCAACGACACAGGCACTGCTTCTGCCCAACTTCAGGCAACCCAACGGCGTCTGCAGGGAGAAAGCACCCGCTTGTTACTGCCTGACCTCGTCCCCTCCACTCATTTACCCAGTGATGATATTCTAAATATTCCTACCCCTTTCATACCACGCCTGAACCGGCGCCCAGATTCGCTTTCGTGTGAAACCAATCATGTTCCAAGTTTCTTCCCTTCACCACTCTTCTGATTGACCTCCCACTAATATTTTTTACGTGGTCCATTGATTACCCTTCATATACCCTGCCTTATGTATTTCTCATATCCCTTTCGGCGACGTGGATCACCTATCTGTATCCGAAGTTTGTGAGTTATGACAAGCCGACAAGTCCTTGATACCCATATGTGTTTATACATATAGTTCTGCGGCGACCCAATGTATAAATTTAGTAAATCACGCTGACCACCGTTGGTTACATCAGGGACGTGTGTAATTAAGTAGACTCAAAGCCGCCGTCCGCACCCTTCCGTCAAAGTGCTTCTGTAAGACGTACAACTCCCAGAATGAGGTGCCGAAAGGGTTAGAAAGCTGCGGATCATCCAGCCAGGGCGAATACACGCCGTTCAGCGTACGGTCCTCAGTGGAGAGCAAAGCCTCGAGCCTCGGGTCTTTGGCAACCAACGAACCAATAAATCCGAGAGTACGTAACGCAGCTCCAGGCGGCCAATGAAGAGAGGCCGTAAGGAGGCGCTTTGCAAAGGCAGCTGAGCGCCAAGGAGGGGATGGGGCGCCAGATGTCCGAGGTGAGAAGATGATGTGCAAGGCACGGAACAGCATGTCCGCCATAGAATCCGACATTGAATCACGGGCTTTGGACAGGCGTGGAGACAAGGGTTGAATGTCAAATCCTGGTGTGAAACTCAAGCGGGGTATTATTGTGTATAAGTGGGAGATGAAGTCGCCAAGATCAACATTAAGGGCCTCTCCTGACGTCTAAGTGTCACCCCTAGGCGTCAAGCGAACAAAGAAAAGATAACGGACCCTGGCCAGAGAGGAGCTCAAACGCAGTGACTATGCACTGTAAACGATGTCGTATATCCTTGGTGTGCTTGTTGTTGTCAGCACTGTCGTCTGTCATATTATTCGTGTCTTCTTGGGTGATCAGCTCTTTCAAGACTGCCATCAAGTCCCGGAAGAAATCTATGTTGACCAAGTGAGCATATTTAGAAATGCCCTTCAGAGCCTCGAGAAGTAATGGTGTGCGATATGGGTTCTTCAAGATGTGAAAATATAACACAAATAGAAGTTTTAATGTCTCGGTGTGCTGTATAAAGAAAAAATGGATATCTTAAGCAAAAGCAAAGTCGGTAAGGTGGGACTCGTACAGTGATGGCTCGCTCCTCTTTATCCACCTCTGCTTCTGCTTCACGAAATTCACGCTCGATATCCTTGTTCTCCTTAAGAAGCTTTTTCATTCTCTTATTCAAGTGTGGTTGAGCCGTTGGTTTCCCTTTTGCTCGACGAGCAGCGATTTTACCCTTTGGTAAGGTCTTTTGGTTGTCTGGCTTATCCACGACGGATTCAGATGTGCGGATCGAAAGCTCCGTCTTCATACGCAAATGAAGGAGGCATGATAAGACTTTCGGGTTGACGTTAAATCTTTTCTCTTTGATCATCCTGTTCAGAAGCCGCACTATTTCCAGGGAAGGCATTCCGGTCAAATCTGCGCGGAGAATGTCGATGACCGCACTCAGGCACATTTCTGAAGTCTATGAAGCCTTGATTTTAGGATGGCTTCAGTGTGATGCAGTCCACGCACCTCGGTCCATGACCTTTTGCTTAGCCGGGCTACCATACAACTCATGAGGTTGACTCTAAAATTGAAGTGCGTAGCCTCGACTGCCAGAGTACAAATACATCTGTGAGCAACATCCGCTAAGACACCTTCATGAGGTTCACGTTATTTACTAAAATCAAGATCTCAAAATCAAAATCGTACCCTTCATTTCAGTCTCCAGCAGCTTCAGATAGGACTGGTACACAACGACTAAACCCTGTTCCCAATCGCGAGTCCGCGCAATTATCTGACTGACTTTTTCAGCCTTTTCCTTTTCGGTGAGTTGACGAATGCGATAACCGGGAATGATATCCTTGAAGACCGCCAACTGTGACAACATAGCTAACTTTCGTATAAGAGGATCGTTCAATATAGGCTCCGGGTGTGATGGACTGGAGACTTTCTCCAAAGAAAAGGTGTGCAAGCGTCGAAGTAAACCCAACTGAACATATGACAAAGAGAAGCATTGAGATGAGCATCAAAGCTTATGCCACCGTATAAACGCACAGAGTTCTCTGGGTCTGCAACAATATCCTGGCATATGCCAGCTATCTGATCTTTGGCGCTCTGTATTCTCAGCTTTCGAGACTTGTTCTGGATGACGTCGATCACAGCAGGCCGACCGAATCGCGCGGCGGTGGAAACATCGTCGATGGGCGATCCCTCGGCAGTCTCTGGGTCGTTGGTTCTCGACTCTGGGTCGTTCTCGCCTTTCTTAAATTTCGAGCTGGTCTGCCTGGTGCCAGTTTGCATTATGCGACCGTCCGCAAGCTTAATGGGTAAGCGTAGGACAAGTGGTGCTTCAGATACGTTGGATTGACGGTTTGGCCGTGGAAAAATCTCGTAAGGCTGTTCTGAATCAGAATCGATGACGCCAAGCATAGCGTTATCCACAACTGTGTCTTCATCTTCGTAAAGAGAAATGAAGCCTTCGCTGGATAAATCCTCTTCGTCTTCACTGTTAGCGGAGTGTATAGATGGGAGGTCGTTCTCATCGAATTTCCGTTGTAACGGCTTGTCGAGCTTATGGCGCCGGTCCGTTTCTTTCTTGCTCCTACTTGAATAAGTCATCCCCTGTATTAGAGACCATGCAAGCACAATTTGCGCACAGAGATATACCCTTTTGATCCAAACTCTGAAGAAAAGTCGCTCCAGCGCCATATGTCGTGAAAACTTCGAAATCCTGATCAGACAGGTCAGCGTCGTCTTGGCCGTCTGCTATAGGAACTTGAATAAAGGTTCGGTCTGCCGCCTTGGCTTTGGGATTGTGCCGTGACAATGCTGAGGAGAGCTTGCGTCTTTTTGGAGGAATCTAAGATTCAATGAGAGAGAAATCACTGGGGCAATAAGGTAGAATGAACTGGAGTTGTAGATGAAGCGGGCCGAGTTTTGCTGGCTTTAGGCATTTTTGGCGTTTTCTGAGTGAAGAGAAAGAACTATGGATCGATCTCGTGACCTGGTGCTGTTCCCGCCGCCGACCATGACAGACAAAACTGCAACCCGACCAACAGCACATATTTTGAGACCCCATCATGTGGCCCTTCTGGCCGTCCTCATGCTTGCATTTAGGGAATATGAATCTAAACTGCCAGGCCCTTTTATCCTCCATATTTATCGCGTTCTCCTTACCGAAATCAGCGAGGCAAGTCATGAGCTCCGAACTCGAAAGATGACGTTCTCGCTTAAAAGGCGCATAGATAGCTGAGCCGAGATCGTATCATGAATTTTTACAGGAATTGAGCAATGGACTCAAGGCCGAGGCCGAGGAGCCTCAGCGGCTTCTCACTAATTTCAAAAACTTTGTGAGTGGGCAGTTCCTCAAGAGTTTGTGGAAGATATTGAAATTAGCCTGTGGTAGCACAACGAGTTGCAGACGCTTGATCAAATGTCTGACTTCTTCCATAGTGAGTTCAGACACTGCCCACACTTCTCAAGGGTAACGGGAATATTCGAAGAGATTCCTGTGCTTTTCGTCGAGAAAGGAGAAGAAGATGTGTGTTATAGTGCCGAGAGAGTCCTGCTGTTTTTGATTTCTTCTTCCGCAGGAAACGTCGGAGCCACCGATATTTGTGAGTTTATCATCTTCATACCTTGGCAGGCTTTATGAACTTGTCAATCAGTCGCGCAGATCGCTGTTTGGTTTTTTCTGTCGCCGTTGTTTTGTGACATTTCTCAAGCTCTCTTTTACGGGTACTCTGAAACTACATCACAACTACCACTTGTGGTGTAATGGGGACAATCAGGCTGGCTACGAGCCCATAGTCAAAGATCAATGGAACAATGGCAAGCTCGTACATTTGCGGGGCTTTGCTTATCTGATTAAAAGTTTTCAGGTGATTTGTGGACCTTTAGGACATCTGCAGACAAAAAAGCATCTCCGCAAACAGAAGCCTATGCAGCGTCAGTGGATCGATGCATTATCAACACGCTGAACTGATCCTGCCTAGGTGGGAAAAGGGACAGATGACTGGTGATGCGAATGTTGCGGGCGAGAACTTGCGCCGTTTCTTTGAACAGCGTTTTCATGAGAGCAACGACTCGTATGCCATTTTTTTACTTTGCTTTTCCAAAGGATCTCATGTATATCAACACCAGCGGTTATCGACAGCACGCGTTGCTGGGTCTTGTTCGCATGCATTATGTGCGAGGTGAAATCGTTGCCGCGAGGAAGGTATGAATTTCCTTCCTTGACTTCCTAAGGATCTAGTCAAATATGCCTCAGCTTCTCAAGGAGGCTATCACGGTCGCTCGAACAAATGGGGACAAGGTGACTCTTCAGCATTGCATCAGGTAAGAAAAGTGTCATGTTGGACCTTTGCTCGCTACATTCTTTTTAGTCTTCTTCATCGTCTGCCGCCTACAGACCCTCACCAAAGGCCTTCAATCAATGAAATACAACCAGAAATCCACCCACTGGAAATTTTATTTGACGTCTGGAAACTTATGCACATACCACATGTTTGTTTCTTCTGCTGGAAGAGGAGCTGCATCGAGCTCATGCTAATTCTAGAAACAGCCTATGAGTGCCTCTTTTGAGAAAATCATTCAGGCTGTGGGCGTGTATGATCATTGCTCTGACCATCGCCCTGTCCGTCTCCGAAAACCTATTGGGCCAGAAGAAGAAGCAGGTGGCGACCAGTGGGCCTTCCATGCCGTACAAGCTGTAGTATGGGCCGCAGTCGGTGGGCTATCGCTCTTGTAACGGCCCAACGCGTCGTCTGTCTCATGGCATATTCTACAGGCTGTGACCAAGTGGCGGCTGTGGAGGAGAGCGTTGTCACAGCCTTCACAGAGATCGGCGGGGATGACAACAATCGTGTCACCGTAACATTGAATCGAGCATACAAGGTCAGACAAGTAATCGCCTACCTTTCAAGCGCGAGACGTTGTTCAAATGGCCTGTAGCTTGCCCGACAGGGTGGCTACACGCAGGCTCTCAGTGTACTTCTTAGCCCGAACGTATGGAGAGGCCTAAGCTCACATTCCTACGGCATGTGGGCGAATCAGATATGGCACATCCTGGTTCTTCGGGCTAGCCGACGGTTCGTTCTTCGAGTTTGGCTCTATCTTTGTTTGACAACCCGTGCACGTCGCTAGAGGACAGAAACGGTTATTTCTCGAGTACCTGAAGCCTCGTCGACCATCAGGTCCATACAATCCTCGCGACTATTGGTTCGAGGCACCTGGTGGCAGTGAAAATTTGATACTAGATCCCTTATTTGAGGTTGTTCAATTCCGCGTGAGTTACTACGTTTCATCTGCACCAGTTGAATAATTGCATGAACAATGGTAATGATGGAACAGCAATGGGACGAAGGTGCTGCAGCCATCAATCAACTCCTTACGGCATTGTGGCACTCGGAGTTTCTCGGTAGACTGGGGTTGTACCGCATCGCTATCATTCTTCTCGCCGATGTCGGGCTTGGATTCGGTATGACAACACGATCTCGAAAGCTCCTGGAGGAGATCATGCCGCAGGTACGCCGTGGCGCGGTATCTTACAAGTATGCTTGTCGTTGAATTTGTCGGCTAAGGTCGTGAATGGCGATGATTTAGAGCAGCGGGCACTGGCTTGCTTCACGCTCGCTCGTTGCACTATAGCTTCAATCAATCATGGTCAAGGTGCGATTCCTACTGTCGAGCAAATAACGACAGAAATTGCTCTGCGGGAGGCTTTACGATTGCTGGAGCAGTCTGAGAAGGACTATCGAAGTCTACAGCTGCTTCGTCCACTGATCGATGTTCAATATCTCATCTCGACTGTCTACCACAACCTGGGTATGTGGAATGAGAGGGAGGAGGCGGCGAACCGACATTTTAGAACTCAAGAAGAAGCAACAGAGTTCGAGGGCGTGATCGTAGATGAGGAAGTTAAGGACGTTTGGCAGGTTGTGATGGACGTAGGGGCTGCTTTAGCCGCTAGATGAATGGATGTAGGGCAAGCTGTGATGATGCTTTGTCCTGGCCCTGGACTAGATAACGTTGATTCTTGACCGGCGATCTTGAAAAGTCCCCCATAATTCGAGCTATGGAAGACGCGTAGTCTCTGAGTGACGACAACAGCAATGCAACAATCATTGCCTGTCGATCAGAGGCGGCTACTGAGCGCTGAGTATTGAGGTATTGGACGTCTAGTTCGTATTTGGCGTCGACGCTGTTAGTTGGTGGTTTCTTACTGTAACCCAAATGTTAGGCCAACTTGGAGATACCATACCATTCTAGAATATGGGTATTGAAGTTGTTGTTTGCATTTCTCTCACTGCTCTCGCTCATGGACGGCCCCTCCAGAGGGTTTCTCTGTCATTCTAGCAACAAAAAAAACAGGTGAAAGGAGACGCACTAAAATCCTTAGGGCGATGTCTATCGACTGCCACTTCCCCAATCCCACCCACTCAACTCAAATATCTAACTGAACCCCTCGGAGCGCTTTTATAAGACGGGTTTGAAGGTGCCCCGAAACGAGGCAGTTGGGGAACGTCCTCTGAATGCGTTGATGGATTCGTTGGCGGATATTCGAAAGGTCAAGGTGAAAGAGGCGTACGAGAAAGCCGGAGTTAAATGCAAAAGCAATACGAGTCTCAAAAGATGATGTTCTCGCTTAAAAAGCGCGTGGATAGCTGAGCCGAGATTATATCCCGAATTTGCACAGGAATTGAGCAATGGACTGAAGCCGAGGAGCCCTAGCGGCTTTCAACCGTGTTCAAATACATTGGGAGTAGGAAGCTCAAGAGTTCGTGGATGACATTGGAGCTAGTCTGTGATAGCACAACGAGTTGCAGACGTTTGATCAGGTGTTTGACTCCTTCCAGTGAGTTCAGACGACGGCAGCAATGTAGCAATTATTGCCTCTCGAGAGGGACATTCAGATAGCGTGGGCGGGCGGCTACCGAATAAGACATTGAGCCCCACTGTATGCGTGTTGGTGAGCCGGCGCGTAGTTCGTGTTTGGCATTGACGCTGTTGGCCTTGCAGTTTGCATTTTCTCACTGCTCTCGCTCATGGACGGCCCTCCTCCAGCAGAGGAGGATTTCTCTGTCATTCCAATAGCGGATAGGCTAGCTCACAAGAACTGGAAGGCCCGCGTCAGTGCCTACGAATCTCTCATCAAGATATTCCAAACGACAGCCTCCGACACCGATCCGGCTTTTAAACCATATATCAACAACGCTGACCTGCTGAAGAGAATCGCCAACGACTCAAATGCAGTGGCTCAAGAGAAGGGTGTAGAATGTCTCGTCGCTCTCGTCAAGTTCTCCGGGGAAACGTCCGCACGCACTCGAGAAGTTGTCGTGCCCGTGTTGGTGGACAAATGTTTAGGCTCCACGAGGGCAGGAACCAAGAATCAAGCAATTGAACTTATATTGCAATACGTTGAAGTCCAAAATGGAGGAGCTGGTGTTGTCGTAAGTGTCGACAGCTAACGAGCAAACTGCTGGTTGGGACTAATTCATCGCATCGAACAGTCCGATATCCTGGCCGGGTTGAGTGCCAAGCAGCCCAAGGCCGTCTCTGGATGTGTCACAGCTCTGAAAGAGGTTATACGGTGGGTTGAAAGATTCTCTTTCTCTTTCGGGCGTGAGCAGATTGCTTGTCCCGTCCTTAACATGCATCGACAACGGCTTTAGCATGTTGTCCCTACATGTTGTATTCGTTTGGCAATCTCCTTACTCGTGGATTTTGCTTGTTTATCTGCGAAAGGCGTTTTGGCACAATTCATGGCTGACGCGATGCCTCGCATTATAGGACTTTCGGTGTGCAAGTGGTACCGCCCGCTCCTGTACTCAAATCATTGCCCAAGATATTTTCGCACAACGACAAGGTCGTTCGTGCGGAAGGAGCATGTCTCACGCAAGTATTATATTCGTACATTGGTCCTGCCATCGAACCATGGCTCGGGGACCTCAAACCTGTACAGGTCAAAGAGCTTAAGGAGTCATTTGACGGTATGGAAGTGGAAGGGAAGGGACGCGGTACACTGAAGCCCGGGAGACTCACTAGACAACAGGCCAGAGAAGCAGACGCCCACGGAGCACCAGATGTAGAGGATGCTGAAGCCGAAGCAGAAGGCGAGTGATGATTCGGGCCTTCCAAGAACCGAAGCGCATTGACACGGTTTATATAGTTGAAACGCCCCTTGACCCGTTGGAATTTGCTGAGCCAGTTGATATCGTCCCAAAAATTCCGCGTTCGCTCTCGACGGCACTCAACTCGTCCAAATGGAAGGAACGCAAGGAGGTTTTAGATGAGTTACTTAAGGTAGTAACCTCCACGCCTCGTATCAAGGAAGCGTCAGAACTTGGCGAGGTTGCCAAGGCACTGGCAACTCGAATCCAAAATGACGCAAACATAAATTGTGTCATGACGGCCGCAGGATGCGTGGAAGCATTAGCAAAAGGTCTGAAAGCAGGTTTTGGGAGATACAGGGAGATGGTAGTTGCGCCTATGTTGGAAAGGCTGAAGGAGAGGAAAGCTACCGTGACGGACGCCATCGGTGCTGCATTAGATGCAGTTTTTATGAGCGTAAGTTGGCTGCCTCTGTTTCACTCTCCATTCCTTATGCACGGAACTGCAGACAGTCTTACCGGATATTGTCCCTGATATCTTACCGGCCCTCTCATCTAAAAACCCTCAAGTCAAAGAAGGCGCGCTAAAATTCTTAGGGCGATGTCTATCGACTGCCACTTCCCCAATCCCACCCACTCAACTCAAGTCTCTAACCGACCCCCTCGGAGCGCTTTTGGAAGACGGGTTTGAAGGTGCCCGAAACGAGGCAGCATTATGCCTAGGTACTTTGATGAAAATGGTTGGGGAACGTCCTCTGAATGCGTTGATGGATTCGTTGGCGGATATTCGAAAGGTCAAGGTGAAAGAGGCGTACGAGAAAGCCACAGTCAAATGCAAAAGCAATACGAGTCTCTCCAAGGCTGCTGTCGTAAGTACAACCCGGGATGCTCCTTCCAAGAAGAAAGCGCAGGCAACCAAGGCCCCGCTTACATCCGTCAGCCTTGAGGAACTAGAACCTCCGCCTAAGCCTGTAGCCAAGCCCACCTCAAAACCTGTAATGCGAATCCCCCGTTGCATTCCTTCACATACTAATTCGAGTTTCAGATAAAACCATCTACCGTGAACCATATAGCCTCTTCTTCTGCCGTTTCAGGCCCTTCTGCCACCAAGAAGGTGGTTCCTCCTGCGCCCACGGCTTCGAAACCGGGGAAAGGGATTGGTCCTGCGCAACCCGGAGCTCTGGACACTTTTAAGTTTAAGCACACAACGGAGGATGCGGATGCTCTTGCCGCCGAACTTGTCCCGGGGACAATTTTAGGGCAGTTAGGGGATGCGAACTGGAAAACGCGTCTAGCGGCTCTCGAGGAGATGGCATCATGGTTAGAAGGTGTAATCACGGACGTCGATGCTGAAGTTATTGTTCGTGCATTGGCTAAGAAAGGCTGGGGTGAGAAGAATTTTCAGGTCAGTGTTAGGCATGCCATTGTCAGTAATCCCTTAATCGAAGTTTTGTTTATCATTGTTCCTAGGTCTCAGCGAAGATATATGGTATCTTTGGTACTCTTTCATCTCAGTGCCCGTCGTTCGGAAGGTCATGTGTTGCTTTGTCCGTACCGCACCTGACGGAAAAACTGGGAGATATGAAACTCAAGAAACCTGCGGGTGAAGCATTGATATTTTTCGCGGAGAAGACTTCTCTACAGTTCGTCTTCAACCAAGGCGCTTAAATCTCTTCACCAGTCGCGTTTTATGCTTATCACACTTGTTTTAGCGTACGAGCCTCTCTCGAAACAAAAGGCACCCAAAGTTCTTGCCGATGCGATGTATTGGATGGATCAAGCTTTGATTGAGTTTGGGCTTACCGGTTTAGCCTTAAGGGCTCTCATCGAATTTCTCAAGACGGCGCTGAAGAATTCCAATGCAGCAGTGCGGACGAGTGCTACGAAGACGTTGGTGACAGTAAAATTATTTGCTGGTCCAAGTTAGGCTTATCTTTGTCTTTGTGATGTATCTGATAAAGTGCAAAGGTATCAAGGATCTTCTTGAGGATCTGAATCCCCAACTTCTCGCCACCATTATTAATGAATTTGACAAAGTTGAGGGAAGTGCTGCACCGACGCCCAGCCGGACGTCGGTAGATGTCACGAGCCTTCCAGATTACTCCAACAAAGGCGTCATCAGTACAAGCCATCCGCTCGATGAATTATTTCCTCGTGTGGAATTGGATTCGTTGCTCAAGGGCACTTCTGTCCTCGCGAATGCGAAAAGTGAGGCTTGGAAGACCAAGAAAGAGGCCTTGGAAACCCTTCAAGCCATCCTAGACCAGGGATCGAATAAACGATTGAAGCCAACTATAGGTGCGCAACGTCTTTAAAGTCTTCTATGCTATCAGATAAATTCTTGGTGCAGGAGATATCGGTCAAATCTTGAAAGCCCGGGTTACTGACACAAATAAGGCTGTCCAGACGCTCGCGCTCGACCTTGTTGCTCGGATCGCTACGGGTATTGGTAAACCCTTCGAGAAGCAGACGAAATATTTTACACTTCCTGTAGCCACCGTTCTTACTGATCAGAAGGCCCCGATTCGTGCAGCTGCTCTCCAAACTCTGACGGCGATCGCAACAGCTTGTGATGGTGTGGACTCCATGGTGCATGGGCTAGCCACTGCTCTGGAAACGACCAACCCGGTCCAAAAATCATCTTTGCTTCAGTGGCTTGCCGGTTGGTTCAAGGATCATCCACCATCACCATCCCTAGATCTCAGTACCTGGGCTGCCCCAGTGGTGACTTCCTTGGATGACCGTAACAGTGACGTGCGCAAAGGTGCCCAGGCTATGCTTCCTATCTTGATTTTATGTGCCGGCTTCGACTATGTCATGCAGCAAACAAACACTCTCAAATCCGCGTCGAAGGCTTCTGCCATCCCTATGATCCAGGCTGCCCGATCTGCCGCACCAGCAACAATACCAGTGATCACTCAACCCCCGAAAGTCGTTGCTAAATCAATCATCTCTAGCATTGACACAGTTCTTCCCAATTCTTCTCCGCCGTCACCGATTCCTACGGGCAATAACAAACTCTCGGGTATACGCCGAAAATTGCCTACAGGACCAGGTTCCAGGCCCGATTCACGAGCTGAGACGCCTACAGAGCAGCTTACTGCGCGACCCGCCACTAAAGGGATTGCCGGAGGATTGAGGAGACCTAGCATTGCACCCCAGAATGGGACGGATCCAAGTTCCGCCACAGCTTCCAATTCGCCTTTTCTTACCACCAATCTGGAGGCGAAGAAGGCCCGTTTGAGCAAGGATGCCCAACGTTGGATCAATGAGGGAGGGCCGACTCGAAAGGATTTGGCCGAATTGTTACAGCATCAGATGGAACCCAATGCGTCAAAGGACCTTGTTGCACTCCTATTCAGCCATGACCACAATGCGGTTAATGATCATATCAACGGCCTGGCAATGATGTGTGACTTTTTCTCCAGTCCAGACACCGCTGACCTCACCCACGGTTCTCCATCTGTTGAGGACGCGACTGCCGTTTGCCTCGCTAACTTCGATTTGCCACTCAAGTATGTCTCCATCAAAGCGCATGAGCCCCAGCCAAACTTGATTTCCAAGTGCCTCGACGTTGTCGATGCCGTTATCTCATTCCTCAAGAACGTGGGTTGTCAGCTTACTGACGCCGATGCGCTGTGCTTTATACCGACAATGATCTACAAGGTAGATTTAGACTCCCTTTCAGAGGGGATTTGTTACTGACTAACGTTTAGCTTGGAGACGCCCGTGAAGTGACTCGAACTCGAGTCCAACAGATAATCCAAAGTCTCCCAAAGATATACGCTTACAGTCGAATATTCCAATTGTTACTGGATCACGGCTTGAAATCCAAAGTAGCCAAAACTCGTCAAGGTGCTCTTGACGAGTTGAGTGGGTTGTTGAAGAAATCAGGCTTAGGGGTGTGCGACCCAAGCAAAGCGTTTCCCGCGATTGGGGCCATGATTGCGGATAAGGACTCACTCGTCCGCAAGGCGGCACTGAACTGTCTCAGGTGAGCTTTAATGTTCCTTGCCTGTTACGTGTCTGAATAAACTCTGTATTTAGCGAAGGGTACCTGCTGGTAGGGGACAAAGTGTACTCTCTAGTCGGACCTCTTTCACCTAAAGAGAAAACTCAACTCGAAGAAAAGTTGCGCCGGGTGTCCGGCCCTAGTAATCACAATGCCGAGGCCGCTCTGCAGACCCAGACCACGCGACTGCCTACTTCACATTCGCCCTCGCCGGCCCCCATGACTCGCATCGGTGGCATGCCTAGGCCGGCAAGTCCTGTAGTCACCAGCTTGTCGAAACCCATGCAGCCTGCTTCTCCCACGCGTTCTTTGCAGCCGCTCTCACCCACGGCCACCGCAAGCGCCAGAGCTAACTCACCAAGCCTTCATTCACGTATTGGCCCCGCTGTAGAGCCTGCGGCGGCTCCCACTGGCATCGGGCGTCCAAAGAGTATGCTTCCGTCGCGTCTCGGCCGGCCGCGGCAAAATATCTCCCAATTAAACGCAGCGCGCGATGAAGCACTGGTGACCGTTGATGTACAAGATAGGCTTGACAGTCTCGCTAACACAGCGGAGGCGATTCGGCCGGAAGCTCCTGATGATATCACTGTCACTATATCGAGTATACTCAGCAGCGATCCATCTCGAAGCGTCGATGCCTTAAAGCAGATACAAAAGATTCTCTCTGTAGGGCCAGAAGCAGGGCCCTCATCTCCACCTTACTGCGAACTCGCTGAACATACCGAAGGCCTTGTGGAAACCATCACGCTCCAGATGGCTCATATTTTTGATCGACAGGAAGACCTCGTGTCCGGCGAAAATTTCCGACTGGCGAAACATTTGATACAAACGCTCAACAACTTCTGTGATCATCCCTTGCTGGCGGAATCACTGACTGTTGACATCTTGACTGCATTGCTGGAAGAATTGACATTACGCCTTTTAGAAACCGATGATAGTCGTCTTAAGGAAGTCAAAGACCTCTCTCGATTCATCAATATGATCATCCTTCGACTGTTTGCAACAGGGCGAAGGATGTCCATATTCCGGTGCGTTCCTCCACTTTGTCTGAGTTCCGTAACTGAGTGCCTTCGAAGCGCCCTCTTTGCCTTGCTCCTTCAGATTGTCAAACCTTTTCCCACCAACGGTACCTCACCAGAATCCAAGCAAGCCAAAGTAGCAGAATTGGTGCTGAAATGCGTCTGGAAATTGGCAAGGAATATACCCCAGGATTTGACGGACCACAAGTTGGACGCCGTTGAGCTCTTCCCTGCCATTGAGCACTTCTTACAAGTAGTACCGCCAAATGAATGGAGAGCCCGAGCCACGAACAAGGTCCCATGTGGTGACATGCCGCTTCGGACGATCAAAGTTATCATCCAGCACGTCGTAGGTGAGCGTCGCCTTTGACGAACGCTCTATCAAATCTAAGTTGTTTGACCAATAGCACACTATGGTGACGAGGTCTACGATATACTCTCCGCATCCTTCGACGATCCGTCGGCGACAATTGTCTACCCATATGTCTATAGGATCCTAAACTCGAATCCTAAGCCAACTTCTGATGTACCCTCCACAACTCACAATGCTGCGAGCGAGGAATCGGCCTCCGCAAGGCCTTTTTCTGAAGCGTCTAGCCGCTCCAGTCGACCTATATCACCCCACGGAACATCATCTTCCGCAGCGTCCCACCTGCAATCCTCGTATAGTCGTCGAACGAGTCCTGCTTCTCTCAACGGAAATGCGTCTCCTCCGCATGGTGAAGAAGAGCCGGATCCAGATGCTCAGCTCCTGACTATCATCGGCCATATTTCGAGCGAAACGACAGGCGCGCTACACAAGGAGGGAATCACCGAGTTGCATCAATTCCTCAAGGCATATCCGCATAAACGACAGCGTGTGGAGAAGATGTTAGAGTCAACTGGTGCGGCTTTCCGCAAGTATATAAATCGTGCTTTGGCTAGCCGAGCGGCGGAGGACCAGGAAAGAGATGTCGCCGTCGCCGATACGTTATCAAGTTTGTGTTGTTTCTTTTCGCTTCGCTTTCGGATGATGTATTCATCACGCAAGCAGAATTAGAATCCAAACACAGCGCTACGCCGTTGTCGCACAACATGGAGGCACCATTGATATCAAATCCTGGCTCAAATGCTGCAGAGCCAGATGAGACGCTGTCGCAATTGCATTTTCTTCTGCAACATAGGTCTGGTACCGGTCGGACTACTCCATCTGCTATATTGCCACCCGCCTCCCGAATCTGATGATACCAGTGAATCGTTGTATCCTACCATGACTTTACATCTGACCTTCCATATGCATACGGGCACTCCTTTGTACTTACAAGCCGGGGGACCACCAATCCCATGGCTGACATTGAAGCAATCATTGAACCAGTCACGTCGAAACACCCATCAAGAAATGGGGTTCTTCTCAATCTCCCGTTGACACAAATCGTACATGCATCCATAGCTCGTTGGGACTTCACTTACAATAAAATAAAAGTGGCACAGCCGCGACTCTCCGCCGTAAGTTTGGCGACGAATGTGACCCACTCCTAAAAAGGATATAACCTTGGAATGGGCGTCGTTCGCTCCTCTTACACTTGACGAAACACACGCTGGAGAACTGGTCGACATTTTTCTGCCAGCGGTGTGAGCGTAAGGCAAACGCAGTTGTCAATGGTTTCACTCCTGAGCAGTAAATCCGGCACTTGGCAACTGACAACTTAACCGAGCCGTCGAACACCCAACACTGCTTGACTGCGCTACAAACAGGTCGAACCCTAATAATTTCAACGTCGAAAAAGCTACAACTCGTCGCCTCGCTACTCTACCGTATTGCCTCGGGCTCCTGTTCCTTCTTTGTGCGTTCAATTGCCCTTGGACAGTCCCACATTGGGAAGAGCGACATAGGGATATTATGCCCCACACAATCAAGACGCAGCTACGACATTGCCGCCTCGGTCAACTATGTGTCAACAGACTGCACTGCACCTGAGGCCACGGCGCGCACTGATGTGGTGTAACGAAAACGGGAATTGAGATATGTCCAGAGTCAAATCACCTCGAGGGGGGGGGGCACGGTTACAGGTTATACGTCGTGACTTTTCATTGCGACTCGCATATTGAAACCTCGGGAAAGTCGGGTGAACTCTTTCAGGCAACGGGACGTCACGATGGTAAGGAACAAAGAGGGAAAGAAGAAGGAAGGAAAGGAAGAGAGAGAAAGCATTTGAAGCATCACCATTCGGGTTCTTAACCATCTCAAAGTCATCAACGACTCTCTCCCCCAATGCGGGGCGCCTCGACACACGTTCAACTCTTGTTGTACCTGAAGAGGGCCCGCTCGGCCGCGCAAACCGCCGCCGCGAGATCGATGTGGAAGAACGGCGTGTCTGTAGAGGGGAGCGGCGTGCCCGGGCCCACCGACGTCCCGTCCGAACCGGCCTTCCGCTTGCGCGGCGCAGCCACGACCACCTCCAAATCGTCTTGTACTCCTGTTGCTGCTGCTGTCGCTGCGTCCTCCTTCCCGTCGGCCGCCGGCACGGACCCCCCGCGGTACGGGACCACCGATGCCACCTCGAGCGGGTGCGCCCGCGACCCGAGCCCCGTGCCGAACCCGGCGGAGACCAGCGCGCGCCGTATCCACGGCGACAGGATGCTCGCAAAGTGGAACTGGAGAACTCGCATCTTCAGTCTCGAGGCGGGCAGGCAAGAGCGGGGGAAGAAAGCACGAAAGAAAAAACCACCCACCTCTACGGGATGGTCGGTCCACCTCTCGATCGCGGACCGCGCGTCGATCAAGGATTGGACACCCGTCGTGTCGATATGCGAGCTGGAGCATCCGAGAGAAGAAACAAAATGGAACATATTTAGCCCACCACCATGTAAGAAGCCCAGCAACGCACATTGCAGAAAAGTCAAGCACGATAGCATGCAGCTCAGGCTTCGCCGCGTTCTGCGCCTGCTCTGCCTCCGCGCCCGCCTTCGCCGGGCCAGGGTCATTCCACGGGCGGTCCGCGACGTTCACGCGCGACAGGTCCGCCCCGCGGCGCATGTGCGCCTTGACGTAGTCCACCAGCACCGTGTCCACGTGGCTCGCGTTCGGGTAGATGTAGCTCTCCTCCAGTCGGTAGATCAGGACCCCCGGCGACGGCGGGTGCACTTCCACGTCTGGGTTGACAATGCCGACGCCTTTGCCGATGCCGACGTCCTTGCCACTGCCGCCACTGCCACCGTCACGGCCGTCGAGGGGGACGTACACATCGCGCGTCTTCTCCGCGCCATGCTCCGCACGCACCGTGATCCGCCCGAGGAAGTTGCCCCGCGGGTGCGCAACGCGTATCAGCAGCAGCGCCAGCGACGTCGCGATCGACGTGTATATCCCGTTTTCGATCGTCGAGAACACGGTCACGAGCACCGCCGCGAGCCAGATGGCGAACTCGAGCGGCGACACGCGCCAGAACGAGTACACCTGCGCGGGCGACGCGACGAGATCCGCCACCGCGTGGATAATCACCGCCGACAGCGCCGCCGTCGGGATCCAGAAGAACGCAGGTGTCAGCCCGTACAGCGCGACGATCACGACCACCGCGGTGCTGATGCCCGCCAGCGGCGTGCGCACGCCGCATTTGGACTTGAGCGCCGTGCGCGAGAAGGAGCCCGTCGCCGGGTACGCGCCAAAGCACGACCCGACCGTGTTCGTCACCCCGATCGCGATGAGCTCTTGGTTAGGGTTGATTTTGTAGTTGTTTCGGCGGCCGAACGCTAGGTATTACGAGACGGTGAACTTTGGAATGTCGAATAGAGAGGGACGGCAGTGCTAGCACGTACATTTGGAGATGGCAATGTGCTCGAGCAGCAGGATGATCGTGGCAATTGGGAGTCGGCCTACGAGGGCTGAGACGAGGGCGTGCGTGATGTGGGGCTGCTTGACGTGCTTCAAGCCTCGTGGTACGGTTTGCAGAATCTTGATGGGATACTTCCCGGATTTGCTCTTCCTGTGGCGAGTATAGAGCCATGCAGCGATGGTAAGGATGATCAGCACGAAAGCGTTCCTCAAGACCGAAAGGAAGAAGAACAGCCGTGCTGATGTAGGGACGGCCAGTGAGCTGTTGTTTGTTCAAGCGCAAGGCTGGGGATAGAAGAGACTCACCCCTTCGCGGATAGCGCCGCCCGAGGAAGTCGCAGGTGATACGTATAGCATACAAGAAGAACAGCCCGGTTAGGCCGAAAGCTGCGTCTTTCTGGGTCCTAGGTAGTCCCTTGAGGGTATTAATAATGACCTTGTAGGGTTCCGCACGGGTGCTGACGGCGATGGATGATTTTTTAGTCAAAAAAGTGCATGCTAAACTCATCCCGTAGAAGAACCTACTCAAATCCAGTGATGCCCATGAGGCCCGGCACCTGACTCGCCACGATGTTGATTGCTGAGCCGGTCATGAAACCGCTAACCGCGGGCGCAGGGATGAACTCGACGAGCCAGCCGATGCGCAGCAGGCCTATGCCGAGTGTGATGAAGCCGCAGATGAAGGCGAGCGTGGTGGCGATGTCCGGCGCGGTGAACTGGTGCGGGTGGCGCTGCTCGACGTACCGGATGATCTGCCCGAGGGTGATGGACATGACAGCGACGGGCTGGCGCCATCCGTGTCAGTTCACGGGGTGATGCTGGGGAAATGGATAGAACGTACCCCAATGCTGACGTCTTTTGAGGTGGCGAAAATCTGGTGGGAGGATAGAGTGATAATTAGGGGTCGGACGTCGAGCAGGTGCAGATGGAGCGCACGCAGTAGGTGGTCACTCCGATGAAAGAAGAGTAGAGACCATACTCTGGAGGCAGTAATGCAAGCTGTTCCGCGCAAGTTGTCAGAAGAATTACTAGGGTAGCGCAAGACGATGTATGAGTAATACCAAGGCGTAGGACATGCTCTGCGGCACAAGTACGATGCCAACCGTGAGACCAGCGATCAGGTCACCAGTAAGCCATCCGACATCTGGGGCGCGACGAACATAAGATACCCAGTGGATTGCCGGAAAACACTTACTGTAGCGTGTGATCCATGAGAAAATAGGGAAGAGACTCAGGAGGTAGTCGTAGACCTGTGACCGAAGGATGGGTGAGTGGGCGTCAAGTGGGTGAGTGGGCGTCAAGTGCGGGGAAAGGTGGAAGGAATCGGAACCTGTTGCTTTGGATGCTTTATGTACTGCTTCGACCAGTCCTTGATAGAGACAATCGGAACCGATTCCTCAGGGTAACCGATCACCTTCTTAACGAAACGCGTCCCGGCAGTTGCCATTCTCCTTCAGAGACAAGTGGAGGAGAGGGACTGGTGGGGGGGGGGGCAGATTGTTAGGGTGGTCTGAGGCTATTTGAAGTCAACAGCGTGCGTGGGAGGCTAGAGACTTTGAAGTGGCTTTATCGTGCGAGAAATGACGCTGAGGTACCAAGAACAGATGACATTATACCGGGGATTGTAAAGGTGTGGGGTGTCACATTGCGTTATTGATGCAGAAGATGGCGTGCAAACCATGCTTTGGTGGTGCAATGTGTCGTGGTGATCATACACGTGATTTGAAGTCGGTCAAATACTCACCGTGTGAGAGAGTGGTGGTAAATGGCACATATTCGACGAGTATGTAGCTTTTTTTGTTGGCGACGTTGAAATTATTAGGATTCGACCTGTTTGTAGCGCTGAAGTTGTCAGTTGCCAAGTGCCGGATTTACTGCTCAGGAGTGAAACCATTGACAACTGCGTTTGCCTTATACGCTCACACCGCTGGCAGCAAAATGTCGACCAGTTCTCCATCTTGTGTTTCGTCAAGTGTAAGAGGAGCGAACGACGCCCATCCCAAGGTTATATCCTCACATTCGTTGACAAACTTACGATGGTGAGATTCTCTCATTTCTGTACGGGCATGCCTCTGCTCTGTTCTATCAGCTCATGGTGCCTAGTACCACAATTTCTGCATGATCTATCTATTCATTCATTTAGCATGGTTACTGCATCTCCAGGTTACGTGTTCGATTGACAAGAAACGCGATGGTCCACACTTGTGTCAGCCCAATGACAACCTGATTCGTCACGTCCTTTGGCAAGACGAGTAGCACTTCTCCTCTCTTTCCACTACTCCAATCCTCTCACCCACGTTATGGTTTCGTTCTTACTGTCTCTAGTACTAATCCCCGATGAACATGGCTATCCTCCCATTATCTTCGTGATAGGCTCCTTCATGGCGGCTGGATGCTTGGGCGTCGTCATTTTGGACAGGTGCCTTCAATGGAAATTGCATGTTGTGCGCACCGTTACAATTATCGCTTAGCTTGTCTCAAGTATTCATGTTCCCTTTTGTTTTAGCTCCATATCGCACTCCAAGAGGCCGTGAAGGATGACGAAGCCAAACGAAAACAGGGAACTGAGCTACCTAACCTACCAGAGGAAGTAATACAAGCCTTTCTCCAACCAGACCCCCCTTCTCCAAATGCGCCGACCCAAGCGCCGACCCAACCGTCGAGTCTCTTCTTCTTCCAGACTGGAGTCGGGGAGCGCGTCTTCCTATCATCGGACGGGTCCTTCCACAACTGCATGCAGCAAGTACACCAGCAAGGCCGCACTTGTTATCTACTGCAACCGCGGGATGAGGATGGTGCCCAATTTTGGGTTGTTTTGAACGCAGGCGTTGAGCCGACCCATGTCGTTCCACCGTCGCACTTCCAAGACACGTTTAATGCACAGGATAGGGCCATGTATATCTTAAGCGGCCGCCGACCGACTTATGTTGACTACATCTTTGATGGCCAGGATGTTCTCTATATCTTCAACGGAGACCGCGATTACCTTGTGCAGTTCATGTTTAGCGAGCCCCTCAAGAATGGCCGTACCCGTCTTCACTTCCGGAATATAAATCTTGTTTGGAATTATCTGGATGTCAAGGGTTGGGTCGTACAACGCCTGCATCAGGAATGGGACGACACTCAAGACGAATCCCCCAAGGGTCCACTCCCGGTGCATGATGGAGGGACTCTGCGTTGCGATCGGTACACGGAGGCGAATGGGTTGGAGTTGTATGTGATTCCGAATAAGGCCACCGGAGCACCAGGGTTCTGGAGGTGGACAGGCTATGAGGGCCCGGGGAGGATGTCGGGACACCAAGTTGGCACAAACGATGCCACGACCATTGTCTTATCCAAAGACGCCAAAAAGATCAAGCCGCAGGAGGTCGGTTTGGGGCTTCCAGAGGAAGGCGGAAGGATTCCGTTGACGCAACCGGTTGTGAGCAAGAAACCGCGTACGACGGGGCCAGTAACAACGGCGCAAGCAACAACGGCGCAAGCGACAACGGCTCAAGCGACAACGGCGCAAGCGACAACGGCGTCAGCACCAACGAAGCCAGCGCAAAAGCAGCCAGCGCAAAAGAAGCCAGCGCCAAAGAATCCACAGACAACGGTGCCAACAGTGCCAACAGTGCCAACGAAGCCAGAGCCAGTGAAAACGGGGGAAAAGAAGCCAACGAAAACGGAGCCAGCGAAGCCAGCGAAAACGGTGCCAGCGAAAACGGTGCCAGCGAAAACGGTGCCAGCGAAAACGGAGCCAGCGAAAACGGAGCCAGCGAAAACGGAGCCAACGGAGCCAACGAAAACGGAGCCAGCGAAAACGGAGCCAGCGAAAACGGAGCCAGCGAAAACGGTGCCAGCGAAAACGGTGCCAGCGAAAACGGAGCCAGCGAAAACGGAGCCAACGGAGCCAACGAAAACGGAGCCAGCGAAAACGGAGCCAGCGAAAACGGAGCCAGCGAAAACGGAGCCAGCGAAAACGGTGACAACGGTGCCAACGAAGCCAGAGCCAGTGGGAACGGGGGCAAAGGACCCAACGAAAACGAAGACAAATTTACAGGCGACGGTGAAAACGGTGCCAGTGAAAACGGTGCCAACAGTGCCAACGGTGCCAGAGCCAGTGAAAACGGGGGAAAAGAAGCCAACGAAAACGAAGACAACGGGAAAGGGAAAGGGAAAGGCGAAGGCGGTGGCAATACCGACAACGGAGCCAACGACAAGCGGAGGCAACCATGCAGAGCCGAATGACAGGCTGGAGGTCATAGAGTATGTGGTGGTGAAAAATTCCACTCGCTATAAATTGAGGAAAGGCGACAAAGAATATCACGCAACCTTCATGTTTGGTCACTACCTTGGAGGTGGCCGTACTCGTCTTCACTTTCTAACTCACGCGCATTATTGGTTACACCGCGACATCACGGGTTGGGTCCAACAAAGGGCGGATGATACATGGGATGGTAATATACTAGACGTGTCCGGATCCGCCAAAGCCCAAGTAGATGCCGAAGTCGAAGAAGCTGAAGATGTTGGGCGGGTTCAGTGCATCTCGTGTCCCACGTTCAAGTGGACACAATTCTTCTTGACCCGTGAAGATGGCGGAGCAACAGAACTTTGGAGAATGTATGGGTCCCCGCGTTCTATTAATCAACCGCAAGATGCGATTAAAATATCTGGAGACCGAGCACTGGCACAACGTGCAAAGATCATCATCGTAGGGACACCGGGTACGCCCAAGCTGGAGGACATCGACCTCGACCTCATCTTTCCCGACCCAGACAACGAAAGGATTCCGTTCGACCGACCAAGGTTTGATTAATCTTACTGTACCATTGTAATTGTGTGTCATCACCATGTTTGACACGACACAAGAAGAAATTGAGCATTTGTTACGCTTTGTGTCACGGGCCGTTACGTCACGCTGCCGGGGTGATCATACACGTGATTTGAAGTCGGTCAAATACTCACCTGTGAGAGAGTGAGAGTGTCGGTGGATAGCAGAGCGGTAAATGGCCACACATTCGACGAGTTGTAGCTTTTTTTGGCGACGTTGAAATTATTAGGTTTCGACCTGTTTGTAGCGCTGGGTGTTCGATGGCTCGGTTAAGTTGTGCCGGATTTTCTGCTCAGGAGTGAAACCATTGACAACTGCGTTTGCCTTATACGCTCACACCGCTGGCAGCAAAATGTCGACCAGTTCTCCATCTTGTGTTTCGTCAAGTGTAAGAGGAGCGAACGACGCCCATCCCAAGGTTATATCCTCACATTCGTTGACAAACTTACGATGGTGAGATTCTCTCATTTCTGTACGGGCATGCCTCTGCTCTGTTCTATCAGCTCATGGTGCCTAGTACCACAATTTCTGCATGATCTATCTATTCATTCATTTAGCATGGTTACTGCATCTCCAGGTTACGTGTTCGATTGACAAGAAACGCGATGGTCCACACTTGTGTCAGCCCAATGACAACCTGATTCGTCACATCCTTTGGCAAGACGAGTAGCACTTCTCCTCTCTTTCCACTACTCCAATCCTCTCACCCACGTTATGGTTTCGTTCTTACTGTCTCTAGTACTAATCCCCGATGAACATGGCTATCCTCCCATTATCTTCGTGATAGGCTCCTTCATGGCGGCTGGATGCTTGGGCGTCGTCATTTTGGACAGGTGCCTTCAATGGAAATTGCATGTTGTGCGCACCGTTACAATTATCGCTTAGCTTGTCTCAAGTATTCATGTTCCCTTTTGTTTTAGCTCCATATCGCACTCCAAGAGGCCGTGAAGGATGACGAAGCCAAACGAAAACAGGGAACTGAGCTACCTAACCTACCAGAGGAAGTAATACAAGCCTTTCTCCAACCAGACCCCCCTTCTCCAAATGCGCCGACCCAAGCGCCGACCCAACCGTCGAGTCTCTTCTTCTTCCAGACTGGAGTCGGGGAGCGCGTCTTCCTATCATCGGACGGGTCCTTCCACAACTGCATGCAGCAAGTACACCAGCAAGGCCGCACTTGTTATCTACTGCAACCGCGGGATGAGGATGGTGCCCAATTTTGGGTTGTTTTGAACGCAGGCGTTGAGCCGACCCATGTCGTTCCACCGTCGCACTTCCAAGACACGTTTAATGCACAGGATAGGGCCATGTATATCTTAAGCGGCCGCCGACCGACTTATGTTGACTACATCTTTGATGGCCAGGATGTTCTCTATATCTTCAACGGAGACCGCGATTACCTTGTGCAGTTCATGTTTAGCGAGCCCCTCAAGAATGGCCGTACCCGTCTTCACTTCCGGAATATAAATCTTGTTTGGAATTATCTGGATGTCAAGGGTTGGGTCGTACAACGCCTGCATCAGGAATGGGACGACACTCAAGACGAATCCCCCAAGGGTCCACTCCCGGTGCATGATGGCGGGACTCTGCGTTGCGATCGGTACACGGAGGCGGATGGGTTGGAGTTGTATGTGATTCCGAATAAGGCCACCGGAGCACCAGGGTTCTGGAGGTGGACAGGCTATGAGGGCCCAGGGAGGATGTCGGGACACCAAGTTGGCACAAACGATGCCACGACCATCGTCTTATCCAAAGACGCCAAAAAGATCAAGCCGCAGGAGGTCGGTTTGGGGCTTCCAGAGGAAGGCGGAAGGATTCCGTTGACGCAACCGGTTGTGAGCAAGAAACCGCGTACGACGGGGCCAGTAACAACGGCGCAAGCAACAACGGCGCAAGCAACAACGGCACAAGCGACAACGGCGCAAGCAACAACGGCGCAAGCGACAACGGCGCAAGCGACAACGGCGCAAGCGACAACGGCGTCAGCACCAACGAAGCCAGCGCAAAAGAAGCCAGCGCCAAAGAATCCAGCGCCAAAGAATCCACAGACAACGGTGCCAACAGTGCCAACAGTGCCAACGAAGCCAGAGCCAGTGAAAACGGGGGAAAAGAAGCCAACGAAAACGGAGCCAGCGAAAACGGAGCCAGCGAAAACGGTGCCAGCGAAAACGGTGCCAGCGAAAACGGAGCCAGCGAAAACGGAGCCAGCGAAAACGGTGCCAGCGAAGCCAGCGAAAACGGAGCCAGCGAAAACGGAGCCAGCGAAAACGGAGCCAGCGAAGCCAGCGAAAACGGAGCCAGCGAAAACGGTGACAACGGTGCCAACGAAGCCAGAGCCAGTGGGAACGGGGGCAAAGGACCCAACGAAAACGAAGACAAATTTACAGGCGACGGTGACAACGGTGCCAGTGAAAACGGTGCCAACAGTGCCAACGGTGCCAGAGCCAGTGAAAGCGGGGGAAAAGAAGCCAACGAAAACGAAGACAAAGGGAAAGGCGAAGGCGGTGGCAATACTGACAACGGGGCCAACGACAAGCGGAGGCAACCATGCAGAGCCGAATGACAGGCTGGAGGTCATAGAGTATGTGTTGGTGGACAATTCCACTCGCTATAAATTGAGGAAAGGCGACAAAGAATATCACGCAACCTTCATGTTTGGTCACTACCTTGGAGGTGGCCGTACTCGTCTTCACTTTCGACAAAATCGCGCGTATTATTGGTTACACCGCGACATCACGGGTTGGGTCCAACAAAGAGCGGATGATACATGGGATGGTAATTTACTAGACGAGCCCGGATCCGGCCAAGCTCAAGTAGATGCCGAAGCCGAACAAGCTGAAGATGTTGGGCAAATTCAATGCATCTCGTGTCCCAGGTACAGGGGAGCACAATTCTTCTTGACCCGTGAAGATGGCGGAGCAACAGAACTTTGGAGAATGTATGGGTCCGTGCGTCCTATTAATCAACCGCAAGATGCGATTAAAATATCTGGAGACCGAGCACTGGCACAACGTGCAAAGATCATCATAAAGGATCTGAAAACGCCCAACCTGGAGAACATCGACCTCAACCTCATCTTTCCCGACCGAGACAACCGAAGGATTCCGTTCGACCGACCAAGGTTTTGATTAATCTTACTGTACCATTGTAATTGTGTGTCATCACCATGTTTGACACGACACAAGAAGAAATTGAGCATTTGTCACGCTTTGTGTCACGGGCCGTTACGTCAAGCTGGTCAATGTTAGTACAGTCTGGTAGTGTAGCAGTGTATAGTACAACGTAGTGTAGTAAAGTAAAGTAGTGTAGTGTAGTGTAGTAATAGTGTAGTAGTGTAGTGTAGTGTAGTATTGTAATGTAGTAATGGTGCAGTACTAGTCCAAGCACTCTCTCTCTCTCACTCTCACCACCACATTCGCAACCAGCCACTGCAGCCACACTCACGACGCTGATCTCGTCTCACCGCAACTACATCGACGACGACGACGACCACACACGACGACGACCACGATTCACTCCAATACCGCCATTTTCAATCTGCATATTCTGTCTCTCTCTCCCTTTCACAATCTCACCACAACCAGAGCAGCGCGCCACCATCACCCCAATTTACAGCACTCACTCATCCCTAATGACATCCCCCGCTAAATCAGTCCCCCTCGTCGCCCCAGGGCACACCAGGCCCGTCACCCACCTCTCCTTCTCCCCGATCCAGGAGGGTGGCACCTACCTCCTTGTCTCTAGCTGCAAAGACGGCAACCCCATGCTCAGAGAATGGACCGGAGACTGGATCGGCACCTTCCTCGGCCACAAGGGCGCCGTATGGAGCACCAAGCTTTCTCTCGACGCCGCAAGAGCCGCCACCGGCAGCGCCGACTTCACCGCGTGAGCCTCGCCCCATCCCCACGCACTCTTTCCCCGCTTCCCCGTTTGGTGCGCGTCTGACCCTGCATCCTATCTTCTCCCTCCCTCTTAGTAAGATCTGGGACACCTTCTCCGGCGAGTGTCTGCACTCCTTCCCGCACAACCACATTGTGCGCAGCGTGGCCCTCGCCCCCGAGTCCCCGCGTCTGCTCACTGGTGGCCAGGAGAAGAAGGCCCGCGTCTTTGACGTCAACCGCCCCGACGCGGAGCCCGTCCTCCTCACCGAGGGCGGCCCCCTCTCCCACGATGGCACCATCAAGAGCGTCGTATGGGCCAGGGAGGACGTCGGCGTCACCGCGAGCGACGACGGCACCATCAAGTGCGTCGTCGGTCACACCCCTCCCCCGCCCAAGATTGACACCACGAACCCTTTTTTCTTCTTCTCTCCTTCAGATGGTGGGACCTACGCACCCGCACGCTCTGCAAGCGCGTCAAGTTCCCCGATCCCATCACCTCCATGGAGCTCTCGCCAACGATGAACCGCCTGGTCGCGACATCCGGACGCACGGTCGCGTTCATCCCCGCATCGCCCGCGGACACGGCGGGCACGCACAGCCTCGACCTGCCATACCCACCGTCGTCTGCGTCGATCCACCCGATCTTCCTCGACCGCTTCGTCGCGGGCAGCTCGTGCGACGAGTGGGTCCGCGTGCACGCCATGGACGGCCAGGAGCGCGAGGTCCTTAAGGGGCACCATGGCCCTGTGCACTGTGTCGAGTTTAGCCCGGATGGGGAGATGTTTGCGAGCGGGAGCGGTGAGTCCCTGTCGTATGTGTTGCTTCGTAGTCTAAGGCTCACGCGTTACTTTTTTAGAGGATGGTTCGTTGCTCTTTGTGGTGCCCTCAGTTCGATTTATCTATTTCATTTTTTTCCCCACAGGTACTATCCGTCTGTGGCAGACGATACCGGGCAAGAGCTATGGGTTATGGGCAGGGTCAGACTAGCATTGTTCTCACATCTCCCGAGAGGAAGTCACGGCTATTTAATGTGATTCTTTCTTTTCTCTGTGTCACCCAATGGCATTGCGACGAGAACAAGAACAATACCGGAAGGTGTGGTTGCGAGATGCGGGATGGTACTTCAAGAGGGGGTCTCGAGCGCCACCAACGAGTCGGGCTGCGTCATCGCTGTGTCCCGCGTACGCGGGGCGGGCGCGCGGCCATGGCGCACGTAGACGTCGTGGAAGAGCCGCTCGAGAAGCACCGCCAGACGGCAGTCGCGGAGCGTGAGGCCCGGCATCGGTATCGGTGCGGTTCCTGCCCGTGCGGGCGCGAGCGATACGGCAGAGTGCGTGTGTGTGCTGATCCGCACGCGGCCACGGCCGTCTAAAGTGATCGTAGGGTGGTGCTAGTGTTGTTTTTTTTTCAGAAAAAAAAAAGATAAGAAACAAGGATCCCGTTAATATGTGGGGCATTGTGAGAGAGATGCTGCTGCGCGGCGCACCTGCTCCGTGTCACATATGTCCGCGACGCCGTTGACGAACTGCACGGCCGTGCGGAAGCTGCCCAGGGGGAAGGAACGCGTGAGGCGGGGCTGGAGAGGCGGCGGGGCGTGCGGTGACGCTGGTGGTGGCGGTGGCGGGGCGGTAGTGGCGGCGGCGCGGGCGCCGTACGTGATACCCCAGGAGTGGGCGTACAGCGGACGGAGGTACGTCTCGAAGTCGGACGGGGAGAGTGTGGGTGTGGGCCAGCCGATCATCTTGGCGGGGAGGTGGAGGGTGGAGGCGGTGAGTGCTGGGGGTGGGGGTGGGGGTGTGGCGCGTTTTTGGCTCGTCGAGAGGAGGCGGACGTGCAGGTGGGCTGTCCATCTGGGTGGACGGGGACGGCGAGGGACTTGGAGGAGGTGCGCGGTGGTTAGATGCATCTCTTTAGTTTAGGGCACCGTCACGTGGCTAGCGAAAACGCGCCGTCGCATACCACTCCTATCTAATTCACCCACCCCAACCTCTATAACAGTGGGATGGCGGGTGGCTTTGTCATTAGTAGCTCACAACCGAGTAACAGTGGACACCAAAGAGTCAGTTCTTGTGTATATCTTTGTTCCTTTAGCCAGCTCAACCGTTGACACAGCGAGAAGGCCTGACACACTCATTGAGGCCTGTCACCGTTAAGCAAATTGCAAGCGCAACGCAAGCCCACTCGGAAGCGGATTGGCAAATCGATGGGTTTGACATCGGACATGTGAGGATGTCTTCCAACGTGCTACTCTTTGTTGCACATTTTGCTCAACGACCTTACACAGGTGACCTTGGTGGGACAAGTAGTTACTATCAACAAGCAAGCCACAAACGTGGTTTACATGATCGATGATGGAACTGGACGTGTCGAAGCACGACACTGGACCCCTAATGCTGGTGAGGACGAACCTGAAGAGCAAGTGGGTAATATTGAGTACATCGCCTTCCCTCCTTCTATGGCGATTCTGTAATGGCTGAGTCAGGGAAAATAAAACTTACGCACGGGTGACCGGCCACCTCAAAAGTTTCGGGCAGAAGCGTTACATTAATGCGACGATCGTGCGGGCCGTGACAGATCCTCATGAAACGTACTTTCACATATTGGACTGCATATATACGAGTCTGGTGGTCGAGCGTGGACTCGTTCGTTTGTTTTTCCTCGCTGGCCTCGAGACGTTGATCTAGAGTATCCCATCAGCCCAATCTCAAGAATGCACAGACAGTACAACCGGGACAAGCCGGGCCATCAGCATACACAGCGCAGTCTTATGCACCTGCCGTCCGTAACCAGTACAACGATTTGCCCCCGGTCGCGCGAAAGGTGATGGAAGTTGTATCTGTAGAGGGTGGAGATGACGGAATGCATATCGGGAACATTGCGAGAGCCGTAGGCGGGGATGCACCATCTATCAGGTTCGCGTTCGGCCGTCTCAATAATTAACGTACGTGCTAACGCGACTTGCAATTAGTGCCGCCTTGGAAATGTTGATGGACGACGGCTTATTGTTCAACACGATCGACGAGTCCCATTACAAGGTCGCTTAGTCCAATAATGTGCTATACTGCCCTTGTACTTCCGTGCAAGAATGTCACCAACCTTGTTACTTGGATGACAGCAGGAGGCTGAAACGATGCCTCATACGTTCAGGCTATCCGAACGGGCCGGCTGCTGCGCCTTGGCTTCTGTGTCACTTCTTATCGTTCCACAGTTTCATCTAAGTGCAGATGCACTGTTTGCCCACTACTACTAGCTGGCCTGAGCTCTCAAGAGACTCGAGATCAGCTCTGTTGGTAAATCAAAGTGGAACTCGCCCGAAGAGCTGTACAATAAATCTTGACGTATAGCGTACGGCGGCATAAGTATGACCAATGTCAGTTCTACCTTGTATGCGAGACGCATCTATTTGTCGTCTTTCGCGGTACTAGCGTCTTGTCAGCGTGCCAGACGTCGAGCCTATGCTCTGAAGATCCTGGTCTCTCAGACCCGGTATCATCACACAAATGTAACAGTACTAAGCGTAGTCAATCAATCCGTCAGGACGGAGGAGGGTGTTTACGGAGGTAGTGACTAAGGACACATATAATCCAATTTGAAAAGACGAATGAGCAAGCGATTTGAATTCGTATCCCTGTACCTGTACATTGCCGGGCCGCGTGCGAGGTGGTAGCTACTATACCGCAGTGCTCAGTTAGGCAATTGATTGAGCAAGATCGACACATGACCATAGGATCGACCATTTCCCGTATCTCCCTGAGATATTCGTTCTCTCGAGTCCAACAACGCTTCGCTGCGTCTGTTCGTGCACTGTCCACCATGTCCGCGCAGCTTTCCGACGCACGATTCTTGGCTGATAAGGATGCGCCTTTCTGCGGCCTCAACGTGTCGCAAGCCTTCCGGCAGCTCAGGTCAGGCCTCCTCGCATATTCGCTCACCCTTGAGTTATTGTCCTGATGGACGGACGTACTCGTTGGTTTGATCCCAGTTCGAAAGAGAAGAAGTACACACATTATGTGTCCCAGGCTTCGTGGGCAGGCGCCCGCATCATCCAGGGGCAATGGACACCGCAGGCGACGAAATTGTATGATTTGCTAATCGCTATCTTTAATGACAAGGGCCGTCTCTGCGACATGGAACGGTTCAGACAGAACTCTGGCACGTCCGACACGGAGTGGACAGACCTGTTGCAGTACACCAGCCAAGTGCGTGATCAAGTTGCTTTGTCTTTCCCTTTGGTCCCGACGGTTCACTCATCCGTGAACGTTGTCGTGGCAGACCCTGAGCAATCTCGTCAATTACAAGTCGTTCGGGTTCACCAAGTTCATCCCGCGCATCTCCGCAGACAAGTTCAGGGCCGCCCTGTTCGCCTCCGCGAACTCGGCGCAGGCGACGTCCTTGTTCGACGAGGTTGGCGGCCCTTCTTTTTTCTTTGGGTATCATGGCTTGATAGCCAGAACGCCGCGTTAGTTGCGGGGATATATTTACGACGTCACTCCCGAGCCGAGCCTCTACATCGGCAAACCCGCCCTTGGCCATATCTCCAACTACTATCTTGGCGAGACGATCACCGACGCCGAGGTGAACGCCATCCAGGTCGCGATCGAGCGACTCCAAATAGACGCCCTGAACACGCGGTACGTCTCATTCTTTATATCTCAGTGATCCCACACCTCAACATCAGAGCCTCCTGCTTGCGTCTACATCCCAGTATAAGAAAACGGAGTCCCAAGGATTTCGTCCTGCTCGTCGCATCCGCCAACGAACAGCCTTCGACAACCCACACCATCGACGTTGCTGGAACAGAAGCTACCCTGACTGTGCAATATGGTGATTTCGCGCTTTATTTGAAGCGAGTGAACGCTGCCCTGTCTGAGGTGAGCCCTGGCAATTTTTCGTCGCCACGCTGTTGCCTCTGCTGCCTTAACTCACTTCCACGCGCAGGCGAAGAAATACGCGGCGAATGAGCATCAAACTGCGATGATTGAAGGTTACATCAAGTCGTGAGTATGGGCTTGACATCTCTCATACTGGCCACCCTTTTCTGTCCAACTGCTCATTTTATCCCTCTTTTTTCAGATTCGAATCTGGTTCCATACCGGAACATAAAGAGGCATCGAAGCACTGGGTCAAGGACGTTGGGCCTGTCGTCGAGAGCTACATCGGGTTTGTGGAGACATACGTCGATCCATATGCCGCCCGCGCAGAATGGGAAGGTCGGACGCACGTTGGCATCGATCGGTCCTACATAGTTGATGTCTCTGTCGAGCAGGGTTTGCCGCAATCGTGAACAAAGAGCTCAGCGCAAAATACGAGAAACTTGTCAATGGTGCGCAGGAGCTCATCAAAGTGCTGCCTTGGGGACCTGGTACGATTATGTTTGTCTCGCACTCAGTGTATCATTTGCAATCTATGTCGCAGATTTCGAGGTGGATGTCTTTAGGAAACCGGATTTTACCGCGTTGGAAGTCGTAGCCTTCGCCACCGGCGGTGAGCATCACGATACTGGGCTGTTTTTAAATATCACCTTGACTTTCTTTGTACAAGGTATCCCTGCTGGAATCAATGTACGCCTCCTTTAACTTTATATTGCGAAACCTATGTCACCCACCATGGCCAACGTTTTGGCACAGATTCCGGTCAGTTGTCTCTCCATTTACAATCACCTGTGTGCTGACGGGCTCCCCTTGCAGAATTACTATGACATCCGCGAGTCGACCGGTTTCAAAAACGTCTCTCTTGCCGTGAGCTTCATCGAAATGCCTGTTACGACTGTACGTTGAAACATGACAAATGTTTCCAGAACGTCCTGGCCGCCAAAGCTCCCAGTGTGTTTATGTTCTGTGCTTCTGGCACGGGTCCACTTACACGTTGTGGCTTGTGTTAGATGAGCAGCTTACGTTTGTGCACCCGGACGATGTAGATTTGTACAACGCATGGGACACTCGCGCGTTCGATCTGCAAGTCGCGAACCATGAGCTCCTGGGACACGGTAGCGGGAAACTATTCAAGGAGGATGAGGATGGGACCAAAAACTTTGATCCGGAGAAGGTCTGAATTATATTTTCGTCCCCCTCCCTAAGACACCGTCGCTGAGTTTGGACTTCTTGTTATGATTCGCGCTTTCGTCTGCAGGTCATCAATCCATTGACTGGGAAGAAGATGTGAGCTGGACACTCGATTAGTCATGCGGGCTTTTCTGACTACATGGGACTGCAGCACTTCCTGGTATAAACCTGGCCAGACACCAGGAACAGTCCTTGGAGAAGTTTCAGCTTCCATGGAAGAGTGCCGAGCCGAAACTGTCGCACTGGCTTGTGAGTACATTGACCTGTCACGCATCACCGTAGATACGACTTGGAACGTACTCTTACCAGTGGCGGGCAACCTGGACATCCTCAAAATATTTGGCGTGAGCGTCGCACAGCGGATTAGGCCTGGTTTTTTACTCCCGAAAACTATTTTTCTTTAGTATGTGGATCCCAAGGAGATCGAAGACATCCAATACGTCACATTTTTGCTGATGGCCCGCGCTGGATTGCGAGCCCTCGAGTTTTACGATCCCGCGACTCAAAAGCACGGCCAGGCGCACATGCAAGCAAGGTAGGGCCTTCCATTCTCTGCTTCTTGCTTGCATCATAAGACTCAATGTTTTCTCTCAAGACTGGGCATCACGCAGTTCCTGGTTCGCTATGGCATTGCCCGGTTGGAAGAGATACGCGATAAAGACGGAAACCTTGAGGATATGTACATCCGCGTAAGCAGATACTGATCTTCGCCCGTGGTGCCTACGCCAAGAAAAACTCGGCCTGATTGCAATCGGTATTTTTTTTTAGGTCGACCGCGAGAAGGTGTTGTCGAAGGGTAGAGAAACCGTCAACAAGCTCCTCATCGAGCTGCAGGTGCTCAAGAGCACCGCGGACGGCCCGGGTGCCCGGAAATTCTACAAAGAACTGACCGAGCCTCTTGCTGGGTGGCAAGGCGAGATTAGAGATCTTGTGTTGAGGAAGAAGCTGGTGCGCAATGACTCTCTATTTTTTTCTTTTTTCACTGATTCGGCGCGCGCGATCCCACAGTCCAGAAAAATATTTGTCCAGCCGAATACATTTGTCATCGACGGTGAAGTGCAGATCAAAGACTATCCGTTGACCGAGGCGGGCGTCATTGAAAGCTTCATCGACCGGCAGCTCTGAATATCACGCATGCGACTCATGTATTATGTGTACGATTGTGAGTGCAGTTGCAATGGTTGGTTTGTGTGAAATGCAATGGCTATTTGACACCTGTAAGATAACGGTATAAATAAATGGGATATTGAACAGGCAGCAGAGTAAGTAGATGGTCAGAGAGCCGATGTCACATCGTTTCTCGGACGAGGGCCGCGACTATTGTCACGCTACAGGGAATGAGCGGTGTATAGACATGGTATATAGTATCACGTACTCATCTGGTTTCTAAAGTGAAGACTGTATCAGCATGGCGCATGTCGGAGCGCGATGGAAGACACTTACACCGCCCCTGAAAAACATGCCTTGCCGTGCAGCCTCCTCTGTTCAGCGCGCAGTCAAGGCTAACAGCAATAGCTTGGGTAAGGATCCACGTACTTTCGAACGGGCTGGGTCTCCACTTGTTGTGCATGCAATGTCGGGCATGGTCAACCAAACGGTCTGCTATAGTCTGTATCTGCTGGTCTTCTGATCCTCCTGCCCTTGCCACCAAATGATACAGCGCGATCATCTCGTCTTGGAACACATTATCCGAGAAACCGTCTGTCTGCAACAACGATAAGGGAGATTCTGAAAATTTGCGAAGCAGGGACTCACGTAGGCAATTACGATATCGCCGTCACGCAGGCGTGTTTCGTAGACGTCCGCTTCGCTGGGGAGATCGGTGACGACGCGCGAAAATTTCCTCCCAGTAGCGGGATGCTTTGTGAGCTGTCTGGCGGGGAGATAGTGGGCATACGGCGAGATTGCAAACGCGAGACTCGAACTTAGGGCAATTGAAGAAATGCGATTGCGCCTGTTGTCGATAGAAGATAGACGAGGCACGTATGATTGAGAAACCGCTATCACCTAAACTGGGGTGATCACGATTTTTGAACAGTGAGCGAGTCACACGGGGAGAAGGGCTAACTTGGCTGCGCGTAGTATCCCGGAGGCACAGTTAAGTGTGAGGATGCACGCCGTGCTCGAGCCTTGGGAGGGTTAGCGAGGGCGTCGAAAGTGACGACGACATGGAGTACGAACCGGCTTCCACGTGCTTCTCTCTGAGGACAGCGTCGTACGCTAGGTCCAGGCACTGTAATGGGGTCAACTCCCAGCCCTCCAGCTGCTCTCGCTCCTCGTAGTCCTGAGTGGGGTCGACTTCAGGCTCGCCCGCCCATGCAGAACGCGCATACCGATGCGCGTGGTACATTATCGCCTGTGCGAAGAGGGACGGGTCGACGCCGCTCTCTATCCAGCCGCCCACCCCGTCGGCCACGCCCAGAGCCACACCCTTGAGGCCTTCAAAATGAGATAACCCTCGTTCTCGCAGCGGGAAGGCGGAACACACCCACCGAATGGTTTTTCATCTGGGGGGGGCAGGTGATGAGGACACCCGTCACGCACGCGCAGAACAAGCCGGGTGACAAACCTCCTGGATGAAGAAGAAATCCTCTCCGGCATCCCTCGTAGCCAGGGCTTTGGGACGCGAAATAACCTGGTCTCTCCAGGCTCCGATGGCGCTGCTCGCGGGGAAGGGCCTTGATAATTTGTCCGAAATCCGTTGTCGGTCGGGGGGTTTGCCCGCCCAACTAGCGCCTATATGGAAACAGTACGGCCGAGTCGAAGTGGAAAAATAGCAAGGATGGCATAACAATTTCTGTTGCCGAACTGCAGCTCTCTTCGCGACAGAACCCGCAATCCGAGTCGAGAGTGATGTGCAAGGCATGCGGGTAACCAAGGCCCGAGCTCAGCTCAAACGTGTAAAAAAGCCAATGTTTGTCCGCGTTCGCTCGAGCGTTCCAGACGGCGCCAAAAAAAAAAAAAACGGTCATTTGGGTCTGAATATACATCTACGAGACCACTGCCGACATTATCAATTTGACGTGTTCGGTGCCCAGTATCCAAATACGCAGTGTTTCCGCACTTAACCATATCAGCAGTGTCGGCGAACACTTGAGTTGCGATCAGATGCCAGTGTCTACATCTGCCACCTTTTCCAATCAAACCCAGTTTGGGTTACTTCAGGCCTGTCCCGTTTGGCGGAATGTTTTCGAGGCGCTGTACGCTTTGCAGCACGCGAGGACTTCGGTTCGACGCGATGCAAAAGCGGACCTGTAGAACATGTACTTTGTTGGCTTTGTCCCTTGAAGAGCTTGCCTTGTGGCGTGATCTGTGATTGGGCAGCATGCCCGGATGCTTCCACTCCAACTGCCGGCGAAAAATGCTCAGCCGCAGAAATATTCGGCCATGGTGGCTTAGGGATCAAGGATATAGGCCGTACTGGTCTCTCCTGCGCCTTCTTCTCGGGCATGCTCTTTGATGCAGAAGCCTGCCGGAGCCCATCGTCCAAGACAGCGCGAGCAAATATGTTCCGCCTGCGCTTCGGTGCGCCTGACCGGGGGGCTGCCTCTCGTGTACACGTTTGCTGCGCGTCGACCACTGCACGCTTGCTCCACGTCTCTACGCCAGCGAGGAACGCCTTCGCTGCAGCGCTCGCACGGTTGACCATCGCGGGCGCGTCGTCCTCGTTCCACCTGCGCTTCATGACCACCGCTTCGCGCATCGATGCCAGGACATCCCATGCAGGCGGAGGCCGGTAGAGCATCAGTGCGCTGTCGCGCGCGGATACGGCAGCGCAAAGATGATGGCTACGGTGAGGCGGGGCGCTGGGCCGCTGGTGGAAGGCGAGTGCGGCGTGCCTCCGGGAGCTCTCCGAGGCTACCTCGCCGGCGATGCTGTTTTGCCAGTCCAGTAACATTGGTCTGCCCAGTTCTCTCTCAACTGAGAGCGCAGACGCGATGGGCGTGTGGCCCCTCGCAGGGGGGACATCCGCCTCCAAGGGCTCGGACGAGTCATGGTCATGGACGGGCAATGGGGAAGTGGCGGCGGCGGCCGTATGTCTCTGAAGGGGTCCATCGCCACCACGCTGCGCTTCATGTGCCTGTGGAGACGCCAAGCACTCGCTGAGTCCTTCGTCATCGTCGTCGTCGTCTGAATGGTCGTCTTCGTCCTCGCCCCACTTCTCGTTCCCGCTCTCGCTACGGCCCGTGCCGTCCCACCCTTCGTCTTCATCCTCGCCCCAGTTCTCACCCTCGCTCTCGCTACGGTTTCTGTCGCCCCGCCCTTCGTCTTCGTCGCTTGGGGCGGGGTCGGAATCTGAGGCTGTAGTTGAATGCGAGGCGTCCAACTCTGCCTCGCCCGGCCAACCAAAGGGGTCACCCGTCCTTTCATAGTAATCTTCCCACAGTGCCGCGCCCGGCCCGCCAATGGGGTCGCCCGTCCTTTCATCGCAATCGTCCCACATTGCCGCGCCAAAGGGGTCGCCCGCCCTTTCATAGCAATCGTTGTACCCACTTCCAAAATACCCATGTCGTTGCCCACGCTGCTTATGCATGCGTCTCCAATGAAAAACATCGTACGTCCCAAGGTCGTCGAGGGCGGCTGAGTTGCCCACTACTACTTTCTGCGGCTTTCCGGCAGGTCGGGTGGAGGAATGTGGGAGGACGACGTACGAGTCTTGCAATGCGACATCGGGGGGGCGTCGGGGCGCCCGGCGGGTACGCGACGCGTTTGGGCGGTCATCGTAGCTCGTAGAGTCGATATGAAGAGTAGCGGTGTTTTGGGTGGGGAAAACGGGGTCGTCAGAGACGAGGTTGGCGAGGCAGGCGACTATTGGCGTGGGATGATAGAATCTCTCTTGGAGGAACTCATCCGCTGAGAAAAAGTCGGGCATTGTATATGGCCTTGATTCGCAGCGTGTTCCTCGCAGATCTGTTGGCCAGGGTTTGGTGTGAGCATACAAGAATGACAAATCAAAGCATGGAACGTACCGACAACACTTAAGAGCGTCAGTTCGCGTAGATACTTGAACACGACATCGTCCACACTCCCGCAGTTCCTGAGGCAGAGAATCCTCAAGCCCCATGGGCCTCTCTTGCCGCGTGTCCCGTCGTGGGATTCACCCCACGTCATTGTGCGCACAAGCACACGGATCCCGTCTGCGCTGACGCACGTCCCGCTCGCGTCGAGCGCGCTCAGCGTGTCGAGGTGCTTGAGCTCCTTGATCGTGGCGTCCGTGAGATGGCGGCAGCCGGGCAGGTCGAGGACGGTCACGAGCGCGAAATGGGACGTGGGTGGGATGCGCTGCAGGAGCGGGACGTGCGCGTCGGAGAGGGGCGCTCTGTACGTCTTGAACGCCGCAGGGAGGTTAGTGTACACTTGCGCGACGACCGCCCAGAGGCGGGGGTCGAGCAGGGAGAGGTCGGGGTGCGCATCCGCGTCCGTGGGGTCGTAGCCGGGGACGAGAGCTCTGAGAGGGTCAAACGTCTGGGTGGACTTGGGTGGGCGGTACAGCATGCGCACCGCGTCTAGCGTGTGGACCTGTTCTGGAAACGGCACGAGCGCCATGACGCAGAGAAAGGAGAGCGGGGGGACGTAGGAGAACGCCGGCAGGGGTCGCTCGTAGGGACCGGGAGGAGGATTGGGCGGGAGGACGGTCTCCTCGATAGAGATCCCAGCATCGTCTGTCGTGCTCAGCCAAGTGGGCTCCCAGAGGACGATCCGCCTGTTCATCCTGCGCGTCTGTCTCGGTGGTGGGGTGTAGGGTCAGTGGTCAACTTACAATGAACGGGCTGCTCATCGCCGCCAACAGCAACGCGAGGTTGGTGGCCTGATGATAGACGAGTCCGCACTGGTGTCCCCTCCGTCATCGTCCACATGGACATTGGCTCACCTGTCTGCCCAGCGAGTCGGTCTTACACGAAGAGGATACAGTAATTGAAATATTGAAAGAGGAAAGCTTTCTCAGTCTCAGTGATAACCTGGTGTAGCAAAGTCTACTACGCGTCTATACGGGCCTCCACCGTCAAAGTGCTGTAATCAGGCTTGATATCACGCATCAAACTGGAGGATATGGTGGAAATGGCGAGGACAATGAAGGTGAACTCGGGTAACGCTCTAGCACCTTTGGAACAGAGGCACATCTAGGGCTCGCTTAGATATTCACAGACGGTTGTACAAGCGTCGGTTCTGGGAGGAGGACTAGGACGGAGCCAATTTATTGGTGCCCCATTATGCATGGCCTGGAACGAGTGCGCACCCTCGTCGTTTCATCGAAGACGCCGTTGTCAAGGCAGTAATAATCAGCACTGTACGTCGTTCAACGGCGAGATTCACAAAATGTAAACAGCGAAATGGCTGGCGTTTCTTCTACTTGTACAGTACCTTTGCTATAGACATTGATACAGACACAAGTCACTGTGCTGGTGAGGTGTGCTTACAACGAGCGGTAGAACGCTCTGCTGTATATTAGTGCCTCGTCAAGGGGCCCAAAGGCGTTGTTCGACGTAGAAGAACATCATCAGATAGTATATGCGCGGTCATGGTCGTGGTCGTCGTTGTCGACGACGGTGCTACCGGTGCGCCGGGGCGAGACTTTCCCCAACCGACCGACCAGTGTGTGGCATCGCATGCTTTGGCAACCCACGTGGTTTTTAACCCTTCCTCTCTCTTACTGTCCTTTTATTCTCCCATTCCCATCTTCAGTCCCGTCCTTGTGCAATTCCCCTCCTTCCCCTCCCCCCCCCAGTTATCTCGCTGGATCTCCCTCCTTTGTCGTCTGTATCGTTCAACCCCTTACAACAACTAGCTTGTTGTCGTCTTTCCTTTTAAACACCTTCACTCCCTTGCACCGTCTCGCTCACAGCGAAGTGAAACCCCCGATGATGGCAAACCAGCCCCTTGGTTTCGGGCGCACCACCCAAAACCCTCTCAATCCTTTCAACGGCCTCAAGTCCCAGAGTAAGTCAGAGCCACAGCCTGGAAATCCGTATGGAAACCAGGCCCGCACTCCGGCTGGCCACATTGGTCAGTATTGTAGCCCTCCCTACCTTTGACTCCCAGAACGGCGTCATTATCCTTCTGCGATCGGCAGATGCTGACTTTCCCGTCAGCAGGCTCTGACTATGCCAAATATACACCGTCAATGTCCTCTCAGACAAGTCTACCTTCAATGTCACCCTTCGCCGATCCCGCTATGGCGTCTTCCGAGCCGTATCCTGCCTGGTCCACAAATCGACAAATCCCAATGTCGACCGAGGAAATTGAAGATATCTTCCTTGACCTCACTCAAAAATTCGGGTTTCAGAGAGACTCCATGCGCAATATGGTGCGTTATGCCCCCCTCTCAGATTCGTGAACCAATTCCTGAATATCGCATATAGTTCGACTTCATGATGCACCTCCTTGATTCTCGTGCTTCCCGCATGACGCCGAATCAGGCCCTCCTTACTCTTCATGCCGATTACATTGGTGGCCATCATGCCAATTACCGCAAGTGGTATTTTGCAGCTCAACTCAATCTCGACGACGCCGTGGGGCAGTCTCAGAATCCGGGTCTTCAACGGCTCAAGTCCGTCAAGGGAAGACCCACAAAGTCACTGGATTCTGCGCTCATTCGATGGCGTAATGCCATGAACAACATGAGCCAGTACGACCGGCTCAGGCAGGTTGCATTATATCTGCTCTGCTGGGGCGAAGCGGGGAACGTGCGCTTCGTTCCTGAGTGTCTGTGCTTCATCTTCAAGTGCGCGGACGATTACTACCGGAGTCCTGAATGCCAGAACAGGGTCGAACCTGTACCTGAGGGTCTGTATTTGCGTTCTGTGATCAAGCCGCTGTACAGAATCATGAGGGACGAGGGCTATGAAGTCATAGATGGCAAGTTCGTCAGGCGGGAGAGGGATCATGACCAGATCATTGGCTACGACGATATCAACCAGTTGTTTTGGTATCCTGAGGGGCTCGCAAGAATCGTCCTCAATGACAACGTGAGCGGCTATCTTCCATGATAAGCTTATCAATGCTCACCATCCCACAGTCACGACTTCTGGACGTCCCGCCCCCCAAGCGATTCATGATATTCAGTCGAATAGACTGGAAGCGTGTCTTCTTCAAAACGTACCGTGAAAAGCGTTCAACAGCTCATCTCCTCGTCAACTTCAATCGCATCTGGATCCTTCACATCTCCATGTACTGGTTTTACACCGCCTTCAACTCACCTCGGGTTTATGCCCCTCACAACAAAGCTAATCCTTCAGCGCCTATGTCTTGGTCTGCCACTGCTCTCGGCGGCGCGGTGGCGACCCTCCTCATGATCGTCGCCACTCTAGCGGAATTTTCATACATTCCCACCACCTGGCACAACGCCTCTCACCTGACGACTCGACTGGTATTCCTCCTACTCATCCTCGCGATCACGGCTGGCCCCACTTTTTACATCGCCTCGGTTGACGGACGGCCTACGAAATCTCAGCTCCCGCTTATCATTGCCGTCGTCCAATTCTTCATCTCAGTCGTCGTCACTTTCACCTTTGGCACGATTCCGTCCGGCCGCATGTTTGGCGACCGAGTCGCTGGCACGGCCCGCAGATATATGGCGTCGCAAACATTCACTGCGTCATACCCCGTCTTAAAATCGAGCGCCCGCATGGCATCGATATGCTTGTGGTTGCTCATCTTCGCCTGCAAATTCTCCGAGTCATACTTTTTCTTGACGTCCTCGTTCAGTAGCCCCATTGCGGTTATGGCGCGCACCAAGGTCCAGAACTGCAGTGATCGGTTTTTCGGAAACAACTTGTGTACCAATCAAGTGGCATTCACGCTCGCGATTATGTATGTCATGGACCTGATCCTGTTCTTTCTGGACACGTATCTCTGGTACGTCATCTGGATCATGGTATTCAGTGTCGGGCGTTCCTTCTCGCTTGGATTGTCCATCTGGACGCCCTGGCAGGATATCTTCCAGAGGTTGCCGAAAAGAATATACGCCAAGTTGTTGGCGACTGGAGAGATGGAGGTCAAGTACAAGCCGAAGGTATTGTCTCGTCGCCCTTGCAGTAGCCTCACCGCTTATGACACGTCTTGTTCTTTGTAGGTTCTCGTCTCGCAAGTCTGGAATGCCATCGTCATCTCCATGTACCGAGAACACCTCCTGTCCATTGAGCAGGTGCAACGTCTTTTGTATCACCAGGTCGATGGTCCTGATGGGCGTCGTTCCCTTCGCCCCCCGCCCTTCTTCACCAATCGGGGGACGAGCAACTTCTTCCCCAGCGGCGGCGAAGCAGAGCGCCGCATCTCCTTCTTTGCCTCATCGCTCACGACCGCCCTGCCTGAGCCCTTGCCGGTCGATGCCATGCCTACCTTCACTGTGCTGGTGCCCCACTATTCAGAGAAGATCCTGTTGAGCCTGCGCGAGATCATCCGCGAAGAGGACCAGAACACGCGTGTCACCCTCCTCGAGTACCTGAAGCAGCTGCGCCCTGTCGAGTGGGATAACTTCGTCAAGGACACGAAGATCCTGGCCGAGGAGAGCAATACCTTTGGTTCACCGAAGATACCCGAGAAGGGGAATAGGAAGACCGACGACTTGCCGTTCTATTGCGTGGGCTTCAAGACATCATCACCGGAGTACACGCTCCGCACCCGTATCTGGGCGTCTCTCCGCGCGCAGACGCTGTACCGCACTGTCTCAGGCATGATGAACTACGCCAAGGCCGTCAAGCTGCTCTACCGTGTGGAAAACCCGCACATCGTGCAGATGTTCGGCGGGAACACAGAGAAACTGGAGCGGGAGCTGGAACGGATGTCGAGACGGAAATTCAAGATGGTCGTTTCTATGCAACGTTTTTCCAAGTTCAACAAGGAAGAGCAAGAGAATGCCGAGTTTCTGCTGCGCGCATATCCCGATCTGCAAATCGCGTACCTCGACGAGGAGCCTGATCAAAAGGGCGAGTCGAGGCTGTTCTCGACGTTGATTGATGGGCATTCAGAACTGGACGAGAAGACTGGCAAGCGGAAGCCCAAGTTCAGGGTGGAGCTTCCGGGCAATCCTATACTTGGTGACGGCAAATCAGACAATCAGAACCATGCCATCGTTTTCTACCGCGGCGAATATGTGCAGCTCATCGACGCGAATCAGGACAACTACCTCGAAGAGTGCCTAAAGATCCGGAATATCCTTGGGGAGTTCGAGGAGTACTCCATCACCGGCCAGAGCCCGTATGCGCAGTGGGGTCACAAGGAGTTTCGCAAGGAGCCAGTCGCCATTGTTGGGACGCGCGAGTACATCTTCTCGGAGAACATTGGCGTTTTGGGCGACATTGCAGCGGGAAAGGAACAGACGTTCGGTACCATGACGGCCCGAGCCCTGGCGTGGATTGGCGGCAAGTTACACTATGGCCACCCGGATTTCTTGAACGGACCGTTTATGACGACTCGCGGCGGCGTTTCCAAAGCCCAGAAAGGCCTGCATGTGAATGAGGATATCTACGCCGGTATGAACGCGTTTGGACGAGGTGGGCGCATCAAACATTCCGAGTACTACCAATGTGGCAAGGGCCGTGACCTTGGGTTTGGGACCATCCTAAATTTCCAAACTAAGATCGGCATGGGCATGGGTGAGCAAATGCTAAGTCGGGAATACTATTACCTTGGCACACAACTGCCCATCGACCGATTCCTCACGTTCTATTACGCTCACCCTGGCTTCCATATCAATAATATCCTCGTTATTTATTCTATCCAAGTCTTCATGGTCACTCGTAAGTGCTCTCACCGGTCGAACAACGCTTCAATTGCTAAATGTACTTGCAGTCTTGTACATCGGCACCCTCAACGAGCAATTGACGATTTGCAAAGTCGATTCGCAAGGCAACGTGCTCGGGGGCCAACCAGGTTGCTACAACCTCGTCCCCGTCTTCGATTGGGTTAAGCGTTGTGTTGTTTCCATCTTTTTGGTCTTCTTCGTTGCATTCTTGCCATTGTTTCTGCAAGGTGAGCAATTGTGCAAGAGATGCGGTGCAATTTATTTACTAGTTCGCCCCGCAGAATTGGTGGAAAGAGGTACAGGAAAGGCTCTACTACGACTTGGGAAGCATTTCTTGTCGCTGGCCCCTATTTTTGAAGTCTTTTCCACGCAGATATATTCCAATTCAATCCTTAGCAATCTCAACTTTGGCGGCGCTCGCTACATCGCGACTGGTCGTGGGTTTGCGACGACTCGCATACAGTTCAGCATCCTCTACTCTCGGTTCGCCGGCCCGAGCATATACTTGGGCATGCGGAACCTTCTTGTGCTGCTATATGCCACTATAGCTATCTGGATCCCTCATTTGATATACTTCTGGTTCTCCGTCCTTTCGCTTTGCATTTCCCCCTTCCTCTTCAACCCCCATCAGTTCTCCTTCACCGACTTCATTATTGACTATCGAGAATTCCTCCGTTGGATGTCGCGAGGTAACTCACGGACGAAAGCAAGCAGCTGGTATGGGTACTGCCGCCTTTCTCGAACCATGATCACTGGGTACAAGAAGAAGAAACTCGGCCATCCCTCGGAGAAGTTGTCCGGCGACGTCCCGCGAGCAAGATGGAATGCTGTCATTTTTGCAGAGATTCTGTGGCCTGTCATCACTGCGGCGCTCTTTGTGAACGCATATATTTTTGTGAAGTCGTTCCCTGATGCTAATGGCAACCGAAACCCGAGTCCCTTGATCAGGATCCTTTTGATTTCCGTTGGACCCGTCATCTGGAACGCAGCGGTGCTCTCTGCGTTCTTCTTCATCTCGTTGTTTCTGGGTCCGATGTTCGACTCTTGGGCGAAGTTCGGCTCTTTCATGGCCGCTCTCGCCCATTTCCTAGCCTTGCTGGGATTGATCATTTTCTTTGAATTCTACGTGTGTTTCTATCTTGCGTGATTGTTGTCCCTGACTTACCCTCAATCTCCCAGTGGCTCCTGGAACTTTGGGATGCGTCACACGCTGTTCTCGGGGTCATCTCCATAATCGCCGTGCAACGCGCCATCCAGAAGATTCTGATATCTGTCTTCCTGACTCGCGAGTACAAGCACGATGAGATAAATCGTGCTTGGTGGACTGGTAAATGGTATGGGAAGGGCATGGGCCTATCCGCCATGTCCCAGCCAGCTCGCGAGTTCATCGTCAAGATCGTCGAAATGTCTCTTTGGAGTTCGGATTTCTTGCTCGCTCATATCCTCTTGGTCATCTTGACGGTGCCGCTCTTTGTGCCTTACATTGACAAGCTGCACTCCACGATGCTATGTGAGTTATGTCATATTTGACTTACGCCGGACCGAACGCTGACATTACTGTTCAGTCTGGCTTCGACCCTCAAAGCAGATACGTGCCCCCCTGTACTCGACAAAGCAAAAGAGACAGCGTCGGTGGATCGTACGTATCTATCGTCTCCTTATACTGTGCGATGTTGAGAGACGCTCCTTCCAGGTGTTGAAGTACACAACTATCTACATTGTCATGATCTCGCTACTCGCTGGGTTGATATTTCTGCGTACGTCCCTAGTTGTGGTTCTGCACATTGATGGCCCGGCTCACAGGCTCGCACGCGCTTATAGCCGCGTTCTTCAGGGATAACATCACGTTCAACTGCTCAATCTGCCAGAATATCTAAGATCTAAACCCAATTTTGCATCGTGGATCGTTCATCACTACTATACCCGTCGAGACCTGACCACATGAGCTTTTTCAGCCATTCCACAAGCATTCAGTCATTTATCGTCGATTTTTTTATTTACTTTTTACGCAAACATGTAGCATCACCGATAATAGAAAAGGAGGGTCTCATTCTTGTCATTGCATCCATGGCCACTTTTGCGTTGCCCTGGGAATACAAATAAAAAAGTAGAATTCCTTCCGCCTTCTCCTCGCATCACGTGAGTACGAGGCGATCTTCCTCGAATTCCGCGCATGCATGGATTACTTCTCTAAATTCCTGAGGACAACTGGCCAAGTCGCGCCAAAGGAGCCCCTGGATCATGCCAGTGAATTCCACAGATCGTGGAACCTTGTCCGGGTTCGGTCTTGTGGTTTCCTCACCCCATCCTGCTCAATGACTGGTTTCTCAGAGCACCTTAATGCATCCTGACGAACGGCAGCTCTCGAAAGGTATCAGGTCCACAGGTGTGCCAGCCCACCTGCAGTCTATGATGGACTTCCTGGTCTGGGAGTCGACGAGGTCAGAAGAAGGGTGTGTTCGTTTTCGATCCTATGTCCCGGCGCTTACTAGCGTGCCTTAGGGAGACTGGCGTATGTCTAGAATATCTCCTGAAGCACGGTAAGCTCTCCGCCTTTGAGGAAGTCCTTCTGTCTGATCTCGTTGAAGACGTCTTGGGAGAACTCGTGCGGCTCAGTGAGGACGACCGGCCGTCCGGTATCCAAGCCGAAGTTTTACGCATGGTCCAAAACATGTTGGTTCTCCTCAACGAGCAATTCCTTGTACATTCATCCGTTCATCGTGCGATCTCGAAGTTGCTTCGGACTTGCGTCGGTGACGATATTCAGGAACAGCTCGATGGCAGAAAGCGCAAAATGATGGGAGCGGCTGGTACCGCCGTACGGACTCCGCCATCTGAACACGAAGAAAATCGTCAGTTGTTTCCTTGATGGGCACGTGGGTCCGTCTCAGTGCTTCGCCGCAGTTGTCCATCTTTTGTGCATCCTCTGCAGCAGGATAAGAACACACCGCGAACTACTCATGATCTTCTTTCATGATAAGCGTTGGTACAAGTCAGATATCACATTTGATGCAGATGTGGACGATGATGAAAGCGACGAAGAGGAGGGGGAGGATGAGGATGAGGATGAGGATGAATTCAAAGTGTCTATTAGACTGATCGAGAACAGTCCTTCGTCACCCTCCCCTTCACAGGAAACCATGACGTCTGCTGCGGGATTTTCTCGAACCAGGAAACCGGAATACGAGTTTCTTCTCTTCAATTACCTCCTGCGATTCGTGCATCGAGAAGGTCTGATTGGCGACTTTGCTCGGGCGGGCCTATTGTTTCTTATGGATGTCGCAATGTCCCCGGGAGAGCCTATCAATAGACTGGGCGATGATCTAGCCGGCAAGGAGGCCCCATCAGATCCAATAACAGACGCTGCGCTCGCTCTTGCAGAGTACATCGTTGATGGCGATTTCTCTGAAGTCTTAGGGGCAGGTCTTGGTGCTGTCTACTCGCTGTTGCCCTCTAAACTTGAATTTGGTGCTCGCCCAATGGGTGCCTCCGACACAGCATATAACACGGGGATGGTCATCGGTGGTGGCAATCGTCTGGAGACAGACCAAGAACGGGAAGCTGTTCAGGAACGTAAGCGAGCTTTGGGAGTGGAAGACGCGTCAAGTGCCGATTTCAGATGTCGCTTGGATCATTTCTTGAAGTTGCTGGAATTCCTTCAAGATATCGTGCGACGCAACGTCGTACACGAGGCCGGACCCGACTCTGCTCCCCCCGTGGGTTTAGCCATTGTGCAGTCGATTTTGGATGCAGTGCGACGGATATTTCTCGAGAACGTCTTGTATCCCTCCATCCTTGAATGCTCTGACAGCGATGGAAGTGCTGTGGCTGTCGTGTCCTACATCGAGATCATCATTCGCACCCTTGGTGATGGCTCGCTATCCGACCTCTTTGTCAATTTCCTCATGAGCGAAGACAATGATGCTCTCCCACGATCGCGGCATCGAACGTATTCAACGGTGGTGCTCGGTGGTTTGTCTGCCCCAAGCAGCGCGATGTTGGCTCCTTCTACAGACAAGCACAAGATGCTCCGCAGGCAAAAAAGCAGCGCTATGATGCTTTTGGAGATGGAGGCTCCGAAGTCAAACAAGCCATCGGAATACTTCACGACTATGGGTCGTTTCACCCTGAAGGATCTGCTTCTCTCGAACCTAAGATCGACTTCGCAACCAACAGCGACAGCTGCCTTGCAGTTGTTGCAGTCGATGCTGCTCAATCACCCCCAGTTAACAGCGGACCGTCTGCTTATTGTCATCCCTGATCCAAATGCGACAAGTTTCCCGAGACCTGTTCTGCGTCGACCACCCCACGGAGCCCACAGTCTTTTTACGCCAGAAGATAACGAAGATGACGACGATACCGACAGTGATCAATTTTTCTATCCTGGTGCCGGAGTTGAACCAAGTGACGAGTCGCCCGATCCTGATGCATCGGTTTTCGTGCAGCCCCAGACAACTTACTTCACTCACGAGCGGGAAATGGGCCTTTACCTCGCTCTCGTGTCCAGAGTCGATCCATCCCACAATGCGGACGTCTTTAGCACTGGATACGATCACTACGTCCGAGACGCATTGCTGACGATCCAGAGTCAGCGGAGCTTTCAGCCCGACGACGACGCAGAAGTGAGATCAAAGCGCCGACATCGCCTGAACGTCAACGATCCCATATTGGCTATCGTACTCGACTCGTTACGCAGATTCTTCTCTAATTCTGCGGAGTTCAACATTGCTCTGACTGGACTGCTGGCGACGCTGGCCATTAACCCGGATCGTTCCCTGGCAGGATGGCTGACATTCGGTTTGAATGACGAAGCACGGAATCAGTCCGCTGATTCCGGCGCGTTCGCGCCTGCTGACGATGATGGGGATGATCGGTCCATCGATTTCCAGATAGAAGCTAGTTTTGCGCAGGGTTCAAGTCCTCTTCCCGCATCTAGTATGGATGAGCGGTCGCAGCCCGTCATACACTCCATATTCCATGGCCTGGTCGCGCAGCTGGAAATTTACCGCCAAGCCGTCGACAAATTCGACAAGTATCTTCTTGAACGAAGAAGCGGTCTCCTGTTCAATGAGAACCTTACCGATGCCTTGAAGGTGGATTTGGAATTCAGCGAAGATACTTCGTCGGCTAGGGGCGGTTCGCCTGCATCCGCAATAACACCCGAACGCACGTCGACTCCACCAATAAAAAAGCCTACACCTGCGTCGTTCTTCACAAATCTCCTATCACCTAAGAAGAGCAGATCTGCCTCACCCGCCTCTGGCACACCTGTTAGAAGCCAAGTGCAGGCACCGACGCCTAGCAAGGAGTCCAGCCACAATCTGGCTGCGAATCCCTTTGGGCCGCATTATCAGCGGACATCATCAATTGTCGTAGAACCCTTCGTTGCACCTGTACCGTCTTCAGGGCCGTGGGCGCCGATGGAGAACGCCAATTGGAGCGCTGAAGAAGATGTGTTTTCTTCAGCCAAACAGTGGGGTAATGGTGACGGTCGGAGCATCAAGCAAGAGAAGGAACCGGGAAGGGGAAGGCCGACGACAGTCACTCTATCCCGCCTGCTGGATAATGTGGTCATCCTAGAAGAAAGCATCAAAGAACTAGTAGCTATCATCCAAGCAAGGCGCACTCTGGGCATCGACCCGGTTCGCTACCTTTGACTCTAACCTCGCCGACGGCACGGGCCTGTTCTGCGCTTGCGCAGAAAGTTGGTCTACATATTACAGTACTGGTCATACAAATGAATAAATATGTACGGTACCTGTTAACGCAGATGTAAACCATCACGCAACTACTTCACCTTCCGTCCTTTCCCTCTCTTCGCCTTGGATCCAGTGTCATCTCGAGATTTCTCATTTCCAAAAATCTTTTGCTGCAATTTCTCGAAGTCTTCGTCGTTGATCTCGGGTGGCGGGGATGCGGCACCGCGCCGAGACCGCTTCTTAGGTGATTCAGTGTCGTCCACTCCCTTGGCGTGCCGTTTGCTCTTGCCACCTTTCGAATCTGGGCCAGCGTACTTGGCGGCCAGATTGTCGAAGAATCCGTCCATGTCTGGTTTCTTCCTCTTGAGCATGAGCGCCTGCAATGCCGAATGATCCTCCTCCTCCGCGTCTTGCTTGCCCTTGCCTTTCTTTTTCTTTTCAGTAGGCTTTCCACTGCCGTAGAATTCGTCCCAGACGCCGAGCTCCCTTGCCAGCTCTTCTGCTTCCTTGGCCTCCTTCCGACTCTCCTTCTTCCGTACCAGCCTGGCTTTCTCATCCTTTATGCTGCGCTCCCATTTCTTGAAAGCAGGTAGCTCGTTTTTCGCGATCAGGTCAGACACGAGAGCAATAAATCGCGGCTCGTCGTCGATCGTAGAATAAAGGATGTGGTCCATGATGTCCCCTATAACGCCGCCTGTTTCCATGTATGCCTGCTTGAGATCATCGACCTCCTCCTCGGAGCCTAAGCGCTGGAAGTGAACGGGGTATAGAGAACAAAGTATGTGTAGTAAACAGCACCTTGATACTCCTTCTTCATCTCGTCAAGCTTCTCCTTGGTGACCCTGTCGAACAAGTCTGCGAAATACGCCTCCCACCCATCCTCGCCGGCACTGAGCTCGAAGCCCTCGTCCGTCTTACCCGTGCGGTCGTACCGCTGTCTCCGCTTCTCGTCGCTCAGCACGGCATACGCAAATCCAATCTGCTGGAACTTGGCGGACGCCTCCGCTCTCGCCGAGGCAGACGACGAGGTGTGCTTGTCGGGATGGAAGCGAAGGGCGTGGCGGCGGTAGGCGCGCTTGATATCGTCGGTAGATGCATTGCTTGTGAGTGAAAGGACGGCGTATAGGTCAACGCCTTCTTGACCGGGAAAGAATTGGCTTATTGGGTCGTCGTCCATGGTTGATGAGCGTCGGTCGCGGATCAATGTATGTCACATACCGCGTTTTGTTACGCGACTGGTCACAGTCACGTGTGGTCACGTGTTTCAAGCGAGCGGAGAATATTCACGCGAGTGGCAGTTCTGGTGTTCCCTGAATTCTGCGCGTACTGTGCAAGCGTCATTGAACTTTGGGGGTGCTATTCGCGAGCTGATTGGTTACCTACGCTCTTGTAGCACATTCCTAGCTCAGCTCTATTGAAATGTATATCCTGACCCAATCCAATGGGTATGTTGTAGTGTACCTCATCAGTCCTCCATACCATCCATACTCGCGCTTGGCTCACCACTTGCTCAAAACGTTTTCTGCACGAATACAAATACCAGTTCGTAAGTCGTAATTTAACCTGTAACAAGATTCTCGTTTCGTAACGCTGCCTGTCGTGCAGCGGGGGAGGGAGGTGACGGCAGCAAGCCGGCGGCGTTGAGACGGGTATTATCTACAGAGAAGACCTGGTCCTACAGGAGAAGAGACACATGGATTATTCGGACAGATTCCTTCATCCGTCCTAAAGAAAGAGAGAGATTCGCTCCTAGGGTGTCGTCCAGTCTTCAAAGCATTATCACTCGATCAAAAGAGGTGGGTCAGTCATAGAAAGTCTCTGCGCCTCGCTGACTTCGCCCTTTTCGTCGGGTCTGCTTTTTCTTCGCCTGCGTTCGCTTGAGACCGCTGGGGACGCACATGCCCGTCAGGGGTCTGTCAGAGAGCGGAAGGGACACAGAGACGCACATGACATCTTCGCGTCAAGCAGGCCGCGCTCAAAGTCCGCGAAGCAGCGGAGACCCACGCCAAACGTCGCGAGCAGCAAAAGGAAGGCGACGATGGCTGCCAGACGTTAGCACAACAGGCGGGAAGGACAGCGGGACCCAGCTACGCACTGAAAAAGGAGAGGGTGGCCCTCGTGCTTCGGTATTGGGCGCGAGACGACGGCTGATAAAAGCGGACAAACTTATACACTGCAGATAACGATCAGGAAATGTCTGTGTTGGGTTTTACATCACTCACGGACTGTGGAGGTCAACGCAAGGCGGTCGCCAATCAGCACCGCCCCTCAACATGACAGATAGATGCTTACAGTAAGTTTGGGCAGCCAACATCAACGCCAACGAGGCCGACATCAGCCTGAAAAGAAAATAGTTCAACCCAACGGAGTTACGAATCTTCCGATCATCTGGTGACACACCATTTAATCTCCCTTTGGAGAGCAAGAGAACAGAGCCCTAGCAAAATAAGCACAACAGGAATGGCAGTGATTGTCACCGCAAATTCGGCGGAATCCTTTCGAAGGACGACGATGAGGAGCTGGGATAATAATTTAATCAGAGGGTAACCCATAATATCTGCATGACACGCACCTGCATCGTGACGCCGGTGAAGCAGAAGAAGTCGAACTTGAGGAGACATAGCATGATTTGATAGTATTCGTACATGCCTATGTTTTATCAGTCAAGTCAGAGAGCAATATAAACTTGTCTGAGGGACTGACTTTTCATTCGCGGGTTTGCTCCGACCACATGGAAGATAGTCCAGCTGCATAATGGGTGTGAGCACGAATAAATGTCAGCAAACAGATCTCACAAACCCAAATTCACTATACAGCTCTTTCACCCAGAACGACATCGTCGCCAAGGCCAGCGATATTATAATAGGCGCAACTGATATAAGATGAGACGATGTCGAGGTGACACGAGGAGAACAGGCTGACCGATCAAGAACGGTTCTACGCGTTTAAACAGTCTTTCGCCGCTGCCATTGCAGTACTTCATCGCGCCATGATTACACGAGACTTGAAACAAAGCTGACACCAATCACGTACGAAAGCAGATTCAACATTTGCACATTCTGTTTGTACAAGCGCCGTGCGTGTCTGAGTGACTTGCAGAGAAGCGAACACAATAAGCGCCGTGTGGAAAGCTGTGAGCAGAGCAGTCAGCATTGGATGACATAACATTAATCGGGCAGAAAAGGCTCACCCAAGATGCCAAAAAGCTGTATGGTATTGCGTAGACGCAGCGCATCAAATGCCATGGCGAGCTCGAAGATCCTGTAAGAGGTTGGCGACTTAGGGACGCCTCGTAAGAATACATCGTCGAATACGCACTCAGCAAGCGCAAAAAGTGCCAGATAACATGGCAGGGTCTACTAGCAGTCAGAGAGTGTTTGAGGTAAAGTGAGCTTTCCAAAGTACCTTGTATCGGCTGTCGCTGTTGAGATCGACCCTGGGTTCCACCTTTCGAAAAGCCCAATCAGACGAACAGTCGGAGTATTATTCTCCCAACATGACGAACCATGCCAAATATGATCCCAACCATCGTTAGTACTACGATGGCCTCTGAAAAAAGTCGAAGAATTCTCTGTCAGTTGGCGAAGCGCCCAACTCAAGGGAACCACGACTAACGGAACGTTACTACCGATCCATTCCAGCTGGTCAGTGGGACTGGAATAAAGACAAAGAAGAGGCAAACGGACTTGTTCCTATGAAGAACTTTTGCGCCTTCGTACCCAGCAGCGGTTCGATGGCCATGATTCGTTTGTCGTTGTGGAGAGAGAGCGGTCGAAACAAATCAACGCAACGCAACGCAACAAGTTTCTGCCAAGACCGTCCGGGACGGCCATCAAATTTCCTAAATTAGATATACCGGGATGACCAGCCCAATGCATGGGACATAGCGAGCCTACTACAACACTGAATGTTGGTACAAATCATCAGATGGGAACTGAACAGGAGGCCAAGGGTTCGAGCCGCATGTCCGACTTGAGCTGCCCTTCTCTCAGCCCTCGCTTCGCTGTTTCCCCGATAGACTGCTTCGTGCGGAAGATGCAATTTCCCGTCGAAACCGCGCGGATGCAATACATATCAGATCCACAACAGATTGTAAGTGTGAGTTCCCTTGCCGGTTGATCACACAGCGAGGGTCTTGCTATGCTATGTATATCGGTGCTAGTGAGACTGACGATCTCCGAGTCGGGGCTCACCGGAGGTCAAGTTGGTCAATCCTCGGGCCAATGTAAGTTACCAAATGGTTTCTAATAATGAAACAGTTGTACAAAGACTAATATTGAGAGTACGCTACCTGATAAAGATCTAAGTGAGTACATACCCTCAGTCTCAGTGGGTCGGTGGTAACGCGATGCTAAGCTCATTACATAAGCTTGTACTGTACCATAGTGCAACATTGAACTCCAACAGTTTCTTCATTTAAAATTATCGGATGAAGAAGAACCCTTTCGTCGGGGTACGTGTACGCGGGGAGGAAGTCAATGATACAGTACAGTTAAGGAATTTTGCTACAGGGGGTCTGCGCAGAATAGATGGGTTATATTAGATTTAGAGGTTGCCGTTGCCCCAAGCACAGGGAACACAAGCATATTATAGGCGCACAATCTTGCAAGGAAAACTTGAATTGGGGAATGAAGAGCGACGACTAAGAAATTCCTGCTAACTTGTTTAGCAGGTCTTACAAACGGAGTCCACAAATCACTGTTTTCAGATTTTGGCAGGGCGTTGCAAGCCCCGCGTGATCGTGTGAACTTACTACTTCTTATACTACTCTCTATCCTTAAAACACATTACTTCAAAACAGTTGTTGGTGTCATGATTTTTTGAAACCCATTCTCACTCCTGAGTCTACTCCTTAGAACATCACTTTAAAACACTTCGTACATACATTTTTCTGACTATAGGCTCTTTACATTACCTCTTTCTTTGTTCACCATCCCAGCACTTGCTTTTGCTTGCTGAATGTTCTGTTTCTTTACTTCATTGCTGGTTAAATCTATCTTAATCTATCCATCTTGGGGGTCTGGTCTAAACCCGATTGTCAGTTATAGCATTATTACCAACTATAAAGGTTCACTATTTCTTGAATGTCTTGTCTCTTTAAATTTGAGCTTTGCCTTTCATCTCTCATTCTGTTATAATTTTTGTATTGAAGGTACGTACTTGTGTGCATTTGTGTGTGAGTAATGTCTACTTATGTACTCCCTGCTGCCCATGTGGGTGAAAACCAGAATGTTCCATTATCTGCATCCACATCCATCTTGTCTCAAAATCTATGTATTGACAATTTCTTTGATGGATTTGAGCAACCCAGCCAACGATCACTGGTACCCCACACCAACCCTTACACTATTACCTGTGAGGATCATGGGCCATCCTCACATAAACAGATGTGCTATATAAGGTCCGCCAGGCATGGTCAAGGGATTGACCATTGCTGCCCTTTTGGCGCAGCGGGTTGTGACGCTGTTGGCGGACACGTGACGTAATTCCTAACATTACCACTCCTATCTACTATTCTTAAACACTTTACTTCAAAATGTTTCTTGGTGTGGTATTTTTGTTGGTATAGGAAGTACATTATTTTAAACCACTTTGTGTATACATTGTTACATCATCTAACTCAATTTAAATCCCCCCTTAGATTGCTGAAGAACTGAATGAACTATAATTTGTGTGTGATTTTATGCTGCACAGCTACAGTATATATATAAAATTGTAATTATTTCATTGCCAGTAATCACAAACAGTTGTACATAGATCCTTTACAGTTAGCAGGCCCTGCCGCGTACTGCGGCCTTATGCCTTATTGTTCAGATTTGGACTAACGGGTGCTGTGCTGAAGCTGAGCGCGTTCGCTGCTGCTGTGCATTTTAGTGCACGTGCCCCCGCACTTGTTGCCTGCCCGCCAACGTCGCGTCGAACGGTGGTATTGACTGACTCAACCATCCAACGACCATCTGCATTGCAACCAACAATTTGTTTCATCTCATGCTAAGTTTGACTCTCCGCGTACAATGCCAACCTCACCGCAGCAAACGTCGCCCGACGAAGCTCCACTCTCAATGAGCCCCAGGACCTCGTCTAAAGATCGGCCTCTTGACTCTTATTCGCCGGGCGTATATTTTGGGCCGTTGCAATCACCAGAGAAACGATTTTTGTCTTTCGCTTCTCGCCTTTCTACCCTCAAAAACGATATCCGCGTCGCGTCTCTGCGACTATCAACTACTGAACGCAACGAGACTACCGAACTGAATGACAATGCGAACGCTGATGACTTGGGGCATGCCGATGATCAAGGCTCGCCGAATGCTACTTCCGAGGTTGAGCATATCTTTCTCGACGGTGAGCCTTGCTCATTAGCTTATGGACATTTCGCGCCAATCCATCCATTTTCCACAGAACCATCTTCTGCACTAGTCGACCGAATCATCCGCGCTCAGGGTAACCCATCACCGCCTCCGGGCCAGAACGAGTTTATCAAGAGCGTGTCTTTGTCATATAAAGGGCCCTCTTCCCCCTTACTAATAGACATATCTGCCCCTCCAACCCCACGCCCGCCAACTGCGCAGAACGTCGCACAGGATTCCGAGTCTGCTCTACTCATCAGAGGGGGCCCGAATCGCGACGTACCTCTACTTGTTGACCTGGAGACGACGTTGTATTCACCATTGGCTTCTCTGCACATTAGATCTCCATCCCCTTCACCCGGAGCGGACGATGAATCTCCACTCGATCTCATCTCCTTCGACGCTGTCGTTACATCAGCTCCAGGTGTTCCTCCAAATAACGCGGGCCCCTCTACCTTGAGACCTTCATTCAAGAACCTGAAAACCATAGACGACATTTTGTCAAATTCGCCTTCCCCAGCATCAACCAGACATCCGCTTATCATGTCAGATGACAGAAAGGCCGCATCCATAACGGAAACGCTATTGCCCATATCCCCGCTACAAGAACCACGCGAGCTCCTGGCGAACGCAAACGGTGCTGCGTCTCCCGACGCTTCTGAAGCGAAGCCAGAACGGGATACCGAGCATGTTTTTCCCTCACAGCCACCTTCTGACGTCAAGACCCCGTTCTCGATAAACTCCACAGACTCGCTTTTCCTCTCTGCCGAACCCGGCCTTTTGTTACAGCCTATTCCTCGTCGCTCCCCTCGTCGCAGCACTACCCCCCTGCGCATCATTCCTTACGACACCCCAATCCCACCACGGAAGAAAGGGAGAGAAAGATCTCTTTCATTGGATGAGTATACAGACTACACCAAGGCTGAGGGGAGCCGAAGTGCGACCAATGGACCAGAGCGCGACGTGTCACGAGGGACGCCTTCGCGGGATGTTGGTGCAGCGCTCGAGGTCAATATGGATTCTGAACGGAGGGAAGACGAACCGACCACTCTGCAGAATGGTTTTGACACAAAGAAGGAGGAAGGACCACGTGTGCTCAAAGAGGCAATCGATACGATTCCGCCTGAGCCGACGACCTCGCTTTTGGAGCCGTCGGAGGTGACTCGGACGAGTCATCTCGTTGACACTTCCTCTCCCGTAGCGAAGGGGAATGTCGCTCTCATGACCCCACGCCGCCCCTCAACTCCAGTCTTCCGTCCGCCCGGTGGCAGCGCCAGTTTGCCAGGCCCCTCCGTCTTCGACCCTAATTTTGCTACCCCAAGCCGCATCGTAGCTTCTCCCAGAAAATTCATGGCTGACACCACGAGCGATAATATTGGCACCCCCGCCCGTGCAGCTCAGACGGCCGCCCGCAGGATATTGCTGACTCCCACCGTGCATTCGACCGAGACGGCCTCTCATTCCGCATCACCTGACGTCATGCAAAGCCCTAGGAGAGTTCCCGCCAACTCTACGCCTCGGCCGCCTCCTAGACTTGAGACCCCCGTCTATATGCTTGCTCCCACGCGAAGCGCGTCTGAAGGGCCCAGTGCCTTCGGCCCGAGAACGCCCGTCAAGCCTCGTTTTAGCTCTGCTGAGCCAGCTCCATCTGCCCCGCTTGGGTGGAACGAGAGCCTTGGCCTGCCTGGTCAAGGCTTGTTCAAGGCTCGGTCAGCCATGAGGCTGCCATTTCCTATCACTGCGCCAAATCGACCGGCGGCGATAGCCGAGGAGGACGAGACTCCAGCGCGACCCAGAGCAGAACACCCCGCCGCGACTCTCGTCGGCGCCCAGCCTGGAGCGCCGCCGTCCAGCCCTGCGAAATCTGCATTGCGGCAGCCCTCCACAGCTAGCACGAGCAGGATCCCCAGGATCGGCGCCAAACCATATGCGAGGCCTATGAGCGCCAAGAAAGAGCCCTCCACATCCCATCAGCGCGGCGCTCCCGATATCGCGGTATGTAGTGCATGTCTTGTGATTGCTATTTGTGCTCATAGGCCGCCCCGCAGCCCAAGGGCCGGATCGCCAGTGCTGGCGACACAAGTTCAAACAATGTGGCCACCGTACCTGTGCGCTCTGCTGCTGCACCTCTTACACGCGATAAGCCTCTCACCTCAAATTCTGCGCCTACTGTGACGGCGAAGAGGAAACGAGAGACGAGTGAGCCGAAAGCGCAGAAGCAAGCTCCTGTGGTCGTGCTCCGGCAGGTGCCCCGAGATCAAATCCCCGTCAAATTTACGACAGGCCGCCCGAGGAAAGAAATACAACCTAGCATCAGAGACGCATCCGTCAAGATTGGAAGCTCCAAAGGGCCGTCTACGAGTGTCTTAACACCTGCACTATTGAAGCAATCCGAGCCACAGTCTCAGCATAACCACCAGACCGAGGAACCACATAATGCGCCACTTCTGGGATCTCTGCCGCTCGGAGACGTTCAACGCGCAGAAATTGCTCCGGGTGAGACAACCCCTCCTGCCTCGCCGACACCCTCGAAACGGGACAATGTACCGGCAGTCCCGTCGCGATATAGGACGACGAAAGTCGCCCCGGATGATGCCGCGTCTGCCCCTTCGACGAGCGAGGACACAGCGAGAGGCTCCCGCGAGCGACGACGAACGACTCGCCCACGGAAGCCCGCGTCGAGTGCGTCTGGAACACTTGAGCCGCGGCCCGTGTCCCGGCGGAAGGCAAGCGCCGATACACGCTACGACGGGCTCTCGATCTTGGGAATGAGCTCCGTGGCGCTCAAGGCTCTTACGTCTTCCAACACCGTGAAGAATCAGCAGTACGTGGCTGCCAAGCTGGAGACCGAAGTTGTTCGGGTGGGAGGGACTAGACCTGACAGCCCTGTGATTAAGATACGGACAATATCCCAGAAGCAGATGGAAGAGATGAAGAAGAGCCGGCAGGAACGCGCAGAGAGAAGAGCACGTAAGAGCTTAGAATGGCAGGATTTTGAGCCGGGCGAGCGCGATGATCGGAGCTGCGCGGACTTGGACGACTGTTTCCAGGAGAGTTCAGACGACGACAAGGACGTGCCGCTCCGACATCGTAGAGGGCCTGGAGACGAGGAGGGCTACGAGACTCCTGATCGGGCCGAACAGCTTGTGAAGCGGGCGAGGTTTGGGGAGAGCGAGGAGGAGGCGAGGGAGAAGAAACGGGTCAAATGGGATCGTGGTCTGTGGAAGGCAGTCTATCTCGACGAAATACAACTCGGGGGGCGGACGCGGCCGGTTACTGATGTTGTCAAGAAAGGATGTCTGGCTCCTTCAGCCAAGGTAATTCATTGGGTTTCTGGGTGTCTATCATCATTCTTTGTTCATTGGGGTGTCCTTTGCAGACTCAACGGCTGGATACCTTAGGCAATCTGCTGAACACGGATTCACCGCTGGGCGATATCGTTCATGAAAGCATCGTCGTGAAAAAATTTGTTTACGACTCAGACTTGGAGGCTCCCGCTGTGAGCAGGACAAGGTCAAAGAGCAAGAAAGCTAAATCATGATCGACTGCCGGAGGACTGGCTTTAGTCGTACTATATCTGGACAAGGGGAAAGAAGTAATGGATATCTATAGTTTACGATCTTGTATCAAGGACGATATGCCTAAATTTGATTGCGATAGAAGCTTCATCATCTGGGAGCTGAAGCGCTGAAGGCTTCTCCAAGTTCAGGTTCACGTGAGCCCATGCACCACGTCCTCGGCGGTTAGCACGTAGATAGACCGCGGGTAAACGTAATTGGGGAATTGCATGTGCATACGCCGTTACAGACCCTCTTATACCTTATCTGCCGCAGCTCCTTAAAGTAATCATGTCTGGACTGAATCCTACATCACAATACATCCTGAGTAGCAGGTATTGCGATGGCGGCATCCTGCATCAAATAGTGTACAATGAGAGGATGATCGCACAGCGACTATGCAACTGCGTTGCTTCCCGCCAAATCCATATCGCCAAAGGCAACCCTCTCGGCTCGTTCATCCGGAAGCGGAGGATATGGCGAGAGCAAGCGAGGCATGCTGATGTGAGATGCGCCGGCAGGATCAAGCACAATCACTTTGACGGTCCCATTTTCCTCATGGCGTCCCTAGCTCTCAAATAATTCCCCCAGAGCCCTTTCCATTCGTCGCCCTGCGCCCCCGGCCCGTCTGCGCCCACGCCAGCCCAGCCAAGCGCACGCTCGTAGCACTCGAGCGCGCGGGCGGGGTCCTTCTTCTCGCTCAGCACGCCGAGCAAGTTCCACGCCTCCACCGCCGTTCTCTTCGCGTCGCGCAGCAAGTCCGACGCCGGACGGGACATGTGGACGGACACCGCGTATCCAGGAAGGAGCGGCGCCTCAGGAGCTGGCGGGTAGGCTGTTTGCGATGAGGGCACGTCGGGTCCGCTAGCGGGCAGACCGCATAGCGTGAACGCGATGCGCTCCGCGGACGTAGCTGCGGAACGGAGGTGGTCCGAAGACACGGAGACCGGTTCATGTCGCGCGTAGAGCACCTCGGCTAGCTGGAGCGAGATGACCGAGGACCAATGAAGCACATAAAGGTAATGGAGAACTCGTGGAGGTGTGGCATCAGCAGGAGGCGGGCGTCCTAAGATGGACCCGAGGGTGGAAAGCGACGTCTCCTGCGCCTCTTGAGCTTGCTGGAGTAGACCAGTTCTTGCAAAGTGCATGGACAAGGACAGGAGGGTCGATGCTAGGACGCGTTGGGCTAGGGGTGACAGGGTAGTTTCGGGTATGGCAGGGGGCGAGGTAATGGGTACATTGTCGTCGACGCCTCGCGAAATGTTCACTGCTCGGCGCCACCAAAGAACAGATTCCTCCGACTCTCCATGACGGTAAGCGAGGTTTCCGAGTCTAAGGGCGGACTGAGCCGCCTCGACGCCGAGGGGTGGAGGCAGCATCGTCCAGACGCGCTGGACATGCGATTTGGCTTCCAGAAAAGCCTGGGCCGTCCCTATCTCTTCCAGCACATCAGCGTGGCGCATAAGCAGTTCCATCAGCGTCGAGGGACGTAATTTGCCCGCAGTGAACCTGTTCTCGGCGATGGCGATAGCGGCGCGTAAGTACTGATCTGCGTGTGCAAGCCGGGCGTCCACGACAACCAGCCCGCCTCCTGTGGGATCTCGTTCTGTAGGCGCTGCATTTGACTGGATCACGGCAGTAGTCGACCCGATGCCCCAGTTCTGCGCCATCCATGCAGCGCGCACCGCGTGTCTAGCGATGAAACCCAGCGCGGGGTCCGTCCCGCCCTCCTCGCGAGCCCAACCCCACAGGCGCGTCTCTTTATCCGTCTCCGGTGCCATTTCGCGGTACTCGACCCATTGGTGCGCGAGCTCGAAACTGGTGCCAACTATGACACTCAGGGCAGCGACGCCCACGAACGTCCACTTGAAGAACCGCTTGACGGAGCTGAGGATGACGCTGGCGTCTCCAGCGAAGTTGCTGGCTTGAAGGAACGGAGGGTCGTTGGCACCGTCGTCTCGTTTCCATGGCGTATTAGTGGCTTGCGACGGTGATTCGGCGGCGGGACGAATCTGTGACGCGTATCTGAGCGGCAGAATCCGCGGTCGCAGAACGGGGTGGGCGAGGATGTGTTGAGCTAGCCGTAGGTAACGCCTAGTCATGGTGCAGCGAGACAATTGCTCACGTAGAGTTGCGCATCGTAGTCAGTGAACAGGATTGTGTGAGTTGCTGATGGAATGCAACTACTGTGTACCACTTAGTCTCTTCGCCCTCGTCTTCGACCATTCATCTCGTTTACCCTCCCAAAGCGTCCTATACCAGCCTTGAGTTGCTTTGAGATAGCATCCGCATCGGCTCTTAATTTACCTTGGTAATGTGCACTTCTCTAAGCAGCCTTATCAGTATTCCTCGACCCTGACCAACACTTACCTTTGCAGCTTACTTGGCCTCGATATGTCTCTCCCCCAAAACTTTCCTTTAGCGCCGTACCCTACCAAGTCTTCTTTTGAGTCTGCTCATTTGGGTATGAATATCCTGTTATTTGCCATCAGTTCGATGCTCATTCATGTTTCTATTCCCAGGTGAACCTCGGTAATGATTGCGTAGATTTCGCCAACAATCAACATATTTTCCGTCGTTCAGTTTTGTGGCCAGTTCTCGTCTCTCGTACGATATCCGATTTGCGACACGCACGACACAATAATGTTCTCAATACTGGTATTCTCTCTGGCCATTCCGAGTGTCATTGCCGTGAACACGTGTGTAATCGACATGTGCACTGAGAGCAGCGGCAACATTAAGGTGGCATTGTACGACACAGTCGGCGGCGATTGCAGTGGCTGGGCACAGAATGTACTTGTGAGTGGGTGTGGAGTCGGGTTCCAGGAAACGAAATGCCTCGTGGACTGCAACGGCATATATTCGTGGCACGGCGCGTATTGGGGAGCCATGGGATGTATGGGGCTAGGTTGGCCATGCGGATCCACACGAGATTGTCCCCCGTCCGTGCAGAACGTCTGCCAGATGGCAGCACCATCTGTAGCTCCGCCGGCGACGACGGCAGGCGCAAACCCTGGGCTTCCACCCTCCACCTCTGCTGCAAACAACCCCCCAGCTACTCCGAGTCAATCGTCTAATCCAGATGGCACTTCGAGTCCAATAGACAATCTGTCTGTTCTATCAACATGCAAACCATGTGGAACAAGTCAATGCGATTTTACCAGTGATGTAGATCTCTTGCTTAATGTGACATCGGATGGACAGACTGATCATATTTCTAGTCCAGCCTGACTCCCACGACATACGATCTCACAATAGGCAGCCCCGTGTCAAATTGTCAGAATGGAGCCAACTCCACTGTGACAAGTACCGTTGGAGGATCAATTTTAATAGGCGATTCGTGGAGTTCCGGTGCTTCTATTGGCCTAGACCTTGGTCCATTGAGCATTCGTGCTGGTGGCAATTGGTCCCAGTCGCATTCAATCTCGTGGTCGCAATCAATCTCTATTCAGATTCAACCTGGACAAAAAGTAAGGGGGTATTGCTGCCTGTGTTTTCTGAAACTCACCAGGATCTCAGGGTGTTCTGGTTGCGACAGTGGAATATAAGAGGTCCAGTGGTAGTATGAAAATTGCGGGGAAAGACACTTCAAGGTATATTCGTCTTCCCACATAATTTCGTTCTTCCAAGATTAATTTTGGGAAAATAATGTCCAAATCGACAGCCCTCTACAATTTCCGGTGATCTCGAATCAACCCATTAGCGTCCTAACTGTTGGGCCAGAAATAATTCCCTGCGCATCTGAATTTAGCGCTAATACCTCGAGCAATTCCCAGTGTGCAAGCGCCGGGGTGCGGTGGGGCACAGACGCACTTCCAACACCTTTTGTGGCAACGCTGGTGGTATTGATCTCTTTGTTAACGCATTTCCTCTAAGTTTAGTTATCAGGGTATTGCTTGGGACTTATGTTTCTTTTGCGTATGCTTGGTTTATGTTTCCGGGCTGTATATCTGTCCTGCCTTATGTGCTACCATCCTTGTAAAATTGCTAAATGAACAAGCGGATTCTGTATCAGTTTGTAGTAAACGTTGGCTGATCTGTTCAAATTGATAATGGGACCGCTTAAAACCCTAACATTTGCGTATGTGTTGCCTTATACAGGATGTCTTCTTCCCAGTGGACAGATCACCGTCTCCTCACCGTCTCCTCACCTCGTCTTCGTTCACCGGCGCTCATCATTTGACCATTCAACTCGTTCACCCCCTCGGAGCACCCTCTAGCCAGCAACACCAGCCTTGAGATGGCTTCCGTATTGCCTCTTTATTGTACTTCACTAGCGTTCTCGACCCTGACCGACCCTGAGTTTTACGGGTACCTTACTTTGACATGTCTCTCTTGCAAAAATTTTCCCTCTCCCCACCAAGTCTTCTTCTGAGTCCGCTCGTTCAGGTATGAATACCCTACTATTTACCATCAGTTAGATGCTCGTTTCACATTATGTTCTCAGATAAACATCATTACAGTAATAATTAGGTGTGTGGATTTCGCGAACAATCAACATATTTTTTCCATCGTCCAGTTTTGTAGCCGGTTCTCGTCCCTCGTACCCGACATCCGATTTGCGGCACGCACGACACAATAATGTTCTCAATACTGGTACTCTCTCTGGTCATTCCGAGTGTCGTTGCCCTGAACACGTGTGCAATCGAAATGTGCACCGCGAGCAGCGGCAACATTAAGGTGGCATTGTACGATACAGCTGGCAGCAATAATTGCCATGGCTGGGCACAGAATGTGCTCGTGGAGGACTGTGGTGTCGACTTCCAGGAAACGAAGTGCATCGTGGACTGCAGCGGCATATATTCGTATCGCGGCGCGTATTGGAAAGCTATGGGATGTGATGGGCTAGGTTGGCCATGCGGATTCGCACCGTTGTGTCCCCCGTCTGTGAAAGACGTCTGCCAGAGAGCAGCTCCCTCTGTGGCTCCGCCGGCGGCGACAGGCGCAAACCCTGGGCTTCCACCCTCCCCCTCTAATGCAGGCAACCCCCCAGCTGCTCCGGGTCAATCATCTTTTCCAGATACCCCCTCAAGTCAATCCTCTACTCCAGATGATACTTCGAATCCAATATCTAATTTGGACAATCTGTCTGTTCTATCAACATGCCAACCATGCGGCGCGAGCCAATGCGATTTTACCAGTGATGTAAATCTCTTGCTTGATGTGACATCGGATGGACATATGATCTTCTTTCTAGTCCAGCCTGACTCCCTTGACGTATGGTCTCACAATAGGCAGCCCCGTGTCAAATTGTCAGAATGGAACCAACTCCACTGTGACAAGTACCGTCGGAGGATCAATCTTAATAGGCGATTCATGGAGTGCCGGTGGTTCTATTGGTATAGCCGTTGGTCCCTTGAACCTTCGTGCTGGTGGCAATTGGTCCCAGTCGCATTCAATCTCGTGGTCGCAATCTGTCTCTATTCAGATTCAACCTGGACAAAAGGTACAGGGTTGCTGCTGCCTGCATTTTCTGAAACTCACCAGGATCTCAGGGTGTTCTGGTTGCGACAGTGGAATATAAGAGGTCCAGTGGTAGTATGAAAATTGCGGGGAAAGACACTTCAAGGTATATTCGTCTTCCCACATAATTTCGTCTTCCAAGATTAATTTCGGGGAAAATAATGTCCAAATCGACAGCCCTCTACAATTTCCAGTGATCTCGAATCAACCCGTCAGCGTCCTATCTGTTGGGCCAGAAATAGTTCCCTGCGCATCTGAATTTAGCGCTAATTCTTCGAGCAATCCCCAATGTGCAAGCGCCGGGGTGCGGTGGGGCACAGACGCACTTCCAACACCTTTTGTGGCAACGCTGGTGGTATTGATCTCTTTGTTAATGCGTTTACTCTGAGCTAGACTCCAGAGTATTACTTGGGACTTTTGTCTCTTTTGGGTTTGCTCGGTTTATGTTTCCGGGCCGTATGTCTATATCCTCTCTCCTTTCTACGATATCTGCCTTGTGCGCTACCATCCCTGTATAATTGCCGAATGGACAGTGAATTCTGTGTACACAGAAAATTTATAGTACTGTAATGAGAGCTTCAAGACATTGTAACCGAATGGCGATCTGTAAGCCGCACACCATTGGAACGCGTGGCCGAGTGGGAAATTGGACGCGACGACGAATCAACGCTTGCGCCCCTGCATATGACCCTACCATTGGTAAAATGACTCAAGCCATCGGCGTCAGGGGACACAGCGGGCAAGCAGCATTCCAGCCACGCCCGTCGCGAGACGATGTCGTCTATGACTTGGCCTCCATGTCAATTCAAAGTTCCTCAATCTGGTCATGCACCTTTCTCGGCGATTTCATGATGGCTCTGAAGGAAATTTGCTGTATGAGCGCCTTAACGCCTCCAGCCCTGCGCGTACCTCTGCTCATCCACAACCGAGGTATGGAATTTCTCATGTTGACCCCCACGTAGCTATTCATTCTTTCCCCACTAGCATTGTATCCAAGGCGGACATCAAGTGGGAACCAATCACCGTGTAATCCACCTACGACCTGGTTTTCACAGCCTTTGTACCGGATATCCGACTGACGACGACGTGTCATGTTCTCTTTACTGGTCCTCGCTCTGGTCGTGCCAAGCGTCGTTTCCGTGAGCACATGCATAGTCGAGATGTGCACCGAAAACGGCGGTAACATTTTCCCATCTGTGAAAAACGTTTACCAGATGGCTGCTTCCGCTGCTCAGACGATGACGACTCGTGCAAATCCTGGGACTACATCTCCTAAGGGCCCTACCACTTCAATTCGATTATTAAATTCCGATACCATGTCGAGCCAATCTTCTAACCCCGTGGCTCTTGTGATTAGGGCAACGACGACGGCCAGTACCACTAATACATTTTCTAGCTCTTCTGCAAGCAGCACTTCTTTAAGTCAAGATACCTCGAGCCAATCATCTGAATCCGCAACGACGACCCGTACCACTTCTACGTCTTCTAGCTCTTCTACGAGCCTCACTTCAAATGGAGGCACTTCAAGTCGATCATCCAGCCTGGCAACTCCAGTGACCCAGACGGTGATTCGCACGATTTCTGGGCCTTCATCCTCTTCTGCAAACCCCCCTATACGTACTTCCGGTCAGCCATCTAATACGTCCACTCCATCGTCTCCAGATAGTAAGTCCACTTCATTGTCTCCAGATGATACATTCACTCCATCGTCTACAGATGGTACGTCCACCCCATCGTCTTCAGATGGTACTTCCACTTCATCGTCTTCAGATGGTACCGAGACTCAATCATCTATTCCAGAAGGTGCTTCAAGTCAACCATCTGACCCAGGCAGCACTCCAAGTCAACGGCCAAATGTAGACAACCTGTCCCTTCTATCGACATGCGAACCCTGCGGAACGAGCCAATGTGGTTTTACCAGTCATGTAGGTCTTATTGCTTGAAATATTGGATTGCCTGGTTGATCGTCTTTCTAGTCCGACCTACCTCATACGACGTATGGTCTCACATTAGGTAGCCCCGTGTCAAATTGTCAGGATGGAAGCAATGACACCGTGTCAACTACGGTCGGAGGATCGATCGTAATAGCAGATTCATGGAGTACTGGTGTTTCTATTGGTCTAGCCCTAGGTCCCTTGAGCATTCGTGCTGGTGGCAATTGGTCCCAGTCGCATTCCATCTCTTGGTCACAATCTATCTCGATTTCAGTTCCACCCGGACATAAGGTATGAGCCCACTGCTGCCTATATTTCCCTGCACAAACGCTAATACCGATATCCAAGGGTGTTGTCGTTGCGATGGTGCTATACCAGAGGTCCAATGGAAGTATGAAGATTGGACAGAAAGACGTTTCAGGGTAATATATCCATCCCCCCCTCAATTTCGGGAATTAACACTCGAATCGACAGCCCTCTACAATTTCCAGTGATCTCGAATCAACCGGTCAGCGTCGTATCCGTTGGGCCCGAAATAGTCCCTTGCGCGTCTCAATTTAGTGCCAATGATTCGAGCAACCCTCATTGTGTAAATGCTGGGCTGCGGTGGGGCACGGATGCACTCCCGATGCCTTTCTTCGCCACGCTGATGGTGTTGGCCTCTTTGTTGACGCATCTCTCTTAGGTTACTGTAAATGCTTGGGTTTCTTTGGGACTTATTATTTAGTTTTTATATATATCTTATTTCCATCTTATTTTCGAGCCCGTACTTTTGTGCCGTCTCTCCTTTGTGCCGTCTTCAATCTCGGCGTCCACACCGTGCCAGAAATGGCAGAGATGGCGATAGGTGTGAGGGAGCAAGGACGTTCTCTCGCCTTTGTTGCATGTCGAATTTTTGCCACAGAGTTCTGAGTCGTTCTCTGCGCACAATGATTGCCATACAGAACTACAAAAACCAGAGACTTGAGCACCTACCGAACCCAACAGCGAATATAATTGTTATCTCAGCCCATTGCTCCAGGAGCGAGACTTGCGATCAACGTCTCGGAAATGAGATAAATTTGTTTGAGGCATGTAGCAAACCACTGTTCATCAAGCCTTCCTTTTCGTTGTGCGTGTTCAGTGGCCAAGGGACTCTCGCCCTCCAACGAGGTGGCCCCATCGAGGCTGACGTTTTCCATACGCTGCTCCAGGGACGGACTGGAAGAGACTGTGGACAAAGCCTCCATGAGCACACCCTCGAGAGCCTTCGTGTTTTGCACCCAAGATTTCAATTCGGCGAGAATGGACGCATGGTCCTGCGGCGCATACAAGGAAGAGACAAGCTCATCCGCTGTCACGAGAACAGCCGACGAGAGGCCTGGAAACCGATCCAAAGTCGCGTTTGATGGTCTTGTCTGAGCGAGCAGGCGGATGGTACGCTTTTGCAGCAAGTTTGTGCACCGCAGCAGGGCATGAACCTGTAAATTTGCCTGTGGAAAATGGCCCACTGCGGAGCGGGATGCTGCGTACCTTCTTCGCTCGTTCTAATTCACATGCCTGCATCTTGCTGCTTGCGAGTCCAAGCTGAGCCCAGCCGTCATCAGCCTCCTCACCCTCGTCTTTAGCACCATGTTCATCCTCAATCATCTCGTTCAGCTCCCTCAAAGCATCCTCTAGCGCAGCCACGTCAGCTTTAAGTCGCTTTGAGACGGCCTCTACGTTTTCTCTTGAAATTTCCTTCGCTCTCTCCGTCAGGTCATGCACCTCTCCCGTCTTCACCAAATATTCACGACCCTCACCCCGACCTAAAGCCACGTCTAAGAACAACTGCACGAGCCTCACTAGACTTTCAAGCATCTCTTTTAACGTATTCACGACCTCTTCGGTGATCGTCAGCCCGTGGAGATTTGGCTCCAAAAGCGAGACACAGTGTGTCAATGCAGTAACATTCGTGTCCAGTTCTTTGAGCGGCGTCAGACATGCTGACCATGAGGGTGTGGAACCTTTAAGCGCGATCGAAAGCTTAGTTGTTGCGTTATAGATGAGGGTAAGGAGAGATATCAGATCTCCGCGTAGCGTTGAGAGGTCGATAATCCCCGATCTTGGCACATGGGAGACGGTGCTTTTCGAATTGAATGAGGCCAACGTTCGTGTGCATGTTTCGCGAACAAGAGTCAAAGATAGTATCGCTGTCACTATGGCATGAGCTCTTCAGACGAACAAGGGAACGACGAGCAAGGACCTTTCTGCTGGTCATTCATGACGGTCAACGAACGACACAATAGTGCATTACATAAGGCAACGGACAACTATTTGCGGTAAACGCGGGCGGTCGACGCGGTCGACCAAAATTTTGAGAGGGCTCGACGTCGTCGTGTGCAGTACCGATGGCCCGTACATTCCAGGTGCGTGTGCTCGCTGTTCTCGTTGGCGGTGGTCGCGGAACAGGCGGTGATAATGTGCTGCGTCTCAGATGCCAGCCCTCGGTGCACTGGCAGCACTGCGCCTGGCACCAAGGTCGGTCCCGCTTCGCAGGTCAAACCTAGGCCTTGTCCGTACCATACACCCCCTCCGAATCACGGTTTACTACCACCAACGCCACTTCTCGCTGCGTTCTCTCTTCGCGGGGAAGTCTTTCCTCGGCCGAATCAACAAGACTTCCTCAATGCCCTCACCTCTGACGGTTGCCGACATCGCCAGTCTAGAGGCAGACGCGAATGCGAACCAGCATGACGTAGGGAAGCAGCTTACGCTGTTTCAGGCTCTGTTGGACACAGGGGTACAAGCGGGCTACGATATCATAGTGTCCAGATGGGAGAGAGCTTGTGCCTTCGTAAGTCCCGCAAATTCGTTTGGTTGGCCCATCCTCATCGCTGTTAGGACCACAAATCCCCGCTTATAGCCTCAGATGCTGCCTTTCAATTCTATCTTACGGCGCTGATCAAGTCGGGGCTCTCTGCTTCTGTCCCACCCGCGGCGCGAAGAAGGGACGCCATCCTCAACGCTCCTTCGTCCAGCTCATCCTCGCCGCCCGATTCGGCAAAGACCTCTGATTCAACAACTCCAACTTTTACCTCTGACCCACTTACGACCAGCCTAAATCCGGAACGGACGCAAGCGCCAGAGACTATCTCTCAGCGAATTGCACACATTGTTCTTTCTGCCACCGATCCTATCAGTAAACTACCCACAAGTTCTATACTATCGCCTGATATATCGAGACTACAAGCAGCGTTCAAACGCGGCGGTTCTGGTGTCGGTGTTCACGGAAATCCTCTCATCGTGTCTGTGAGCGAACGTGCGTTCTCAGACTCCTGTGGATGCAATACAAACCTGAATCCGTCGTACAGCGAGGTCTGCCATGGTTCTGAAAACCTTAAGATTTATCGTGTTTGCTGGTTTGGGATTCGGCTGTGCGTATCTCGTTCCCTGTAGCTCGTTCTCCTCACGCAAACCTTCTCGCCTGACAGTGATGGTTACTATCCTTGCCGTTCTGCTTGAGAACTCCGGCCTCATGAAATCCGGGAACAAAGGCGAAGACTTCGAGTACGCAGGAGGCCAGACGGTTACATTTGAAGATGTTCACGGGATTGACGAGCAGAAACTGGTATTTTGTGACTTACTTATTCCTGCGCATCCTATATTGATGGTAGTGTGGAGGAAATGCAAACCATCGTTGAGTTTCTCAAGAACCCATCTAAATTCACCTCTCTTGGGGGCAGACTTCCCAAAGGAATTCTCCTCACCGGCCCTCCGGGTACAGGCAAGACTCTGCTAGCGAGAGCCATCGCTGGCGAAGCAGGGGTCCCCTTCCTCTATGCAGCGGGGTAACGTCTGCTGCCAAGTCACGCTTTTGAATCGCTGACACCATTATTCGTAGATCCGAGTTCGACGACATCTGGGTAGGGTCCGGCGCGCGGCGCATGCGCGAACTATTTGCCTCAGCCCGCGAAAAACAACCCGCGGTCGTCTTCATCGACGAATTAGACTCCATCGGCGGCAAGCGGGAGCTGGTCGAGAATCGGTACTCGAAGCAAACGCTCAACCAGCTCTTGTCTGAGATGGATGGTTTCCTGACTAACGATGGCTTGATTGTCATTGCCACTACTAACCTGCCCACCCTTCTGGATGAGTGAGGAAAAATCAGCCATCCGACACGGCCCTTTGCTGATCGTTGAGTTGACAGTGCTTTGCTAAGGCCTGGACGATTCGATAAGCGCGTCGAGGTGTTCTTACCGGACGTACGCGGCCGCGCGAAGATATTGGAGCGGTACCTCGAAGGCATCAAGGCAGCTGAAGGTACGCCATCTTGGGGGGGACACTGTTTGTCTTTCCCTCGGCCTCATTGACTACCGCCAGACTTGGACCCAAACGTGATCGCGAAGCAAACGCCCTACATGAGCGGCGCAGATCTACAAAACCTCGTCAAGTCAGTTATCCACATTTGATTGAGAGCAGCGACGCTCATTACTTCATCTTCCCATAGTGAAGCCGCGATACAAGCGAGTAAGGAAGGCGCGAGTGAGGTCACATACAAGCATATCGATTTGGCCTTTGTATGTCCGTCCTTTCGCAATTGGTGGCGTCATCTCTGAAGACAGACTCAAGGACCGCATCACATTGGGCACGGAACTAAAAAGTCGACTCAGGAATCCAAAAGATCTTGAGTCGACCGCTTACCATGAGGTCTGTTGTTTCGTCCCGACCACCCCGCGTAGAGGGCTCACGGTAGTCCCAGGCAGGACACACGATTGTGGCACTGAACACCGAAGGAGCTTTCCCTCTCCGAAAAGTCAGCTGCATCCATCGCGGCAATCATTCTGGTGTCGTAAGTTACTGCGCACGGCCTCGTGCTCGTGTTGCGCCCGTCCTCGTCCATCTGACCACTCGCCTCTCATAGACCGTCTCGACACCGACCGAGGACGAGAGCCATACACGCCGCAATCTCCTTGCGCGCATAGATGTCTGCATGGGAGGAATGGCGGCTGAAGAATTCTGTGAGTGTTCGGGCCTTCTCTTGTTGCGAAAGCATCCTGAGGAATGTTGTTACAGTGCAGGGAGAGGACAACGTGAGCACGGGGGCGTCGAGTGATTTACAGCAGGCTACCAATGTCGCGCACGCGATGATTGAGGTAACATGCATTTACTCTCGTGGTGGCTGTCGACCGCAACTAACAAATTCAATAAGGCCTATGGGTTTTCTGATATTCTTGGTCCCGTTCAATACCGTGGCAGAAACACAAGCCCACAGACCCGGGATATGATTGAAAATGAAGTGCGACAGTGAGTAGTCGCATCCCCGCATTTCTGTGTCTCGCGCGCAGTCTTCTGCGCGGGTGCTTTGTGCGCCTTTTTCTGTCTCGTTTTCCCACATCTGTCCTCGGCAATTTTGTTCTATCGATCAAGGGACGACAATGATCAGTCTTCCCAGACCTGTGGAGCATGCTTGGGCGGCGCTGCGCTCTGACTCATGTCGTGTACCATGTGGACTTTCGCTGAACGCCATTTCTTGACACAGAATGTTGAAAGGGTCGATGGAACGAGTGAAGAAGCTGCTGAAGGAGAAGGAGAGCGAGCTAAGGCTTGTGAGCTGCCCTCGGATCTTTTATCCAACACACCCCCTCACGCGCGGTTTCTTTTCCGAACAGCTTGCAGCCGCGCTGTTAGAGCACGAAACGCTGGACGCGGACGAGGTCCGCAGAGCCATCAAAGGCCAGCCGATTCGAGAAGAAGCGGTGGTCGCCGAGACGGACAAGTCGCCAGCCGATTCGGAGGAGGATGATTCCTAAGTAATAACGGTAAACGGATACGGGGGGTGAGCGCGCGGGTTGATGTCACTTGCCATCTTCGTCACTCATGCTTGCCCACGACATTGGATTTTCGACTCTCTTCCCTGCGCGTGCAGCGCGGATATCCCCGCATTTCTAGGTTAATAATAGTCGTAGGTCAGAATTAGCCTGGGTCCCCCAATCAAGCGAACCGACGTAGTGGGACGTTGGGCCGTCGGCATCGGCATCTAGGCCTAATCAGGTCCCAATTCCCCGCGCGCGTTCTTCGAAGGAACAACCCCGGAGTCCACGCGAAATAGAACTATTTTGTGCTTCTTCTTTTTTTCTTTCGAGAGAGAGCCTGCGAGTTGCGCCAGGCACAGAGCACAGGTGGTGTGACCAGGGTGTGGCGTCTTGCGCTCCACACATAGTGACATACACACACACTCGAGCGGAAAGATAACCTGGGGAAATGTCGCGCGGATCCTGACAGTCCCCGCGGAAGGCCATGATGTTGATTCATACCGACCGAGCTTTTGGGCCCGTGTTTCTGGAATGAGGTCGGGGCTCCATATGCCGACGTTCTCGGTGCGCGGACTCAACGACACTGACATATGTCATATCTGTCCGCGACACTACCGACCACTAGACGCGATACGAATCGTGGAGGCTGATGTGTCAATGATCGACAATCTGATGGGGTTGATGATTAGAACGGCTTCCGGTACATAATTAGTACATAATGACTTCTCACCGTGGATAAAGTGCCCAGTGAACGGGTGGGACATATTGACTGTGTGTGGTTGATCGGCGACCCGATGTATGCGCCAAGCAGATAGGCGTTCGAGTTGGGCGTGCCTTTTCTTTTCCTCCTTCCTTCTGAGCCTGGCCCACCATGCGTCCGCAAAGGAACCCTTTGGGCACTGGTGACAGAAATGCCGTCCGTGATTATGTTCCAGGGGCAGCTGCTGGCAGATCAGCTGGTCATCTGCAGCCGTGCAACGAGCGCCAGGGAAAAAAAAAATTGCTCGGTACCACGAGACTGCGTCAGGCACGGTATGGTTTATTGAGAAACGGAGTTTCCTTTTTTTTTCTTCCCTTTTGAAGTTGCGGTTGAACTTTCAATATCTTCAATCCCCGGGGGCGTCGGCATGCTCGAAAGTGGCCCCACGAGTAGGCAAATGGGTACGCCATAAGCCAATCAGAAGTACGCTCGAGTCTGCTGATGCAGATGTGTTTTTCTGTTCTTGATTGTCTGCCGTCAAGCGCTTTCTGATCGAAAGACCTGAAATCTTACATGAGGCATATCCTCCCTTATCTGCCAAGTAGCCTTCTTGTCTAACCTTCACACCGTACTTTGACGATGTTCCGTACGGTGATGATGGGTGTTGACAATAGATGCTTTAGAAAGAACAAGAGAAACATTGGAGACCGTTTTTCTGTCTTGTATTTGTACTTGTGAACAACAACGGGAGTCACACCTAAAAACGTTTGGTTTTTTCTTTGTACTACGTCACTACTTTCGGCAAGTCTTCTCGGCTGCAAATTTCCTTTTTTAGTAATGTCTCCAGATCGGGGGTATTTGATCTAAAGCGATGACATAACCTTGTTTTGTTTGTCAACACTTCTATAAAAGGATATACCTCGTGCACAGATCTGAATCTTTTATATTTTTATTATTTTTCCCTTGTCTCGTGTCTCTTGCCATTCAACCACGATGGGATTGGTTATCAGAAGAATCCCAAAAATTCTATAAAGGAAAGGACAAAGGCGCCAGTAACACGGGCTCCACTCGAACCCACCCTCTTCGTTCGACACTGAGCTCGTCGTGAACGACAATTTTACCCCCGGCTTACACAGCCTCCACACCAAGGAAAGAAGAAGAAGATAGAAGCAAGGGGTGTGTGTGTGTTGTTTGTGTTGAGATTTAAGGTTCCTTATTGAAAATCATTCCACCTTCGCGCTCGGTTCAAGATCGAAACTCAATTAGAATACGAAGGCGATCATCATCTCCTACCTCCGCCGACCCGGGGCCAGAACCTCTCTCTCTCTCTTTCTGTACGGTCATCGTCTTTCCTCTCTCGGCGCCTCTATATGCCCCTCTCTCAACCCCTCCTACTAGTCCTAAGCAAGCCTAAAAAAATGTGCCACCGTCAAGTCAGACTCTACAAGTACACCCGTTGCAGTCATTTCTCTTGCAAGAGGGATTCCACTATCGACTGCACAGGCCCAAACTGCTATCTCACATCCTCACATCCTCCAAATTGCCAACAGGGCGTCACAAATCCCGGTGGGCCATGTCAGTGTCGACGATATTACGGGTGAGTTGAGCCCCATCATACCACTTGTCAATTTTTAGTTTTCTTTTCTTTGAAAAAAAATAAATCAAAAAAATCGTCCAGCCGAACTGAGAGGATTGTCGAGCGAGAGGTGAGTGCACTATCCTTGAAGAATGATATAAGAAAATCATGTCTCGTCAGGAAAATGATTTCTGCGATATTTGCAAATCTGGATCTCCAACTGGCTCTCCTGGCTCACGGAGACATAAGTGAACCTATCCTTTATCATCAAGGGAGCATTACGCAACTTCCCAGCCATGTACCCATGTACTGTTATTTTTTTAAATTTTTTTGCTATACATCCAACTCCAAAAGCATCTGGTCGTCAATCTCAACATCCCAGTATTCATCCACTTCGTCGTTCCCACCCTCACCACCCTGTTTCGCGACCGCCTGCAGCTCCAGCTCCTTCTGCTTCTCCTGTGCCTTCAACACGTCCTCGAGCGTCCACAGCGATATCCCCGTCTGGTTCTCGTTCGGGTTCTGCGATATCGTGCGCATGAACAGCTTCGACAGCGTCACAGCCATGTCCGTCGAGAGGTTCGACGCCGTGTCCGTGATGTACTGGTTGATCCACCGCGGCAACTTGGCCCGCTTATCGGCGCGCGCAAAACGCTGTGCCATACACGGGGAACAACAGTGAGCGAGCCGCATAGCCATGCAAATGCGAAAATAAAATAAAAATGAATAATAATAATGAAAGTACCTTGTCCGCAAACACCATCAGACCCCAGTCTGTTTTACCCCGCAAGACACGACCTACACACTGCGCGGCGTTGCGCATAGCGTCGAACCCAAGAAATTCCGACTCCCGTATCCGATATGCGTCGCGCAGATACTCCAGGCGGGCTTTCAGGATCCGGCTTTCCGTATACTGATATGGGACGCTGTTTCGCACGTCAGAGGCCGGCGTGCACAAACGAATATCAGACTGATCCCGATAAGACGCACCCAAACATGATGACGGCTCGGCCATAGTTGTGATCAAAATCAATGCCTTCAGACACCTTCCCACGAGCGACGGATAGCAAGACGGCTCCACGCCCATTGTCGCACGCCTGTCAATGAGCGGGGGTTGTCAGTCTTTTCAAATAATACAGCCTGGCAAATTGTCCGACGCACATGCCTGTAGTTTTCCAGCGCGATGCTAGTCTCGTTCGCATCCGGAGTCTCCACGAATATCAGCTTGTTTTTCCACACTTCATTGAGTATGCCCTTCAAGGCCAAGCGCATCAGCAGGCGCAGTGTCGCAGAGGTATATAGGAATACGGCACCATGTCGTTCCACGCGGCTACAATCGACTCCATGTAGAGATAGCTCGGAAAGAAAGCGACTATTCCGTCTGGCACGATCTTGCAGTACTCGACGAGTATGGTGCCGAAGTTCCGGACGACTGCAGGGTCGTTTCGGACCTCAAATCGGGAGCTGATGTGGACCTGGTCGCTGCCGCGAGTGATGACCTGGATAAAGATCACTAAGAGGAAAGGTGGCGGATAGCACAACCCGGAGGCACCTACCAGCGGCAAGAACGAATTGCGGGCCAAAGTCATGGGATAACTCTCTTGTACCACGGGCGTGAACTGCAGCATTTTGGGGTACATGTCTAACGGGGAGATGGTCCCGGACGTGATGACGACGCTGCTGAAGCGATCGAACACAGGCTTGATGGCTAATGAAGGGTCCAGACAGCTGCAAGCGAAGTCAGATCTTCGCTTGGGAAGAGAAACTAAGGAGATCGGCGGACGTGAAATGAAATATGGGGTTCGGGACGGTTGAATTATCGGTCTCGAAGGGCTCCAATATCAGGAGGAAACCTGCTCAGCGAGTCAGTGACTGAAGTGTCGTTCACAGCGCGATTTTTCGCACCTTTCTCATACGTCGACACCAGAGTTGCGAAACTTGCAACTTTTTGAAGAGCATAGTACTCGTCGAGGCGGCGGAGCTCCAATGTCCGCACTAAAGATTGTAGACGTTCTGCACAAAAACTAGGGGGGGGCGGTCAATCTCCATATTATGAAGGAATACGCTGGTCACGTTGACTTGCCGAAGGGGTCTTCGCTCAATGTAAGTTATGTCCTTGAGATGCTGAAGGAAAGACAATGGAGTTTCAGCAACGACGTGCAAGACTCGCATTCGTGTCTGTTGTATTTATAAATTGAAGCGAGACCTCGGGCAAAAACGTGCGGAAATTACCTTAAGATATTCTACGAAGCGTTTCAGGAAAGCCACAAAATGTTCGGCCTTGCGAATATTCCCAGGAATGGCTTCTTTGAGCAGGTCATCGGGCAGAACTACAAAGGCGTGACGAGGTGAATATTTGGTCAGCCAAAAATCACTCACGTGGATTTGACATGGCATGATCCTCGTCGTCTGCTGCCTCCTGAAGACCTTCAACAAGTTTAGCGTATTCATCCTGTAGCTTCTGGGCATCAGTTTTCTTGATTCTAAGGATCCGATCAATGGGAATCACTCTTTCGAACCACAACACTCACTCTGCAATTTGATCACTCAGTTTCCCAACACTTCTTGCCGCGGAGTCGAGCATCGGACGCGTAAGATCAATGCTTAGCGACTCGATGCACACGTTATCTATGACAAAAATCAGATCACGGCAGTAGACCGCTTCGTAGAAAACCATACCAATGTTGTGAGCTTCGTCAAAGACCACAATAGCATCTTTAGACAGCTCCTTCGAGACTTGCTCCGCCACTTTTGGATCGAGAAGATAGTGGAAGGAATATATTACCACGTCGACAAAGGGCATCTGGTAATACGGTTTCAGCGGGTACTTGATAGCTCATGCTCGAGATGAAATGCTTGCCATCCTTCGCACGAGGAAGTACGGGCAGACACGGTGTTCGCGACCGTGCTGTAACACGTCCGCCAAGGTCCAGATCCCTGAAGGAATAAGGTTCCCCGGCTCCCGCTTTCCAAGGTTCTGCAAATCCAATTAGCAGGCGCAATCGTCGGGCAAACGAAGGGCCCACTTCATGCCAGTCACACAGCTCTACTGAACCCGGGTCTTTTCGACCCTTTTCACATACAGCAGAGTTTGTGAGATCACGACACCGAGCATCAACGACTCTGCCCTTCTTCTCCTTAGACACCTGCGGAGAGATGAGCGGGACCTGGTTGGTGGCCAGGCGAGCAGTTGACTTGCCTCGGGATGTATGCAAAGGTTCTTTCGGCTAGTGAGTCCTAGCCCCGTAAAACTCTTCTCCTTTTGCTTTTCCTCTTCAGTCTCTGCGCAGGCTATTCGGTAGTCCATGAGCCGTTTCAGTTCAGCCAAAGCCTTCTCGATCTCGGGGACTGTGCGCGAACAGTATACAAGTTTACGTCGCGTGGGGTAGAACTACTTGGGTCAACGACGCGATTCTCCGCTGGAAGGAGAACATACCTGCTGATAAGACACGATCAAGGAGAGGAGCGACACTGTCTTTCCCGTGCCCGAAGGCATTTCCAATACACAATGGCCCTATGAACCAGTCAAGAATTGGTGCCTCAATGAATCAACAGAAACAATTACAGTGGCGTCGAGCGTGCGCTTGAGATCGCACATGTATGAATATTGCTCTGCAAACATTGCTCAGCCCCACTTGCTCACGGGGACCCAGGGGAGAGCTAGGCCGCACCAGGATATATTCGGTCGTATGGAAAGATTATCTGAATAGCTTAACACAGAGAAGTCATAGAAAGCGACAAGGCGCTCACTGGTAAATTGTCAATATGAAACTTCATCGTGTACGGCGACTGGCGGTGACAGGGGCGGCAGAAATGGGCAGAGGAGGACTGTAAGTTCGGGTCACTCGGAGCGTGACAATTAGTTTAGTCACGCGTCCTTTTGCACGTGACCAACCAAGCCTTCTACCGCCACTGCCATCACACCACCAGCTACAATGTCCCGTCAAAGACAAATCGCGAAGGCGCACTTGCTTGCTGAAAGCCGTGCAGAGCACCTTAGCCATGCTCATCCTCAGGTGCACGCCTGCTCCTTGCCGTCTCGCCACTGACGAGGTCGTTTCGCCTTGCAACCCGTCTCACACACATTGTGGCACAGCACGCTGAGCCGTCCTCTATGCGGCGCCGAGTTTCGACTGCATCTGCCAAGCGCAAGGCGGCTGCGGACTCCGATGGAGAGGCAGCTGACGTGTCTCCTTCACGGCCCTTCAAGAGACCTTTCAGCGATCGAGAAATCGATGTCGAAGGAATGAGCGCCGACGATGATGGAGTAGGTAGCGCTTCGAGGCCAGGCAAGCATGAGAAGCCACCTAAAGGCTCAGAAAGGTCTGCGAGGAAATCTCGGGCCGTTGTCCTGTCAGAGGAAGAAGAAAATTATCGCGACCCTTCTCAAGAACCCGGTATCGACCCAGACGATGACGATTTCATCGAACCTGAGAAACAGCGTGTGAAGACGGCTTCTGGCTCAGGTAAGGGTAAAGTTGGCGTCAAAAGCCAAGGCAAAACGAAAAAGGCTGCGCCTCAAGGCACCTTGTTGAAGAGCCAAGGAGCAGGAAAGGGGAAAGGAAAGGCTGCGAAGGAAAGAGATACCAAGGAGCTCTCGATGAAAGACGAACGGAAATCGCAGAAATACGCTGCAGAGCAGCATATGGATACAAGCGCTAAACGACCGGGACCGACGGACGTTGGTGTCAGGGCAGCCGATATCGATACCCCTCCCCCCGAAGCTCTTGGAATACTGTCTGCGTCTCTAGCGACAGCAGAGACCACGGAGAGTACAACTATTCCCAAGAAACGGAAGTTGCCGACAATAAGGAAGAACAAGGCTCCTGAACAGAGCGTCACGAACAGCACTGCCGCCGCTCCTCCCTCGAGTGTCGCAAATCCTGTGCAGCCGCCAAGCACTGCGAAAGCACAACCGACTTCATCGCAGTTTAGCGAAACGTCCGGTTCCATCTTACCCCCAATTAGGAAACCCGCTCCCGCAGCCGCCACCGGCCTGGACCTCAGAAACCCGACGTTATACGCGGAATTATTCAAGAGTGTGCGTGTTCAGTGGGTTTGTCCTCACTACCCTAATCTTATCATGCATATACAGTCTAGTGGGGCTACCCCTCGATCTGGGTTGAATAGACGAGAGAAGGACTTTGAAAGACAAAAAGAACTCAGTCGAATGAGGGACGAGGCCAGAGCGAAAAGGGAGCTTGAAGCCGTGAGATCGTGTTTGACCCCTGTGTAACACAACAACGCTGACCATCTATGGCGGACAGAGACAGTCCTTTGATCTTCAATCCGAGGCTGACAAGATTGCACGTTTCGAAAACAAGTTGAGGGAGCGCTGGCATAACAAAAGCTCCACGGTCTTTCCAAATTTCTTAGCGGGTAGCTTCAAGGACGAAATGGAGCGTCGAAACCGAATGCGGTGGAGCAGGAAGAAAGGAGAACAGGAGGAGGGCGAGATGACCTAGCATCTGAGGTTCTCTATACAGTAGTGGCGTAGAGCAATGGTGTACACAGACGCAAATATTTTCTTGAAGGTCAGTCGTTTGTCGGCGAAGGCGAGGAGATTGCGTCTTGCGTCTCGAGGCTTGAAGCTTGAAGGGCTAGGCGCGAGGGCGCTCGCCAACGATGCGCCGCAGGCTAACCAATATCTTTCGTCCTATCATCTCGCTGAGGAGGCTTCACTCTGCGACAGAAAAGTATGTGACCATCCTCGGACAACACTACCCCACCGACGACGTCACGAATATACCCTCGTCAATCATACCCAAGGTCTCTAGACGCCTTCACGCGGAGCTTAACCATCCCTTAAACACGCTACGTTGTCTGATCGAGTCGCATTTCCGCGACTTTGCACACCTCTCGGACCTCTCGCCCTTAGTTTCACCCTACAAGAACTTTGACGAGCTATCCTTCCCCGCAGACCATCCCGGACGGTCGATCACAGACAGCTACTACATCAACAAAGACCTCATGCTGCGCACCCATACCTCTGCGCACGAAATTGAGGTGTTTGCACAGCGCATATTCAGGTGGCTGCTCACGGCGGACGTGTATAGGCGCGACGAAATCGACAGCACGCATTATCCTGTGTTTCACCAGATGGAGGGGGCGTCGGCTTGGACAGCAGACGCGTCGGGCATGCGTGATCTGGCCAAGGAGACCGAAGAACTGGCGCAACGCTTGCGTCAGTCCAATACGGTGGTCGAAGATGTTCCTAATATTTCTCCCACAAATCCCTGCCAACCAGAACACGATCCAATGCAGGCTGACATCGTAGCCCGGAATCTCAAACTTTCGTTGAATAGTCTCCTCCTTACTTTATTTGGTGGAATAGGGGCGGGATCGAACGGGAACCCACTCAAAATCAGATGGATAGAGACCTATTTCCCATTTACAAGCCCAAGTTTTGAAGTCGAAGTCTTCTTCCGTGGACAGTGGCTAGAAATATTAGGATGTGGAGTGATGAAGCATGCGACTTTGCAACAAGCAAGTGCGTGACATGATTTTATTTAATCCGAGTTTCACTTACGCTTGAGCTGCCAGATGCCGCGGATAAAATAGGCTGGGCCTTTGGTCTGGGACTTGAGCGTATTGCCATGGTTCTGTTCTCTATCCCAGACATTCGACTATTCTGGTCGCGGGACAAGCGCTTCCTTTCCCAATTCAGCGGAAACGGGATTACAACGTTCAAACCATACTCAAAATACCCGCCGTGCTTCAAGGACGTGGCATTCTGGACCCCCGCAAACGAAACGTTGCACGAAAACGACTTTTGTGATTTGGTCAGAGACGTCGCTGGTGACCTTGCTGAGGACGTGCAGCGGGTAAGTCGTCCATCGTTGGGTTTTAGCACTCTCTAACAAATCGAGAAATACCCAGCTCGACATCTATAGGCATCCCATGACCAAGCGCATGAGTTTATGCTACAGGATAACGTATCGCTCTATGGACAAGTAAGTCTTCAGTTCCGACGCGTCCGGGGTCGTCAATTTCATGTCCGACGACTTAGGTCCCTTTCCAACGAAGAGGCAAACGAAGTCCAGGCGGAAGTCGTCTCGCGTCTGCAGGAGCGATTCGGAGTTGAGGTTCGATAAATTATCAGCTGAATTACGTCTAGCCAAACATCGTGGGGTGCGTGCCTGAAGAAGCTGAGAACGTCAAGGTTCCGGATTCGCCTCTTGCGCCACCCCAACCTGCGGTGCCCTCAACACCCGATCCTTAATCATGTAGCCTATCTTTTGGCAAGCGATGATTGTCCCCGGCTCCTTCCCGGGGACTGGCACTTGAAACAAAGCCTCGTGTAGGTTGGGATCGAATTTATCGCCGGTCGGGTCGAATGGCTTGACGTGGTACTTGAAGAGGGTTTGCTGAAGGAGACGATGTGTGAGTTCGACGCCCGTGTGGAGTTCACTGAGGTACGCCAAGGGGCTCTTTTGAGGGGGGTCTGTCGGAGGGCCAGGCGCAGGTGTATCGGAGACGGGTGTCTCTGACGATGCGGGCGCCTCTGCGGTGGGTGCCTGAGTGGTGGGTGTTGAATTTTGATTGGTGATGACGGATGGTGGGACAGATTTCAGAGCCATCTCGAGGACATCGACCGTTTCCAGTAAATCGAATGCAAACCGGGTGATGGCATAGTCCCGGGTGTGCTCTTTCTCACGTGCAGCGTTGCGTTGCAAGTTGAGAAAGTCTGCTTGGAGGTAGCGAAGACGGCCCTGATGTAGATTCGTTAGTGAACGTTCTGATGGTATACAGCCGCGAACGAGCCAGTCCGAGTGATACGTGTAGTTGATGAAAGCGCGAGAACCCTTACCGTGAGGTCCTGCGCCTCGTCCTCCTTCACCTTGAGCTTTGCAAGTAGATCACTCTCCACATCATTCGGAGGCACCTCGGATACGTTCCCCGTTCCTTCCGATTTTCCCGCTTCCTCCTGGTGGGGCGGCTTGTTAGCTGAGTAATGTCTCGTGCCGAACGAAAACACCGCTCTTGGAGGTCTGGGAGGCGGTCGTCGAAGAGGCGTCGAGGACAATGAAGCAGTGCATGCCCTAAGCGATACGAAGATGCGCGCTGAGCTCATGAAAAATGCACTTCGCCGTCAGATCCTACGCCGGGACACGCGACGCACAAATATCAGCGGTCTCGAAAAAAAAAAAGTCGGCAGCCATGACACGTGATCAGCGGAAACACTTGAGTCGAGCCGTGATTGCCCCATTCATCTGTGTATACAGACAGATACACGTTTCTTCGGTAGATTTTAAGGCGTATTTACTCTCATATGGATCATCTGTAGTGGTTTCAAGCTTATAAGTCATTGACACCAAGGTGGTGATTTGAAGAAGTTATGCACAAGAGCCAAAAAGCCATACATTAATAACTTGAAGTGAAGGGGAAGGTTGCCAACTGCTTCACACAAACTAATAGGTTATATTGAAAATCACCTGAGCTGAGGAGAATTGCTTTATTACAAGAAATTAGTAGTAATTGAGCTAGAACAAGAGATCACCAGCTCCTTAACTCTGCTGATGTTCATGTAGGCAGTCAACCTCGACTATGGGAATCCCGTAACTTGACCATTGCGCTTGTGATCCCCTTGCAACCAGAAGGAAAGGGCGTTGTGATGGCGTACCGTATTCGCCGTGACTGTAAATCGTTTCTGATCTCCGTGTGTCACTCGACCCTATCTGTCGTGCACCGAAATCCCTTTCCGTTCTACACGACGCTAGCGCGCGGTAGTTACGCGTGTGACTGGCAAGGACGAAATTGACACAGTACCCATCGGCTAAGTCATCCGGCACGTTGACCTCCAAAAAGCATTCTTTTTCCTCCGCCTCAATATCGGCCTGTGACCTCGTGAATACCCTCTCCCACCTCTCTCGATGGATTCCGATCAGTACGTATTTAACTTACTTAAAGCTTTATGCTTGCGGCTTCGTATAAGAACCGCTGACGCATTGTGACTCGTATCTGTCAAGATCCAAGTCTCGCTCCTCCGTAGACTCCACTCGATCCACTCGAGTCCAACCTCCAGAGAGCTTCTACGGGTCAGTCTAGATCAACAGCACCCGTTCGATCATGCTGAAGGAAGCATAATTGAGCAGATCTTGCACATCCTCTCTGCCTGATTTTCACGACGACCAATCGTCCGCGTACGTTTCCGTCACCAGGAACTATGTGTTTCGTACTCGGCTGACAAACTCAGTTTTCCGAGCTCGGCAGACCCAATGGTACCTGATATGGAGTACGACTTTCTCTGATCGATCGCGTTTGTCATTTACAGATCTGCTTCTTTACCCAGTCGTGAAGGCCTGCAAGAATGGAGCGAGGTTTCACGAGGGCCTTTGCAAGAATCGAAAGAAACAGATAGCTCTATGGACGTCGACCACATCGCGTGCGTATCTGACCTCCTTGGACCTGGATAAGATGATGACCTGTCAGTGACTCTAGGTCTCGCGTTTCGACCGATTCGGCAAGGAAGTCTGAAGATGATTTGTGCGTCCTGTCTATACTGCCTCGCGTCCTGTCTTTCGCATCGAATAATTCACGGATCCAGAACTCGGCACAGCGATGATAAGCCCACTTTACCGCTCCCAGATATACCTCCGCCCTTCACATCGGAGTTCGAGAGTATCATTAATCCTGCTAATCCTGAAGAGTGAGCGTTTTATACCATTATTTTCGCATGCCTGCCGTTGGTCTTGACATATACCTGCAGGCTTGCAAAGGTTAGCAAACGTGCTAGCAACGTGATGAAACTGGCCCAGGAGAACGAAAAGTTGAAAGCGGATCTCAAGGCCTTAACCGACAGATTAGAGGCTGCGGAGAAGAGGAGGACAGCGCTTGCGGCTAGACGAAAGAAAGAGCAAGAGGATAAGGAGGCGGCACTGGCGAGGGAGCAAGCAGATGAGGAAGGGCCAGCGAGAGAGCGGAGTGCTATTGAAGGAACGAAAGTGGTGGACGTCATGCAGACATCCTGATGCGACCCAATTACTGCTACGTTTTTCTGGGCGCCTGCTGGCCCTTGATACCCGATGTTCCTGTCTAAGCCTGAGTTGATCTGGACAAAGGCTTTTCCATCCCCCAAACCCAGATTTGAGCGCCACCCTGTTATTCTTTCTCACCATATTCTACATCGTCGCATTCCCCATGTGTTCTTCATCCCCAGCGAGGAATTGATCAGGCGCGTTATGCCCGGCACGCAATCAAAAGTTGACGGGTTACTATGCTTGAGATTATTGTCGGTAGTCTCGCTCTGGACGTGTGCCACAGAAGGTGGGTGGTCGTCTCCACTTTTCCACGTTCGCGTTTCAAAATAGTGTTTCTTCCGTTTACGGGAATCGTCACTCTAACCCGCTCCTTACTAACATTGAGGAAACATGCGAGCTACCTGTTGTTGCCTACCATCGTTAGACGCTTCATTCCACCCAATGTCACCAACTCACTCCAGGCATCCAGTGGAGCTGGCCTCTTCGGTGATAGAACACATGGCTACTTCTCCGTTCCCTTGTTGGACGCTCCCATACGTGTGCCCTTCATTGCGTCGCCGAGCCTCTCTCCCTCCGTTGTTTCTGATTCGGATGGCACGTCCTCACTCCGGATGGGCACGTCGAAGGGGGAGGTACCGCTGCATCACGTGCGCGAGTTCGAACAGACAGCACCACTGTCGGCTGATCCCGAATGCCAGGCAGGCAGTGAATTGCAGGGCCCTCCTGATCTGGGAGGTGGACCGATCCAATCATTCCCTGCTCCCGCATGTCGTTAAACTGATCCAGGGTCAAGCACCCCCTCCATCTGTACTCAATGGCCTCGCCAGCGGTGAATCTGCGCCTCACGCTCTCGGTGGCCGATGGAGCTGATATGTCAACGACTTGCCCCCACCCTGAACAACATATTCACATAAATCCGGGTTCACCAGAGCGAGAATGCGAAACAAAAAATGAATGCCGACCAGAGGGGATCACACATGCAATGTCCGCGTCCATGTTGACGTCGCAGACGCTGGGAATTTTAAAAATGATAAATATCCGCTTCCAAATCTTATGCCGAGTGGAGGCGAAAGACGGAAAGGCCATACACCCATTTCAACTCGTCGTCGGCGTAATCAAGAATCCCGCTATCGTTGTCGCTGCTGCTGCCTCCACGGCACGCGTTTTACCTCGGCGCGGTGTGCCACAGCCCTCGCAGCTAGTCCAGCCCGATGTTTCCGGCTCACCGGTCTTGGCGCAGATGGCGGCCAGCTCTTCCTTCAACTCTCGCTCGGACTTTTTTTTTGCAAACGCGAGAGCGGCGGTGGCTTTGGCCGCGCGGGCGATGAATTGGCTGCGTGGGCTATATGTGTGGTCCGGTCGTCGAGCCCTCGGACGACGATTGGGCATGCTCGACGCGAGACATCACGAGGGCGAGTACATCCTTTGAATCAGGAAAGGATGCGGCGGTCGGTGAACTGCGTGATTGGCCTTTGCCACGGCGAGGAAACGACGGGACCATCTTCGAACACTTGCATTTCCTGAGCGCGTGACACGGAGGACACAGCCATGGCCGTCGGACGAGATAATCGAGAAATTTTGGTCATCGCCTCCTCCTACTGAACAGCCCCAACAATCCAAACTCACCTTGTCTTATGGGTCCCCCTGTGCAGGGGGTTGGTGGCGAAAGATATAACGGGTTAGCCCTGGCAGTTTTGTGTTTTAAGCTTCACAAATGGTTTCTTACCAGTCCTTCGGTGTCTCCCGGCTAGTCAAGGAGGTTGCGGGCGTTCCGTCTGATCACAGATTAGAGTGTCCGCGATCGACGCTGATACACAACAGTGAAGCAAGGATTCCCTTCTCGCTGTTAGCGGCAGTCTGGTACTCCGTGAACGTTTCAAAGCAGTAAATATTATTTTCTTTCGCTGTACTATACAAGACAAGACTAGAGTCAGGCTAGTAAGAGTTTTAAGCAGGGCCAGGACTGAGCGCTGAGCGTTGAACTTTGAATGTTGAACGTTGAGCTGCGCGGTTGACCTGTGGGGACAACGAATCTACGGGACTGAAGCGGCAAGATGTTTTACTATTGTACCATACGAGTTTGCAACGGTGCACTGCCCCGAATTTTTTAGTATATAAAGAGAGACACAAGGGAGAGACCGCAACCAAAGCAACAGCGAAGCGAAGATAACATGTCCCAACAAGAAGGCAACTCGTCGAACTCGGACAACAGATGGTCACAAGTACGTCTCCAATAACTGTCTTACTACTACAAACTGATCCATGATGGCCCTAAGGAGGGTGACCCCCCTCCCGACTATAACGAGATCGCCAGCGATGTGGGATCAGTAAATGTACGTCTCCAATAACTGTCTTATTACTACAAACTGATCCATGATGGCCCTAAGGATGATGACCCCTCTCCGCACTATGGATCAGTACATGTACGTCTCCAATAACTGTCTTACTACTACAAACTGACCCTATGATGGGAAGGGCCTTTCCAAGAGCGACGAAAGGTATCTGGAAGAGAAGAAAAAGAGTCACGACCCATTTGCACTTGTACGTCTCCAATAACTGTCTTACTACTACAAACTGACCTTATGATGGGAAGTGGTTCTCCCAAAATTTTCCTCCAGTCGATCGCAGAACTTCTACTTTCCCTATTTTTAATGAAGAGACAAATGCCTCTGCCAACAATGCCTCCGCCAACAATGCCTCCGCCAACAATGCCTCCGCCAACAATGCCTCTGCCAACAATGCCTCCGCCAACAAATGACTCTGGCAAAAACCAAGAGCCTCAGTAAATCCTTGAAGGTTCGAAACCCCACACCTTTCGCTCATCTCTTCCTCACCATTCCGGTCCCCAGACCTCCTCGTGGCTACCTGAAGCAACGAATAGAATGCAGAGGATTTGAATGTGTACAAATATGTTTTTTAGATTGAAATTCTTTAGATTGAAAGAAATGATTCCTATCCTTCTCACTCCTACTCAGGGCCTGATGACAATGCCGCTGATTACATTGATGGCGATTCAGCAAGGTCTACATCGTCACTCTCATCCCGCAACTCATCACTTTGGGGTCCTTCATCGAACAAGGCTCAACCCTGCCGGCACCGTCGCCGCCCTTCTTAGGGCATCATTGCTTGCGCGGAATCATTTATTTTTTTGAATCAGCATTTGTATACCGCTACATGTAGCTATGACAAAGACGGGGTTGTTCATGGAGTACGTGTGTGTAATGTATTGTATTGGTAAGGAGAAGTCTGTCGTTTGGTTTGTGGTTGGTGTTGCCTTAATTTATGGCGGGTCTGGAGGTTCTGTCGGGTCTGGAGTCTCTGACAGGTCAAGACCTGGGAGGCTCGGAGGTTTTGGCATTTCGGGGTTTCTTCCGGTGGATGTAAAGGCGCCGGATTGTCGTAAGAATGGCTTTCGCCACTGCGAGGAGTCCCTTCGTACCGCTTAGAAGTATGTACGGCGAGGCGTGATCACTATTCGAAACTTGGTCAAACAGACGTCACTACCAGAACGACAATAAATACTGTACTCGCACACAGCCAAGTTCAGGCTTCGCAGAGTGAAATCCCCTTTTTCTTCATATCCACCATCACCCCCGCGCAGGATGACGTTGACCGGTCAGAATGAGGCTATCGACCCGGCCAAACTCATTCCGATGGACAAGTGAGTCTCGCGTCACCGAGGCCACTTATTTGCACCTTTGACTCAATTCTCGTACCTCAAGAACGTCCGCTCTGCAGGGTGTTGATGACTTCAAAGTTGTTTTTGTAGGCGCAGGTAATGTCATGTTTGGTGCGTGAAGGCCTCGTCAAGGCGCGCCTCGGACAGGCGGTTGGACAACTCTCTTTAGGCTCCCCTGAAGGGCCTTGGAACCATTCCTTCCGCTTCGAACAGTCAGTTGGTCGCTGTTTCATGTATAAAATATAAACTGTCTTTGACACCGACTCCGCGCCCCACGAAACCCAAAGGAAACTGGGTCCACGTCTCAAAATCGTTGCGCTCATCGACCCTGCGGTCGACCGAGCCGCTGCAGCTCTGCAGAAGAAGCGCGACTCGTTCATTGTATCTGCGTACCAGGATACACGCATTTTCAAGACGCTGGATGACTTCGTTGCCGCGTATGCGTCGTCTGCGGACCACCCATGCGCATTTGTCATAGGCAGCCCGCCGATGTACCGTGGCACGACGCAGCCTGGGCGGGATGTCGAGATCCAGATTTTGAAGCACTTCCCAGGTGCGCCCCTTTTTGTGGAGAAGCCGGTCGCGACGGGACCCAGGAGCGAGCTTGAGGAAGCCTTTAAGGTTGCGAAGCACATCTCCAGCAGCAGCGTGATTTGTTCCGTTGGGTACGGAATGCCCATTGTTACAATTCATCAACTGACTCGACCTGCTTAGCTACATGCTCAGATACCTGAAGGCTGTCCAAATGATAAAACAAATTCTCAACGAGAATAACTTGACGGTGATGTGCACCATTGCTCGATACGGGTGTGCTTACGAGGCCGTCACGAAACACGATTGGTGGGACAAATCTAAGAGGTCTGTGTCTCGCTTCTGGGTGTCCATGCATCAATTCTCGTATCCTGACCAACGACTTCCAGCGCAGGCCCGATTATTGAGCAAGGCACACACTTCTGCGATCTCTCCCGCTATTTTGGTGGCGAAGTTGACATCTCCACCGTCACTGCCCACTCTCTCGACTGGCATGAGAAGGCTGGCAAGTTGTCGAAAATGTCGGTCGACGAGAGCAAGATCGCGCCCGAGAACAGGATCCCGCGCATTACTGCTGCAACATGGCGAGTGTTACATGTATACGATGTTCCGCATTTCTATTAATGGCTTGTACTATTAGGAAGTATGCAAGCGGAGCTGTGGGCAGCTTGACACACGTTGTTGCCTTGCATGGTACGAACTACAGCTGCGAGTTGGAGGTGTATGCGGATGGCTATCAACTCAAGTGCCAGAATTTATTTATCTCCACATACACATGTGCCCTCTGACGTGCATCTAAAGGCTGGTGAATCCCTATGTCCAGCCTGTGCTTTACATTCGCAAGCCAGGAGACGATTTGGAGCAGATGACGAAATTCGCAGACGATGATCCGTTCTTTTCCGAGGTCAGTCAGATGCTGTCACAGAAACGCTGGTTCATGTTGTAGTATCTGGGTGGGGCCTCCAGATATCCAATTGGGTTGATCTGATAGAGGGCAACGAGGAGAATGCGAGTGATACGGCGATTTTAAGCACGTATGAAGGCGAGTGTTATTACAAGTACGGTCAACATTTGCTGATAGGTTCAACTCCAGACGCATGCAAAACATACGAGCTTACATGGGCCATCCGCGAGGCCAGTGAGCGGGATCACGTGGCAAAGCTCAAACCTCAGTGATCATCACCTTGACGAAATACCAGACGACAAACGTCTTTCGCCAAAGTGGAGGGATTTTACGTTGAGCATCTGCTTAAGTGCATGTACATGAGTGGGTGAATAGAAGCACAATGTTTTTGAGTTTGGGTCTGGACCCTGTGATTTGGTAAGCTCACGTGCAGGAAGAACGTGGAACGCGAAGCCTTCGGCGCGTCAGCACGGTCAATGAACGGACTGAACGGGGCTCTGTTAGTGCGATGTCCTACAGTTGAAGATAATACTCTTGTCTGACACGCGAACCGAGTCGTCGCCGACAGCACAGTACTCGCAGCCCGCGGCAAGTCGAACATACGGCAGTGCCAAAGATCGAAATGAACGTCACATCGTGTTCCGCGCCCTCTCCTCGAGGCTCCCACGCACTCCCAAACCCTGGATACGCAGCGTCGCATCCGAATGGCGTTCTTAAAAAACGCGGCCTCTCGTAGACTCGCGATGTTTCCTACTCACACTTTCAGTCCCAGCTTGCGCAGACATGTTACTACCGTATGTCTTTTTGCGTCTTCCTTGCTTTCGTGTTCTGATGTCTCACTCGTGTCTTTTGCCTGCGCTCCTCAGGCCTCACAACGTGTGTCCTAACTCTGACGCCGCCGAGCAGAATATTAGGAGAATGGAGCAGCCCGTCCGAAGGCACTTGTGTTAGCTGCTGTGCATCCATATCTCATCTCATGCTCATCTACAGTCCTCACCCATTGATCGCTCGAACTCTACGAGCGCCGACCTTGGTCACTCGCGCTGTCTCCAAGACGTCTGGGACGCCACTCATCGCAGTGGTCCTTCCGACAGTCCTCTCAGTGGTCATCTTCGTCGCACTGGTGTTTTTCGTGCGGCACATCCGTGCTAGAAGAAATTTTTATGCGCTTGCAGAGCGGAACTCCAAGTTCACTAGCGTCGTGCGCGTCAGACGGGAACCCGGCCAGACGACCAGGCGGGAGTCTGCGTGGCAACTCCTGCCCGAGGTCGAACGGCGGATCGGGCTCGAGCGGGACACCAGCGAGAGCGAGAACGAAGACTCCGTGGAGATGGGCTATGTGGGTATGAGCAGGGCGCAGGGTGCCACTAGCCCTGAGACTGGCGTCGTCCAGTGGGGCGAGTACAGTTGGGAAGGGTCTTTGGGCAGATCCAAGGACTCGCTGGAGGCGGCGCCGCCGATGCCAGCCAGTGATCTTATTCGACTTGACTCCGATTCGTCGTTGTCGCCTTCGACCGGGCAAGTTCTTGTGGCCCGCCGACCGAGAATCGCTGAGTCTCTGCTGTCCAATTCTCCGCCATATTCGCCTCCCTCTCTCCCCGATGAGTATTCTATGGCACACCTCTCACGGTCGAAGGAATTTACCCCAGTAGTTTCGAGGACTGTTTCTCCTACTCAAGATCCTCAGCAGCCTCGTCCCGTCGACATTCCCGGTCGAAGTCTCACGCCCTGTGACATCAAAAGCGTGGCATCAAGCAAGTCGGATATCTCGCAACGTGTTGAGGAGGACTCCTTTACTTTCCCTTCGTCGCTCCATTTCCCGCCCCTCGATTCTACAGAAGACTTGCAGAATCCGTTCTCCACGCCACCTCCTTCTCGACATGCCCGGGTTTCCTCTCCATCCTCCCCTACTTCTTTGCGATCACACCAGGAGCTTGACGATATAACTGCTGAGAACTCTCAGCCTGACCTTCTCTGCATGTTCAAGCTGCCTTCGTCTGAGAATGTGGAGCACGCGGGCCTGAGCTCGACTAGCTCTCCCATGATTCAACAGCTCGCGCTCTCTTCCTTCCTTGAATCGCAGTCGACCTTCCAAGAACTGGACCTTGAACCCTTCAGAGATCCCCCTATTGGCGCGCGGCCCATGCAACTGGCGCTGCCCCTGCACCCCGTACCCGCGAATGCCTACGCTCAGGACATCACCTCGCCCGGCTCGGAGAGCATCTCGCGCTCGTCAAGCGGGAGCGGGCGCGTCTCTGGGCACAAGTCTAGCACGAGCGGAGTCGACCTGGGTGCGGACCACCTGGATCTTTCGCCCTTTACGGCACCGCGAGACGCTGTTGTTCCGCTTCCGCTCATGGATCCTGCCGTTGTAGATGTTGAGTTCTGTGTGGGTGCGAGCAAGGATGGGATAAGGTTGACAGAGATCATGGAAAGGGAGGAGGAGGAGGAGGAGGAGGAGGAGGAGGAGGAGGAGATGAGATGCAGCCCGTTCGGGGAGCCAGTTAAACTTTCTTCAGCGCACTCCGCCTCGGTCGACGTTTTTTCAGCTTCAGAGCACGATGGAGACAGGACGCTTGTAGATGACGGCCTTCTTGGCAATGGGGAAGATTGTGCCCTTCACGACGCAGAACCCATTTCCCTGATGCAGGTGGGCGACAACGAGCGGGTCGTGATCAATGTCGAACGCGACGTCGAACACACCCTTCCTGACCAGGAGTCCAATCTCGCGACTGTGGAACCACCCGATGCCGGAGGAAACATCGAAATTACCATCGTTGGAGCAACGCCTGCTCTACACTTAACACAGCTCACGGATAACCCTTGGTCCTTTTTCGAGCCTGCTGGTCAGGATTCGCTCGAGAAAACGACTGATCTGGTGCAATCTGTTGTTTCGTCAAATCAGCCTACCGATAGCGTCACACAATCGTCTCCCCTTCTGCACCCTCTTGATGCAAATTCGTCAAGTATAGAGGATGTTCCGCTCTTGATCAACGTTCTCACCGAATCTGTCCCTTCTTCGCCCCATGCTCCTTCACATCACATCCCTGATCTTCTGAGCGAGCTTAAATGTTTGGAGGATGCATTTCGTGATGCACCTTCACTGTATATGCCTCCTGCATCGGCTCTGGCATCAGCCCCTGAACCCCACTCAGATGGCGACCCGTTTCCAGATCCACCTCTGCCTGCGACAGTTGTGACGCCAGTCATGACTCCTTCCAGCGTAGCGACATCTCTGGAAGATGTTGATCTCAAGGACTCTCCCGAGGGCCTGGCACTTTCTCTGCCACTCACCCCCCCTCCGACACCCCCGCCGGCTGAGCCTCAAGACAGTCTTAACCCGCCGTCGTCCAAGTTTACGGGGAAAAAGGGTATATCTTCCCCATCCTCGCCCCACAAACTCCTGAGGATGAGGACCTTGCCGGCCCCAAAGAGTGCGACGACGACGACGATGTCCCCCGCTGCGCGGAGGAACCCCATCCGCTCCATGACCCTGCAGCTGGTGCTGCCGCCTCCTGAGCTGCGGGTAGAGGCGCCGGCGCCGGTGGACCTCGCGCTGGCGCTCCAGCTAGACCCGGTGTGGATGGTGCAGTTGTTGATGACCATGGTTGGCTGGATGGCAATTCTGGTTTCCCAGCGACAATCTCTGGCAGCGGCGTCAGCGACAACTACAATGACCGTGCCAGACGAGGACAAGAAGAAGACGGTCACGACGACATGAGGCGAATATCTACGATTCTCCTTTGCGGCCATGATTCTTTCAATCATCTGGATTCTGATTCTTCATCGTTCCCCGTGTTTACTCTTCTATGATACATATGAAGCTAACTCCACACACCATGCTTTCTCATTTTCGGCACTCAATATTTTTCGTGTCTGCTAAGGACAAAATTCCACCCTTTTCAACCACACATGTCTCGACTACGTTTAATGTAGTAAAGTAACACTCATCCAACCAGTACCGTACCAAATGACTGCGGTCATGCGTGACACGTCATGCATCATGTGCCGCGGCGCGTCTCCCAGTCGCGGTCAGCACGATGGATAAGTTTCCAGTATTGGAACCAATTCGGCTATATGCATCCAACACTGGCTCTCGTATTGCGCCCAAGTCGGATCGCTCAAAAGCACTCCTTGTCTCGCCCAAGATTGGTCGTCTACCGACTGACGTACATCTGCGCATCCTTAAGCGTCTTCCGATCTCAGACTTTCCTTCTTACTCTCGTGCGGCTCGAGCAACCGCCGCTCTAACACGCAGCGAAGAAGTCTGGGAAGCACGATGGCTCGCACTCGGCGTCACCGCCCACGATCTCTCTACCGTATTGGACCAGTTGGAAGTATCAAGCACAAGGTCCACGCGCACCGCTGCTCTTAACTCGCCGCCCACCTTGACCTTAGAGGATGGCTTTGGCGATTTCTCGTCTGTCGTCGCTCTTACGTCACCAGACGAGATGGGCGAGTTCGTGGGGGGCTCCAACGTGGCACCTATTGTGACTCCACCACAGCCGAATCTACTATCGCCCTCGTCACCCTCGAAACCAACTTTTCATTCAATGTACATGCGTGCTCACAGGCTCCTAAAGCCCCTTTTGGGCACACTCTCAAACCCTCCTCATGTCGTCCTCACTGCTCTTGCCAAAATCTGGTCGCCTGATCCTAACCCATCTCTTCGACAACAGGCCAAAACTCTCCATCTCCTTTCATGCTTTCTGTCTGCGCATGTCCAACCTGTCGCCGCCTGGCGCTTGCTCTCGGGTTCTCTTCGCTCAGCCATTGACAGATTTGAGGCCAACCTCCTCGCCGCCTTCGAGGCCGCCGACTCCAAGTCCGATGAAGCCGCTATGCGGGAAGCAGCTTCTAGCAGCTGGGAAGTTTGGAATCGTCAGTCTGGGGAAGATTGGGAACTGGGAAAGGTATGGGCGGAGAAACGAGAGATATTCTATGAACAAGAGAAATGGAATCCATTGGCGAACATCAAAGCTGATGGTAGGTTAGAATTCGATGCCATGGATGAGTTTATGGGGAGCGTCTTGGACGCTATAAGAGAGCATGGCGCCAGGGCCGTGAGAGTCTTTCCTACAGAGAGTGGGGTGTTGATCGGGTTTGCGGAGAGACTTGCAAACGAAGTGGTAGGTCACATCCGCATCTGCGATTCTTTTGAATCATTGAAGACGCCTGATGTCAGCATAGATAGGCGAATATGTTACTTCTTTGCTGACTCGCGTTAGGCAAGTGAAAACGCAGACATTTTTAATGGCCACGGCTGCTTCATTCAAGGAAGCGTGGAAGGTGGTCGACGTCGTTGTTGAAGTCGCACAACAGCGCACAGATCTTAAATTTGAGCGGACGCAGATAGAAGATGTTATGTGAGCATTGCGCTCCCTGGAATTCCGCCTGTTGACAGTGCTTATATCCAGGTTCAAAATGTTTGAGACCAACATGGATGAGTACCTGGACGAGGAGCTAGAGGCCGCCAGGGAAGCCTTCGACGCCATCTGTCGAGAATGGAACAAACAGGTTTTCTGCCCTCATCTGTACATTGACTCCTGCTGATGCATCGCTACTCTGAACTAGCTAGCCGCTTCAGCCTCTGCGCAGTCGTCATCTCAGCCTGCATTGGGACCAACGGCGACTCGCTTCATTTCGTCACACAATCCAGCTCAAGTGAAGAGGAACGTTCTTGCGTCGTTCACTGACCTTCTCTTGCTACCCGTAACAATCGTTCCCCGCGCGGTCGGAGCCGTGTTGACGACCGGCGGGCGAGGTGCAGTTCAAGGCATCGCGATGCTGAACCCGCAACGGTGGGGGGGTGCGAACACGAATGGCTATGTTCGAGATATAGGAAGCTCGGAAGCTGCCGTGATATTCGACGAGGATGACGGGGACGAAAACTTGCCGAGGCGGGGTCAGTGCTTGTCCTCTTGACACTCTTAAGCTCACTTGCAAGTGTAGAATCGTCTTCGGTGACTGCGGTTCAAGAGAAACCCAGCGCAACTTTCAAGAATTTCGACCTTTTTTTATCCCTGGAAGTTGCTCTTCAGCTCATCCATGCAGACCGCGAGACACTCAAACGCGTCGAAACGTTCGCCAATTATCCGGGCCATTACGGCCTGCGCGTGCGGGACACCATAGAGGAGTTGTTCATCCTTTTCCTTGGAGCGGTCGCAGACAGGCACATTGAGAAGGGTTTTTCACAGTGAGTTTGAAGATTTCGAGCTTTCCAGCAAGGGTCAAATTCCTTATGCTCTAGAGCCACACTACAAATGACTTCATACAAGCCTGCGGAGCATGAGGAAACTACTAGTGTCGCCCCTCTCATGCAATTCTTCGAGTTGGTGCACATCGGTGACACAATTCAATCTGTGGTTCAGGTGTATTTCGACAGAGAGATGGTGGTTTCGCCGTGCCCTCCATATTTTCGTCCACCTCTTTGCCTAATTCTTTTTGCAGGCGCCACATATAGATCGCACGGATTTCTTGAACAGCGTCATGCGGGAGAAGAAGCGTTTTGAGAACGTACTGGATGACTGTGTCGCTGCAGGACTGAATGCTGGAACACAGGCCCTCATGAACCAGGTCTGTTCTCTCCCTGCCCAGTCCTTTGTCTGTAGGTCTGTAGCTGAGGGATCATCCAGGTGGAGCACATCATCATAACGCGCACTCCTGCACGAGAATACTACCCCCAGGATGACGCGCTTCTGGAACTCGGACCAACCAAAGGATGCACTCAGGCAATCCAGTGTCTAGACATGCACTGTAAATTGCTCAAAGGCAGCACGAGCAAGGAGGTGTTGGAAGTTTTTTACCAGGAGATTGGGATCAGGCTCATCGCGTAAGTGAAATAAAGTTATTGCCTTAGCTGCCACGTTCCCAATTGTCCCACAAGTGTTCTGCAGAAACACATCAAAAGGCAGATCATTTCCCTGACTGGCGGTTTTCAGTTGATCGCCGATTTGAACGCGTATCATGCATTCTTCTCATCTTTGAAGGTACTTGTTGTCCTTGTTTATGGTTAACACTTTCACGGTTATCCAATAATTCTCTCAGGTTTCCAGCATTGTTACTGATTTTGCGTACCTCAAAATGCTGGGACATGTTTACGTGGTGGAGGATGCAAAAGACCTGGCCCAGATTGTGAGAGACGTGACGAGATACGGAGGTGCATATCGACCGGAGGTATGTCTCATCACAATATTGTAACAGCTTGTCATATATTTGCTCTGTTTTCAAGGATATCTACGAGTTCATACAACGGAGATCCGATTGGAAGAAAATAGAAAAAGTTGTCGATAAGACTATGTACAATCTTAGTTTCAAGGAGGATTGCACTGTCTGCTGAGCAGGCTGGGCAGGGATTATGGAGAGGAAACATTATAATTGTATTAGCACATAACGCGACGGCTATTGCAGTTCTCGGGTTGGTGAGCCCTTACTGCAGCCGTCCGTGGCAGCTCAGGAGATATGGCAATTTTCACTTGTGGTACCGACTCGGGTTGTGTGTGTGGAGACTCTTGGCCTCGACTCCCGCAAGTACAATCACGACTTAACTTCAGTGTCAGGGGCGTGCGAAGTCGATGGGCTATGGTCCCGTTCGATGTCTTTGTCGTTTTGCCCAGCCGGGATGCTTTCATTGCTTGCGTCGACCTCATGCTTTTTGTTAGGCTTTTGTATAGTCATATTCGCCTCTCGTTCTTCGAGCTTGCGCTTTCTCTCAAACTTGGCTTTCTCCTTTGCACTTTCCGTCTCTCTGTCTTTCTGCAGATGTTCCTTAAGCGTTGGCATTGACTTTACGGTGGTTCCGCAACGCCAGCAGGTGAGAGGTTCTTTTAGGAGAGGCTCGTACTGGGACGGGTTGAGTTTGGACATCTGCGCGACGCCCGTCACGTTCCGGGCATGTTGCGAGGGGGGAGGATGGGCCGCTTACAGTAGAAAAATATGATGGCTCAGCGTCAAACCATTCCAGCACGTGGTCGAGATGGAGGAAGAATCCGAGCTTAGGGTGGAAAGAATTGTAGTGTTTTTTGGTCTTCATCGCCGTGCCGCACAAATCCGATGACATAACGTGTACATGTAGATGTCTGGAGCAGGCGTTACTAGCGCTATAACAATGAGGAGAGCGGGGAACGTACTCCATCGAGGGCACGGCGTGGAAGCCAGTCCAGATTGTCCACCTGTACCCAAATCGTTGGTCCATCTCCTGCCGAATCATCCCTTCGACATCGCTAGCATCTTTCCGCAGCGCGAGTAGCAGCTCTTTCGCGCGTGCTTTATCCGACCTCAGCAATGTCTTGAGGTTGGCTAGATTGAGATTCGAAGCAGGAGCTGCGTTGGGGCGGGGGAGAGTGAGGAAGTGAAAGATGGACTTTGAGTACGCGTCGAAGATAGTCAACGTTGCCTCGGTATGAGTGAGAAGCACAGAGGCAGGTAGAGTCGCTGGGTTGGCCTGCGCATACCTTCGGAGTACGGTCAAGCTGGACATTGGCGGGGCTGCTCAAAGTCACGTGAAAAATGATCGAATAACGTATCCCATTTTAGGATAAACTGTATAGTTCTCTACTTCCACTCGTCTTCGTCGTCCTCAGCACCATTCTCTGAGCTTTAGCAATGGAAAACGACCAGGTGCGTAGCTTGTTTGACTGAAAGCACGATGGATCTGAAGTAGAGCCGTGTGTCTCGTAGGGCGTCCTTGTAGATCTTTACGTCCCTCGTAAATGCGCAGCAACAAGTGTGCCGCTTCATTGACCAGCAACCCCTTCGTCTGATGTATTTATCAATTAGACCGGCTCATCACATCTAAGGATCATGCCTCTGTGCAACTCTCCATCGCTGAAGTCGATAGCAATGGCACCGCTACCGGCCAGCGCATCACCTATGTCCTGTGCGGCCAAGTCCGCTCACAAGGCGAAAGCGACGCACACCTCAATCGAATGGCGCGGAGAGACGGATGTGAGCAGCTCTATTCGGTCCCCTTTTCGATGCTGACCGTGCATTGTGTGCAGTATTAAGACTTTGTTGAGAAACGTCTTCTGTCTACTGTAGCGACAATAATGTTCTTGCCGAGCCTTCGAGCATATCCACATTACATGAGCTATTTCCTCACACCTACCTTGCTTGCGCTGCCAGATGGACGCGAGCCCCTTAACCACGAAAGAGACTGGGCAGGAGTCTTAGTTGGACAAAGAAGTACACGAACAAACACAAACTACTGTACATATTTCAACAAGCCATCAACTGGTCGCTATTCATCGACCCATCAAATGAGAATCGACGATGCTGTCTGGCGGGGATCCAGGACTAAGTATTGCGTCTTCTGATCATCAAGCTCTTTGCTGAGTTTCTCGACAACGTGGACGAAATTGTCAAGGTCGCTCTTCAGCACCTTCGCCGCATCGCGGATGGACGGGTCTCCGGCGAACCTCCATTGCGCATCAACGGCGTACCTGAGAATAGTTTGGTCCTCCGATACTTGGAAAGACAGCAAGTAGGGGAGTTGAGCTTGGAGAAGCCACTGTACCGGCTCGCGGACAGGGAGCGCCTTCAAGACGTCTGCCTCCGTGATCGCCTCGAGCTCCTTCAGAGTCTTAGGAAGCGGGGCGTAGAGAGCCGAGGGCTTGTTCGGAACGAAGGTTTGGTAGTATTGTTGCAAGTAGTTGACTGCCGTGTGCTGCGGCGATGCGATATGAATGCACATGGTGACCATGTCGATCAACTCGTCTAGAGTCTTGACGTCCGGGAATTTCGATAACTTTCCTCCAGTGCGCATCTCCGAACAGAAGGCCTGGACGTATTTGTCTTGCGCTACTTGTTTATCATCGTTTTTGTATGAATTTCGGAGGACCGTCGCCACGAACTTGCGCAGAATATCCCACATGCGAGAAATGTTGCGCGCATACCCGTAGTTGTGATACTTGGGCTTGTCCAGGTCCTCGACTGGGAAACCTCGCCGCCGCAAGTCGTTCGGCACGTACGACCCTGTCCAGTCGAAGCTGTTATAGGAATAGTTGCAGAGCGCGTACGTTTGATCCGGAGTGAAACCCGCAATTTGTGTGATAACCTTAGGCATGAGGGTGTCGCGGGCCGCTTTATTCAACGAGAGCGTTACGTTCCAATGATCCTCGAGAAGTTTGAAAACAACATGAAGTGGGTCAAATGCGCGATGCGCGGCGATGATGGTGACCTCTTCAACCAGGTGCGTGTGGACGAGATGGACGGCGATTTCATGCCAAGTCCAATCGGCGACCTGCGTGCACATTTTGGCATATCGCCAAGGCCAATCTCCTGACTCGGGAATAGCACTTTGCGAAGAAACGCGGCGGTTGAGGGTGGTGACAGACGCCTCCATGCTCCCCTTGTAGTCGAGCGTTATGGCCAGGGGATGTAACTTCCCCTGCGGTTCGAGATGGAAGAGCGTGACAGAAGCGCCGGTGTGACGGTCTCCTGACGTGATATTGGAATTCGCAGGCGCACCCACGGCAGAGCGGAAGAAGCTATAATCCTCCACGAGGAGGGAATCAGGTGTCGAGGATGCGATGACTTGCAGAATATCAGCGCGATGCTGAGCTTCGGCGACGGCTTTGAACTTCTGGACCCACTGTGGCGATGCGACTGCGATATTGGTGGGATTGGTTCCAACGAACCTCTGTTGAGCGTAAACAGCATCCGTGTACCAGTCGTCACGATCCCCGATGTTTTTGTTGAAGTACATATTCTGGCTGCCTGAGTGAAGTTGCCTGTTGCGGTCCACGAGAGATTGCATAGTCTTGTCTTTCAGTGCGTCAGGTGCCAGATCTTTGATCACTTTTGGGATCAATATTGGGGGCAGGAGAATTCCGAGGGTCTCGATAAGAGCGACCAAGTTGAAGATCTGGAACAGGCTCTTCTGATCGGCATCCGGGATAGACTTCAATGAGGGCGGATATTGATTCGAGTAAGCCCACTGGAACAGATCATTCTTCTGCTCGATTGTGAGATCTTTGGACACGGAGGATTGGAATTTGGCCAAGTCGAATAACGACGCGAGTCTGCGGAGAGCGTCGTCAATTCATTTTACTTCCCAACGTAATACAGTGTAGTAGGACTCGGACTCACTCGGATAACTGATTCTTATAGGCCTGCGTCGACTGCAGAATGAAGCTTTGATACGTAGTAGGCAGGGCTGGATGCGTGAATGGCGCCAGAGGGAGAGGAATAGGATTTGCTAACATGACTGCGAGGCTGGACAGAGGGTACTGTTACTCTGAGAAGCAGGCTTCACTTTTCGTATCTGGGATTTATATCCACGGAAAACCTGGGAGCTGCAGGAACGACAGCATGGTTGTTCCTAGCAAAACGGGCTCTGCGGCGGTGTCTGGAAGTTTCATAGTCCCGAAAGAAGACAAGCCAAGACATAGAGATCATAGTCGGTGCTTCATCGTTCCGGTACTCGCACGACATGAAAGGGAGGTCCCAACAGGGCTTCTTGATCTGAATAAATCAATATCGAGAGTGACAGTTAGACGGGCGTAAGGCGATAAGATACATATCATTGCCTGCGAGCAGCGCGTTGGAACCAGTGATGGGGCAGTGAGAAGAACTGCCGGGCAGACAGACCAGTGATGGTCACAGTATTGGAACCAGCGTGCTGCGGATATAGAGCGGGGACAAGACAAGAAGCGCTCCATAATCAGTTGTTTTTCTGACCCGTGTTCAAGAGTTCTGAAACCTGACGCAGGGCTGCAGGTTCTCTTGTCCCGCAATCGATTCGGCAGTGGAGTGTATGAAAATGGAAGTGAACGAGACTACGGCCCTATTCCATGCCTTACTTGTCGTATCCAATACGGGGCTCTAGCTGGTCCGGATAACGGGCCATATGGAAGTCAACAAAGCCGCACAACGAGGCTGAGAAAGCAAATGATGGGGAGAACCATGAAGAGGTGGTCTTGTCAGGAACGTTGGACATTGTACATTTGTCATGTCATGTTAGGCATCTCAGGGTCAAAAAGCCCTAGGCTTTACTTTACCGCCGACCGTTATCGACGCGTACTGCAACCACTGGTATATCCTTCGCAATTACAGCGTACAACCAGAACAGGCTTGGATACCTTCAATTATGGCGGGAGGTGCGTACCGCGGCGTCGCTCTGATAGCAATCTCTGTGGCGTGTCTGGTGATTGGGAGCTATTCTATGCTCTTCAGCGCTTTCTTACCTTTGACTGGGATCCCTGTAAGCATCCGTGCCTCGCCGCCGCCGTATGCGTGCTCGTTCTTTGAGCTGATATCCGACTCAAGGTCCTGGATTCCCTGGCGCGGGATACGCATTACAAGTATTTTGTCGTCCTGCTTATCCCAATGGGCGTATATTTTGTGATCGCGAATTGGGTCGGATGGCAATACTATCGGAACTCTTGAATGCTAGAAGATAAACGACGCGTACACACGCTCAGGGCCCCGCTCTCATGTCGAGCAACCAATTCTCGGGCGGTCCTTACGCGAGTCTGGCCAAACAAGCCGAACCGCCTCACCCTCACCTAAGACGTGTGGCATAGAGTATACGGATGCGAATATAGTATACATTGGTTTAGATACAACTGAAGATGAAGAACAACATTCCCTCTGTTCCTAACGTCAGGGAGGCTCGCGCGACCGCCCACGTTCAGAAGGGGACTCCGACCGGTCCTGCACCCTCTTCAATTCGTTTAATAGCCTGCTCCTCCCTTCACCGAAGCCCAATGAGCTCGGCGCCCTGGCGTGCGCGAACGACTTAACATTCATGGCACCGCCAAACGAGACCCTCGACGGCGCGGGGCTCAGCTCCCGCGAACGCCGGACGGGCCGCAGTCTGGGCTCAGACGCGCCCGCGTCCGACCGGGGTCGGCTCGGCAGGCGTCCCACCATGGCTACTTTGTCCAATAGTACGCTGGCGGGCCGGGACGCCGGTGTCGGAGTCGGACGACTTGGGCCAGCCTCTGGGGCCGACCTGAGGCGATCCGTTCGCGGGGTCCTGCGCGGGAGTGCCATCGAGGGCAGCGGGGTCAACGAAGTTCGGCAAGGGGTGACAGCAGGACGAGGCGTCGGGGCAGGGAGACGGAGATATCTCGCGCGCCTACATTAATTATTGTTATTCACGAGATCTTGCAGCGCATTTTTCGAAAGCAGAAACTCACGCGACCGCTTTGAGAGCCAACTTCGTCTGGTATGCCTGAGTCCATTGCTTCATAAAGCGAACTGGGTGTCATACAGTTCAACACGCGAGCTACACCGATGGAGAGGGAAATCATCACCAAGGACAGCTTTCTTGTCTTTCTCGCGGGCTTTCCTTGCACTCAATGCTCGGGGCATTTCAGCGCGCCAAATCTCCCAGAATTTCGCCTTAATACGACTAGCATGGAACTTGATGGCAGGCAAGGACTGCACAGGACGTACTTAGCATAGAAACCCGTCACCAAATAACAAGAGATTTCATACCTTGGTTTTCGCGTGCCACGTCTTGAAAAACCTGAGCATGAGGTGCTTCTGCCTCGCGATCAGAATTTGGTATTCCTTCATGCATGGTCAAATGCCAGATCCAGGGGGGAAAAAAAGTGTCGCTCACGAGGGGGCGCAGCTTCTCGTCGTTGAATCGGTCCCGCCACTTGTCCCACGCGACCAATATGCACGCCTGCTTAATCTCGTCTTCCTTCTGCTGTAGTGCGATCCGCCTATGCCGCGAATTGCGCGCTGCTGACAACCAGCAGTAGAAGACGTGGCGAACGGTGTCTAAGTGTCATTCGTGAGTAAGGCAGACGCATGATCACTACCTACGGGCATGCATTACCTTGTCGCTTTACTTCCTGGTAGCTCTCCATCAGCCGCAGACCTTCGATGTGGCGTGCCCACACCATCTTCCACTTCTGGAACGCGCATCTATAAAGAGGAATGAGCAATGACTTTGCTTCTCATTAACAGGAGATTGCGTGGCGCACCTCAACGCGTCGGCTTCGTGCTGCTGGACAACGTCAATTTCTCGCAGCTTCAGGTCTATGACGCGGTTGGTCCAATAGCTCAATGTGACATGTTTGATTCGCTGCGCAACCCTGTGTCAATGGATGCCGATTACTGGGAATATCCACCTACCAGGGCCACTCGCTTCTGGACCGCCTGTTCAGCAAGCCGATGCTGGCGCGTTCGTCGGGCAAGGGTGGCCCAAGCTGCGCATGCTCCATGAGTTTCTGTAATGGATGAACAAGTCGTCGAGGGAGCAGACCTCGGAAAGCCTTGGCGAGTTTCCGTCTCTCGAATTCCTGGACCGCTTGTGCCCTGCGGCGTTCGGCGAACCTGTCCATCCAGAGGGCCCAGTGCTTCCGGGCGAGGAGCGTTTTCCGTGTCTTCCTAGCCTGCTTGATCATCTTGAACGTCGCGCGGAGGCGCAGGCGCCAGGCAAACATCATTCGGTACTGCAGCTGCGCAGAGTGGTAGGTCACAGCGAAGGACGCGGCATTCCCGTGCGTCAGAAAAACACGCCGCCACGTCTGGAACGCATTCAAAGAGGCGCTCGATTGTGGTCGAGTCGAAAACGCCACAGCGAGTTCTGCGGGATTGTTTAAAGTTTACGGTGCATCTGAGACTTAAGGAATGGAACAAAAGGTTGTGACGTTCTCACCTTCGCGTTCCTGGTTGCACCGCAGGCGTTGAGTCCAAGTTACCCATGCGTTCCTCAAAAGACGGACAGATCTGACTCTCTCCAATAACTTTCCGCGTTCCCGGGCCTTCCATACTCGGGAGACAGCTCGTAATAACAGGTCGTCCTGGCGCGCTTGGTGCTTGGCCGCCCTGTGCTCCAACGCCTAGAATAGACTGAGCTTCATGTTGGGGGCTTTGACAGTGATCTGGCATACCCGTATCCGATCGTGCCCTGCCTTCCATGTCCTTATACTGCGCCTTTTCAACCACACGTCTCTAAAAGCGTCGGCGACCTGATTATACCGCCTGTGATGAAGACTTGAGTCATGCGTCCACGAGTGTGCGACAGAAAATGCTCACAAGCGTCTCTTCCAGACCTCTGTGACCTCGACCATGACTCTCAGATTTACTCGCTCTGAGATAATCTTTTCAACGCTTCTAAGCTCGGCTGCCTTCTTCCAGAAATACCAACAATTTTCCGCAGTCCTTGCTACGGCTCTTTGCGAAACCTCGTCCGCAAGTACTTCAAGATGTTCGACTTCGTACAGCCGATTCTTCCATCGTTTATACATATGAAGCACGAGCCGCTCGGCGTAATGTTGCAACGACAGTTGGGACTGATACGCACGTCGCCATTTGGCCCACGCGTCTCGTTGTAGTCGACCATCCCGGTTCGCTCGCACGATTTTCAACCGAGTGCGCATGTCGCTGCGCCAGTCCGCTTGCTTCTTTTGTACGAGCCTCTGTTGCCACACGCGGAGAGCGCGTCTGAGAGTGCAATCGTCAGCAAAATGGCTCGCCCGTTGCAGAATCTGGAAACGGGAGGCGGAGCGGGCTTTCCAGTGCTGATATTTGTCTTGTAAGATCACATTGTCACGAGCCTCATCAACTTGTTGCTCAGTCGTCTGAGGGTGCAGCTCTCAATGAGCGTAGATCGAAGTATCGGGAGGAACAGCGTACCCGTATCCGCTGAAAGTTTCTCCTCCACATGTTCCAACCCCGTTCCAGAAGTTTGTATTCGCAGAATTGAGCGGCTTCCTCTTCGTCCTTGACCATTCTGATCTTATCCCAGGCGTCGGCTTCGCCTAAGGAATTTCCTTTGTTTTCTTTTGCAATGCTGGCTTGGCGGAAAGGGCGTGCGCGTACTATCGACGACGTCAAGGGCGGGCTTCGCAAGGCGGGCATAAATGGCCTGCGAATAATGGGGTCGCGTGCAGCGGCCCTATAGGAAGGCGGGATGGACGGAAAAACGGATGGCATGTCGGACTCGGTGACTTTGGAGGTCTCGGCGTCCCAAGGGTGGAGACTTCTCTTGATCGTGGAATGGAGGATGTGCGCAGAAGAGTCGAACGCATTGGACAGGAGGCTCTCGCTCTCGAAGTCGGAGGACAGCCTCGACGAGGGCTGCGACTCGAGGGGGGATCTGGGCCGGCGGAGTTGGCGGGGCGTCAGGTGATATTGGGCCCCTCCTTCGTCTGCGCTCGCCTCAAATGGGATGGAGTCCGCCCCGTCCATCTGAGAGGGGGGTGATTGCGGAGCGTCGCCGCGCAGTCCGCTGTGTCGAGGATTTGGGCGCGTCGCAAGAAGAGCTGAGGCGGGGCTTCCGGCCGACGGACCACAGACTCCACCATCATACCCATATTGACGTTTCACGCTGTCCCACTTTTCGCCCCAGTTCTGCCCTCTTAGGGTCCCGAGCTTCAGGAGCTTCCCATAGTAGTGGACCTCCTGCGCATCCATCCCGCGGTCCTGCAGGACGTCGTTGTACGCCTTGAACACTACCAGGAAGGTCGTTGCGTCGCTGCCGGCGCGACGGATGACGTCGTCTAACAGGTCTACATCTTCTGGAGTTAGTCCTGAAAGCTCCGGTGGGGCGGCGCCAGTGTAGGGAGTAATTCCCGAGAACAGCGAGGCGCTGTCTACACTCAAGGGGAAGGGAGAAAGAGCTGGACCCAGCGGGGACATCGCCTAGGTTTGCTGCATGCGACTTTGCACGTGCCCACCATTCAACCGACGCGTTATTTGTGCTCTTTCCCACGGAGAACAAACAAAGGAACGTGGCTAAGCAGTCTTTTTAACTTTTAAGCAGTCATTGTAATTCAAACAACACACTCGAGCAAGGTCGCAGTAAAATGTATCAAATTTGACGCGAACTTTCGAAAGTATTTACCGCCAACTTGCCACATGTCTGCGAGGTGCTAGCGCAACCGACTTCGTACCGCAACGGTCCTTCTTCCGACCTTGCACAAAACACGGAAGTGCTCTAATTTCCGCATCGCTAACATGCTTGCGTGCCGTTCGAGTTCGATGCTGCCGTCCTATTGTTCTGCCGTGCCTCTTCATGGAGCAACTGCGTAACGACGAAATCCACATTGAGCTTCTCTGGTTGACAAAGGCTAGTTGAGTCCCATCGTCAAGGCGAGCTACCAGTCCTCGCCCGAGACGCTAACATTGATGCTCTCGGGCTTAAAATTGATCGCCAAGACCCTGTTGATGTACGCCTGCATTGTCTCCGACCTTGCCCCCCAGAATCTCCGCCGCAGCGCAAGCTGCCTCGCCAGTCTGTGCGCTCAGTGAACCCTTGCAAGGTTCTCCCACGCGACCATTGGGTGGGTCCCGGTTCTGCATGTGCACCAACGTGCATTGTCGACACTCAAGACCACGCTTCGATTTCCGTTGAGGAGCGGGAAGCGCCGCAATCCGTCTCGTCAAACGTGGAAGACTCGACGGGGTAGGGGTAGACGCGAATGAAAATAGAAATTCGGGTCAACCTCCAGAGCTTCTGCAGGCCGAACGAAGAGATCAAATGGCGCAAGCAATCTATCTTGTGACTCATGTTTAAATAGGCCTCCACAACTGTATTGTACATGTTCAACGTTCAATTGCTGCAATTTTTGCTCGACCGCAAGACCAAACCCAGGCCCTCTGCCTACCCGCCCACTTGTTAAAGCTTCTGAAAGGATTCGAGGCACAGTAGAGTGGATGATTTGTCTCTTCGTAGTCTAAGCCCGTCAGTGCATATCAGACGTGACGTTGATTGACAGCTATTCACTTGGAAGACTGCCAGAATAGGAGACCATTGGCCGTTGCGCTTAGTCGGTTTGTTCACCGTTCTTCTGTTCTTCCTTCCTTGCGAGCCTCTGCGCCTTGATTCGCGACAACTCCTCGCGAATGCCAGATGGCTCGGTTGGCAGTCTCTGCTATCATGAGCAAACAATATGGATAGGAAGAATGGCCACATTGTGCCACCTTGACTAGACGCTCATCGCGAGGGAACAGCTTGGAATGGTACTTTGACAAAGTATTTAGAACCACCAGTGGTGCAATGTCTTTGTCGGTGCTCACCGGAAGAACGTGGTTACGATACCAGTTTGAATCGCCAAAATGGAGGAGTGCAAAGATGGGTACGAACAGGTACAACCCGAATCTAAACACTTCCAGACGAGGACCTGCCATGCATGCAGATGGCAGCCAGTCCAGACTCCACGCGGGTGACGCTTTGGCAGGTGGCTGTGTCCAACCTTCTACACCATCGATTGTGTGAAGGGCTGACGCGACGTCGATTCACGACAATTTTTATTGTCCAGAAAGCGTTCCATCCTGTCTTCTTTCTCGAGGTCAAGCCGTCCCACGACTGTGCACACTGTTCTTCACGCGCAGCCGCCGACGGCTAGATGAGGACACCTCTTTTGACCTCGCCAACGTCGTCGGGTCCCGTCATGCACGATGTCAATGCACTTAGGACTCATCTTTGCTTTTACGACCCATTGCGTGGATACCGCGTTAGAGTATATCCATCCTCCACGTCTACGTCGGTCACGTCAAACTCGTAGAGTGCATCTGTTAGCCGCCTGCTCCAAGGATTTTTCTCTTGTCAGCCATCATGGCAACTGCTTATAAGGCCCTCCGGCGAACAGCCTCCGCTGTACATTAAGTTCAATGCGTTTCTTCAAGCGTTTCTCCTTTCGCCACCGCAGGGTCAAATCCGACACCGCTATCCTACCGCGCGTCGCTCCTCAAGTGACCGTCCCCGTCCAATCGCACTCGGCCGAACAATTGAGCACACACCCCGCCTACTCTGGTGGATATGTGGGTGATATCCTGGAGGCAGTAGTGCCTCGGAGCAACGGCATCTCTCCCCTTGCCTTTGCTTCCGCTGCGTTGCAAGGCGATCTCCTTGTCGCGCGAAGCCGCATACAGGCCCTCGAAGCCGAGGTTGAAGACCTTATCGCCACTAACAAGGAATGGGCCCGCGAATATAACGAGCTGCAGGGGCGAGCTGAGACCGAACGCGTCGAGGCGCTCTGTACGAGCGCGGCCGCCGAGCGCGAGGTTATGGCCGCCAAGGCTGAGGTCGAGACGCTCCAGACGAAGCTGGCCCACTACGAGCGGTTGCTCGGGATGCTCCTCAGCACCGGGCTGCACGAGCTCGTGTTGGACAATGCGCAGGCCGCCGTGCGGAGTGGCGTGAGTGCGGACGAGATGTTGGTGGACGCTATCAAGGTGGCCGCGTCGCGGCCGGGCAGCGCCTGGGCCAGGATCATGCCCGCAATCGTCGGACCCCGTGCGCCCGAGCAGTACGTCGCCGCGATCAATATGGCCCTCCGCATCAGGCGGGAGCTGAAGGAATCGTGCAAGGTCACGCGGTTCTGGAAGCGCGCGGCGAAGGAGGACGGACGGCACGCGGACACTGTCACGCCTTCGCCTTCGGACTTGTCGGAGATCGTCCAGCCCTTGCCGGCAGTGCGCCAGAGGGCTGTCGACGATCTGCTGTCTAGGCTGCGGTCGGGCGCGCGTTGCCAGATGTCGGATTTGTTGACCGAGCCCAGGATGTACAGACGCCCAGTTGAGGGGCTGGATGTGACCCCCGATGGCCCGCATGCACATTTCGAAGACGTCGTCGGCAATTTAACAAGAGCCCCTGGCTATGTCGAGGCGAGGGCTGCACAAGCTGTGGACGAAGAGATGAGGACCTTGACGAAGAGGGCATCGACTTTGAGCTTCGGCGATTGCCTTGCTGACACCCTCCTCGATGCGCCTGTCTATTCTCTTCCTCCCCTGGCGAGCGAGTCATTCCGCCTGGAGCTGGCTTCTAGAGCGTCTGAGGAGCGGTTCTTCAAGCTGTCTGCCTTCATGTCATCGAACAAGCGCGCCTCCGAGGATACGATCATGACCACTCTCCCAAGTTCCTGCGTTCTGCCCAAATCCGAGTCGATAACGAGTCAAGTTTCTAGAATGTCTACTAAGACTCTCGGGAAAAGGCGAGCCATGATGGTCTCGCAGAGCCTCGACTCCCTTGCGGTATGTGCGACCCACCATTCACATCGACTTATTATTGAAACTCTGCATAGGCGTCGATTCGGACGGAGGAGAAGGAGCGCGCGACTCCCACATCTCATGATCCCTTCGTAGAGTCGAACCCTTACGTAGACCTCTTCACCCCAAGTCTCTTGGAGTCATTCTCCAAAGTGCGCAGAAAGATTCCGCGGCACTCTCCAGCCGTGCCCCGCCGCCAACACGCGGATTCGCACAACCCCAGGCCGTTCGACAACTCGGCATTCAACCCGTTGCTCACTTCGACTCCCACGTCTCACGATGTGCGCAAGGCGGTAGATATCTCGGGGGCTCTGGTGGACGATCTGTACGATGACGGCGACTTCCATGTCTTGGCACCGCCCGCTTCTTTTGAAACGCTCGATGAGTTTTCTGAGCTGCCCTACCGCAATCCGCCCACAATAGCGATGACGCCGCCACCGCCGCTGCTACCACCGCTTCCAGAAGTGACGTTCCAACGCCGCCCACTTGTAGTGATTGCGGAGGAGTCGGATGGCAGTTTGAACGCGACGCTCGAACCGTGCTCCTCTTCGTCGTCGTCGTCTTCGGCGGCGCGTACGGGCCATGCGTCCGACGACGACTCACAGCCAACCACGTTGCTGGACGCGTCGTTCGGCTCGGCGCCTGTGACGGCGAGCACGGCGCCTACTACGCCGCAGAAGGAGCAAGAGGAGAAGAGCGCGTCGTCCCCCGCGAAGACGTCGAGGCTGCCCGTGCTGAAGCAGCTGAGACGGATGTCGATCTCAAAGCCCGCGGGTCCCGGACCGGGAGCGGCGACGACGCCTGCGGTGATGATGACTAACGCGGCGAACGTGGTGGCGGGTCCGAGTGCGAAGAAGAAGAAAGAGAATATGGGCGTTTCGGCTATACCTACGGCGGTGAAGGCGCCTGTAAAGGACAAGAACGGGAGCGCGTTTGGGTTGCGGGGTGTCGCTGGTAGTCGGATCGCTACGTCTGGAAGGAAGATGGTGCGGCGGCTAAGCATGATGGTGTCGTCGGTATGAAAAACTGTACTATAATGTATCTATAACGTGTATGCATGGGCATTGGTAGTGAGCCAAAGCGAGTCGATTGAGTCGATTCGAGACAAGTCTACACGAGCCGAGGCGAGTCGAGGCAAGTCTACACGAGTCGAGGCGAGCCTACACGAGTCTACACACCCCGCATACTGTACCACCAGTTGCGATGACATCACCACCCCCAACACAATATAACATCATTACAGCACAACTCCTCCACAGACACAGACGGGAGTCACGGCTTTCTCTTAAACCACCATGTCTCTCTCAAAGGTAAACTGTTGCCTCTCATTGATACAGCAGATTCTCTGCTCACCTTATCCTCCTTCGCAGCACGTCAGCCCAGATAACATCCTTCGAGTTGCTCAGGTCCTTCCCCAATCAGTTACTAGTAACTCTCATATATATCTTCGACAATAGGAGAAACGATCTCACAAGTCTGGACTCCATCTCGATCACGCGTTCGCCGCTCGTTACGGTACAGCACCCATTCCCAAGTACAGTTTACCCCACAAGGTTCGTCTGGGTGTTCTGCCATTTTTCTGTTTATTGACATCTCAGCACAGGGGCTTGATGCAGAGTCTGCCTATCAGCTCATTCACGGAGAACTGGAATTGGATGGCTCTCCCACGTTGAATCTCGCATCCTTCGTGAACACTTGGATGCCCCCAGGCGAGTCACCCAAGTATCACCTTCTCTTCCCGTCTTCCATCCCAACACTTTTTGGACGATTGCCATAGCTGCCGACAAACTCATGATGGAGAATATGTCCAAGAACTTGATCGACCAAGATGAATACCCCATGACGCGTAAGTCAGCCTTTATTTCTTGATATTGCTCGAATATCGACTCTGACATTTCAAGACAGAGATTCTCCACAACCGCAGTGAGCTTGACCGTTTGCTTTTGTAGACCTGGCTGGATTGTCACTCTAGGTATCTCCATCCTCGCAAACTTGTGGCATGCACCATCGTCGAAGGGAGCTATCGGTACTGCAACCACCGGGTCGTCTGAGGCCGTCCAGCTGGGAGGTCTGGCAATGAAACGCATCTGGCAAGAAAAGCGCAAGGCTGCCGGATTGTCCATCCATGAACCTGGCCCGAACATCGTGATGGGTGCCAATGCCCAGGTTGCCTTGGAGGTTTGTTCTTCCGTATAATAAGAAGGCCCGTCGGTAAAACCGCGCTATTCTCCCATGCAGAAATTTGCCCGATACTTTGAGGTCGAGTGCAGGCTTGTTCCTATCTCGGTGGAGAGCAAGTACAGACTTGATCCAAAGAAAGCCATGGAGTATGTCAATGAAAACACCATCGGAGTGTTCATCATCCTTGGCAGTACGTATGTCGCTGTTGATGAAGGATGTACTGTATATTGACGTTGCTTAATAGGCACATACACGGGACACTACGAACCCGTGGAAGAGATGGCTCAGCTTTTGGATGAGTACGAGGCCAAGACAGGACATTCGGTTCCCATTCATGGTCCGCCAACTTATGAACCGATATATATTGTGCTGGCTGACATAGATGGACAGTCGACGCTGCATCGGGCGGATTCATTGCACCATTTGCCACAGTATGTAAAGTCCATCAGCGTAAAATCGTTCTCACCTATCCCACAGCCGAAATTACGTTGGGATTTCAACATCCCTCGTGTCGTATCCATCAACTCCTCGGGCCACAAATTTGGACTGGCATACGTAGGCGTGGGCTGGGTTATTTGGCGTGACAAGAAACATCTCCCAAAAGACCTAATTTTCGAACTGCACTACCTCGGCTCGATTGAATACTCGTTTTCCCTCAATTTCTCACGTCCTGCCGCACCAATTATCGCCCAGTACTTCAATTTCCTCCACCTGGGATTTGAAGGCGAATCTTTTTATTAAATCATTCTAGTACGGTTCTGAATTAATCTCCTTTTAGGTTATCGTGCCGTTGCCCTGGCTGATTTGAAGAATGCCAGACTTTTGAGCCGGGCACTCGAAGCTTCCTCCTATTACACAGTGTTGAGCGACATCCATAAGTTCACTGCTCCTACATTGGCCAAGATATCTAATTTAGTCGACGAAGAAGACTGCGAGGTCAGTGGATTTATCTGCCCGTGCCATGTTCGTCATGCTAAGAGCTATTTCTATCAGAACTACATGGAAGGCCTACCCGTTGTGGCTTTCCGCTTTTCGGACGTGTTCAAGGAGAAATATCCAGACATTGAGCAGAAGTGGATTCAGACACTGCTCCGTGCCAAGGGCTGGTGAGTGCTGCAGTGCCACAAAGTTATACCCAACATGAACCAAACGACTATGAAGGATCATCCCAAATTATGAGCTTGCGCCTGCGTTGGAACACATCCAGATTTTGCGCGTCGTCGTGCGCGAACATTTCACGGAAGAGGTATCGTAGATGCGAGTTATGGCTACCACTCCGTGAATCTCACCTGGATCTTTGCAGCTCGTAGACAGGCTCACACGCGATATTGTACGTCTTTTGATTCGGCACCCTGGCTTGGTCACTGACGTCGACATGTAGATTGAAGTCACTGAAAGCCTGACTGATGAAACCGGTCCGATGCATGCACTCAATCGGCTCCATGACAGGAAGCACAAGAGGGCTCAAATCCACGATTCGGATTCAAAGACGGAGGAAGGCAAGGTTGATACTGCGGCGAGCAGCTCGACCTACTCGAGGCCGTGTTAGCCAAGGTTCATATATGAACCATGTAAGAAGTGTACACTGGTAGTGTATCGCATTGTATGCGTAGTTCTGTATATTGTATACGTAGTTCTGTAAGCTAATCGCGAGACGCGTGATCCTAATTTGGCTCAATTCATCTCGTCGCGTCGACGCCACTTGACAAATCTTTGGTGTCTGCCGAACTGCGACATCTACTCTACTAGTGCACACCGTCCACCGAGCGCCTCAAGTCCAATGTCACTCGTGGACCCTCTGTAATTCATGAAGCACTAAGCATCTCCATCCATCACTGACCAGCAAGCTTCGCAGCCCAATCCCGCTGGACGCACCAAGGCGTCTGGCCGTCTCTGTCCTCCCCCCCTCGGACCAATGCCCGTCGTTCCTCATCACTGCGGCGAACAGGTCGTACAAGCGCCAGTACGCGAACATATACTTTGTACGGCTCAGGATCCTCCGACCGTTCGTGGAGGAACGCGCGAAGAAGAGGTGGGCGAACATCGAGGGTGTGTGTGTCCCGCGCCATGGGAGTCGGCCTACGTGGGCCTTATTTGCTTTGTGATCCGTGTGCGTTTCTAGGCAGTCCGGTCATGGTTCCTCGCGTGCTGGACGTGGTGAAGTCCCAGATATGCTGGATCGTCGGTACCGTCTATATGGATATGCCGCTGAAGCCTAATGTCCTTGAGGACATTGCCCGAGATGTAAGAGATCTCTCCACGCCCATCTCACCTGTGCTAATTACTGTTTATCTCACTTTTCGTTTTTTTAAAAAACAATTCGTGTCTGGCTCCTTATCCTTTCTCCCTCCCCTTAGCAATCCATTCCTCCACCGCCGCCGCTGGAGAAAATCTGCTCGCCCGACGATGCTATCATGCTCGAAGACGAGTCTGGCCGGATTCGCCTTGTCGGCGAGCTCGCGACGACCTGTAAAGGTCTTGTCACGGGAGTCATCGTCGCGGCCCTCGGCATCGAGACATCGCACGGCGACTTTGAGGTGGTAGACCTGTGTTATGCGGGCATGGCTCCGCAGTTGCATGAGGACGACGACCAGGGAAATGGGGATAGACAGATGCGAGTTGACGGTGCGTTGTTTTGTTGTTTGGCTATTAAGAATGCAAGGTTTTTTATTTATTTAAAAAATCTACTGTTGTATTTTACTCAGATGCTGCTGTTCCACCTGCCACGGCGGCTGCCGAGGAAAGTCTAGATGACGAATGGGTGGCGGTCGTGTCTGGACTGGAGGTGGGATCGCCATCCCCGTGTGACGCTCTGGTGCAGCTCCTAGTAGAGTATCTGACGGGGGAGGGAGGCGGGCCCGCCGAGCAAATGTTGGCGTCACGGATATCGCGGCTGATCATTGCGGGCAACTCTCTTGCACCTCTGACGGCAGCAGGGTATGAAGGCGATAAAAAGATGGTCGGTATTTCTTGTTACCGCACGTGCGACGCGTGCTGTACCCTCGTCTCTCTCATCGCTGATTGCATTTTTACTTATCTTCAAACCAACAAGCGACGGTACGGACACGACCCTGGGGCCTTCTCTCCACACCCGACGACGAGCCTGTCTGCACAGCTGCTTGAGTTAGCACGCGTCATGCCAGTGCATCTGCTCCCGGGGGCGAGAGATCCGTCTGGGGCGATCCTCCCTCAGCAGCCGTTCCCGCGCGCGATGTTCGGCCCTGTGTCGCGCTTCTCGACGTTCGCGTGCGAGACGAACCCGACGTACCTGCGCCTCGGTGCGCCCGGCGCGGCGCATGACGAGGACGCGACAGAGACGGGAGGGGCGGCGGTGGTGGCGTCGTCGTCGTCGTCGCGTGGAGGGACGCGGAAGAGGGTGGAGAGGACGTTTCTGGTAAGCTCGGGCCAGCCCCTGAACGACATGTGGAAATACCTGCCGGTGGCAGAAGAAGAAGGAGAAGGAGGCGAAGGGTGCAGCGCGAAGACGAAGAACCGCCTGTCTCTAGCCGAGTCGACGTTGCGATGGCGACACGTGGCGCCGACCGCGCCGGATACGCTGTGGTGTCACCCATACTTTGCGACGGACCCTTTCATTGTGACGGAGACGCCGGACGTGTATGTTGTGGGGGACCAGCCGGAGCTGCAGACGAAGCTGGTGGTGAATCGGCGGCGAGCGGGGCAGGAAGGGGGTGGAGGAAGGGGTGGAGAGGGTGCAGGCGAGCGATGTAGGATTGTGCTGGTGCCACGATTCTTGGAGACGGGGGTCTTGGTGCTGGTTAACATGCGGACGCTGGGAGTGAAATGTGTGCGGTTTGAGGTTGGCGTGGGTGACTCGGAGGTAGGTTGATGGTTCTGAGGGTCAAGGTGTGCGCGTCGTCGAGCCAGAATGGAAGAAGACCAGACAGGTGTTTATTATGTTTTTGTCCTTGTGCCCTCTTTTCTTTCTACTCCTTTTGCTGAGGTCGTCGTCTCCCTATCGTTTTGTCCGTTCGTGGCACATGACTGGGCGGTCCTTTGTTACAAGCACAAAAGACCTAAAAGTGCACTGCATTGTGCGACTAGAGCGAAATGGACCACGGCGCCCATCACCGGATCACCCCTTATCATGACCGGCGGCTGTGGCCCCAACGCCGGATGTACGGGCGCAGAGGCGCATGCACATGGTCTGTAATATATTCTATGGCCGGGTCTGGCAGATCGTAGTCATCGCAGATATCGTTTCTCCTTTTCTTGCCCTTGTGCCCTGATGCGGCAATCAAGTTGAGCGGTGCTGCAGAAACTATCGCCAAGGAGACTCTCCGTTGCCGTTGCTGTTGTGGAGGGAGGACAAGATTGGGGTTGGTTGATCTGGCTTAGGCTTTTTTGTTGGTTACCTGTGCTCTGCGTGGCTCCAGCATAGATGGGCATTCTTGAAGGCGTATCTACTAATGGTAAAAGAAAAGGGGACTTGAAACTAAACGGGGACTTGAAGATAAAATAAAAAAACGGAGACTTGAAAATAAAAAAGGAACTGCATTTGCATTTTAGACTACGGTAAGGATGATGGATAGCATTGTGTGATGTGGTGGTGGGTGGTGGTGGTGGGGCGGTGTTCGGTAATTGCGGTGCAGAACTCTGAAGAAGACACAGGACCTTCGTGCGGGGACGATCATTCTTTGACAGGGACATCAATCGACCATTGCTGATCTATCTCGGTTTTACACGCGTTATGGTGTTCGTTCCGTTCAGTTCAGTTCAGTTTTGTACGGCACTTTCGTTATCCAATTCTTGTTTTTCTCGGGATCGACAAATGTATGGCAATTCCCCAAAACTGATCCTATTATGGGCAAGACCGGGGACCTGGTCCAAAAAAAGAGGAGCGCGTGGACCAGTTCAAGATCGATGCTAGACTTTAATAAGAGGTAATGTCTCTGAACTGGAAGCTCTTTCTTCTTGAAGCTCTTTCTCTGTTGTTGCCAGGTCCGTGTTCATTCTATACACACACCGTGAGGGAGACCACCTACCTCTCCCAATTTTTTTTCTTTTCTCTCTTTCTTTTAAGAACGTTCAAGTTGTGGGCTTCAACGACTCTCACATCTCCCCACTTCGCCTCGTCTTTACCCCTTCCCCTTTGCGACGGAATGCAGCGATCGGCAACGGGCTTTATGAACCGATTGCTGTTTTTGTTATGAGCTATTCTTTAAAATTTCATCTGCAAGGACCCTGACGGCTGACGGGCTGCGGCCTCCTAGCTGGTTTCAGCGTATAAAAGGCGTCCACAGAAAACGTCTCGCAGCATCCTCGACTTTTACTCTTATCCACCACCATGTTGTTCGCAACCTGCATCTCTCTCTTGGCTTTCCCTCTCCTCGCTCATGCCCAGTACTATGACGGCCCCCCTACTGCTCTCCCACCCACAGGCACCAATACCAAGACCTCAGCTGCCATTGGAGCTGCCACTACTGGTACTGGCACCCCCACTACACCAGCTGCTGCCACTCCCGTCGCTGCTGCCGCTGCCGAGACAGTGACGGTGAGTTATATTGATATATCTTCTGTGTACTTTACCGTCTCAACGTTTTTTCTAAAGGTCAAAGTTGGGGACGTGAACAAAGCCGGTGCTCAAGGGTTTATATTCGTCCCCGAGACCATCGATGTGCCGGTGGGCACGATAGTGGAGTTTGTGTGGCAAGTTTTAGGCTTCAAACATTCAGTAAGTACAACAGCGCCGTCGTCTCAACTTCAGAGCTCAACCCTCGCATGGTTTCTTAGGTCACGGAAGCCAAGTTTAACGCGCCATGCCAGTTTGCAGGTGACATAAACACTGCGGCGGATGCGCTAGACTCCGGTCTACTAAACAGTACAAACATTCTCGGCAACGTCTGGAGAATTAAAGTTCTCACTACATCACGTGCGCTCTTTTCGTTTTGAAATAACAATAGTCTCTAACGACGTCTCTGCTTGCCTGTGTCCAGCGATCTGGCTCTTCTGCAGAAACCTCTTGGGCGGGGGGCACTGCCAAGCCGGTATGGTTGCGTGAGTTCTGCCTCTTTCAATCGGGAGAAGTGAATTGTTCCACTGAGGTCGTGCTAAAATAGGGCTATCAACGCTCCCCCTACTGGCAATACATTCACAGAATATAAGAGCAAGTCTCAGAATTTACCAAAAGCCGATCCGAGTGCCGTGCGTGTTTTCTGCCACGTCTACAGTTTACAGGAGTCCTAAAGAACGACTAAAGCTCGCGAGGCCAGCTGATTCATCTAGCCCGGTAGGAAGGCAAACTAGAGCTGAAGTGCTTGGCTTCTTCAAATCGGGTGCCGCCGCGACGGACACCGCTGGAACCGCTGCTGGAACCGCTGCTGGAACCGCTGCTGGAACCGCTGCTGGAACCGCTGCTGGGACCGCTGTTAGGACCGCTGCTGGGACCACTGCTGGAACCCCCGGTGCCACCGACGCTGCTTCGGCCCCCACAGAGTCAACCGGGTCGAGCGGGTCGAGTGGCGGTAGTGTCTTTGCTCCTACCGTTGCTGCTGCCCTGGCGGTCTTTGCTGCATTCTGTGCCGCTTGGTAGACGTGCTTTTCGGGGGAGCTTTTTTTTTTCGGTTTGCGCTGGCCGTGGCATGACGCAGGGTGTAGACGTATGTGTGTGTGAACCCTGGATTGACTCCAAAGTTGAATACAGTTATGACGCTGTTCTTTGTATTTTAAAAGCAAATTACAGAACACACGCATGTAATGCCCTCCCAAAAGGATAGAATAACATGTACCGAAAGACATCATCATCACCTTGCCCCTTATTCGCGCTAATCATGTGAGTGTGATCAAAACGATACCTGCAATCATGTGATGAATCACAGCGTTACATAATCCCGTTGGATTGCTACAACACCTGCTGCATTTCTCCAAGCCCAAGAACTTTTGCTCAACAGCTTGCTTTCTATGGGGAATTAGTTATGCTGATAATCCCTTTTTTTTTTGTACAGTAGTTTGTACATGTACCTCTATTAAATGTTATCTGGCCACTCTTTTCCTTCCCTTCCTTCTGTTTATTGTCATCATGATGTTGTTCCACTTGTTGATGCACAAGGAGGGCAGTGTAGTGACGGCAACGATGATGATGATATAAAAAAAGGTGTTGCCACCCTTATTTCCATATTAGGCCACTCTTTTTTCTAATATTGGCTTCGTTGTCAAGGAAAACATTGAAATGCAATGCACGTGATGATCATCCCGCGCGAACATTGATCGGATTCGAGAAGGCACATTGACAGCGATGTCACCCGGCTCAGTACGGCCGGAGTCCGACCGAGCCACATCACTACGGCTGCTTATGTCCCTTTTGTCCATGTTTTCCTTAAGGGCTTCGACTTGCGGATATATAAGTCGGGTCCAAATTCAACTCATCCCCCATCCCAGAAAACTTCTCAATCTCACTCTTCACTTTCATCCACCATGTTTTTCGCAACCTGTGTCTCGCTCTTGGCTCTCCCTCTCCTCGCTCATGCCCAGTATAACAACCCCCCCGCCGCTGTCTCACCCTCCACCACGGCCTTAGCTGCCACTACAGCTGCGGCGACTACCCCCGCCTCTGCCGCTGCCGCAACAATGACAGTAAGTTATATTGATTTATTCTCTATGTACCCTACCGTCTCAACGTTTTGTCAAAGATAGCCGTTGGAGACACAACCGCGACTGGTCCTGCAGGGTTTAGATTCGTTCCCGACAACATCAGTGCGCCGGTAGGCACGGTAGTACAGTTCGAGTGGCGTGTTCAAGGCTTTAACCATTCGGTAAATACAACAGCACCGTCGTCTCAATCTTAGAGCTCAACCTTCACCTGGTTTTTTAGGTCTCGGAATCCAAATTTGCCGCGCCATGCCAGTATGCAGGCAACAAGGCCACTGCGGCGGATGCGATAGACACGGGTCTTCTAGGGGCAGGAAACACCTTCAGAATTAGAATTCTCACTACATCACGTGCGCTCTTTTCGCACTCGGTTGGGAATAACAATGGTCTAATGACGTCTCTTCTATTTGCTCCTGTCCAGCGATCTGGCTGTACTGCAGAAATCCCTTGGGCGGAGGACACTGCCAAGCTGGTATGGTTGCGTGAGTTCTGCCTCTTTCGATTGGGAGAGGTGAATTGTTCCACTGAGGTCGTGTTAAAATAGGGCTATCAACGCTCCCGCTACCGGCAATACCTTCACCGCTTATCTGGCAGCGTCTAGGGCAGCAGCACCTGCTCCGAATGCTGTGCGTGTTTTCCTCCATATTTACAGTTTACAGGAGTCCTGAAGAACAACTACAGCAAGCGAATCCAGGCGTAACTAGCCCAGTGGGAATGCAAACTAAAGTCGAAGTGCTTGGTTTCGTCAACTCTACGACGGACACCACCACTGGAACCGCTGCTGGAACCGCTGCTGGAACCGCTGCTGGAACCGCTACTGGTTCGACACCCACGGGGTCAAGTGGGTCGACGAGTGGCGGCATTATTTTTGCTCCCAGCTTTGCCGCACTTGCCCTGGTGGTCCTTTCTGCATTCGGTGCTGCTTGGTAGACGCGCTTTTGTTTTTGTTTTTTATTCTGCGCTGGCCGTGTGGTACAGAGGTATGGGTGTGTGTGAACCCTGGGTTGACCCCACAACTTAATGCAGTTGCTAAGACGTTGTCTGTCGGTCCTTGCTTTGTCTTTGTAGTTAAAGCGGATTACAGTACAATGAAAAAAACACACATTAGAAGGGTGGCGATGACTAAGGTCCATATCGGGCCGCTCATGTCCATAATTGGCTTCGTTAACCACACGCATGCACGTGAGCGACTTTGCAGCGAAAAACAACACCATCAACGGCGACGGCGACCGACCCGGACATCAGCGCTAAATATCAGCGTGTCAGCGATGTCCACCCCGCTGATGCCGTACTGATGCACTGATGGCCGGAGAGTCCGACCTGAGCTTTCCACGTGGCTCGCTTACGGCTGCTTATCTCCATATTGGAATTGTCGACATTGGCTCATGGGACGTAAAATTAACAACATCCATAAGTCGGTTCCAAATCCCCACCCCGAAAAAAAAATCTCCATTTCTCCCTTGACTTCTATCCACGATGTTGTTCGCAACTTGCCTCTCTCTCTTGGCTCTTCCTCTCCTCGCTCGTGCCCAGTACGATGACAGCCCCCCTACTGCTGTCCCACCCGCCAGGGCCTCAGCTGCCACTGTAGCTGCAGCGACTACCACTACAGCTGCAGCGACTACCACTACAGCTGCAGCGACTACCCCCGCCGCCGCCGCCGCCGCAACAATGACAGTAAGTTATATTGATATACTCTCTCTGTAATTCACCGTCTCAACGTTTTGTCAAAGATAGCCGTTGGAGACACAACCGCGACTGGTCCCGCAGGGTTTAGATTCGTTCCCGACAGCATCAGTGCGCCGGTAGGCACGGTAGTACAGTTCGAGTGGCGTGTTCAAGGCTTTAACCATTCGGTAAATACAACAGCGCCGTCGTCTCAATCTTAGAGCTCAACCTTCACCTGGTTTTTTAGGTCTCTGAAGCCAAATTTGCCGCGCCATGCCAGTATGCAGGCAACAAGGCCACTGCGGCGGATGCGATAGACACGGGTCTTCTAGGAGCAGGAAACACCTTCAGAATTAGAATTCTCACTACATCACGTGCGCTCTTTTCGCACCCGGTTGGAAATAACAATGGTCTAATGACGTCTCTTCTATTTGCTCCTGTCCAGCGATCTGGCTGTACTGCAGAAATCCCTTGGGCGGAGGACACTGCCAAGCTGGTATGGTTGCGTGAGTTCTGCCTCTTTCGATTGGGAGAGGTGAATTGTTCCACTGAGGTCGTGTTAAAATAGGGCTATCAACGCTCCCGCTACCGGCAATACCTTCAGCGCTTATCTGGCAGCGTCTAGGGCAGCAGCACCTGCTCCGAATGCTGTGCGTGTTTTCCTCCATATTTACAGTTTACAGGAGTCCTGAAGAACAACTACAGCAAGCGAATCCAGGCGTAACTAGCCCAGTGGGAATGCAAACTAAAGTCGAAGTGCTTGGTTTCGTCAACTCTACGACGGACACCACCACTGGAACCGCTGCTGGAACCGCTGTTGGAACCGCTGCTGGAACCGCTGCTGGAACCGCTGCTGGAACCGCTACTGGTTCGACACCCACGGGGTCAAGTGGGTCGACGAGTGGCGGCATTATTTTTGCTCCCAGCTTTGCCGCACTTGCCCTGGTGGTCCTTTCTGCATTCGGTGCTGCTTGGTAGGCGTGCATTTGTCCGATTTGTTTGCTGCTTCGTGCTCGCCATGGATTATGTGTGTGAACTCTGGATTGACTCTATAGCCGAAGATAGTTATCGAGACATTATCTGTTGTCCTGCTCTGTCCTTGTATATAAAATGGAATCACACACGTCGTTAATCTATGTGTTGTCTTCCCCATAAACATAGAGTAATTTCTGGTAAGTCTTTGCTGCGAACATTTAGCACCGCTCATAACAGAGACAAATAGTATTGCTAGCGGCGGCAACAGTGCGCCTCTGCTGTACTTCGTCGCGTCAGTTGCCCATACGAGCGAGAGAAACGCACGACCTTGAGCCCGCAGCTTGTTCTGATGTTTGCCAATCTGCCTCGCAAACTCTCTGTCCCCTTCGGCTTGCTTGGCGACGAGGCCAAACTTGCTTTCCGTAGCCAGCCTGGAGGTATTGCACAATTGGCCTCCATACGCGTACGTATTCTGTCACCTAACTGCAATGGATACCTATCTTTTCATTTTCTGTTTTTGGTTGTCACCGTGATCTTTCCCTGCTTATTCCGTGTACGACAGAACATCCCTCGAGGAGACCCATATTGGGATCAAGTGAGTCGGAGGCGTCGTCCTCTTCTTTTATAAACCCCTTGTTGCCCTGTCGCCCGACGCAGCGCGCTTTGGCTTGAACAGTACGCGGTCCTCTTCGACTCGGCATCCGACGTTTTTTCCCTCATCTCGCCGCACGATGGTACGTCATCACGCTCACCAGCCGTCATCGTTTATTCTGACCTGCTACGCACCTCTATCAAGTCCGCCGAGCGCTGCTCGAGGCGCCGGAGAACGTAGCGACGCTTGTCCGGGCGCTCACCTCCCGCCTGTTCGCGCTCGTGTCCGACCACACGTTCCCCAGCGGCGGCGGCACCGGCGGCAGCAGCGCGGCGCGCTCCGTGACCGCGTACGCGTCGGCCCTGATCAGATCCGGCACGGGCGGATACGTGGCGGGCGGGGGCGCGCGGACGAAGGAGGCGCTCAATTGTCTGCGTGTCTTGCAGCGCGTGCTTCCGGTGCTGTTTGAGGTGGAGGGGGAGAGAAGTGCGCTTGAGCTGGAGCTGTTCTGGAAGGAGGAAGAGGAGGCGGAGGCGGAGGTAACGGCGGCGAGCCAGCAACAACGGCTTCAGCACTCCTCGAATGTCTTGGGTCGGGGGGACACGCGCCACGCGCTTCCTGTCGGCGAGACCCCGCAGTTTGTTATCGAGGATGACGACGAGGGGAGCGAGCATGAGCATGAGCACGAGCACGATGAACGCGACGGGCACGTTCGCCAGCAACAGCAGCGGGAAGTGCCAGAGGTGGCGGCTGTTGCACAGTCTCCGCCTCAGTCTACAAAGACGAATGTCCCAAGGAGGAAGCGACTCCCTCCTTTGGGTGAAAGGCTCTTCACCTGCTTGATCGATCTGCTATTTTGCTGTGGCTTTACCCTGCCTATCGAAATCCAAGTCGACCATTATAAGATCAATCATGTCATCTGGTGAGTTTCGTTTCCCTGAGCCGGTGGTCGATGATCATTACAATGCCCGTAATTCATTAACAGGGAGAAAGGTATCGGATCAACGACCGACCCAGGGCCAAGCCATGCCTACGATTCCAATAGATGCGAAGTCCTGCGTTTGCTTCTGGTCCTCCTGTCACGGCAGATCTACGTGCCACCCTCCTCTCTGTTCGCCAAGCCTTCGCTGTACACGCTGCACCTCGTACAGCAACGCCCGCGGCGCGACGTCCTGACGCTGTTGTGCTCGCTTCTGAACACGGCGATGAACAGCGGACGCCCGAGCGCGACGACGACGATCGGAGGCATGGCTGGGAAGCTGCCGTACAACCATCTTGTCTTCAAGGGCGAGGACACGAGGAGCACGCTCGTCGGCATCTGCTTGCACGTCCTCTGCGTGCTGCTTGACTTTCAGAGCGGCAGCGCGAGAGATGCCGTCGTTGCTGCCGCCACCGCCGCCACTACTAGCAGCAGCAGCAGTGGCGGCGGCAGCGCAGAAGGACAGACATCTGCTCCGACTGCCAAGACGAATTCCTTCCGGTACTTTTTGATGAAGCTTGTGAGATGCATCTTCTTTTGTTCTTGCCTGAGACGACGCCCTACTCATCGCTTCCCCAACAGCATCGTACGCAGGATTTTGCCTTCATATTGGAGGGGGTCCTCGGTATTCTGGAACAACAGACGCAGACGCAACATAACTTGTTGCCGGGGGCGAGGAAGTCTATACCCTATACCGTCGAGAACAGTCTGTGCAATGTCCTGTTGACCGCTGTCGTGCCACTCATTTCTTGTGTTCCCAGTCATATTCTTTTGGAAAGTGATTGAACTCAACAAGGTAATGCGTTAGATATTGACATGAACCCCGCCCATATTTCATACGCATTATCTCTTTCCAGAAATTCAGAGCATATGTACTAGAATCAGATAAGGCTGTGGATTTACTGGCACATCTGCTGGGGTATGCATTAGAGATCAAAGATAAACCTCGTGTGTAGCTTTGGTTCTGACATCCATTTTGAGCTGATGGGTCTTTCAGAGCAGCATGGGTTGTGTCGGGCGTTATCCTATATCATCCAAACATTATCAGCTGAGCGTCGGTTCGGTGCAAAGTTATCGTTGCCAGTCAAAGTCTCACTGCCAACCAAGTGGAGTGCTACTGGAACCGCAGCGGACTTCATGATAAATGTAGGTTACCTTGATTTCCGGGTCTATGATTGATTCGTGTTTCTCAAATGACAATTTGGGAAAATTAGGCTGTATACGCCATCGTAGCGACGACATCTGGTGCTCTCAATTCATTGTATCCAGCTTTAATCATTGCTCTTGCAAATGCCGCGCCTTACTTCAAGAACCTTTCCGTCACCTCAACCGCGAGACTGATTCAGTTGTTCACTTCATTCTCAAATCCACTATTCCTCCTATCGGACGAAGGACACCCGAGATTACTATTCTTCATGCAAGTTTACCTGTGCTATGATCGCTTGACGACGTTCTTACACATTGCATCAATCCAGGCTAGAAATATTCAATTCTGCTGTGCAACACCACCTTTCAGAGAATCCAAATCTCATTTATGGTATATTGGCCGCCCACAAGACTTTTGAAGACCTTGGCACGTTCACGCTTTCGGCGGGTCTACGTGAGGTGCGGAGGATGCAGAAGGCCAAAGAAGATCAATCCCAGGACACACTGAACACTAAATCGAGCCTACGGAGCACTGAAGAGGACGTGGACGGCGAAACACAGGGCGAGAAGCCGCGTGTCTCCGATCGGCGCAACGCTGCTGATGTAGATCTCGAGAAAGGCTTGGGCGTCGTGGTGCATCCGCGTGAGGCCGAGAACGCCCTTGCCCGACCTCAGGTGGCCGATTCTGTGGCCGTCGCGTTGGAGCCGCAAAGTGACCCTCTGAACGTCTCGGCGGTGGATACCGCGACGGCAGCCTGGTCTGAGATTGCAACAGCGGCTGCTCCCGTGTCCGTGAAAGCAAGAGGGAAAATGAGAGCACGTACGTCGACTTCAATAGATATGACGGCCAATATGGACGGAATCGCCGCGGCGGGGATTGGGAGGAATGGGTTTGTGCCGACGGAGGAATGGGTTCGTTCCTTGTCGTTTTCTCTGTATGTCTCCCGCTGACTGCATCAATGGAATGTGTTCAGGTTGCTTCGTGGCAGCAAGGGTATTTTCATGCCATTTCAGAAATTATCAATTTGTTGATTTGAGTCTAGACTACCTCTAGACACGGTCATGTTGCTGATTTCTGAGTTATTGCCCAAGGTTCAGGAGCTGCAGGCGACACGCCACAAACCAAATCCATCCCCTGCGGTGATGGATTTCCTTGGTAATGTGACTCTGAGGCATGTCTTGCCGCCAGTCCCACCATTGAATCCGAGGAGATTTGTGGTACGTTGACTGGAATTGGTTGACATCTTTACGCTGACGCGCGCACTCTCGTCCCGTTGGTAGTGGTCTGACGCGTCGTTGGTGTGGCTCACGTCTTTGATATGGGGGGAAATCTATCTGCGGGGCATGACGCCGCTTGCCATATGGAACACGACGAACGTGCGGCTGTTTTACGTGAAGCACACACAGGTCCAACAGAGACAGATCACGGAGACGGTAACCAATGTTGTGGGCGGGTTTTTGGGTCGGACTGGGAGCTCCGATTCCCCAAGCAGTTGGCAGCGCCCGGAGCGGAGAGGATGACTCTATCACATTTGATGTTTATGCCGTACGCGATTTTATCCCTGACTGTATGTGTTACTCGTGCTCGTGGGTTCATTACGTTCATTGCCATCCCCTTTCGTCGCCGTTTTTACTGCTCGTAATCAGTTGGCACTGTAACTTTCTCCAAGTTAGGACACACATCATCCAATGTATGATATGTCATCCGGACAAGCACTGCTCTCAGAGTTGACTTGCCTCTCTGACGCTCAAAAGGCTACGCTCGGAAGAGGTTTGTGTGCCATGAGAACATTGGTGTTCATGTCACAGTGGACTTATAAGCTCTCGGACAGCCGGATTCACCACAGTACGCGATCTTGTACTCACAAGACCTTCCGTAGTGTCCAAGAAATGTAAAATCCGTTCTCTGGAAGTTCAACGCGCTCTCGACGCCGTGTGCGCAGAGAGCCAGTGCACTCCCCACCCCGTGGAAGAGGTCAAGAACCAGGGCCAAGAACACTTCACCACAGGCGACTCAAAGCTTGACCATGCACTGGGAGGTGGTATCAGGACAGGCATGATTTGGGAGGTCGTAGGCGAAAGGTCTGTGATCAATCCGATTTTATCGTTGTCCTCCTGCCCAGTACGCATCGCAGCGCAACTGGGAAGACACAACTTGCTCTTCAGCTATCTCTGACGGTACAACTCTCACCTGGGCTTGGTGGGCTCTCTGGATCAGCGTGCTATCTGACGACGTCTTCACAACTTCCGACGGGGCGGCTTTTACAAATATGCGAATCCCATCCCCAGCTCTCACCACAACTCTGTGGCCTCGCCGAGGTCCGCACTCTGACAGCCGAAACCATACCAAAGCTTCTCTTCGTTCTCTCCCATCAGTTGCCACAGCTTATTCAACGCCTCGCCAGCGACGCAGGCTCTAAACCCGTGAAGCTCCTCGTGATCGACGCGCTGGCGGAGCTATTTCACTTGGCCGAAAAAACCACGACAACGACGCTCGTCGAGCGGTCACGGAGCATATCCGAGATCTCGAATGTGCTCCATACATTCGCATACAAACATGGCATTGCGGTTCTTGTTCTGAACGAAGTTACGGACGTATTTGCGAGTAGCTCCAATGCCAGCGCTCGTGGCGAACTTATATATCGTGAGCAAGCCCGGTGGTTTGGTCGGGCTGACAATGTGCCAGAGGGGAACAGAAAGGAAGCCGCGCTGGGATTAGTTTGGGCCAATCAAGTCAACGCACGCATCATGCTCAGCCGCACCGACCGGCGACGATTCCTCAGCAGCGACTCGGATAGAGTGGGCAAACGTCGACGACTGAACGACCAGACACCTTCTACCGTGTCGGCCTCCAAATTCGAAAACGACCAACCGACGCTGATTCGAAGACTCAACGTCATATTCAGTTCGGTCTCCTCGCCTGCCTCCCTTGACTACGTCGTCACTGCCTCCGGTATATCGGCTTTTGTGGAAGAAGATGACACATCGCAAATTCTTGCCCCAGTTCCACCCACACTCGTGCCTCAATTGGAGGACCTTCCCGCGACGCAGGTCTCACCATTAGACGAAGGTTGCTTGCATGATGAGATAAGCTCTAAACAACTCGGCGAGAATGAAGCCGACGCTATACCCCCTGAAGACGACGACGACGCCGAGTACTGGAAAGGGTTTGATATAGACGCTGTCTTAAGCGCAGTAGAACTCCATCTCAATTCACAATGACGATTATCCTCGTATTATGGCAATACGATTCATTTCTGTCATTACTGAGACTACCCTTAATTGTCGGCCGCTCGCCAGACATGGCACTGTTCCGCGTTCGCGTGCCCCACAATTCTCGTCGCGGACAGCCGAGTGAAGCATAGGTATGAAAATGCATTTTTACAGCATCGCTATGGACGTTGCGAAGAGACTTGGTGACGCACAACCACGCGGCGTATATGTCAAGTATCAGATCAAGAGGCACAGCGCCGCAGGCTCGAATATTCTACAGTCTGCAACACAAAGAAGGGAGAAACAGATGGCTATTACTTGGTGGTTGGCAGCGGCGTAGAGTGCCACTGCTCTCGTCCGAAAGTGTTCTCCCCCGAATAGCTGACATACAGGAAATTGTCCTCATCCCTAAGAATGAGGTACGATTGTATTAGAACTAAAGCAACCATAGAAAACAATTACACGCACTTGTGCTCCTCGTATATGGCACTCATCAAAGCAGCCGTCGGTGGCAGGACCTCATCGACAAAGATGAAGATAGCCTTCTCGGGCGCCAATTTGATGCGTTTGCGGATGACGTAGACGAATTGCCCTACGGTGAGATCCTGTATGCAAGAGGACACATAAACGTCCAAGAATTGCTATGGAGTAGAGGTTGCGCCTTACAGACGGCACGAGGTACTTCTTCTTGTCGATCGTCGGAATGTCTGTTCGATCTGCTTTCTCACAGATGACCTGCGGGGTAGAGGAGGGCGGGTCAGAGTCTTCACACTCTGAATAGGACATAAGGCATCTAACGGGAATTCTGTCAGGGTACTTCTGCCTGATACGCTCCGCTTCGGCCTTGCGTTTCTCTGATGCCAGAGGTTAAGGTGAGATTTCGGGAGAATGAAGCTGCAGGAAATATCACCGAATGGATGCTCGTCTTTGAATTTGGATCGCATTGCGTTCAACTTGTGAGTGTGGTCGGTCAAAAGCGATGACGAAAGTGTGGGTGCTTTATAAAAGCGGGGCGCAGCAGTAAGTCGCGGAAACCTCACGGCTTTTGGGGACTCAGTGTGACTCTGGCAGGTGACTGTGACTCGTGACCCGTACTGACTGGATACACAGCCACTCCGCAGCAATTTCCTTAGCGCCCAACCAGTAGCGCCCAACCAGTAAAGCTAAAGCAGTCAATTCCAGGAATACGATGTCACAAAATAACGCAAGTAGTAGTATACACAATCCTCCGAAGATTGTCCAGACATAACCAGACTTCAGCAACGCCTGCGTCTATGTAACCGCATCACGACCAAAGCTGGCTGCCATTCCAATTGTCATAGCACTGCCCATCGACGAACCAGTCATCTCATTGGGCACGAACACAGTCCTGTTCCCGTATGCAGTGATTCTCTGCACCTCCAGTCTTCGCCTCTGCATCTCACGTGCGAAGTCGTGGATGACTTGCGCGTCTGCTTCCGCCTTAATGCGAATCGCTTCCGCTTCCGCTTCGGCGGTGAGCCGTGTCGCCTCCGCTTGCGCCTCTGCCTCGATTTTCAAACGTTCTGCCTCAGCTTTAGCTGCCGCGACAACTGAATACGCGTCCGCGTCCGCCGCCGTCTGAATGGTAATTACAGTCAGCTATAAGTGATGCATATAGAATAATAGAATCAAGCTGACGTTACGAGCGAGAGCTTTGATCCGCGCAACAGATAGCGCGCCTTCTTCCTGTTTGACTTTGTTGCTGTTCTCACGGTCTACATTCTGCATTCCTCAATCAGGAAGTCATGTTCGGGCATCAAGCGCATTTACAACACTCACAGCAGCTTCGACTTGTGCCTGCAGCGCGCGGGTCGTTAACTTGTCCATAGTTGAGGCGATCTCGCCTGCGAGAGATAATGCATCAGATGGGCGAGGATTGTTTCCGGGGAGAGAAAGTCGCACCCTTAAATTGGCGGTCGATGACAGCTAAATCTTTCAGCAAAATCCCGTATTCCAGGGCAGCGTCATGCATATCGTCCATTGCACGCGTGCGCAGGGCATCGAGAAAAGCGGAGGACGGGTCGTTGACGTCGTCCATGTTGTCCGGACCTAGGGACCGTTGCTTGACCATCGAGCTGTAGTCGACTGGTGCAAAACATGTAAGAAAAGACTCCAAAACATCCCTAAGTTAGCCCCTTACGATGTGCAACGATTTGGGTCAGGATGGACTGTGTCTTGTCTCGCAGCGCTTCATAAGGAGTGCTGTAGCCATGTGTGGTAAGCTAGAAGGGGAAAATCATTCGTCGATGTAGTATTGAACATGAGCGATACGGCGTACTTTGAGAGGTTCAGTGAGCTGCCATTTGAGATAAATAGTGAGGCTGACAGGGACTTGGTCGCGCGTGAAACTGAGAGGAAAACTTAGCATAGCCAACACAATCGAGCACGCGACTTACATATCATTGGTCGGCATCTCCCACTGATTCTCCCCAAGCGTATACAAACCGCGTAGGGTGATATTTGGGTTGGTTATGCAGTGTTGACCGGCCGGGAGAACCTCAAGATCATCACCTCTCTGAAGCACCGCGCAATTACTTGCGGGGATGTTGAGGCTAGATAAAAGAGCCTATGAATGACACAGAGATATCGAGTGGAAAACAGACGCACAAAAGGGCAACGACGTATTTTTGTACGTCCCTGATGCCTATCTTGCTACTCATTACCACTTCCTGCGTCCTGGAAATGGATGTCGCCTGAATCAACCTCCAGCTGAATGATCGAGAGTCCCCACGATGCTCACCAGCCGAGAGTTGCATGAGTTACTGTGTCTTTAATTGTCTTTGGCAAATGTGTCTGATCAACGACCTCGAGGACTTCGTAACTGCCCTCTGCCGCATATGCTACAAAGCCGCCGTTCTTGACAACAAAAATCTTGTTCTAGAGTGCGATATGAGGACTTGCAACGGCGCGAACACACCCGAAAAGACGCGCACCTGTGGATCAGATATGACGGCCACTTGATTTTGAGACACTTGAACCACGGTCAATCCTTGAAAGTTAACAACGGCATCGGACACTAAAGGACCAAAGCAGTATCGTCAATAGTCAGCACCAAAGATGACGTAGAAGTTGCATCATACACCCAGTAGTCCCACACCATTTCCTGCCCCACCAATTTCGTAGGGGGAAAGTTGGATAGCGACCAGGAAGTGTGAGAATCTTGGGCAAACCACCATGGTTAACCAGGCCGATAGAACCAGGAGAAACTTCGCGGCCTGTCCAGTTCGTCGGGACCTGAGAGACGCACTTATGAGCAGTGGAACGAGAACAGTAAATGTGCGAGCAGACCTTCTTGGACAAGATTCTGCTCATGTTTGCCTAGAAATTCACGGTTAGTGCATTGATTTAGGTACGACGAGCTGCTGAGGAAGAACGAACATTTTGCAACTGCAAGTCCAGCTTCTGTAATGCTGCTTTCACCCCGTCTTTGCCAATCGGAACGAGGAAAGGACGACCATCTGAGAGATAATTTTCACGGTTCACAAAAGTATCGCGGCCCTCGATGCTGGCTTTTACTGTTTTCTCGCTGACGGTCGGATTTGGAAGGATGGAATGAGCAGGCCCGCCGTCCTTCGAGAGGTTGAGAGAGGGTTGGTTGACGACAGTCGCACGGTCGCTGAAAGTATCCATATGGTGTGCTGGTCCTAGGAAAGAGAGAGGTGTGGGAGTCGAGTTGCGATAACCTACTTTCTACTTAAGCGAGGGGTCTACCGCAATCCTAATATATCGGAACATGCTTGTGCGGGCTACACAGGCTGCCAGATGGCACGTGGCACAATTTAATGCCGACCGCCAAGGATCAGTCTGAGCTGAGCAGATATCGCTGACGTGCTGTACAAGGTCCAGAAACATGTTAGGGGACCGCCACTCAGGAGTCGGCTCGCTGCCAAATTTTAGCGCGTGCGTCGGTTCCTAGTACCTTCCTAGCAGGGGAGGTATTGCCGCATTGACGCCGACACCGCTATATTGGAATGAAGCGCCGCTTTCCGGCGCACAGTGTACGCAAACGAATGTTCTCGGGGAAAGATGAGTGTCTATGAACTGCCATTTGCTGTGTACATTACGCTGAAGCACATGCCTGAAGCTCTGAGGGCTGTACGAGAGCTCGGAGCTCACGTCGGAGATTTCTTTTTGTTTGGCCTTGTTGAATTTCAAAGCCGTCGCCATTGTGAAAGTCTTGGCACCGTGCTGTGCTCACGCTCTGCTTCGTTGGCGGCATCGCCTAGATATTCCTCCAGCGTGGGGTGATGCAGCTCCTGTTTTTGGCTCTTTTCTCCTCCATTGTTCTGTCCATTGCAAACGCGCAAAGCCATGGCATTGCAAATCACTCCACCTCCGATGCCCAATCGATGCTTTGGGGCCCGTATCGACCAAATCTCTATTTTGGTCTCAGACCGCGCATTCCTCAGTCACTCATGACTGGCCTAATGTGGTTTGGCACGCAGAGCTATCATGCCACTACTAGTCAGCCAGTTTCTAATGTCACATAATATAGCCTGTTCGTTGATTTGCTACTGCAGAGATTAGACATGCATGCGACCAAGCAGATAAATTGGATGCCTATACCTGGACCGAGTTCGACATTCGGAAGGGGGGTGTCCAAGTCATTAAGGACGGAGCGAACAACGTTGAGATCACAACAGAGTTTCTAAAGATTCCTGGTGGAAGACACGGAGGAAGTTGGGCAGCGAGAATCAAAGGACGACCAATAGACCAATGTGTGTCAATAGTCTTCTAAATGTCTCGGAGACATCGATGTATCCCGACTATAGCGAGTATCTCCAAAATCTCGGCGATATTCTACCTGGGGTTAGATGGGATGGGTGCATTAGAAATGGAGACGGAAAGGAAGGATCATGTATGTTTTCTATCATTCCCTACGCTCCCCGAGTCTGAGAGCACCGCTAGGGAATCGACGGCCCCGTGACATTCGCAGGTTCTGCCCCTGATCTTGATGACTTTGTCGTTCGCGTGGTGGATGGTCGGTCCTAAACAAGCGGCTGCGCACGTCTGTTCTCTAAAAATGCAGCAGCTCCTTTCAATCAGGGGGTTACTTCTGGTGCTTTCGCCGCCGAATTTGGAGACGTGATAGGGAAAACGTACTTTGTCGGTTTGAGGGTTTTTAAGGACGCTGTCTGGCGAGCTAAAGGTCAATCCAATGCCTTGTGCTTGGTCACATTTTTTCCCTGATTTTTGCTCGCCGTAGACTTTATTATGCAGTCTATCACGACATATTCCAGTGAACTCGTCAAACGCAACAACTGGTCTAATTCGGGTGACTTTCCAGACCCTTCATATGTCTTGCGACTGGGAAACACAGTCATGACCGATAGCAACTTCTATGCTGTCCAGAAAATTTTCGAAAATGAGTTCCAATTTGATGTTTTCTTTGAGAGCGCTAGCGCTCGGCATAATTTGGAATGTGAGTCTTCCTTCCTCCTCTGACAGTAAATCGACGTGACGTCACGATAGCTTCTGTCCTTGACAAGGGCATTCCCGCTTTGGTCACCTCTTATGACCAACGCTTCGAAACAGTCTTTCCTACCCCTCCATATGTGCCTCTGACCTCGGACCAACTCGCACTCAAGCGATTCTCAAAAGCAATCACTGCCAACCTCATGGGTGGCGTTGGTTATTTCTACGGCACGTCCTTAGTGGATAGAGACTTCTCGGACAAAGAAGACGAGCTGCCAGTCACAATGGGAGGCTCCCAGAATCTTGTCAAGGCAACCCCGACAGAGCCAAAGGCCTTGTTGACCGCCACTCCTAGTCGGAGTTTCTTCCCTAGAGGCTTCTATTGGTATGGCGTGACGAAATGTTCCTTGCCCAACGTTGATTGCTTCTGCACAGGGATGAGGGTTTTCATTTACTACACATAGGGCGGTTCGATATGGACCTAAGGTGCAGATTTTTACCGTTCACTTCTGCGCTTGTTGTTCAGAGTCGTTAGCCTCGAAATTTTGAAGAGCTGGATCGATATGATTGACGAAGATGGTTGGGTCGCCCGAGAACAAATTCTAGGCGAAGAGGCCCGGAGTAAAGTAAACATACGCATTTCCGCAGCCTACTTTACCCTTCATAGTCTACATAGGTCCCGCAAGAGTTTCAAGCTCAGGTCCCAACCTTCGCCAATCCTCCGACACTTCCCATTGCTATTAGTGCTTTCATCACTTGGGCCAAAAGCAGGTCGATTACACTCAGTGATCGAGATCTCGGCCTGGATGTAGGCGGGGGCTCGCAGATCCCTCTACCCGATTCAAGTGGCACGGACTCTGGCAGCCATTACCTCGACTCACCACATATGATGCTCGATTTCCTCAAGTCGATATATCAACCGCTGAAGAGACACTACTATTGGTTCAGACGCACGCAGCGAGGCAAGATCAAACAATACTCAAGAAAAGCACGCTCGCGCACTGAGGCGTATCGTTGGCGCGGTCGCTCAGGTCAACATGTCTTCACCAGCGGCATGGACGATTATCCGAGAGGACCAGCGCACGATGGAGAATTACACCTTGACCTGATCAGCTGGATGGCTTCTTTCACCAAAACTATGAGTGACATCGCTGGATTCATGGGAGAAGTGGACGATGAGAACTCATTCCGACAATTTGAGAATGCCATATTGCTCAACATTGAAGGTGAGCCGCCTTTATTTCTCGTTGTCTCTTCGGCGCAGGGGCTGATGCTGTTGAGTCAGATTTGCATTGGAATGAAGAGGAGCAGATGTATTGCGATGCGAGCGTGAACGACGATGGTACTTCTGATACCTGCCTCTCGATGACTGGCTAGCTCAACCCTTCCGCAGATGAATCATATCACGTCTGCCACAAGGGTTATCTCTCCCTGTTTCCTTTCTTACTTTCGCTGCTACCGCCGGACTCGGCCCATCTCGGCCCGATATTGGACCTGCTACGGGACCCGGAACATCTCTGGTCGCCGTATGGTCTGCGGAGCTTGTCCGCTTCGCATCCAGAGTTTGGAAAGGGCGAAGATTACTGGAAGGGGGCTATCTGGATCCATATGAATTATATGGCGCTTTCGGCACTCCATGAGGTCAGTTGCCGTTTTTGTGTCTATACGAAGCAGACGACTGAGGGGGCACTTTTCGGGGACCGTGGTAAAACAGAAATATGCTAGGGAAGAAGGCCCACACAAAGCGAGAGCGCAAAAAATCTATGTGGAACTAAGGAAGAATATCATCGATAACGTCTTCAAGGTATGATTTGTCGGTCTCTTTCAATATATTTGGACACATCACTAACGCCTGCAACGCGGATGCTGTAGGAATACGTGGAGACTGGATATGTGTGGGAGCAGTACGATCCTTTGACAGGCAAAGGAAGAAGAAGGTGAGGACTTCTGTGTGGCGTAATGCATCTTCCGCCAAGCTAATTATGCGACAGTCATCCGTTCACTGGCTGGACTTCGCTAGTCACTCTGAGTAAGTGTTTATGCAAGATTACCTGTTCGAAGCTTATATCACGTCAATTTAGTTCTATCTGAAAAATATCAATGATAATTGTTAGTTTACTTTGGACGTTACGCGACTCGATAACATTTAATCATAGTCGGCAGATAACGGTTATAAAATCCTTTGAATTCAAGCTTGAACAAGGATAACAGAGTTATTAGACAGCTGAGAGTGACCAATTAAGTATACCACGAAGTTCACAACATTCATTGTATACAGATAAGATAAGATAAGAGGACAGCATGAAGTCCTCCTCGCGATTCCTGGACGTCAGAATTTGTGTGCGTCAAAAGAAATCGCGTCGAAACGAAGAGTGTCAAGTCGCATCTTCGGGCCAAATGCACGGCCTTGCGCATGGTGTTCTCCGAGGCGCCCCAGATCGGATGCCATATCTCGTTTAAAAGTGGAAACGTCTGTCAATGGTAACACGGGTGGCTCGGACAGAGTAGCTGCCGAAATGACATCGGGAGGTGATTGGAATGATAAGGCAGGGAGAGATGGGGCAAGGGGGCTGTTGACGTTATCCGCAGCAGCCGGTTGCGGCTCCGGAGAGGAAGCGAATAAGTTGTGAAGCCTCAAAAGCAATAACCGAGATAGCGTTAAACGGGATCGGTGGGGAAGTGGACCTGACGGCTGATCGACGAGCGGAGACGAGGATGAATCGCACAAAACCATCGACGACGGTCGTAAAAGCGCCGGTTCGGAGGATCCAGAAGACAGAGAGTCCTTCGCTGGGTTCCTCGGTATCACGTCGAAGGACATTCGTAGGCGCGGCGCATCAAACGGTCGGCCAAGCAACTGGGAGAACATGACGGAGGCTCGATGGCGGGAAGCGCCGGATGGGGGCACACGCGCTTCCTTGCTTGGTGAGGGAGGAGTGGGGATTTGGCTCTGCTGAGAATCGAAAGAATCCGACGAAGCGAATGCCTCTCCTTCCGACAGCCCACATTGATCATTCGTCTTGCTTGACCCTTTCCTAGTAATTTTGAGAGACTGCAGAGCCCTTGACGCGCGAGAAATCAGGGTTGCCGTTTTTTTCGACGGATCCACGACTTCTCCTTGGTTTGGCATTTCCCTCGTGGAGGCTTTGGGCGTTACGAAACCCTTGAAGTCAACACGCTGTGAAGACTCTGAGCCCGCTGCAAGCATTTCATCCTTGCGTACTGGCATGACGACGCCGATTCCTGCTTCGTTGACAGACGAACGGCTGAAGGCCGGCGCTAGAAAACTCGAACGCCGATTTTGCAACGTGCCCAGGGTGGTATTTAGAGAACCGACATTGGCTGGTTCAAGAGACCCTTGTGCGTCCTTAGCGTTGAGTAGACACCAAGGCGGATTGCATGACTGCTCTTCTTCGGGAGGGAAGATGAAGACGGCTGGGTATGGAGTGGAGTTGGACAAAGGAATCGCAGTTAAATGGGTATTATGGTACGAATTTTCAAGGAGTGTGCATGCCATGATTAGCTTGAAGGGAGAAGAATTATTGAGCTTTAGGGAGAGGAGGAAAAATGAGCGGATCGAGGTCAGCCTCTCGCAGACGAACTTACAAACGACCACGTGCTGAAAAACGCACAGCAAAGGTCCATGCTTCGAGCCGCGCGCCAATGTGCTCAACGAAGGACATATTACGCATCTCACAATCACCCTCTGCAATCGCTTCCAGGTTTCGTCACGGCAAACACCATGCCACACGATATGTCGGTCACTTTTCTTGGTACTAATTCGGGCGGTGGTCCCACTGCGTGGCGGAATTGTTCGAGTGTCGTCGCGAACATCGTTGGCGACGGTTCTCTCTGGAGTACGGTCTACTATAAAAACACAACGATATCAATGACTAAGAAGCTTTCCTCCAAGTGGTCGATTGTGCAGAAGGCACCCTGAGGCAGTCTTTGTTGCAAACTACCAGTCGTTTGAAATTGCACAACCTAAACAAGATTTTCATCACTCACATGCACGGTCCGTCACAAACTTGGTGATCGACCGAGCCCATATGCCAGACGGCCTTGGTTATAGCGGACCACGTTATGGGCATTATACCAATTTTACGGAATTTACTCTACCCGCCTCGATATGACAACACTCCTCCTGCTCCGGTATTTCATTCGAGTATTCGGCGCTGCTGCGCCTCCTGAATCACTCTCACATTATAGGAGAAAATCGAGCTTTACGGTCCCGCCGGGCTGCGAACTTTTATTCGCTCCGTTCTCAAGATGACGCACACTCGCACGTCGGACAGATATGTAGTGCATGAGCTTCTTTCGCAGGACGATGAAAAGACGCCATGTGACCTAGAAGTGTTGCATTCAAGCGAGAACGTGGGAAGAGATATCAGAGCAGACGAACAAGGGTTCTAGAAGGACTTCACGGGAGGCGGACGGGGTCAAATAGCCGTGGACGCGGGTCCTATTGAGCACCGCGGTACGCTATCACACGCTTAGACCCAGATCCGTTACTTTATCTCACAATTTCGAATCTATGACAGTCCCCTCCATTGGATATGTGATGCGTGAAACACTACACCCTCTACGGAAAATCGTGATCCTAGGAGACACGTCAGATGCAAGCGGCATCGCGCCATTGTGCACTTCACCCTCCCCTTCTCTCCTCGTGCATGAAGCAACAGACTCTTATATACCACGAACGGTTGACCCCCGCGCCAGGCGTACGCGGGAGCAAGTAGTAGCGCACACCCTGCAAAAAGGACATTCGACGCCTGAGATGGCGGGTGCCTTTGCACGGCGGGTGGGCGCCGCCATGTTGGTGCTCAACCATATCAGCGCAAGGTATGTCATGCGTCCTGGACCCTAGATCTCATCATCATGAGAATAACCCCCTCACAAGATTTCCACCTGCCATGTCAGATCTCACCCGGTCCGTTATGCGGGAGTTCGAGAGACAGGCAACCGAAGCGTGGGGAGCGGGGCAGTCAGTTGCCGCAGTGGACTACATGCGAGTTGTCATACCAGGTGTTGTCGACGTCTCTTTGAAGGAAGAGAAAGGGTCTTCCGATCACGCCTCGTCAGTCATCATCCAGAGGGGCCCCGGTGCGCGCAATGAATGGCGGCGCAACGGGCGTAGCTTTGGTCGGAGAACAGAGGAAGTCGGAGAGCCGTAGAAGATCCACCAGGATTTTCAGCTTCAGAAGCGGAAGCAATGGATCCCACAATGGAAGGAAGATGCCGGCGCACGTAGTGCGGAACGGCGCAGATCCTTTCCATTTTTGCTCATTGTTGGAGACGAGCGTCGTACCTCCTGGTCGAAAGGTCATGCAAGAACAAGGAGCTTAGGCTTTGAAAGTACACCGTCAGTATGAGCTTTGGGGTTGTCCTCTTTCTGGTGTACTTCTGCCTCTCAATGTGCTTGCTCCCGATTCGTAAGACAAAAGGTGAATACAATAAGAGTATACAGGCTCCGCGTCCTAGACAGCCCAGGGATAGTAGTAATTACAGAATATGAAGGAAATTACAGGGAAATGCCAATCGCCAATCTCCGCAGTGTCTATATTGTCCGATTCGACCGATCACAACAATCCGTATGGAAGTTCTTGAGCTCCACGCGGAGCGCCGTCGGTCAGCGGCATTGCGCCCCTGAGCATGGGAGTGTCCAAGATTGCCATCCTATTTTCGTCACGCATGCGATGGGCGGTGATGCGCTCGGGGTAGTTGCGCATAAACATACTGGTGAAATGCGTGCCATAATGGATCCCATTGCCCTTGACGCCGTAGCCTGGCAGAGGCTGAACGACCGACGTGAAGTTGGGTTCGTGGAAATAAGCGAACGCATAGCGTTCGCGAGTGTTGAGCCCGACTTTATGAGGAGTGGAAGGAAGATGATCGTTTGTCATGTATTGCATCATATCCCCTGAGGCGTACCGTTACCAAGTCTGCACCGCTAGAGAGCTAAGAAATGTTTCTGCTTACCTGGGAAGACTGTGAGGACGCTCTCCACGGGAGGTACATAGGTCCATTTTTCGTCATTCTCCGAAAAGCCGGCCGCACTGCTTTCCCAATTGCGGATGGTTTCTCCCTCAATCGGACGCCTTACAAAGAGACCTCCTACGTCGTCCTGAGCTGCGAGCACGAGCAGACCGTAGTCTGTGTGGGAACCAATGCCGCGACCGGGCTTGCCCTTGCCATTGGTTTTGTCTGTCTGGGGGAAGCGGAGGATGCGCATGTGGTGCCAGCCGTCTTTGGTCAGGTCGGTGAACGGGGCCGGATTCGCCAAGCCCAATCCGTACGCCGTCAGTTTGAGGAGCCTCTCTCCGTAGTCCGAGAACACGGACATCGTCCTCTTCATGACAACCTCATATTGTTGGTTGGGCCACGGGCACGGTCCGTGACAGGGCCATTTTTGCTGTACCCTTGGGTCGGAGAGAGGAAGGTCTTTGGTGACGGTGAATATTTCCGAATAATCGGCGATCCCGTCAGTTAGCTCCTCCCCGGATGCAATATAACCGCTGAAACTCTGGTCGTCGACGCACTTCGCTTTCTCTTGGTGCGGTAATTTGAAATATCCTTTGCTGGAGGTGAAAGCCGATTTGAGCGTCTCTCCTTGGCCAGCATCCAGACGGATCTGAAAAATCCCGTCCCTGCGCCAGGCTTGCACCATTCTCATCCCAAGAGCGCGGTCTGCCTTGCTGCCTGTTACCCGTAGCGGAACCGTAAACGTAGTGAGCTCCCCAACCGTGGCAGGATGGCCAGGGGGCATCGTGGGGTGAGCCTTCTGCGTCAGCGTACGCACATGAGTCGACAATTTCTTCGGAGCGGGTGCCGAGCGACTGATGCTCAATAAGCGCGCGGGAGCACTTGTGAAAACCTGCTGCCTGGTAACGCGAAGGTGAAACATGCTAGACAAAGCGCAACGGTATCTGTATATCATGTCAGATTCGGGAAAATTGTTTCGAGCTTCCAAACTTCAGAGACGTTGAATCTCACATGGTGAAGTCTGTGTGATGGAGGTGAGCAGGGATCTTTCGCCTGCGAGAGAATAAAAATAAAACAGCGGTTATACTGACATTAAAATGTTCGAGAAAAGGCTGGGATACGCAGTGCAATGTATATGTGAGAATAGGTGAGAGATAGGGAATGAGAGGATGTGAAAGATTGTGTGTTGAGGATTTAAATACTCGTTTCTAGTAGATGAGAAAGGCATCTCGGGACCTAATGAGCTCACACAGAACCGTCCCAGTTTGGTGACGCCGTTGAGATTTTTTTTTGAGATGCGAACCTGAGTCTGGTGATACTTGGCGGCATGGGGATGGGGATGGGAGCAGGATCTGAATGTGGGGCGTTCAAGCCTTCTTCCGGGTCCCGTGACTTGCGTCGATCAGATCGAACACGCTGTGAAAAACCCTGCAATGTGGACGCAATATCATGCGGCTCCAAAAAGGTCGGTGTGGGGACACTGCAATGCGACCCTTCGCGTGATGTTGACCTCGGCCCTTTTGAAAAAGCTCTCCGCTCCTGACTACGATGATCCATTTCTCCTGTAGACCATGTGGCTTCACAATGCACCCTTATTCATGGGTAAGTATCATTGACGCCCTTGTCCAGCATCCCCGAAAAACGATGAACCTGGAGATGGCATCCTCTAGGGCAAGCGCGATGATAGATATCAACTTTGATTATTTTTTTTCTTCTTCACAATGTTGTGTCGTAGTGCGATGCATTCCAGGGCGACGTACACAAACGATAACTTTGAGTATTCTATCTACTATATTAGTACATTTTTTCAAAATCTCAAACGAACATCATCCAAACACCGGTCCGAGCTACACGGTATAAATGCCGCACACCGGAAGTGTACTTCAGCGGCTTCTCAAAAAGAACGGTGAGAACATCTTCATGCCGTATCGCAACAGACGGCCCAGCTTTTCCGTGCACAAGTTCCATCAGGGAACAGTGTGATTGACATTCAGGCGACCCTACTCGTGATAATCAATTCAAGCAAAAAAATTCGATGGTTGAAGTAATCCCTCAGGTTCCTATGTCCGTAGGTCCGATAGCGTAAAAGTGTACTCGAAATCACATCACAAGGTTTGCCTTTAGTCGGTGGTGGCCCAGGGTGCGGAGTTGGTCGCAAATTCTCTCGGCCAAAGCAGCACAGTTCAACAAAGAATAATCGGCAGCTGTCTCAGCGAAATAACTTGAAAATAGTTTAATCCGGCAGAAATTCTTGACATGTTGGACGAATGCGCTCACCTTGTCCGAACGAGTGCAGACGCTAGCACGGATCAAGGTAAACTTGCGGCTGTCGTCACCGAGAGTGGACCATGAATAGTGGCCGCCGAAGAAAATCTCGGGTTTCATACCCCAAGGGTTGCAGCCTAATAGTCACATATTACCTGCTCACTGTCTTTGATCTGTACCAACCAAATTACAGTTCACATATTTTTCCCCAAGGGTTGCAGCCTAATAGTCACATATTGCCTGTCTGCTCACAGTAAGGATGCATATTTCCTGTCATTATTGAGGTCACATACTGTACGTCTAAGGAGGACTCGTCTTTTGTGAAATGGCGGCCATCAAGGAGAAAGTCATCTTCCGTGACAACCACGCCGATGCTAGGCGCAACTTTTATAGCTTGAGCACCTCGCTGCTTTGAAGGTAGTGGTCCACGGCACATGACCGCGACGAATGTGTCACCCTTTCCGACTCCTAAGCTGGAGAAAAGTGCGCACCCGAATCGCACGCGTACATGGAATTCCAACCGCCATCGCAGCTCGCTGTCTGTCTCATATCACCATGTCTTCACCACAGAAAGAAGAGTTTGTCGGCTCGCTTGATTGCGGTACAACGTGAGTCGCGCATTCAAAAATATAGCCATGCGCGCACTTCGGCTTGTTCACAGCATCTTGTACAGCTCGGTCCGCTTTATGATCTTTAACAAACATGCGGACATAATGGCCCAGGCCCAGCGGGAGTTTCCGCAGTATTACCCTAATCCAGGGTAACTCTACCTTACGTTGCCTCCCAGCGTCACGCTGACTGTCAGGAATCTTAGATGGCACGAACAAGACGCCGAAGAAATTCAGGCGACCGCAAACGCCTGTATTGAGGATGCGGTAAAAAAGCTCAAAAGCGCCGGCTGGACCAAGGACAGCGTCAAAGTCATCGGTACGCCAGCATGCGACAAATGTCTACTGCATTTCACGGCTCTTGATACGCGCACAGGCATCACCAACCAGCGAGAAACGGCAGTGGCGTGGAGCCGCAGAAGTGGGAAGCCAATCTGCAGGGCTATCGTTTGGACAGATTGTCGTACCAGAAATCTGGTTGCCCATTTCGAGCATAAGCTTGCAGATATTGGTATTCAGGTCGAAAACGGAGACTTTGCCAAGGGTGAACAGGGTCCCATAGCCCTAAAAAGGATGTGCGTCCTGTGCCTCGCAGATGCTTGAATAGTGCGAGTGAGCTTCCTGTATAGCACAGGCCTTACGCTGTCAACCTACTTCTCAGCTCTCAAACTGAGATGGATGATCGATAATCACCCAGAAGTCAAAGCCGCTCATGAAGAAGACGATCTGGCATTCGGGACAGTCGAATCGTGGATTGTTTATGTGCGTAACTCGTTCCACTCACGGAATGCACTCATCCTCTTGCTGCGTCAAAGAACATCCTCGGCGGTGTAAATAAAGGCATTCACATAAGTGAAGTGACCAACGCTTCCAGAACGCTCCTCCTCAACATCCATACGCTCCAGTGGGAGCCCGCTCTCCTCGATTTCTTCCAGTTCCGTAAATCAATATTGCCAACACTGGTCTCGACCTCAGAAGTGTATGGTCATGTTTATGCTGGTCCTCTGAAAGGCGTCCCAGTCGGTGGGCTCGTTGGTGACCAACAAGGCGCGTTGATCGGCAATAAGTGTTTCGAAAAAGGCGAGGCGAAGTGCACGTTTGGGACGGGAGCATTCTTGCTCTTTAACACCGGCAACGAGGTCGTGCAGAGCAAACATGGTTTGTTAAGCACTGTCAGTTAAATTGTGTTACATCTGTGCTGTACTCTTGCTTGACCATCGTGTTCAAGGTTGCATATCAAGCCGGGCCATCTACCAAGCCTGTATATGCCATCGAGGGCAGTAGTGCGTAGCATCGTCTCTTATCGATGTTGCTGATCTGACTTGACACCAGTTGCTGTGGCTGGCAGCGCGATCAAATGGCTGCGTGACTCGATGGGCTTGATCAAGTCTGCGGCCGATGTGAACACGCTCGCCGCGCAGGAGCCGACAACTGGTGGCGTTTACTTCGTCACTGCTTTCTCTGGGCTGCTTGCGCCTTACTGGGATCCTGGCGCCGCTGGACTCGTCATTGGTGAGCTGACAAGTCAAAGCGAGACCCCTTAGTGTTAGCCGCTGACCATCGGATCACCGCAGGCATCTCTCAGTACACCAAGCCCGCGCACATTGCGCGTGCGACGCTCGAGGCCAACGCGTTTCAGACGCGCGCCATCCTAGAGAGCATGAAGCTTGACTCGCGGGTCGACTTGAAGAGTCTCAAGGTTGATGGTGGGATGACGAACGGCGATTTGGCGATGTCGATCCTGGCTGATATTGGCGGCTTCAACGTTATCCGACCTGAGATGCGAGAGTACGTGTGTGGCAACAGCCGGGCCTTGAACATGAATGCGTTGATTCTCACCGCTCTATGGGCAGGTCGACCGCGCTGGGCTCGGCTATCCTTGCGGGCTCTGCGATCAAGCTTTTTGGATGGGATATCACAAAGCCTGAAACTCTCGCACAGGTGAATACAAAGGGCAGTCGCGAGTTCGTGCCTTCTTTAGACGAGCCAGAGCGGGCGGCGAGGTGGGCTGGATGGCAACGCGCTGTAGAGAGATCAAGAGGGTGGGAAGAAGGTGTAGATTCCTGAGCCACCATGAAATTTGCAGCGGAAACAAATGACTGTGATATTTCACTTTGTACTCTACTCATATATCTTTCTTGCTTATCGCTCTTTAGCTTCACAAATGTAATGTTTGGAGGAGACGCCTTTGAGGAGTTGAATGCGCAAACCCCACTCCATTATTTTTTTTGGTCACATGGAGGTCTCGTGCCAACATTTTCTGTAAGCTTACTGTCTCCATTCCTTCCAGTTTTCTCGGTCTCGGGTTCGATTGGCTCAAACTGGATGTATTGCATCCAAGCTCCTCCATTCATAATTGGGAACTGCTGAAACTCTCAGTCCTTGCATGGTCAAGTCACTTGTTTGAGATCAATTTGAGCTTGAACTCGAACACCAAACTCAGACAACGCGCACGAGAGGGATGAATGTCAACCATGCTGAATTCCTGGGCTACATTATTCGTATGGTTGAGGGTGTAAAACGCAGGTTTTCTGTGCAGTCGGCAAAACAGCTAAAGTAATTTTCCTTCCCGCCACATAAGCCAAACAGAGACCGCATCAATGATTCAGGCACCACTTTTCGTACAAACAGTGACAAATTGGGATCACCTGTTCACTCATCCCGAGCCCTCTTGTGCTCCCCGTCGTACTTCTTCTCCTTTCGTCTCGCACGCTCTCCTCTCTACCTCTCACCCAGCCTTTTCACTCGCTTTCTCCCACTCGTATCTTTCTGTCCACCTATTTCTGGTCCGAATTCGCCCGGATCAGCCGTTAGCTCGCAACCGCTTTGACATTCATATTGTCCCGCTTGTCCCTCGTCATTCTTCCTCCTCGATAAGCTGTATCGGTACCAGAGATTCGTCCGTCTGAAACATGGCAACTAATGCGCCAATAAACGGTGTAAAAATCTCTCGTACGTGACTGCTATCCATCTCTTGCCTCCCTGCATCTCGCCTGATCCCATATTTGATGTCTTCCTTGCTTGTTCTCACGCCCTACTCGTTCGCAAATGGTGTCCTTCAATTCAATTTTTCGTGAAATTTTCTTTGTGCATTCAGCCAATGACGACCCCCACAAGATCGTCAGGGTCGTTGTCACCGAAGGCAAGAAGAAATCCAACGCCACTCGGACGATCTCGTATAGCAATTGCAAAGTCATCGGAAATGGTTCCTTCGGTGTCGTGTATCAAGCCAAGATTGTAGGAGGATCAGAGGATGGCGAGGACATAGCTATCAAGAAAGTGTTACAAGACAAGCGGTTCAAGGTGCGGTCATCTTTACGCTATGCTTGTGAGACGAGCTACGAGTGCAAGCTGACTCGGGGATTTGCTTATCGGTACTTACATGACGTAGAATCGCGAGTTGCAAATTATGAGACTCGTTTCTCACCCGAATGTGGTTGACCTCAAGGCCTTTTTTTACGCCAGCGGAGACAAGGTACAATAATCACCGTCACGTCTCTGCCGTTATGTCTGTTCAAAGTCCCTCTTTTTCGTTTAGAAAGATGAAGTGTATCTCAATCTCATGTTGGAGTATGTGCCGGAAACGGTCTATCGTGCAAGTCGTCACTACGCCAAACTCAAGCAACGCATGCCCATGTTACAAATCAAGCTGTACATGTATCAACTGCTACGTTCTCTGGCCTACATCCACTCCGTAGGAATTTGCCATCGCGACATCAAGCCGCAGAACCTGCTGCTGAATCCAGCGACTGGTGTTCTCAAACTCTGTGATTTCGGCTCCGCCAAGATTTTAGTTGGAGGAGAGCCGAATGTCAGTTATATCTGTTCAAGATATTACAGGGCTCCGGAGCTCATATTCGGTGCTACGAATTATACCACAAACATTGGTTAGTTGGCCTCTTCAACTGTACCACTTCTGCTCTGACCATCGTCAATTTTGCCTTGTTAGACATTTGGTCGACGGGTTGTGTCATGGCTGAGCTCATGCTTGGGCAACCCTTGTTCCCAGGAGAAACGGGCATTGATCAGTTAGTCGAAATCATTAAAGTTCTTGGGACGCCATCGAAGTCGCAGATCCAATCCATGAATCCGAACTACATGGAGCACCCCTTTCCTCAAATACGAGGACACCCCTTGTCTGAAGTATGTAAATAATGTGTGTCATTGCTGTTTGCGCGAGGCTAATTGCTTCATAGGTGTTTCGGCCCCGCACAGCCCCAGAGGCCATAGACCTGGTTTCTAAAATGCTGGAATATACACCTGGGGCTCGATTGTGTGCTGTGGAAGCCATGGTGAAGCCGCTCTTTGATGAGCTGAGGGTGGAGGGTGCGAAGATGCCCAATGGCAAAGAATTCCCTCCGCTTTTCGATTTTACTCGCGAGGGTAAGGCTCATTGTTTACTTTCTTGGTCCTTTCTGCTAATGCCTGTGTCCTTGTGTGTGCAGAGCTCTCGGTTCGGCCAGACCTTATCCGACAGCTGGTTCCGCCATACTGTGAACCGGAGCTGCGCTCGCGGTCTATCGTGCTGGACAATTTTGTGCCCATACCATTGGAGCGGCTTAAGATAACGCTGGATTGACTGGTAGAATCTGTTCCAACCGGCAATGTATACATCCCCGTTGACTCGACCGATTGCTTCCATAACGATATCTTGAATCGAAAGGCGCTCAGTGATGTGTGTAAATCTGATGTTGTTGCCCTTATCCGACTAGACCAGCAGGACAGTATTTAATGACTTGACGAGGTCGTCCGCTTTGACGAGATCGTCCGCCCAGTGCTGCGGTCCAGTATTGCAAAATGTGAGGATCGTGTGACATCGCGCAATTCCAACGCGACGAGAAACCAGTGAAACTACCTTGTTCAGGCTCAGCCGCGACCGTTATACTCACCACCACCCCATGAGCAACCGGATTTTACCTACGTCTCCATCGCTCGGGTCATCGTATGTTTGCGATACTCTTCCCCCCGCCAAACTAGCGTCAGTGGATTCTTTCAAGGGCCCGCACGAGTCCTCGTCCCAGCCTCCAGTAGGCTTCGACGATACTTCTTCAATCTCAACCGAGGATACTGGGGGCGAGCCTTCCAAAGAAGGGGTAACGGCGAACGAGACCCCAGCTCCTCCCCAACCGCCAGCAAGGAAGTTATGCGTTCGGCATCAGAGGATGGCCGACGAGGGAATCAGCTCAAAGCTTCAACAGGTGAGTCCGTCTGATAGGATCTATTCGACGCTCTTCTAAATGTTTTCTTTTTTCAGTCCCTTGACGCTTTGCCCATCGAGGAGCGAGAGGCCGTCAGCGCCCTCTGGTCAAGTTTCTCATCTTCTCGACATCGCCGACGCGTTCTGATTCTTCAAGGTCTCCTTACTATGTGCTGTTTCTCTCAACTCTCTCTCCTTGCCGAACAACTTGCGCATCTTATCCGGATCGACCCCTTCGCTGTACTCCCACGGGAGGTATCTCTCAGAGTTTTGCAGTATCTCGATGCTAAATCGCTGTGTCGGGCCGCCCAAGTAAGCAGGAAGTGGAAATCCTTCGCCGACGACGACATTCTATGGCGAGGGATCTGTGAACAGCACATCGGACAAAAGTGTCGCAAGTGTGGATGGGGCCTTCCAAGGCTGGATCACAAACGTCATTTCCCTGGCTCGCCCAGCCCGACTCCCGCGAGCCCCATGATGTCTTCGAAGATATTTGTCGAAGGGCATGTCCACTCAGAACGACCGTTGAAGCGTCAGCGAACAGAGACACCACCAGACACACCCGGCGGAATGTCACCCCCACATGAAGCCGATGATGCACCAAGCAGTTCAGGTTATCCTTGCACTTTACTTCCTTCGGATCATCTGCAAACTTCTCCCAGACTTTACACACGGCCGTGGAAGCACGTTTACAGTGAGCGCTTGACGATCGAACGAAACTGGCGCCAAGGCCGATGTCACGTCCGTACTCTTGAGGGACATACGGATGAGATTATGTGCCTGCAATTCAGCGAAAGCCTATGTCACCCCTCCTTCCCTGTTCTTATCACGGGATCATTCGATTCCACCGCACGCGTGTGGAATCTCGAGACAGGCACAGAGCTACGTTGCTTGAAAGGTCATACCAGCGCTGTCAAAGCCCTTCAGTTCGACCAGCATAAGCTGATCACGGGAAGCATGGACCACACGATTCGCGTTTGGGATTGGCGAAGCGGGAAGTCAATCAGAACACTCACTGGTCACACCGGAGGTGTCTCTTGCCTGCACTTTGACTCGAACGTGTTGGCGAGCGGAGGGGCCGACACTGCGGTGAGAGTTTGGAATCTCAGGACGGGGAAAGCTTTTGCCTTGAGAGGGCATAGTGATTGGGTCAATTCGCTGCAACTTTGGGATTCTCATACCGTAGCCGGTTCATCGGAAGCAACGACGACATCCGCTATATCGGTTCTCGACTCGCTACCTCCCAACGCTTCCAATTCCTCTTCCGTATTCGTTGCACCCAGCAATTCTGCGCCTCAGATTGATCCAGGGAAGATGTTACTATCAGGGTCGGATGATGGGACAATAAGGCTTTGGGATCTCACACTGCAGACCTGCGTGCGCCAATTCACTGGTCACGTGGGGCAAGTACAAAGTGTGCAGTTGTTGCTCTTAGACGATGGGTGCAATGACGACGATCCTCAAAGTCATTCGGGTACTGAAACTATTGATACAACGGGACCAAGCCACGCTGTCTCCCCCGAACTATTGGCGCGTAGAGGTCCGCCTTCTGGGGATGACAATGCTGTCGCGACGGCTCCACTACGAAGTCACAAAACCATCATGGTGTCTGGAAGCTCGGATAATACCGTCAAGATGTGGGATATCGAAACTGGTAAAACGATGCGCACGCTATTCGGTCATGTTGAGGGTGTATGGGCTGTCGCGTGTGACAAACTGAGACTGGTAACGGGGAGCCATGATCGAACGATCAAGGTCCGTGCTTCCTTCAGTATATCCATCCTGTTATCCTGTGATTCAAAATTGTCTCGTAGGTATGGAATCGCGAAGATGGCAGCTGCACCTCCACCCATGTCGGCCATCATGGCGCGGTGACCTGTATCGCACTGGGCGAGGACAAAATTGTGTCTGGAAGCGACGATGGCACTGTCAAGATCTGGTCGTTTAGTGGATGAACCTTCAGTCATCCCTCTCACATAATTTGGACTGCTTGAAACGTCTCACACTGTCTAATCTGTGCATCTCATGACTTGATTCTAATTATGTTAGAAACAATGGGGTTCAGAAAGCTACGCTCTTAGGATATACATATTGATTATGATTAACAAGTGATCATCGATTCAGAGTCGCGAAGCAGCATCCCAGATTGTACAGCAAAGAAATACCTCTATCATGGGAGAAAGAAGCGGGTGGTGAACCGCGAGTCAGGGTTCGGACAAGGCGCATGCCCAGCAGAAGCCTCAAAGGAGGATATACCCTCAATTTCTGAAACCAAGCGCCCTGAGCTCTCGAAGTCGGAGTTCATGAATCCTTTGTTCCGCTATTCCAAGGTCATGGCTTCGCGCCTCTATCTCGTCGTCTGCCTGAGCGTCGATGCGGACATTTTGTAATTGGTCCTTCAAATACGCCAGTTTTCCGAGGTCGTGTTCGTGGCGGACATCAGGAGGTTTGAGTGCAGAGACATCTTGCAATTGGTTTGCGAGATCGATGCATCTCACGAAGTTGATCAACTCTTCGCCCTTCACATCCGCTATGGCAGGGCTGCTGGTATGGATCACCTCAAGGTCATTAACATGGATGGCTGAACACGACCTAAATTGAGACCAAAATAGTTCATACGCGTACATAGAGGAAACTTACTGATCCATGGAATGCAACTGTCCCGCGTCCTTTTGAGCGCCTTGCGGTAGGCCTTGTAGTTTTCGTCTGGCTCAATTAGTTTGTTTGTTCGCTGCAGTACAACGTTGAGGCCTTCATTAAGGTCACGGCGTGTGGCCCGTAGTCGTACAATAGGTGTTGAGCCCAACGCTTTGACAATGGCAGCCATGGATGAAAAGTTATGAAGTTGGCGACATTCCTGCATTCAAATAAGATTGTAATACTGGATATATATTGAGTGAAACTCACGTCAGCTGCATTGACAAAGAACTTGAGCGCTTCCACTCTAGACTCGATCTTATCGGGTCGAAGCAGCGCGCGCTTGACCCAGTAATTCACTCTTTTATTCATGACCAACGCCGTCTCGACGTTGTTCGAAATGCCGAGTTGGTTCAGATGAATGATGTAGTCTGCAGGTCGCAAACGCGCGTGGGCTTCGCCCTCCAAAACAGTCAGTGCCACAGCAATATCTCTGGCAGTGATGCTAGATGCCCTTGGCATGACCGAAACTCTAGGAAACTCCGGTTGCATTAATAACTCTTGCTGCCGAATCTTGAAATCGATCTGAGATGACCCCGTCGTACACACAGCGCAGTAAGCTCACCCGCTCATCGATAAGATTGCCCAATTCTTGCGCGTGTCGCTTCATCGTCGGTGAACTCTTGACGGATTTCGCGAACTCCCTGACTTCCGCTTTGAGAACCTGAAGGTCCACACGCGCTACCTGGGAAGATACCCAGCGCTTCATGAACGCCAGGATACTGTTACTCCTGATTAGTGATCGATATTCAGGAACGTATTCATGAGACATGCCTAAAGCGTCTAGTGGCGCGCACTTCCGGCGGCTCGATGCTGGTACCAGTGAGCTCAAAACGATAACATAGCCGCAGAAATAGTGTCCGACAGTCCGTGAAGGACAAGTATGTAGCCAGAAATATGTCTTGGAAGGATGAATCTCTGGTGACATCTACGACAAAGGAAGATAAGGCGAATGGACGAGAGTGAAATGGCGGCCCTTGACGCACCAGATGATTCCGTGATAAGGCGATCGACCAACTCGTCCAGAGTTCCGCTCTCCATATTGCTTCGACTTTGAGGAAAGAAAGTTGCTTTTCTAACAGGACGAGTGGGTGGTGTCTCTGACGTGATGGTAGCATCAGTAGATTGACGAATTGGAGTGGGACGCTCCAAAGATTCGAAAATGGGAGTTGTGCCTCGTGTAACCGGGGTATTTAGACGCAACTTGAGTCGCGATTTCCACGTCTTTGTAGGCATTCGAGGTAGATTCGGACTGCTGCTCATCTCGGTTGGTGACTCCACTTGTTCAGAACCCTCTGACGAAAATATTGACAAGCGACGTATATCAAATTTCCCATCTACCAACGACGAAGAGTTTGACCCCGGGCGTGACTTCTTGCTGCTGCCACTAGTGGAGGGCGATGGCAAATTGCCAGTACGACTGATATGCGAGTTTCCGGACGCTACCGTCTCTGTGCGAACAATGAGCGGCGGCACTACCACACAACGTACAGAATCAGAATTAATCGCTGTATTTCATGAGGTAACCCACTGGCAGGTGAAGGGGCGTTGTCACGAGTCACTTGAATTTGTGTAAGTTCGCGTTTTATTTGGATTATGGTGGGTCGAAGAGCAGGAGTATGTTGCCAACAACGTGACAAGAGTTCCCAAAGCTCATCGGAGAGACCCCGTTCCTTCGCGAGATTACCAGGATGTTCGGGCAGATTGCCATTCGTGATATCGAACATAACCCCGATGTCACGCGGGATGTAGCTGAAGGGCTGTTCTCCAGTCATCACCTCGAGCGCGAGCATGCCGAAGCTCCAGACATCCGCATGCTTCGAAACTTGACTCGTCTGTTCAATTATTTCCGGAGCGAACCAGCGTGGGTTCACGCCCGCTGGACAACTGATTCCATGACCGCCCTGGGCAACGTTGAAGCAGATGCTCAGGCTAAGACAAGGAAATACCTACATCCTCAAGGAATTTTGAGAGCCCGAAATCAGAAAGCTTCGCGATGCGGTCTTTTGAGATTAGAACATTGGACTATAGGTAGGTTTAGAGTATTCCTCGAGCTGTTAGAGTAGAGGTATAACGCACCCCGCGGAGATCACCATGCACAACGTTATTTTGGTGGAGATACTCCATCCCTGTATATTGGAACGGCTGGGTGCCAGGACGTGCTGACTCGAAAACGATCACTTACCATCAACAACTTCGAGCAGGAGTTGCAACCTGTCAGCATCCGGATGCAAGGTTAGGTACTCAAGAGCACTTCCGTATTCCATCCATGGGCTAACCTGTAGTCAAGGCTTAGCGGGTTCCGCCCTCGGCTGACCTCATCTACTTACTGAATAGACTCGCTCTCCTACGTGAATGATGCCATATAAAGGCACAACGTTAGGATGTTTCAGTTTCCTCCATATGCGAACTTCCATCTGAAAGCGCTGTAGCTGTTTATCGGTACCAGGTTCTGATACGCGAACACGTGGACGTTACCTCCTGTGCCCCAGGAGTATTTGCGAGCGCCCTGGGCAAACGAAGAGCGACCGTCTCGCTCTCCAACCATTGACCTAGGGTCAAGGATCAGAGAAGAACCCCAGTCGAGGGCTGGATTGACTGACCAGTGTATATATCATTGAATGCACCATAAGCTACTGGATGCTCGCTTATCCTTGAAACCTGTCCCGTCACTAAGGAACGCTTAATTATTTGATTTGCATCAAAATGTAGGGTGCAATGAAGCTTACGATCGATATTTGGTGGAAGCAGATCGGTTTGTTCATGGAGAACCCAGAGGCCCCTCTTGAAGGTCTGCTCTGCAGCAGCTGCTAGGCCTGGATTGTGAAGTTCCTTGGGAGGGAGTCGAGTGAAGGCATCAGGTGTCAGACGCAACTCCATAAATGTTCGACATACTTCTTGGAAGCTCTGCATAATACCTTCCACAGCATGTGGAGTAGCCTTGGTCAGAATGAATCTCAAGTCGTCCATACTCTTCGCGATGGTCTGGAGCATGTCTCGCAGCTCAGCCTTGTCGCGTTCTGCGACTGCAGCAAGATCCTTTTGGCCTCGGGAGAGATCGAGATTCAAGGCAATCTATAATAGATATCTGAGCGGGCAGCCCTAGCAATCGATACGGCGCCTACGTTGAATTTGATGATGCAAGCGTCAATTTCGGAGTGACATTGGTCAATTCCTTGTTTGACATCGGCGTGTTGAAGAAAGCTTCTGACCCTGTTGAGAGCCGCCCACTCCTGCAGCCGAGTGAGTACCTTGTTAACGGTCCTGCGAGACATCGTCATGAAGGGGGTCAACGGTTACGAGGAAAAAATGACTAACAATTCAGCCTCATCCGCCATTTGAATGGCCCGAGTCCCTTCCAATCCCACCGCCGAGTCTCGAAGCGCGAGAAGCAACTCGCGGCAGCGATAGCTGAGGTCCTTGCATTCTTGCTAGAGACATGGACTGACATGTCAAGTGAAAATCAATGCGAGCGAGTGTCGCGTACCCTATACACCTTCACGTCTTCGATAACTGCGTAGATTCCTTGCACTATTTAAAAGTCAACCCCACGATGAGTAACCCCACATGGACACGGAGATCATGCTGTGATCGCCTGTAAGCCGACTACACACCAATGTTTGTTAATCTATCCAACAAGGGGACGCCACCCCCGGCGGCCAGCATCGCGAGGTCGTGATTCATAGTCCGTGTTGAGGTCAGTAGCGATGGAAGGAGAGTGCAAGTGCCATTGACGCCCGTGGATGCCCCTTCCCGGATTCGTTGCAGCCTACTCAGCCTCAAAGTTCAGGTACCGAAAGCAGCATCACGATGCCAACCCCGTGAGCTGGTTCGGGCTTGCGTGTCGTGCAACTCAGCGTGTGTCAAAATGTTGTACAGCCATGACTAGGGCAGTGCCGCTGTACTGGCCATAGGGAGCATTCTAGGAGCCAAAAAAAAAACGCTAGCAACTTGGATAGTCTCAATTGCTTGGTGAAGCTCAGTAATTTTTTACGGGATCAGCTTCGGACCAGCTGTTGGCCAACGCGGCTGTGCTGAACAATAGGAAGGAAATTGGGCAATCTACTGCTGTGCTACCCGGGGTTTTCGTGACAGCTGCGCTGCTGTGCACACGGAGCTCTGTTAGAGTGCAAATGAAAATCGCGATGCAAGCGAAGTTCGAATCGGATGAGTGCAGATGAGTGCTTGAAGAGAGACAAACGTAGACGATCAGTCGACTCCCCAAAGAAACACTGTAGTACTACTGTGTAAGAATATTATTGCTCTGACTATCGTAAAACGAGGACGTAGCTGTAGAACCCTCACACGACTTCACAGCCAGTTTCTACAGGATGATTCCGTTCCATGTGCTTCACGGATCAGATCGATCAGACCCTGTGCAATCAGGACCAAAAAGTTGTATTTGAGTGACTGTTGCGCTCCATTGCAGGCACTTGATCGAAGCAGATCCTCATCAAAATGTTGGTACCTGAAGGCAAGCGCCAGGGTGGCCACTCTATGTCCCCCTCTAACTGTTCGCACTGGTTTATCTTGGGGCCAACATCTTTGGAATGGTAAAGGGAAGGGAAAGGGAAGGAAAAGCCAATGGTATCGTGATCAAGCGTTGAATACACGTTGCGATGGGCATGCGCTCGCGCAAGTTCGAACCTTCCCAGTACCATTTTTCTCTACTAAACACATCCTTGTTCGCATTCCTGCTGAATCTTGCTCAACAAACACCAGCCCCGAAATGCCTTCCCCCATTTCCCTCAACTAGCTAAGTCAGAGGATCTAAAGGAGTGCGCGTTTTGAATCGCGCGTGAAAACATGTCGATTGACTCACCTCAGAGATGTGATCGACGCCGCCGGGCTGTTCACGGACCCTGGAGTACTTATATCAGCTACGAGGCATAGTCTGACTAGTGCTTGCACACCTGCGGCTAGGCTTGAAGGAGGATTTCGCTCCAGCACTTGATAAATAAGTCAAGTGTCAGCTTACTCTACTACAGCCGTTAGCACTGACCTGCTAGATTCATATTGTATGGGTGCAATACTTGGCAGCGATGCTGGAGTATCCTGATTGTGGAAGGGTTTATGAGTTATTGCATGACGGAAGGGCTGGCATACAGAAGCTGGGTCTTTGAGTGGTGCTCTCGCTAGCGCCCCATCATTTTCAACGTGTCCAAAAATGTCACTGGATGGGCCACCTGGGGCAGTTCGGACTCGGCGTGAAGGCTTGAAACTTTCGACTCCAGGGATGGGCGAAGCCATCTCTTGTTCTGCTGTCAAGTTCGCATCGTCACAATTGGTATCATCGCACGCCAAAAACCAAGTAGGATTTGTGACGCGCACCGTGTTCCTCTGCCGTCGCGGGATCTTGAGTTGCGGGTGGCACAGAGGATACGTCCGTCATTTTGCCAAAGATAGCGTATTCTACATCGACATCCTCAGATGTATATACCAAACTTCCTGGGCGAGACGATGCGTACTGGGCAGTTTCTGGATATTGGAAAAGTTGGTATCGACTGTTATTCCGGTATATCTGGAGTTACTGGGTAAGGGAAATGATGATGGGAATGGGAAACCAATGCCGACTTGAGGAATTCAAGCAAGGAGCGCTTTGTGAACACAATGCGCGTCGAGTCCCAGTCTAGCATTCCTGATGGGAGCGACGATTTGTGTGAGTATGAAAAGGATCAAGAACTTGAAGCTGGGTAGACTGGACCGAGATTAGCCGACCAGTCCTTCTCTCTTGAAGGGTCTGCAACTTGCGCTGGTGTGAACCTACAGAGAATAAGATTAATTTCTGCATCGTTCCTCCACGATCTACTTGCGTGGATGACATCGTGTTCAATCTGTCCAGAAGCAGAGAGCGAAGAGGCGGTAATGTCGCGGTTCAACGTTACTGTACCGGTGTCGACTGTGACATAACGCATACCCTCTGCTTGTTGATTTGACCACGAATGTTATCGAATGCACGTCGCAATTTCTCATGGCTAGGACGATATTGCCGAAGGCGAATGCTGTCGTACAATGCGACCCAGCAGAGGCCCTCTTCACTGTATCTCAAGCCTGAATGTTCGCTGGATCCCGCTGTTGCAACCTCGCCAAGCGATTTGTCTCCTGCGCAACGTGGCACCCTTGAAAATGCTTTGCGGGTCGACCAAGCAGGGGAAGTTGCCGCAAATTGGATTTACAAGGGTCAGATAGCCGTTCTCGGCCATGATCTGGTGGCAGGCCCGTTGATACAGGAAAGCGACTACCTCTTCTCGCCCAGCTTCCTCAGCGAAATTATTTTCCTTTTAGGATATGTGGGAGCAAGAGAAAAAGCATCTTGCTGTCATGGACAAATTATTGATGCAGCATCGAGTAAGACCGACCATCTTGAGCGGTGTTGCGAAAATTGGGGGCTTCTGCCTTGGCGCAACGACAGCTTTGATGGGAAAAGAAGCCGCCATGGCTTGTACAGAGGCTGTTGAGACTGTTATAGGAGAACACTACGACGAGTAGGGCGTTTTGCTCTTTCGCATGATGGCGCGTGCTCACAATGGTCACAGGCAGTTGAAGGAGATGGACGAGGTTCTCCCTTCCAATCATCGGAGCATACCGCTCCTGAAGAACATTGTACGTGAATTTAGGGACGACGAATGGGAGCATCTAGATATAGCGGTCGACCAATTTTCTCGACGAGCACCTGCTCATGCCTTGCTAAGCTCGGTAATTGGTGTTGGGTGTAAAGTGGCCATACAACTTTGCAAGCGAATTTAGGTCAAGCGGTGCTGATCATTCAATTCCGCTCGCGAAGCGAAAACTAATCGGAGTTCCGCTCGGTGAGGAGTGACCCTTTGCTCTTCGCTCTGAAGTTCCATTTCATCTTTAAGGTCAGCGCAGTTAGTTTAACTGCGGCGAAGAGACGATGGAGCCGAGACTGACGTCAGTTGTGGCGGCGGCATAGTATATCATGGCGGGTACGAGCACCACACCAATGAATGCCACTTTGGCAGTCCGAGGTGTCCAACGGAAATGCATGTGCGCATCCTCGCGCTGGATTGTTGCCACCTTGAATTTGAGCTAAAGAATGGACGAGCGAATATTCCTGACCATACGATTCCACCGCTCTATAGCGGGATCAATCTGGATGCAGCGGTCAAAATGGGTGCGCTTCCAAGGCACTGCAATAGATATACGTACCTTCAAACCTGGGATGTGATTTGGGATGAGAATTGGCCATCGAATTGTCAAAGACAGTGGCCTTACCATGTTTGCCCGCCATGGCGACAGAAAAGGTTTGAGTTTGGCGTTTGTTTTGCCCTGTTGTCAATAAGACAACACATCTGACTTGCCGCCTCAGCCTCTTGACTCCCACAAAATGGCATACCACCGTGAATGGGACAGAAACAAGGAAAGCTGGAACGACACCGGCGCCTGGAATGAGTCAGGTTCAAGCTCAAGGGGTGCTCGCTACCGCGAAGATGACAGCTTCAGCGACCCTAAACGCAGGAAGTTCAATGACGGAGTAGGAGGTCTTTTTAGTTCTCTCGATGCACAGAGTGATGACAGTGTTGTGCACCACAGGGCTACGATGCTCATGCTTACGGCGACGGCTCACATTCGAGCGTATCTGGACAAGATCGGGGTTTCAAGAAACGGCTCGTACCTAGCGAACCTAGCCCTCACGTCATATTTCTGGGACTCGACCAAGATTTCACCGAGGCAGATCTTCAGGCGTATCTAACGAGCAATGGATGCAGTATTGAGACGGTCACCATTATCCGTGATAGATCATCAGGCATCGAGCTCATTCGTATTTGCCTCCCATAAGTCATTGACGTCCTTCGCCATTGGATTTCAAAGGTGTCTCTAAAGGCTTCGGCTTTGCTCAATTCACCAGCACCGAACATGCTCGAGCATTTGTTGGCCCGCTCTTTCCCTTCATCCAGCTACCGCCTCCTGCATCCCATGGTGCCACCGCCTCTTCCGCATTCTACAAGGCTCTCGAAACTGGCCTTCCTCATAATGGTCGCAGGGTCAAAATTGATTACTCTCAGAGTGCGAGTCCTCACGACAAGGGTCGCCGACAGAACCTGAATGATGGCACCCGCGACATTGGAAACTCACAAGCGTCAGTCCTTCTCTTCCGGGGACTTGACTCGCTTTCAGGACCCCAGGCCATTTATCGGGCAATGAAGACTGTCTCTGGCTCCGGAGAGGATGGTGCCCGAGGCATGAAACGAATTATTCTTATTAAAGACAAAGTCACCATGGCGAGCTTTGGCTTTGCTTTCGTCGAATTTGTTGATATACAGGTGACTAAGAGTCCCGCTTTCTAATTTCAGCACTCATGATATTCCACCCAGTCGGCATCGGCTGTATTAGCAGCGACTATGTCACCGCAAATCCATCCGTCAGGTTTTCGCATCTCGGATACGCCGGTGGCCGCGTCATTCGCACATCCGTACTCCTTCCAGCTAGTTACAGACTTCCTTCATCGCGATGACGCATGCCTTCCCTCGTCCTCGAGCCTCGGGGGTATTGAAGGCTCCTGGGTGAGGTACTGGGATGAAAGCTCTACCGCGGCTATTTTAGAGCTGAAGGTTGAGGAGGCAGCTCCGAGCGCCCCTGCGAAAGATGCGACGAAAGAGAAGAAAGAGAAAAAGAAGAAACGTTAGCAGTCCCCTCATGACCATTAGTCATGTCTTCATGATCGTCACAGCTACCGACTCACATCCACCTGTCACATCTGTCGTATCAACCTCGATCTCCGAAAAGCCAATCGCGGTGACCCTTGGCCGAGAGGTGCCTTTCAGCAAATTGCAAATGCCGTCGTCTGGTCCGTTTCTTCCTCACCATTTCCTTTAATCAGCGCTGACCTTGCTCAGGGGGATCTGCTAAAGCTCTTGCATCCGTGGCTGCGGGATTTTCGTCGACTGAGGATCTCCCTGAAGGATCAGACTCAGCTGTCGATCAAGCCGCAGATTCCGAAAATACTAAAGGTGCCTGGCGACATCCACTTTCTGTCTTCCATTTTGATTGACGGATTTACAGTGGCGGCCGTGAGAAAGGTAGCACCTTTAATAGCGAGCAAGAAGGTGCGTGTGGTAGAGTACACGACACAGGTGGCACTGCCGCACAGTTTTACGACCCTTCGGATTGCAGGTTGTTAGCAATATCTCGAAGTGGAATCAGGTCCAGGAGGAACTTAATCCAGCTAATCCTCCTGCTTCGGTGGCATGTCTTCTCAGACTCTTCTCTGCGCGAGCCGGAGCAAGTCTTTGTCTTACTTCCATGTTTCTCATGTCTAGGCTGTCACTATGAACACTCCTACTGTCGACCAACCTGCGGTGCCAGCATCTGCCACCGCTTCTGGTGTCTCCTTGCCTCAAGAAATTGAATTTGAGTTCTCGGATACCGTTGCTATGACTTGTCTACTTTGCGCTCGTCAGTTCAAGACTCTTGAACAGCTCAAACGCCACAACAAGGAATCTGACCTACACAAGGCTCGCATTCCCCAATGTCTCATTACTTAATTTTGAAGTTAACCTGACCTCCACTCTCTCCTCCGGTCTGTTTGCCCCAGCAGAAGAACTCCAAAGACACGAACTTGCGTGTATTGGCCCGTGATAAAGTCAAGGCTGCAAGGAAGTCTGGTGGTTCCGCTCCGACAGAGCAAAGCAAGTACCGAGATCGTGCGTCAGAAAGGAGAGTCATGCACAATCAACCTGAAGTTCCTGGGCTTGCGCCTGCCGACAAAGAGAAGTTAGGCAAGAAGAGGCAACATGTTGATGAACCGTCGCCTGTTAAATCTTCCCCGCCTCCAACAAATCCTAGCGAAGATCAAAATAACATTGGCAATAAGTTGCTGAAGATGATGGGTTGGACGGAGGGGTCTGGTCTTGGGACGACTGGCGAAGGCCGGACTGAGCCGATGTGACTATTGCAAGATATTGTATTTATCGCAATGACTCTAACAACAGCTTATAGCCAGACAGCGATCTATGCCCAAGGAGCTGGACTGGGTGCTAGCAAAGGGCGAGAGGTAGGAAAATATACTGAAGGATATTCGGGATATGTGGATGTTGTCAAGGATGCGGTAAGTGATATCTGGTCCAGAGATGAAAGCTTGGGTGTAAATATGGGAACTTCGCTGAACCCTTGGCTCTGCAGGCTCGACAACGTTATGGAGCATGAGTCAGATTCTGCTCTGCCTCCCTTATGAGTTTTGATTCAGTGTATGACTGGAGACTAATACAATAGACTTGTGTGCAACATACATACATATTGTGTGGTCAACATGTAAGACTAAAGTTCCAAATGTGTTGTGCTGTAAATGAACTGGACCAACATAATTTGGATTATTATTGTGATTTGAAGTTATTGAAAATGAGGACTTTACACTTGGCCACCCATTCTGATGGACTCCATTAGAGCCAGCAAAGAGCCAGCAAAGACTTTGTTGGACTTGGCCAGCATCAGTGAAATATGTGGGAGCTAGGCCATGGTACAGAGCATTGCATACATGTATACCACCTATAACACCCACCCTTGTTTATAGTGCTATACAAGAGGACTTTTATCTACTATGGCTGGAGAAGTCCTGTTAGGAGAATGTATCATTACCACACCATGCCATGTGTAGTTGTTCCTTCCACTTTAAGTTTTCAAGAAATGCATCTCATTAGTCTGTAAACATGGCCCTCTACTCTACATCTGATCTTTGTAACAATATTCATGGAAACCAAGCAGATTTAACCTAGCTGGATGGATAAGAATACAAAGATAGTACTTGGAGGGAAAGAGAAGGCTCTACAGCAAGAACAAAGAAATGCACAAAGAAGCAGCTTATACCATTGGATTTCCACTTGTTTATTACCCTTAAATCTATAATTGCAAGTCAGGGGAACTTTTACTTAATCATTAAATCTAGTTCTAGTGTTGTGGAGGCCTGTATCTAAGTATTATCAAAATTACAATAGGAATGCTTTCTAATTTAGAAATCTGGATAGACAGAAATGTAGAGAGGTGCTGGAAGGTCATACCTACAAGTTTGTGAGACAAATGGGTGTGAAGCAGCTTAGCTAGAGCTCAGCAACTCACTGGTGTGAGTCTGTCAGTGTGATAATGCTGTGGGGTAGCTGATCATGATCAGGCCTTGATTGAGTAGTAGTGCAGGGTATGTTTAGTCATATAGTAACTAGGTGCCTGCTCTACTAAGGTCATGAGAGGTTAGGAAAGCATATGTAAGGTCACAAGCATGACCAGTCACAGGTCACAACCTAGTTAAATAATCATATATGTAACTATAACTATGGGGGGATCCTCAGATCATAGATAATGTAGTTATAGGATACTGTAGGCGAAGAAGGGAGCATATTTGAAAGGCATATGCAGCTGACCATTGGTGGCACATTTGGGTGTTAAGGTTGCAGCATCATGAGGTGGGTCACATGAGTAATGCCAGTAACACAAGTAATGCTGGTAGTGCCAGTAGTGTTGTAGCACCAGTGGTGCTGGTTGTTAAGGCCTGTCCCATCTCATAAATAGCACCAAGGCTCAATTCATTGGTGACCAATCTGTGAACTTGCTAAGACCAGACAACTGTTGAGTATAATTGAGAATACTTGGTCCCAGAAGGTTGTGAAGACATTTGACAAAGTGTAGAAATAGGAAAAGACAAGTTTGGAAGGAGAAAATGTCACTAGGAAGGTCACGAAGTCAATAGACAAAGTGTAGAGAGGGAAAAAGATGAGTTGGGAGAAAAAGGTGTTGTTGAGAAGGTTGTGAGTGGTCATGATGGTGTTGAGAAGTGAGTCAATGAAGGCAATGACTTTGCCAACTGAAAGTTGAACCTGTAGGGTTCCAGAAGTTAGTACCAAGATGAGTGAAGGAAAATACTTAGGCATGCAAGTTTTTATGAGTGTGGAGGACGAATTAGAAGAAAGCAGAGTGTGTCTTGGTGTTGTCAAAGTCACCAAGTGAGACAAGACCTATCAATAATGGTGGTTCCAAGCTCAAAGTGTAAGGCCCCAGGCCTTCTATATTTTCTATTACATAATCTACCTACCTTATTTAGTTCCATAAGCATAGCCACTTGGCTATGCTTATGTCAGCAGCCCTCTGAAGGGCTGCTCGCCTATATATACATTGTCGCAACTGTGCAGAGAGGGTAGATCCCTCTACTTAGAACTACCAGCTCAATATACAGTTGAGACCAGTTCTTTTGAGGGATAGAAAGTCTTACAACTTTTTTGAACCTTCAACACAATGAGTGTGGTTAAAATGGGTCACCCCTGTATAGCTGTGCAGAAAAAGCACAACAGAAAGGGAGGAGAGACTCCTCCCTTAGTAGGACCACTGTGCGACACAGGCATCGCACAGCCAGAGGGAATAGGACCCTCTGTCGAGCCCAGCAGTGAACTACCGCTAAGGGCTGATGTGGCATCACTGGCCCCTGACAATGGTGTTAGGTCCGAAATGCCGTCAACATGAGGAGGGTGCCACAATGCGCCAAGTCACTGGTGAGGCGCCATTGGGTGGGAAGGCTGGGCCTTCCAAAGGAAAGGGCATAGAGCCCTTAGAAACCCATGAGAGGTGGCCACGAGAGTGGTCAAGCTCGCGGGCTCCCTCCAATTTTGGAGCCGAGCAAACAGCGATAGCACGAGCTAACGCTGTAGCCGAGAGACTCTTGGATATTCAGGCAGAACTATCCTGCCAGGACGAAGAGTTTGAGGCTCTTGTAAGGGCAATGAAAAACTGCCAGGCCACTATTTGGCAACAGTTAAGCGAGGAAGCTACCCATGTAAGGTGGGTATTGGACTTGCTAGACAATCAGGGAACTGCGCTAGCAGCTCCCTTATGGCGGCAATGCTGGGAATCGCTGGAACGTGAGGTGGGACTTGTCCCACCTAGCCAGGTGCTCACGGGGGTAGCCCTGGAGGTCGGATGGACAGCGCCCGCTGACCGCGAGGAAGGGTGGCAAAGGGAGAACTGCGCGGATAGTTCTCGAACCCCTGGCGAGCCAGGAGTGGAGGGTGGCAGCCCCTAAGAAACAGTGGGGCCAGAACCACAGCCTATCCCATGCTACCCACAGTTGGGTCAGTGAGAGCCAATGGGCTGGATGGGCCCATTCGAATGGATGGAACTGCCCCAGAGGGAGCGGGAAATTACTTGGGAAGTATCCCTGAGTTCTACAAACTACCAAAGCAATGTTTTACATTGCTACCTTGTGATGATATGAGATAAAACCTCGCTATTGCCCAAAGCAATAGCTGAGATCAAGGGGATCAAGATTGAGCCCCCTGAGCTCTATGATGGACAAGATGACCTCATCATCTGGGAAAGGTGGCTCGATGGCCTCCTTAACTACTTCTATTTTTATAGAGTAGTGGGACTGCAGTTGGAGAACCAATGTGTGATGTTAGCAGGTTTGCGATGTAGTAGGCTGTACTGGTGTTGGCTGCAAATGGGTGTTCACAGCCAGGTTCTTCAGGGGGTCTTGTCACACGTCGGAGACACTAGACAGAACCTTGGAGGATGTGGAGGTTGAGTGTAAAATGTTCAGAGAATGAAAATATACATTGTCCGGAGTATCCGGTATCAGGTCCGATAGAGTCCGGTGTTCGGATCGAAAGTTCGAGGGGCCGGCGACAATGAAGGCCAGCGGTTTGAGAGGTACGACAAAGGGTGGGCTTGTCGAAGGTCACAACAAGAGGATGACGGTCCAAAAAGCCAAATTTCCATAGAGTCTGGTACGTACTTAAGTACATTTTCCTATGTACAGCAAATTCTATGGAAGTCTCCGGAAGTTACAGAAGGTAATGCAGTATTGTGTGCAAGGTCATATAGAGGTCATAAGTCATAAAGGAATCATGCAGTTCGGAGGAATGAAGTGTCCGATGATCGGTGTACATCCAGACCGCTCATTAAATGAAGGAAAGCATAGGGGGTACAGCAAGGGAGTACTAGGAACAATGGGCAAAGTGCTGTAAAGGGTTTGAAACATTGAAATGAATAGAAACTTGAAAGGGAACACAATATAAAATTTACAGCATGGTATATGAAATAAAGGAAGGAAAATGGAATAGTGAGTATGTTGAGCGCTGACCATGCTGGAGTGATGAAATAGAAAAGTGTAGGCAGTGTATGTGACCTGCAGGCTGTAATCTTCACAGGGGATTAAAGACCGGAGAGTCCAGTATCGGACATTTATCAGATGTTCCAGATGTTATTGGACAATGTTGGATTGTTATCGGGCGCTGTTGCCTTGGATGCCAAAATATCTGGATAGTCAGTATCTGTCATGTTTCCTCATTTAAACCGTATATTATCCTTACATTCTCCCAGGGGCTGAAAATGCAACCGCCCTTGGTTGCAACCAAACAAGGCCAAATAACACCATTTGTTGATCTGAAGTACGCATTGTGTGGGCACACATAGGCCCAAACACACAACTGCTTTCCTCCAACAACAACGACACACCACCAACAACTCAGCAATGGAAAATTTCGACGGTGTTATCTTTCAACGCATGATCCAGATGATGGAAGAGGCACGAACGATGGCTCCGGGTGACAAGTTGCTGGAACGGGGACAGGATGGTGAATATGTGGAGTGGGTGAGGGCATACATGGGTGACACGGTGCGTGAACCAGTTTCTCAAATCTGGCAATGCACTGACACAGCATTTCAGGATGATTTTCTTGCTGGATATGTGGCAGCCCTTGAGGAAGATGTGGATATTGATGAGGGGCTCGTCCCCGTGGCATGAAGGTTGAGGAAGTGGCGAAAAATCCGTGGGGAAGAATGGACTGCCGAGTGGGTGAGAAAACAGGGGGAGGCCGAAGCCAAAAGAGGGCCACAGCAGAGGAGAGGCGGACGGAGGCGGCGAGGGCTGCCGAGAAGAGGGCGCGACTCGCCTGGGCACATCAGATCGTCGGGAGCGAGGACAATGAGGAAGAGGGAGAGGGGGCTGCAGCAGAAGCAGCAACAGCAGCAACAGCAACAACTGCGCCAGCTGTCGGTGCAGCAGCAGTGACCATGACCGCGACGGGTCCGATGGTCGTTTTGGAGCCGGGTTTGAGCAAGGAGATGGATCTGGAGACGGGTGCCGTTGGCAAGGCAGGGGCCGCAGAGGGCGATCAAGACGGTGGCCGGACCGTGTGGGGAACCGACGGGGTAACGCCTGTTGGTGTCATCAAGACGGGGGCGACCAGTGCGAAGGTCGGGGCGCGCTATCCGGTGGTTGAGGTGCGCCCTGTACTGAAGCATTGGGTTGACGGGCAGATGACGGTGACGTTCCGCAATTTGCTGGTATGCGCCGAAATTGAGAAACGGGCGACGGAGGGGTGAGGGCGAGGGAGGAGGATCGGAGTGGGGGCGGACATCGAGGTCCGGGCTGCGCAACAGCCTGGGGACAAGGTAAGTGGTCAAATGAGGAGTTTGAAGCTTAGGTTTCTGATCTGGAAAATAGGAACACAAGCCGGCCTGCGAGGTGTGCACCTGGAAACGGCACTTGTGTTATGGGGTAGAAGGAGTGGCATGTTGGTGGTGCCGGACCTACAAGGTGTTGTGCAGTCTCTTGGCTGTACGAGGTAAGTAATATTCTTTTTATTTCTGTGTTGAAACAATCTGATAGGTGTGTTTCAGGAGTGAAAGCTGAGAAGGTGGCGGTGTCCGAAGGCAACAGAGGCGACCGGGAGCAAGAGGCTGAGGTGAGGTGCAACGCGGGCACCAGTCCATGAAGAGACGACCCCGGAGGAGGAGGAAGAGGATGAGATCGAGGATGATGATAGTGTGGAGATGGTGGAGCCGCTGGCAAAGTGAAAGAAAGCAGAGGCAGGTCTGAGTCGGAAGGGTAAGGAGCGAGAGACAGTGGCAGGGTCGTCCACAAGAGAGGTGCTGGAGCAGGCGCTCCAGATGATGGAAAGGGGGGCTGATCAGGTGAAGGCCGGAGCCGAGCTGCTCCGGATGCTTCTCCTTGGTGAGCCCTTAACCATGTAAATGTTTTGTTTTTATCTATGTTTTTCTTGTTCAATATGGTACTATAATGTGTAAGAAAAGTGAGTGAGGGATGTGAAAGTGAGATAAAGGTTAAAATGGAATGTTGGGTATAAAGTTTGGACTTGTCTGAAATTTCTGATTTTTTATATTTTATATTTTTACTTTTAATCAAAGGGAATGATGAAAAAAAATAAGGGATACAATAGAGAAAAATGCTTAATGGCGAGGCCAAAGGTTTCGGGTTGCTCCGGAGCGTTGTGGATGAGTTTCCGGAGTGTCGATGTTGGTGGCTTCATTATTGGATTCATTGGATAGTTCGGCAGTTTGGTTTTCCCCATCCCCAGTATCGATAGAGTTGTGTGAGGCCTCGTGTATTTGATTGTGTGAGATGTCCTCATTTATCTTCATCATTTGGTCAATGATCGATGTGACTGGAATTGATGTTTGCGACCACGGATAGTAGGGAATGATGCGGAAAGCTGCATAGTGGATCTTTGAGATGGCGCCGTCGAGTTCCGAGAGGATATATGCGCCATATTGAGTTCGGCGAACAATGATCATCGGTCCAAAGAATTGCAGTTTTGTCTTCCAATTTAATTCCATTTCTACAGCCAAGTTTCGGATCAATACCAATGATCCGGGTTTGAAATTAGTAGTCGATGATAGAGTTCCGGTGTGTGTCAATAAACTGCTTGACAGATTGTTTTCGGGCAGTGAGCACTTTATCAGCAATTGTTGTTAGATCTTCTTCCCATTTTTGTAGTTGGCAGGAACGGAGGGCTATCAGTTCCGGAGTGGTCATCAGGGCATCGGCGGTCAGAATTAAATATGTTGCTTCAGATATGTCGAAAGGGAAAAGTGGTTCAACGCCGTGTGCGATGTAAAATGGAGAGTGACCAGTGGATTGTTAGATTGTGGTTCATTCTGCCCAAATGACTGAGGGCAAAACATCCAGCCATTTGGATTCGTCTCCGTTTGCTGCTTTGATCAACGACTTGTGGACCGAACGGTGGGCATGTTCAATGATGCCATTAGCGTGGGAATTATATCCAGAAATACAGATGTGGCATATTCTGTACCATTCCTTGAGGAAATCGAGGGCCTTGATAAATGGGGCACCGTTATCCATAATAATCTCTTGTACTGCTCCCCATCAGCATAGTATATCTTCAAATATAAAGGTTCTGATAAGTCGGGCAGTCTCGTTCCATAGCAGTCTTGCTTCCGGATATGCGGACAATGAACATTGGGCATGGACAAGGAATCGAAAACTGCGAACTCTGGGTAGGAACATGGTGTCAATGTGCGCTCGATGGAAAAGACCAGCTGGTGTGGCAACCGTCGGCAGAATGAAGATTTTCCGAATTTGCCGAGTCTGACATGGGTGACAAGTTTGGACAAACCACTTTATGTCTTGATTCAACATCAGCCACCAGAACCAATGTAGAATACGTGTTCGGACTATGTAAACACCTTTGTGGCCAAGTGAATCATGTGCCTGAGTGATGATCACAAGCCACTTGTGGTCTGCTGGTATTACCTGGTGGCATCCGTTAGGTCAGCGACACCATAGCTTGTCATCAAGGATGAAGAACTCGGATGTGGATCGGACTAATTGTCGGAACTGGTTTGTGTCAATGCCAGAGGGACGGATCGGGTTTCGAAGGAAAGATTTGATTTTACGGAGTTGGTCATCTCTTTTCTTTGCTGCATCTGACCGAGGGATAACAATGGCGGAAGATTCATTCGAGGTTGGTGAATCATCAGATGGCTCTGTCGAGTTGAGTAGCATCGATCCTGTGTGAGCTTTGAAGCCAGTATGAGCAATGTCAGGGAGGTGCACCTCAGATGGGTAGGAAGATTCAGGTGCTCGATTCATGCATTCAATGGCGAACACGTAGCTCTGATCGATCCATTCTTTGTGATCTTCAGACTCAGTGTCATCTTCACCATTTGCGGCATGTCGGCATTGTAGTAGGCTGTACAGGTGTTGGCTGCAAATAGATGTTCATGGCCGGGTTCTTCAGGGGGTCTTGTTACACGACATAGACACTAGACAGAACCTTGGATGATGTAGAGGCTGAGTGTAAAATGTCCAGAGAATGAAAATATACATTGTCCGGAGTGTCCAGTATCGGATTCGGTAGAGTCCGATGTTCGGATCGAAGGTTCGAGAGGCCAGCGACGACGAAGGCCAGTGGATCAATAGGTACGATGAAGGGTGAGCTTGCTAAAGATCACAGCACAATGCAGGTGTTCAAAAAGCTGAATTTCCCTAGAGTCCGGTACATACTTAAGTAAATTTTTCTAAGTACAGCAAACCCGATTCTACGGAAATCTCTGGAAGCTACAGAAGGCAATGCGGTATTGTGCACAAGGTCATATAGGGGCCATAATTCATAAATGAGTCATGCGGTTCGGAGGGATGAAATGTCCGATGACCAACACATGTCCGGACCACTCGTAAAATGAAGGAAAGTGTGGCTGGTACAGCAAAGGGGTACTAGGAACAATGGGCAAAGCACTGCAAAGGGTTTGAAACGTTTAAATGATTGGATGGTTGAAAGGGATCACAATATGAAATTTACAGCATGGAATATGAAATAAAGGAAGGGGAATGGAATGATGAGTGTGTTGAGCGCTGACCATGCTGGAGTGATGAAATAGGGAGGTGTGGGCGGTGTGTATGACCTGTGGGCTGTGATCATCATGAGGGATCGGAGACTGGAGAGTCCGATGTCAGATAAGTATCGGACATTTTTCAGATGTTATCGGGTGGTGTCGGATTGTTATCGGATTGTATCAGACGTAATTGCCTTGAATCCCAAAATATCCAGATAGTTGATATCTGTTAAGTTTCCTTGTTTAAACCACGTATTATCCTTACATTCTCCTGGGGGCTGAAAATGCAACCGCCCTTGGTTGCAACCAAACAAGGCCAAACAATCGTTTGTTGATCATGAAGTATGCGTTGTGTGGGTGCACATAGGTCCAAACATGCACTTGTGTTTTCTCCAACGACAACGACACGTCAACTTATTCAACAATGGAAAACTTCAATTCCCTACTCTTCCAAAACGCGGTCCAGGCGATGATAGAGGCACGGACCATGGCGCTGGGTGAAGAATTACCGGAACGGGGGCAGGATGGTGAGTACGCGGAGTGGGTGCAGATGTATGGGGGCGATGCTGTGCGTGGTGTATCTTTCTTTCTTTTTCACATCACACTGACAAGGTTTTAGAACGATTTTCTTGCTGGCTATGTTGCTGCAATTGACAATGACAGGGAAGTGGACGAGGGACTTGTCCTTGTCGTGCGAAGGCTCAAGAAGTGGTGAAGGCTTCGTGGGGACAAGTGGATCGCCAAGCAGGCGAGAAAGCAGGAGGAGGCCGAGGCCGAAAAGAGACGCATGAGCAAGGAGAGGGCAGCCGCAGAGAGGGCCGCAGCGGAGGCGGAGGCAGAGGAGAGGCGGACAGAAGCGGCGAGGGCTGCCGAGAAGAGGGCGCGCCTTATCGTGATCAGTGGCAGCGACGACGACGGCGGGGTGGCGGCAGTGGCAACAACGATGACAGGGGCGGAGGATCGGGACGGTCATTGGACCGTGTGGGGAACCGACGGAGTGACGCCCGTCAGTGTTATCGAGGCAGCAGCAGTGAGTGCGGTGCCACCCCCCGTGTTGGAGCATCGGGCGGGCGGGCGGATGACGGCGATGCCGGTGTGGGTGGAGATCACGAGGGGAGATATAGATAGGCGGAAGCGGGGGAGGAGGGGTGGAGCGGGAGCCGACATTAAGTCCCGGGCTGCACGGCAGCCTGGAGATAAGGTAAGTCGTTGATTAGAATGTGTGAAATTTTTAGGTGTCTGATCCGGTGAGTAGGACCACGATCTGGTTTGTGAGGAGTGCGCCCGGAAGCAGTGTGCGTGTTATGGAGTGGAAGGGGTGGCGTGCTGGTGGTGCCGGACGTATAAGGTGTCGTGTAGTTTGTCAGCTGTGCGAGGTAAGTGATAATGGTAACTTTCCGTGGTGGGATAAATAATAGGTGAGTTTTCAGGGATGAAGTCAGAGAAGGCGCCAGTGTCCGGGGTTGAGGGTAAGTTGAGGAATTACCAGATCCGTGTTGGCTAACGTGGTGGAGTAGGTCCAAAGGCGGTGGAGGCAAGTGGCAGCAAGAGGCTGAGGCGGGGTGCGACGTGGGCACCGGTTCGCGAGGAGATGACACCGGAGGAGGAGGAGGAGGACGAGATCGAGGATGAGGAGAGCGTGGAGGTGGTGGAGCTGCCAGCAAAGCGGAAGAGGGCAGAGGCGGGTCCGAGCTGGAAGGGTAAGGAGTGGGAGCCGGTGACGGGATCGTCCGTGAGGGAGGCGCTGGAGCAGGTGCTGCAGACGATGGAGAGGGGGGCAGATCAGGTGAAGGCCGGAGCGGAACTGCTCCGGGTCCTTCTCCTTGGTGAGCCGTCGAGTATGTAATTTATGTATATCTATTTTGTGTTTTTACTTTTTCTTCTTGGATATATTTTTGGCTATGATGTGAGGAGAATTGTATGACGAAGTCTGGGATGAAAAGAGAATATCGGGTGGGAAGTTTGGACTTGTCCAAAGTTTCCAATTTTATTATTATTATTATTTATTTATTTTTTGTGTGTGGAGGAATGATAAAGGACATAAGGGATACGATGGTGAAAATGCTCAATGGCGAGGCCGGAGTTTTCGGGTCGCTCCGGGGGGTTGCGGACGACTTTCTGGGGCGTCGGTGTCAGTAGCTTCATTATCGGATTCGTCAGATAGTGAAGCGAGTTGATCGGGGTTTTGATCGGCTTCAGTTATAGTCTCTGATGCCTTGTATTGTTCAACAGGTACATCGATATCCTTCTCTTCTTTGTCAGGATTGATGATGGAGGTAATCAGGATTGAAGTATGAGCTTGAGGGTAGTATGGGATGATGTGGAATGCTGCGTATCGAATCTTGGACATGGTGCCATCAAGCTCCGATAAAATATAAGCACTGTATTGAGTTCGGCGGACAACTACCATCGGACCGAAAAATTGGGGCTTTGTCTTCCAGTTTAGTTCCATTTCGATGGCTGAGTTCCGGATCAGCACCAGGGATCTGGGTTTAAAGTCGTAGTCGATAATTGCGTTCCAGTGGCTATTGATAAATTGTTTGACGGATTGTTTTCGGGCAGCAAGAACTTTATCAGCAATCGTTGTGAGGTCTTCCTCTCATTTTTGAAGTTGTCGGGTGCGAAGAGCAATTAACTCGGGCGTTGTCATCGGAGTGTCGGCTGTGGGGATTAGATAGGTTGCTTCAGCTATGTCAAAGGGGAAAAGTGGTTCAACGCTGTGAGCGATGAAAAATGGGGAATGACTGGTGGACCGTTGCCGTCGTTGCCGTCGTTGTCATTGTCGTTGTCAGGATTAGATAGGTTGCTTCAGCTATGTCAAAGGGGAAAAGTGGTTCAACGCCGTGAGTGATGAAAAATAGGGAATGACCGGTGGACCATTGTATCGTGGTCCGTTCGGCCCACATGACTGAGGGTGTGACATCGGGCCACTTCAATTCGTCACCATTTGCAGCTTTGATGAGTGATTCGCGAACCGAGTGGTGGGCACGTTCAATCACCCCATTGGCACAAGAATTGTATCCCGAAATGCGAATATGATGAATTCCATAGCGTTTTCCGAGGAAGTCGAGTGCTTTGATAAAAGGTGCTCCATTGTCCGTGATGAGCTATTCTACCGCTCCCCATTGGCAGAGGATGTCCTCAAAAATGAAGGTGCCGATCAATTTAGTGGTTTCGTTTCGTAGCGGTCGTCCTTCGGGATATGCGGATAGCGAGCAGCGCGCATGTACGAAAAGCCTGTAACCGCGAGCTCTGGGGAGGAACATAGTATCGATATGAACACAGCAGAATAGTCCAGCCGGGGTTGCGACCGTGGGAGGGATAAATATTTTTCAGATCTGTTGTGTCTGACACTGATGACATGTCCGAACAAACCCTTTGACGTCTTGATCAAGCATTGGCCACCAAAATCGGTTGAGAAGCTGGCTCCGGATGACAAAGATCCCTTTGTGTCCTAGAGAGTCATGTGCTTTGGTAATAATTCCGAGCCATTTGTGATCTGGCGGTACAAGTTGATGACATCCATTGGGGCGACAACACCAGAGTTTGTTATCTAAAATGAAAAAGTCGGATGCCAATCGGATTAGACGACGGAGCTGTGTGGAATCCAAATCCAAAGTTTGCGTTGGGTTCCGGAGGAAGAACTCAATGTTATGGATATGTTGCTCTCGTTTGTTCGTGGCATCAGATTGGGGGATAGAGATTTCTGGGGAAATCTTCGGGGTGGGTGAGTTGTCAGATGATTTGGTGGAGTTATATAGCGTGGATCCTGTGTAAACCTTGAGGCCGGTGTGAGCAATACCAGGGAGGCGCACCTCGGATGGGTAGTAAGATTCTGGTGCTCGATTCATGTGTTCCATGGCAAACACGTAGCTCTGATCAATCCACTCTTCATGATCTTCGGACTTGGTGTCTTCCTCACCATCTGCGGCACATCGGCATGATAATCCATTGGCTCTGGTATGTTTATTTGCAGGGATGTGAACAAGGTCGAAATCGAAAAGTAGTATACTGGCAATCCATCAATTCATGGTGGCGTTTGGTTGAATGTCCAGATTGTTTAGCATACCCTTAATAAATTTGGCGTCCATTTCGACGGTGAATCTCTGAAGGCCGACAAGGTAAATCTGGTACGACCGAAGGGCACGAAACAGTCCGTATAACTCGATTTTCACTTGAGAGTATCGGGCCTCGCGTTCATTCCAGGTTATCAAACTGAACCTAGATGGGTACCAGATTCCATCTTCTCCGATTTGAAATAGCGCAAAGCCAACAGCGATGTTAGACGAATCAATGGCCATAATCACGGGCCGTCCAGAGCGGTAATCAATCAGTTGAACGGCGGATGAGTTGATTATTGTGTCTTTAAGTCGGTCCATCGAATTTTGCTCTTCTTCTTCAAATTTAAATGGAATGTCTTTGTGAGTTAGACTTATGAGTGGTCGGGCAAGTACGGCGTAGTTTTTAATGAACATCCGGAGCAGTCTGCAAACACCTAAAAATGATCGGACATCGGTAAGCGTTTCGCACGGAGGCCAGTCTCGGATACGCTGAACATTGGAGGCATCCGGAACTCACCCCTGATATGTGCACATGTGTCCGGTAATGATTGTTTCGGGTGTGCAGATTGTCGTTTTCTTGCCATTAAAGGTTCCTCCAACTTTCTTGATCCGTTGGAGGACCCTGTTAACATTATTCAAGTGCTCCCAAACGAACCGCCGTATTTGCAGATTCTCCGGGATCATCTTGTAAGTGCTGTCCAGAAGCTCATATCGGGTTTCCGGGCCCTTAATCGCTACATCATCCACAAATGGAATGGTTACATGCGGAATTTCATCCTGCAGGATGTGCGTGACGTCTCCATGCATAATTTGCATCGCGTTGGTGTATCCCATCAGGATGCAAGTGAGCCGTTTGGCTCCGAGAGGGGTTTGAAATGTGGTAAGGTCTCGACTTCGCTCGTCGAGAGATCGCTGATCGAAGGAGATGAATAAGTCGAGTGATCCGTAGCATCCGCGTCTGGCAAATGATTCTGCAAAAACCTCCATTATTGGGGGAACTGCGGAGTCGCCGATGGTGACTTTGTTCAATGGCTGGAGGTTATGTACAAGTCAGAGAGACTTTCCGTCCTTCTTTAACACACAAAACCATTGGGACCGATAAGAAGAGTTGGACTCTTCGTAGACTCCAGCCGCAATCTTTTCTCGGATAACCTTCAGGACTTCATCGTAGATGCTGGGAGGAATCGGTATATTTTTGAAGATCCAGGGAACATGTTCGACTGTTGGGATGATAATCGGATCGAAGTATTTTGCGTCGAATCGTCCTTTTTTGGTCTCCATCCAAGCGAAGGCATCTTCCTGGATTTTAATAAGATTGTGAACGAGTTTTTCTTCTTCTGGCCATAAGAATCCAGTGGGGTTTGCATTATGCACATTTTTCCGGTCTTGAGTATATCGGTGACCGGGTGTGAAATCGGGGGGGTGTGTTGGAAGAATCGGTATATCGGCTAGGGGGTCCGGATGCCGGCGTCAAACAATCCGGAATTCTTCAGGTACTATCGCTTTGATCGGATTGATACGATTCGCCACTTTCTTATATTTCTTTCCTAGGTAAACTGGCAAGACGGCGTCTGTGGATGGAAAATTCATTTTGGAAGTTTTGTTGTACAAGGGGTATACCACATTTGGATGCGTCAGTTCACATCTGACAGTGACCGGGGAATCAACAGAATGGAGAGAAACATCTGAGACTCTGATATGAGGAAGGGGATCAAGAGGGGCTAAATTTACAAAGGAAGACGATGAGGAATTCTGAATGGAAGTGGAGAAGATGGCTGGAGTCTTGTATTTGTGTATAGTTTCCATGTCCGCATTGATTGGAGGTGAGTCTGTGGGTTTGCAGATATTCGAGGCTCCAGCCATCAAAAATCCGGATGCGGTTTCTTATTCTTCAAGGTTTTACAGATTGGGATTCACTCTCTTGTAGGCACTATGATTCGTTCTCCAGTGTTCGGATTGTTTAGAATGAGGTCCTGGGCCCCATGGGGATGGTCAATTGTCTGAGAGCCGGTTAGCATAAAGAACGGTCGTCCGACGAGAACCTCGCAAGGCAGCGTGTCTGCCACTTGCATTTGAACATGGAATGTGCACAGACTGATCTGTAAAGGGAAATTCTTGATAAGTCTGAGTGTCGGAGCGATGGTGCCGTGAGAGGATTCCATATGAATAACGTGCTTGGAGTGTATTGGATTGCCGAGTTTCTCCCAAATGTCCCGCCGCATTGCTACAATTGAGCTTCCCTGGTCGAGAAGGCACTCCGCGCTGATCCGACCATCCAAAATGCTTTCTACGATGCAGAGCAGAGCGGCATCGACTGCCACAACGAGATCGGAGGTATCCGGGGCCGTAATGTTTGTGTAGAGCATATCCTGTACGACAGAAGCGGTGACCAGAACACGGCGGGCGGTAACCATATCCTTCATCTTTTTGCGGACATCTCCGGAAATGGCAAGTAGTTCCCGAGGTGTCACATGGACCGGGATGTCGAGTGCACGATCAAAGACTTGTTGAATGGTTACTGGATTCTCGATGGGAGCTTGGTAATGATACTGGACGTCAGGTCTTTCGATTCTTTCCTGCTTCGATGGACGAGTAACCTGGGTCGGCGTAATGACAACAGCAGGTGGAGGAGATAACCTAGATGGCTGTGGATCATTATTTCGGGGTGCGGGCACTTTCCTTTTGCCCTTGTCTATTTTCTTTGCCACATCATTCGCGAATGTGCAAGCCATATTTTCCAGGGTGATCCTCTCGCCATCTTCTTTGTCTGAATTGTCTTCCATATCCGCGGGATCACCAGATGATCCGGTAGGCTGTGCTTCAAATACCGTGGTAGTCGCTGGCTGCGTATTCTGGGATTGGTAAGTGGCATAGTACTTATCAAAGCACTCTGATAGGTTGTTCCCCACAATGGTGCCGGGCAAGTATCGTCCGGAGGGAAGGCAAATCCTGCCTTCAGTGTTCTGTATACATTTACCGGACTTGATGTATTCGAGGGCCTTCGGACAAGCACTAACAAAATGACCTAGTTCCGAACAGAAGTTACATGTCCGATTTGTAGGGGAATTTGTGGTCCAAGGAGCAGAATGTTTTGCTGGTTCGAGAGACTGTGCTGATAAAATTGACTCCAGGCAAGCCATTGTAGAAGCAAATGTTGCCAAGGCCGCAGACATGTCAAGTTCTTCCTTCTTGATTACTGGTTTCGGTTCCCTCCCAGGGGCTGCGGATGTGAATCGGATGGGTCCGGAGAATTGATCGGTTGTCATGGAGTGCGGGGACGTTGAGGAGAGTAAGAATTCGGCTGCGGCGTGAACCTCATTCATCGGGTATGGGTCCTCCAGATGGTGATTCGGAAGTATAATAGTGAGCTGGCTCTCGATCCGGCGCCTTGTATGATCCCCAAATCCGAGGATGTAAAGCCGGTTCCTATCATTTGTAGACATGCGCTGTGAGCTGATCAAATGCGAGGTGATCCGAAGAAAGTCCCGGTAATACTCTCCGTGTTCTGTGCGTGTGTAAACTCCTTTTTGGGCCAAGTCTGATATGAAACGGTCCAAATCGGCGACAGAAAACAAACGGCCACCATCGGAACCTGGATAAAGACGTCGGACGGCCGCTTTGAAGGTATCCCAAGTCCATTCCGGATGCGGGTCGGGTGTGAGAGTCTCCCAGAGAAGACATGTATTGGTGTCGAGGTAATGCTTTGCATACCGAATTAAATCGGGTTCTGGGACGTCTGGATTAATGCCGGTGAGTACGATGTCAATGTCCTCGAAGTACCGATTGAGGTGTGTCGGAACTCCATTGAAGGCAGGGGCTCCGTGAGTGCCACGGAGCGGATATCTTGGTTGATTAGCCATTTGTATTGGTGCGTGGGGTGGTAAGTAAATGTCGTCCAGTGAATTCTGGGGCGCTTCTGGAGGGAAGTGAAGGATGCTCGATTCAAGGGGGAGTGGTGTAAGCAGTTCTTCGAAGATCTGTGGTAATGTGGTAACCGGGGTGGCGAAGCTCGTGTGGGAGTAAACAATGGATGAAGTACTGGGAATGTCCAATGGAAGAAAGTGGGAAGTTTCAATTACTTCTCCAGGAGGTCCGGAATGTGGTGCTTCTGTGATCGGATTTGGGTTTCGAGTTCTCAGGCCTTCGGAGTGTTGAGGCTGGAAAGCGGAGGAGCCTCTGGGAATTCTCAAAGGCTGTAGTGAAGACGTTGTTACGACCCCCTCGCGGTGGGCTCCAAAATTGTAGTAGGCTGTACAGGTGTTGGCTGCAAATAGATGTTCGCGGCCAGGTTCTTCAGGGGGTCTTGTTACACGACGTAGACACTAGACAGAACCTTGGATGATGTAGAGGCTGAGTGTAAAATGTCCAGAGAATGAAAATATATGTTGTCCGGAGTGTCCGGTATCGGATTCGGTAGAGTCCGATGTTCGGATCGAAGGTTCGAGAGGCTGGCGACGATGAAGGGTGAGCTTGCTAAAGATCACAGCACAATGCAGGCATTCAAAAAGCTGAATTTCCCTAGAGTCCAGTACATACTTAAGTACATTTTTCTAAGTACAGCAAACCCGATTCTACAGAAATCTCCAGAAGCTACAGAAGGCAATGCGGTATCATGCACAAGGTCATATAGGGGCCATAATTCATAAATGAGTCATGCGGTTCAGAGGGATGAAATGTCCAATGACCAACACATGTCCGGACCGCTTGTAAAATGAAGGAAAGTGTGGCTGGTACAGCAAAGGAGTACTAGGAACAATGGGCAAAGCACTGCAAAGGGTTTGAAACGTTTAAATGATTGGATGGTTGAAAGGGATCACAATATGAAATTTACAGCATGGAATATGAAATAAAGGAAGGGGAATGGAATGATGAGTGTGTCGAGTGCTGACCATGCTGGAGTGATGAAATAGGGAGGTGTGGGCGGTGTGTATGACCTGCGGGCTGTGATCATCACGAGGGATCGGAGACCGGAGAGTCCAATGTCGGATAAGTATTGGACGTTTTTCGGATGTTATTGGGCAGTGTTGGATGGTTATCGGATTGTATCGGATGTAATTGCCTTGAATCCCAAAATATCCAGATAGTTGATATCTGTTAAGTTTCCTTGTTTAAACCAGGTATTATCCTTACAGCATGATAATCCATCAGCTCCGGTGTAGTAGGCTGTACTGGTGTTGGCTGCAAATAGGTGTTCACAGCCAAGTTCTTCAGGGGGTCTTATCACATGTCGGAGACACTAGACAGAACCTTGGAGGATGTAGAGGTTGAGTGTAAAATGTTCAGAGAATGAAAATATATGTTGTCCGAAGTATTCAGTATCGGGTCCGATAGAGTCCGATGTCCAGATCGAAAGTTCGAGAGGCCAGCAACGATGAAGGCCAGCGGTTCGAGAGGTACGACAGAGGGTGGGCTTGTCGAAGGTCGGAATAAGAGGATGATGGTCCAAAAGCCAAATTTCCATAGAGTCTGGTACATACTTAAGTACATTTTCCTAAGTACAGCAAATCTGATTCTACGGAAGTCTCCAGAAGTTACAGAAGGTAATGCAGTATTGTGTGCAAGGTCATATAGAGGTCATAAGTCATAAAGGAATCATGTGGTTCAGAGGAATGAAGTGTCTGATGATCGGTGTACATCTGGACCGCTCATTAAATGAAGGAAAGTGTGGGGGGTACAGCAAGGGAGTACTAGGAACAATGGGCAAAGTGCTGTAAAGGGTTTGAAACATTGAAATGAATAGACACTTGAAAGGGAACACAATATGAAATTTACAGCATGGTATATGAAATAAAGGAAGGAAAATGGAATAGTGAATATGTTGAGCACTGACCATGCTGGAGTGATGAAATAGAGAAGTGTAGGTGGTGTATGTGACCTGCAGGCTGTGATTTTTATGGGGGATTGAGGACCGGAGAGTCTGGTATCGGATATTTATCAGACGTTTTCAGATGTTATCGGACGGTATCAGATCATTATTGGATTGTATCAGATGTAATTGCCTTGGATCCCAAAATATCCAGATAGTTGATATCTGTCGTGTTTCCTTGTTTAAACCACATATTATCCTTACATTCTCCCAGGGGCTGAAAATGCAACTGGCCTTGGTTGCAACCAAACAAGGCCAAATAACCGTTTGTTGATTGTGAAGTATGCGCTGTGTGGGTGCACATAGGTCCAAACATGCACTTGTGTTTTCTCCAGCAACAACGACACACCACTGACCACTCAGCAATGGAAAGTTTCAATGCCATTATCTTCCAACACACAATCCAGGCGATGGAGGAGGCACAGATGATGGCTCCGGGTGACGAGTTGCCGGAAGGGGGACAGGATGGTGAATACGTGGAGTGGGTGAGGACATACGCGGGTGACGCGGTGCGTGAACAAGTTTCTTTCTTTCCTTTTCACATCGGACTGACAAGGTTTTAGAACGATTTTCTTGCCGGCTACATTGCCGCAATCAACGATGACATGGAAGTGGACGAGGGACTCATCCTCATCGTGCGAAGGCTCAAGAAGTGGCGAAGGCTCTGCGGGGACAAGTGGATCACTGAGCAAGTGAGAAAACAGGAAGAGGCCGAAGCCGAAAGGGGGCGCACAAGTGAGGTGTTATTGGCCTGGGAGCATGGCTATTTGTTATATTGCAAATTCCAGCCATCAGACTACACCTTATGACATCTAATACAATCATACAAAACCCCATAATATTTGGTGCAGAACTACAGATTCCCCATGTCTATTTTCCCAAATTTCTCAAAATCTCTCCCCAGATAGCCTCCTTTGTCAAATCACATATTCCTGTTAGCAAGTAGCTGACAATGTATACATGAAGACATGTTTAAAGTTTGGTGAAGTTAGGCCAAGTTCTCAGGAAGATAGCCCAGAATGTGTCTTTGGGAGGACAGTCAAGGTCTTCCTTAACCTTGCCTTCATCTTTGCTCTCACTTTAGACTGTCCTCCCAAAGACACATTCTGGGCTATCTTCCTGAGAACTTGGCCTAACTTCACCAAACTTTAAACATGTCTTCATGTATACATTGTCAGCTACTTGCTAACAGGAATATGTGATTTGACAAAGGAGGCTATCTGGGGAGAGATTTTGAGAAATTTGGGAAAATAGACATGGGGAATCTGTAGTTCTGCACCAAATATTATGGGGTTTTGTATGATTGTATTAGATGTCATAAGGTGTAGTCTGATGGCTGGAATTTGCAATATAACAAATAGCCATGCTCCCAGGCCAATAACACCTCACTTGTGCGCCCCCTTTCGGCTTCGGCCTCTTCCTGTTTTCTCACTTGCCCTAATTCCTAATAATGGATTCCAGGGAGGTGACAGAGATGGTGGGTGAGTTGTTAAACTAATCCACACCCTCCCCATATCTCAACAGGTAGTGGGTGTAGGTGTGTGTATCCTCTCCTATCCATTTTCAAGCCAGAGTACTGCAGAATTGTAGAAAAATGAATATTTTCTGTGTATTTTGCAAACTGACACTGAACCAAGGCAGATACAAATGTGGGGTGTCCAGATCTAGAATCTCCTGATTTTTGCCGATCTTTTGGTGTATAAAAAGTCATATTTTGCAAGTCATGCAAAAATTTTCCCATGGTCATAGCAGCTTACCAAAAGCAGCTATGCCTGGTTGGTAACCTGTACCCAAGGGACCAGGCACAGGGCTGCTCAATTTCGAGTTTTTGTTTTAATTTTTAGCATATTTTGTTTGCTATTGTTTGTTCAGTCATTCTTGCAATGGCCACCTATTGTAATTACAATGATTTATTGCAAGGAATCTACATCATTAACTGACTAGATCCACAGCTAATAGCTGTAACTAGTCTACCAGACCCACAGCAACTAGCTGCAACTAGTCCACTAGATCCACAGCTAGTAGCTGTAACTAATTCACCAGATCTACAGCTAGTAGCTGACTAGACCCACAGCTAGTAGCTGCAACTAGTCCACTAGGTCCACAGCTAGTAGCTGCAACTAGTTCACTACATCTACAACTAATAGCTGTAACTAGTTCACTAGATCTACAGCAACTAGCTGCAACTAGTTCACTAGATCCACAGCTAATGGCTGTAACTAGTCCACTAGACCCACAGCTGGTAGCTGCCACTAGTCCACTAGGTCCACAATAACTAGCTGCAACTAGTTCATTACATCTAAAGCTAATAGCTGTAACTAGTTCACTAGATCTACAGCAACTAGCTGCAACTAGTCTACTAGACCTACACCTACTAGCTGCAACTAGTTCACTACATCTACAGCTAATAGCTGTAACTAGTTCACTACATCTACAGCTAGTAGCTGCAACTAGTCCACTAGACCCACAGCTACTAGCTGTAACTAGTTCACTACATCTACAGCTAATAGCTGCAACTAGTCTACTAGACCTACACCTACTAGCTGCAACTAGTTCACTACATCTACAACTAATAGCTGTAACTAGTTCACTACATCTACGGCTAGTAACTGCAACTAGTCCACTAGGCCCACAGCTAGTAGCTGCAACTAGTCCACTAGACCTACACCTACTTGCTGCACCTAGTCCACTAGATCCACAACTGGTAGCTGTAATTAGTCCACTGGACCCACAGCTAGCAGCTGTAACTAGTCCACTAGGTCCACAGCTGGTAGCTTCAACTAGTTCACTAGATCCACACCTACTAGCTGTAACTAGTTCACTATGTCTACAGCTAATAGCTGCAACTAGTTCACTACATCCACAACTAATAGCTGTAACTAGTTCACTAGATCTACAGCTAGTAGCTGCAACTAGTCCACTAGGCCCACAGCTACTAGCTGTAACTAGTTCACTACATCTACAGCTAATAGCTGCAACTAGTCCACTAGACCTACACCTACTTGCTGCACCTAGTCCACTAGATCCACAACTGGTAGCTGTAACTAGTCCACTGGACCCACAGCTAGCAGCTGTAACTAATTCACTAGACCCATAGCCAGTACCTGCAACTAGTCCACCAGGTCCACACCTAGTAGCTGTAACTAGTCCACTAGATCCACAGCTATCAGCTGTATCTAGTATACTAGTCCCCCATGTACTACCTTTGACAAGTTAACTAGACAAGTTGACTGACCATAAGGATTCCTTGTTCAGCTGTAGCTGCAAAGAGTACTACACTATGAATTATACCTAACTGCTGTGTCTAGTTAATTATTTGAGTCAGTACTACTGACACTTCAACCTGTCTCCCACTTCGAAGTACCGGTCGAACCCTTCCGTATTCCTCAACCGGAAGTGTGACCAGTACCCCGATGGAGATGCGACCAGCATCCTGCCCCCCATCTCAGGCTGAAGCCCTGCAGGTCCCTCCGATCCCTCCTATGCTTCCACACCTTGCTGCCGCGCTTCGAGACGAGGCTCCTGGTACCCACCACCACCACCACCATTATTACCAGGCTCCTCCTTCCGAAGGACCATTGGTTCAGGATGCCTTTGCTCGAGAATCAAAGCTTGATACCAGGCACCCTGAACCTTTTAATGGTCGCGACCAGCATAAATGGAAACCTTTCATCACAGAATGCCTTATGACTTTCTTCGCAAAACCTGTAACCTTCCAGGGAGACCATGAGAGGGTTACTTTCGCAGCCTCCTACCTCACGGACACCATGCAGAGCCACTACACCTCCCTCCTTCAATTCAATGCCGAACATCTGGCCCTACACTCCTGGGAAGGATTCATCCACAAGTTTGGAGGAATGTTTGGAATAGTTAATACGCAGATCAAAGTGGACCAGAACCTCCGTATGTTGCAGATGGGCGAAAACGAGCAGTTCTCAAACCATATTATACACTTCGAGTCTTTTGCCTTTGAATCCAAATGGAATTCCACTGCTCTACAATCAGAACTCTACTGTTCGCTGTCCACGCGCATCAAAGAGGCCATGAAAGTTATTCCGTGACCTACGATGTACCAAGAACTTCGAGATTTAGCAATGCAAATAGACCGGAGGCACTGGGAGTATGAGAGTGAGACTCGCCGAACTCAAATCCGTGCTAACCCTCCTGCTCCTCGTCCTCCTGCTCAACAAGGCGGAAGTCGTCCCTTTACTCAACAAGGCAGAAATCACAACCTTCAAACAACGTTGCGACCCTATCCCGCTGCTGGCAACAACCCTACGACACCCTGTCCAGCTACAGGAAACCCTGTGACCACACCACGACCCACCAATCTGCCTTGCCAACCAAATCCGAATCCGCCCTACATCCCCCTTAGCGATGAGGAACGAGAATGATGATGTCAGGGAAATTTGTGTTTGAGATGTGGGAAACCTGGACATTATAGTGCTGCTTGTCCCAATCGATGAGTAACAGGACAAGCCGTGTTTACACTGGAAGAAGGAGAGGAAGACTTCCAGGAAGCATATGAAGTCAAGGAAGAAGTGGAAGAGCATGAGGATAACCTGCATGAAGAGTTAAATGAGGAAGCGGCTCAGGAACTTCCAGGGGAACTCTGAGTCGCGATGAAGAAGCAACCCCCATACTCGTGCGGGCCGTGACTAGTTCCTCCTCTCCTCAGTTTCCTTGTGACTTTTCTAATACGACTATTGCTTCCCAGTCCTCTCAATCTTTCCTCATAAAAACGCAAATACCAGATTTCGGTTCGATTCCTCTCAATACTCTTGTTGACTGTGGCGCATCAATGAATTTTATCGATTTTACCCTCACAAACACCTGTCCAAACCTCCTAATGCTGCTCCCACAATCCCTACCTCTTCAATACTTCAACGGAAGTTCTTCCAACTCCAATATCACACATTACATCCTCGCTAATACAAAGTTCCCTGACGATACCATCCAATCTATCAAGTTCCTTGTTACTAAAACTCATCCCCTTACCCCCATCATTCTAGGGCTCAACTGGTTGCAAACCTGGAACCCTAAGATCAATTGGACTAACCTTTCCCTTAGTTTCAGACAGACAGCCCGCTCTGCGACTATCCCCCTCACCATTCTGGATGTGAAACCCCCAAGTAAACCCTCCCCCAACCTTGCAAACTCAACCCCGAAACCCCCTAAACCCTTACGAGTTCAACTAGTCAAGGCCACTATGCTTCGTCGCTTGGAGCAACAAGGAGAATTTATAGGACACCTGTATTTCCAACCTACAAACAACCCCTACGACAACGAATCCTTACTTGCAAGTTCCACGACCACCCAAACCCCTCCCCCGAAACCAGAAGAAATAGTTCCACGAGAGTACCACAACTACATGGATGTATTTTCCGAAGCCCTAGCCCAGGAACTACCTCCACACTGCGACTACGACCACCGAATTGAACTTGAGGAAGGTGCGACACCTCCTCATGGAAAACTATACAACATGTCAGAAGTGGAGTTAAAGACGTTGAAGGATTATTTGGATGACATGTTGGAAAAAGGCTTCATTTGGCCGTCAAAGTCACCCGTGGGCGCACTGGTACTCTTCGTGAAAAAGAAAGATGGAAGCCTTCGTCTCTGTGTCGATTACCAGGGCCTCAACAAGATAACCCGAAAGAATCGCTACCCAATTCCCCGAATCGAGACCCTCATTGACCAATTACGATCAGCCAAAGTCTATTCAAAAATCGACCTTCATGCTGGGTACAATAACGTGAGGATAGCTGAAGGAGACAAGTGGAAAACTGCGTTCCGCACTTGCTACAGCGCATTCAAATATCTTGTTATGCCTTTTGGACTCACGAACGCACCCACGACCTTTCAGCATCTCATGAATGATATATTCCATGACTTGGTTGACGTCAACATAGTCGTCTACCTTGACGACATCTTGATCTACTCAGATAATATCAAAGAACATCGCGACCATGTCCGAGAGGTCCTATGACAACTACGCAAGGCGAACCTACACACACGACCTGAGAAGTGTGATTTCCACACCACGATGGTCGAGTACCTTGGAGTTATAGTGTCCCCCAATGGAATTGTGATGGACCCTTCAAAGATTCAGGCCATCCTCAGCTGGCCTGTACCCACAAAAATTCGCGACCTTCAGAGCTTTTTAGGTTTCACTAATTTCTACTGGAGATTCATTGACAACTATTCAGGCATCGTCATTCCACTTACGCGACTCTTCCACAAGGATACGCTGTGGAAGTGGAGCTCGCGATGTCAACAAATCTTCGAAACTCTCAAGCAGGCCTTCACCGAAGCTCCCGTCCTCCGACACTACAAATGTGATGCTTCTGATTACACCATAGCGGCCATTCTATCCCAGACCGATCCCACGACCAACAAATTATGCCCCATCACCTTTCACACATGAACGATGATCGCCGCAGAGCTCAATTACGACATATACGACAAAGAACTCCTTGTGATCCATGAAGCTTTCAAGCAATGGCGAGCATACCTCGAGGGTGTGAGATATCAAGTTCAGGTCTTCTCCAATCACAACAATCTATGTTATTTCACCACTACGAAGCAACTTAGCCGCCGACAAGCCCGCTGGGCTGAGTATCTTTCCAGTTTTGACTATGTAATTCATTATCGAGCAGGAAAACTAGGTGCAAAGCCAGATGCCCTCACCTGACAACCTGACGTCTACCTGAAGAAGGCCGACCAACCCGCGACCAATGCACAAAACAACAAGGTCGCGATACCAGAACTCCTTCGAGCAGCTGTCATACTCAACGAAGAGGCTCTATTCTTGCAAATCCGACACACTCCTCGCAACCTTTACTTCTCCAGAAAGTCTCAAGATGCTTCACAAGGTCACGACAAGGCATTCTCACTTTCACCCAACGGTTCACTATTACTTCGAGATGGCAAAATATATGTTCCCGACCACGACTCTCTCCAATTCAATATTCTATGCTCCAACCACGACCACAAACTATGAGGACATCCAGGTATAAGGAAGACAACCCAGCTAATAAATAGGTTGTTTTTCTGGCCAGGACTCAGAAAGGACGTAACCGCCTACATCCGTGGTTGTCACACCTGCGCAAGGGCAAAACCCATCTGACACAAACCCTATGGACTCCTCAAGCCCTTGCCCATAGGCAAGCGACCTTGGTCTTCAATCTCGATGGACCATATCGAAGCCCTCCCTCTCTCCACAACCTTTGACTCAATCCTCGTTGTCGTCTGCCGACTTATGAAGCAAGCAATCTTTATCTCCTCCAACACTACTGACACTGCGAAGGAACTGGCCCAACACTTCATCGCTCATGTCTTCTCAAAGCATGGGCTACCCACAGACATAGTGTCGGATAGAGGAAAATTATTCGTTTCTAAGTTTTGGTCTTCATTATGTCAGGCTCTGGATATTACTTCCAATCTCTCCACAGCCTACCATCCTGAGACCGACAGACAAACCGAACGGATCAACCAAATACTCGAGCAATACATATGAATCTATACAAACTACCAACAGGAGGATTGGACCTACCAACTTCCGCTCACTGAGTTCGTATACAATAATACCCCCCATAGCACTACCGGTGTCTCCCTGTTCTTTGTGAACAAGGGATACCACCCAAGACTCATGATTTCCCCTGAAGGGATACCCGCACACAAGGCCCACATGGTCGTGACCAATCTCAAGATGCTCCATCAGCACCTATGAGATGAACTCAAGGTTGCGAATGATGCCTATTCGCGCTTCATGGACAAGAAGAGAGAGATTACGCTGGATTGGAAGGAAGGTGTGGTTAGACCTGCGAAATGTAAAGATGAAGAGGCCGATGAAGAAACTGGATTTGAAACGAGCCGGACCTTTCTCTATACTCGTGAAAGTTTCGACTCACGCTTATTGCCTCCAGTTACCAAAATCGATGCAAGGAATACATGATGTGTTCCACGTTTCATTACTAGAGAAGGTCTACAACGATACCTTCCCCCAGTGACAACAGCAACCCCCACCCCCTATTGAAATCGACAGTGAACAACACTACAAAGTCGCTGACATACTAGATTCTCAAAGGAGGGGTAGGAAAGTGCTTTACCTCATATGTTGGGAAGGTTACGGACCCGAGGACGACACCTGGGAGCCCATTGAATCACTTTCCGGCTCGAAGGAACTCTTAAAGGATTTCCACGCAACCTACCCGGAAAAACCCCGCACGACTCATGCAACTCAATAATTTTCCTTGCCTCCTTTTCGTTTTTCTTCACTTTCTCACTCTGGATTTCACAGCAATTCATATACACAATAAAATTACAACAAGAAAATTTTTATTTACTGGTCGTGAGCCTTTTCCTCCCCCTTTTGCAACCCTTCCACCTCATCTACCTCTTCCACACTGGGACTTTTCTCCTCCGTCTGCTCTCCCTCCTCCTCAATCAATCACCCAGTCTGGTCCACTCGCGGGAACCCCATTAACTCAGCCTGCAATCGATCTTGCTCCTTCTCCACCCATTTTGTCACCAATGACAACTCCACCCCACTCAACAGCTTACGAAGTAACTCTTCATAACCAAAGAACACCACTTCTAAACCGCGACGCCCCCATGTGCGGAATTCGCTGATTCGTCCACATAACGTCAGCAAAACCCCATCCATCCCTAGCAGACTGTCAAACATCAACTCATTTTTAAATCCAACGAGTCACTTACTTTCTTTCTCCCCACGCGACCTTTCTAAAGCACTCCTCATCTCCTGCGATTCTCCCCACACTTCCTCTAATATCTCCAACAATTCTGAAAATGAAGATCAACATATTTCGACCATCATAATTATGGGACTTACCCTTGTAGTCTCCTCGCGACTTCTCCAACTCAAGTCGCACCTCTTCCAACTCGCATCGCATTCCCCGGAGATTGACCTCTTGTTCTAATAAGGAAAAGAAGAAATAAGTTTAAGTATGCATAAAAAACAAATGAAACTCACCTTGCCATTCCCCATGGAGAGCCTCGAAATCTCTCTCCACCTCCTCCTTCCACGCTGTCAACTCCACGACCTTTACATCTGTTGAGTTCTGTGATGATGAGGAACTCTGTTTACATAATAGATACCTATTCTGGATGTTGTTTACCTCTATTTGGTCAAAAAGCGGCTGAAGACCTGTGTCAGAGGCAATCAGTAGAGTTATCTCTTACTGAGTGCCTCTGGCCCAGGTATGTCATGTTTCGTACATTTCTATGCCTTGAATATATCTCTTACTGAGTGCCTCTGGCCCAGCTAACACTTTGTTAGCTTCTGGTGACCCTCCCTGGGCACCATCTCGAGGTTTTGGCCTATCTGGCCTTCTCAGATTATGAGACCCGGCTTCTAGGCCACTCTGATCAATTATCTGACCTCACCAATCGATTCTGCACCCTCAAAAACCCCATATTCACCTACCTGGACCTCCTGGATCACTTTGGATCACTTGGATCAGCCACTTTTCGGTGCAGGGGTACTTTTTGGTGCGATATCTCGACTTCTACAAAGTAAACCCCACTACTATTTGTATTCGCCGCGCTCGCCTTGTCTGGGAGAACAATTCCGCTCCCTCCGACATTTTGATCCGACTAGTCGTTCGTGCTCTACATCAATTCTTGTGATTTCAACAAAATCCCTTATATTCCACTATCCACTGCTCTGCTGCAGACGTTTCCCGCGGCAGTCTGGTGCGCCTCGACGAGTTATTTCAGCCCATATCATCCCTTAATTTATCTGACCTACCGTTCCAGAGTTATTTGCGTTTTTCGACTTTCCAACTTCGAATTTGGACCCCTCAGTGTTTTGAGCATATCCTGCTCAATTCCCATCGCCATCAGCTCACCTAGAACTCATTTTCTTTGCAAGAAGCTGTTCTACCACCCCACACCTTTTTATAAGGTTATCACGTCCCCTTCGACCGCTATCGTGCGCGCAAGAATCGCCTCATCGACCGAATTTCTTGTCTACCTTCCTGGTACCTGGACGGTGAAGACGATCCGTATTGCGTGCGCAAAATTCACCCCATTGACCGCCTCTCTCTGCTGGTCTTTCAACTCTGCTTCTGGGTAACACCCAATTCATCCTTCCATCATCTTCTGTTGGGTTTAACTGTTAGTACAGTTGGACATTGGTCTACTGAAGAGAGACTAGAACAAGGTGACGTACAGTGAAGTGCTACCTCCCTGGGCCTTGTTTTGAGTGTTACCCCGGTTGCCTTTGCACCTCTCTCTGTATGCAGTGTGTAGGGAGATTGGGCTGGCGGGTTTACAGTTGCCTCCCCTTCCATTTGGAAGTTGCTCCACTATCAACTACCACTGCTAACACCAATTTCATCAATCTGAGAGTGGACTGGTGTTTGATTAGAAACCAGGCCTGACGTTCAACCTCATAGTACCAGGAACCTGTCCACATGCTCCCATACCCACATATTTCGCTTTTTTCACCCATTTTTCATTTCCTACCACCATCTATCACCATCATGTCTTCTGACAACAAAAACACCTTCCCCTGTCTTAACAACACCAACTGGGGACAATGGGCTGACAATATGGAAGCCTATCTCAGCACCAAGGAATTGTGGGAGTATGTGGATGGCTCTTGTGTGCAGCCAAGCCTTGTGGACCCTACCACACCCTCTTTAGAGGAGAAGAAGGAGCTGAGTGATTGGAGAAGGAAGTCTGCTAGGGCTTCTGGGGAGATCTGGCTTGGTTTAGAGGATAGTCAGAAGGTCCATGTTAAGGATCTCAAGGGTGACCCTGTTGCCATGTGGAAAAAGCTGGAGTCTGTGCACCTCCAAAAACATCCTGGAGCCCGTTTCAATGCCTATGATGCCCTTTTCAACATCAGAAAAGAAGAGAATGAGAGTTTACCTTCTCTCATGGCCAGGGCAGATAAGGCACTCCAGGATGTTAAGGCACTTAGACCTTCCACATTCACCCTTGCAGACTTGGACCAGGAGCTGCTCTGTATGACTCTCATCAGAGCTTTGCCTGCAGAGTACAACAACTTTGCATCATCCTTGCTCCTTATTGACTCCCTGGACCTTGCCAAGCTCCAGTCTGCCTTTCAGAATGAGGAGAGCCAATGTCTTGCCCGCGGCCTTGCCAATCCTGCCCTTGCCATGCCTGCCTCTGCTTTGCAGAAGCCAACTTCCCACTTGTCCTGCCTCTTCTGTGGCATTCCTGGCCATGCTGAGGACACCTGTTTCAGAAAGTGGCAGGCTTCAGAGCTAGCTAAAGCACAGGTGACAGGAAGGGGACAGCAGAGTGCAAAAGGGAAGGGCAAGAAAGGATTGCCTAAGCAACATGTTGCCAAAGAAGCAACTCAGGATACCCCTGTGCAACAGGGCAACTCAGCCCATGTTGAATTTGCTGGCCATGCAAGTGCTCTCACTTCCTCTAATCATGCTCTTTGGCTGAAATCTCCTGCTTGCAATCAATGGAATACTGACACAGGTGCCACATCACACATGACCCCCCATCGTCATTGGTTTCGTTCATACATCCCACATGTGGTTGCAATTCAACTTGCTGACCACTCTATTGTCTACTCTGCAGGTTTGGGATCAGTTGAATTCCAGCCTGTTGTGAATGGGATAAAGATGTGCCCTGTTGTGTTCCATGATTGTTTGCATGTACCAGACTTGGGCAGCAATTTGCTGTCTCTGTTCCACCTTACTAGATCAAAGGGATACTCTGTGTCCATAGAGAAAAATCTAGTCTCTTTCTTTCATGGTGGTCAGATGGCTTTTACAGCCACAGTCAACATGCATAATGTTGGGTACCTTGATGGTCATGCCATAGTGCCCAACCAAGCAGAAAGTGCCAAGGCTGCCAGCACCTGTCCCATGGACCTCTCTCTGTGGCATCAGCGATGTTCTCATCTTAACATTGCTGACCTCAAGCTTATGCACCTCCACAAGATTGTCTCAGGGATGACTATCCACTCTCAGAGTGCCCCTGACCCAATCTGTGAGCCTTGCATCCTTGGGAAGCAACATCGTCATGACATTCCCAAGACTGCCACATCCAGGCAGTCCAGGCTTCTTGGACTTGTTCACTCTGATGTGAAGGGCCCTCTTCCTGTAGCTAGCAGGGAGGGGTATCACTATTGGCAGACCTTCATTGATGACAAGTCCAGATACCTGATTGTTGCTTTCCTGAGGCGCAAAAGTGAGGCTCTCAATGCCTTCAAGCAGTACAAGGCATTGGTAGAGAACCAGCTTGATTGCCACATCAAGATGTCCAGGGATGACAAAGGAGGGGAGTATATCTCCAAGGAGTTCAATGAGTTCTGCACAGACCATGGTATTATGCATCAGCACACTGAGCCTAATGAGCCTCACCAGAATGGAGTTGCAGAGCAGTCAAACAGAGACATTGCTGCCTCCACCACTGCACTCCTGGTTCAGGCCAAACTCCCTCCCTCCTTCTGGCCCCTTGCTGTTGCAGCCTATGTGCACACCAGGAACAGGACTCCATCTGCTGCCCTTCAGGGGGACACCCCTTACCATATTTGGACAGGGAAGAAGCCAGACATATCGCATTTCAGAATCTTTGGTTGCCTGGCCTATGTGCTGGTGCACAAAGAAAAGAGGAAAGCTTTGCAACCTCACTCCAAGAAATGCATCCTTGTTGGCTACCCTGAAGGTGTCAAAGCATGGAAGTTCTGGGATCCTGTCAGCAAGCAGATCATCATCAGTAGCCATGCAGCCTTTGATGAACGATGTTTCCCTGGCACTTACTCTGGTCCCATTCAGCTTGCCTCTGATTCCCTCCCTCCTGTGGTTGGCCCACCCTCTCCTAAGTCTGTGGTGGTGCTCCATCAAGGGGATGATGAGGATGAGCAGGACTATGATGTACCACCTCCACCAGTGCCCATGGCTGCTCAGAATGATGGTTCTGCTACTGTGCCTATTGAACCAGCTCCTGCACCCTCAAGACACTTGAATCCACCCAGAATGGCTCGTCCTAAGGGCTCCCTCAATGAGAATGTCCTCCATGGTCATCAGAAGTCTCCCACTCCTCCTCCTCAGCCTCCTTCTCCTTCTCCTGCTAGCAGTGATGATGAGCTCCTGCTCACTGCTCCCATGGTCTCTGAACAGGAGCATGCTGATCTGGTCATGACTGGTCTCCAGTATCTTATGCATGATCAGACACATGATTTCCTTACCATGGATCAGGCTTGGGATTTTTGTTAGGATCGCTTATGTAAGCCATCCCAAAGTGCAGTTGTGGAGAAACTGGGGAGGGTTGTTGGAAGGTCACATGACCTGTGGCTGTGGTCAGATTACATAATCGTAAGATCACATGACCTGGGCCTGGGCGCATCACGTGATCTGAGGGTCCGAGCGTGGGAAAGTCGGCAAGTCCCGAGGCTCTCGCTATATATACTGCGTCCTTTCCATTTTTGTACTCTTTTCCCCTTATCTTAGTATTGTTGTCATGACCTTACACTTAAGTTGTGTGAGACCCAGTCTGATATAATACTAAGATCCGCCTGTCCGCCCTAGCCCTGTGTCCTAACCCGGCTAGCCTGGACCCTTAATTTCAAACTGTGACATGTTGTCACAGCTCAGCCCCTATCATCCTCTTCTCCTTTACCCTGCCTGCGGTGTGTAACAGAACCACGCGAAATTTTTACTGTGTGTAGATACATGTGACCAGACCAGGAGGAAGTCAACTGTGACCCTCCCCAAGTGATACCGAGTGCCCAAGGCCCAGAACTTTGTTTTACAGCTATGTACCAGTGAATCGTGTTGTCAGGATCCATTACGTAAGCTGCCGTCACTAAGTCCGCAACACACTAGGATCTAGCTACGAGGACCGAGTATGGGACCACGTGACCCCCTGCGACCTTAAGCGCCTGCCCGCGACCTCAACTCCACACTCGCGACCCCCCTGGCGCTTATAGGCCCGCGACCAGCACCCATCATGTGCCCCCACCCACGTTCCTTGCGATTTCCCACGCTTTGGAATTCGTGATGGAGGCGGATCAGCTAAAATGCCTCTGACGTGCCCCATCAACCAATCTAACCTAAACGGGCTTAATTGAGGTCTCCCCTCGGGCAGCCAAGACCGCGCCAAGCATTCCCTCTGTCATCCTCCCCACATTCGTACCTCGCCGCTACCTTCCTTATTCGGCATCCCCTTTTCCCTTTGTTGCCTCCCCTATCCCGCGCGACTCAGAGCGCGTAGCCTCGTTTCTCTTACTTATGACTCACTCCCTACACAGCCCCCTTCCCCCAGTATATATAACGCCTTGTAATGAGTGTAGGCCCTCACGTTGAAATCGAGCTTCCTTCCCCTTCTCGCTTCTGTGAGGGACTTGGACTGACACAATTTCAATGTGTACCCCTTGCTACCTCGACCCTGTCAACCCCCGGTCGGCCTAGCTTTCTCTTTACCCCCTGCCCGTCATGTGCAACAGAATGGCGAGAGAATCACCCTGGCGTACCCGACGCATAACGAGGACATAACGGACGAGTGGCTCACCACGGTCCTGGACTTTGGAGAAGATGAATATTGGGCGAGGTACTTTGACACCCGCGTACGAACTGAATTCTACCCAGACACACCTACGGAATCCGACGTTTCGGAGACGGAAACTGTGGTACTGAGACCGCGAGAGCTACGCCCTTTCGAATTGTGGATTATTGAGGAGGAAAGAAGACTCGCGCCTTACTTCGGAAGGCTATACACACAAGAACAGAGCAGACGAGAGCAGAGATTGAGAGAAGCCCTAGCGATTGCATTACCAGACTCCGCGACCTCAGGCACGAGATCGCCCGCACACAGCACCATCGACGTTAACCTCGACGACCTTGAGGACTACATAAACAGCGACAACGACGAGTCGACGAACGAACCCGCGTACGTTTCCGTGGAGATCCAGACAGAGCTTACCCTCCTCGGAGTCGAACAGTTCATCGTCCACGAATACCGACCCCTCGCTTTCATCCCCCGTCCTATCAACCCCATCCCCCCCAGCACCACCAGTTCATACCGAACCCCCCGTAGACTTCGCGAGTTTAGACGAGCGCCTAGCCCGGCAAGCACCATCGCCACCACCACCACCACAATCACCTGCGACTCCAGAGCCGGAACCGCGACCCCAACATGCGAATCCATCGCCGCCAGAACCCTCGTCGCCGCCCTCGCCTGCACCCGAAATGGCGGACGCCGTCCCCGCAGCCCCAATGCCGAGGCTGGACCTAGCCGTTCCATCTTTTGATGGAAATAAGAAGAACTTCCGGACCTTCCTCAGGTCTCTCCGGCTGCAGTTCCTGGGAAACCAGGGGCTCTATGCCAGTGACCTAAACAAGATTCTATTTGCACTGAGTAAAATTACAGGAGAAGGGTTCGCAGCGGAGTGGGCGAACATGCGAGGTGACGAAATCCTGAATGCTGGAGTGGCAGGAACTTGGGAAGACTTTGTTGTGGACCTGCGGAGGGCCTTTGACGACCCAAACATTACCGCGACCACCCTGAACGATATAGCAAAGATGAAACAGGGAGCGTTGGAAGCTGCGGAGTTCTTCGCCCTTTTCGAAACGCTGATGCGCAAGGCGGAACTGGACCCAGTCGACAACTCTGACGTGCTCATCCACTGGCTGGAGACGAATCTCAACCGAAGGTTGACCACGCGGGTCTACAACGTCAACCCCATGCCAGTTACCTATGCCCAGTGGAAGCATCTGGTCGAGACCCTGGACGCTCAGCAACGACGGCTTGACGCGATCATCCGCGAGCAGAACGCCAGCCGCCCGGCCCCGCCTCAGTCCCAACAGTCGCGACCGCTGCCTACACCCCCGCGCTACCCGAACCCGAACCCCCCGCGACCCGCGCCTCGCTTCCCCTCCGCTCCGCAACAGCAGCAATGCGCTCCTGTTCCACAGATCATGCCCCGTCCCGCTGGTGCCGGTGACCGGATGATCGTAGACCAGACACGAGCTCCTGCGGCCGAGTGTCGATGCTTCCGCTGTGGCCAGGTAGGACACATCGCCCGCAACTGCCACCTCCCGGACTCGCGACCCTATGTCCCGAGGCCGCAGGTACGTGCAATGGTCCCTGGCCCAATAGAAGTGGAAGAATACGAGAACAAACTCGCGCTACTTCGCGACAGGCTCGCGATCTACGAAAGAGAGAGGCAGATGGCTGGTGCCCCACAGGCCCAGCAACACCAACAACAGCTCCCGCCGGCTCCCACCCAGGAGCAGGATTTTGGAGGAGAGACGCAGTAAGTCCGAACTGGCGTCTCTGTAACAGTACAAGTCTCGTTCCCGCCCCCGCCCCTGTACCCGTAGCAAGTATACCCAAATACACGATCTTGCAACGGAGACACGCCCGGAGCGCGAATGAACTTGAGGACAACAGAACAACAAAAGTCGCGGAGGAGAAACCAAAGAGACGAAAGAGAGAGTTGACCCTACCGGTGCACTTTGAGACTCTAACCACAGCTGAGTGGGGAGGCGTTAAAGTCCTGATCGATTCGGGATGTACTAACTGCTTCATGGACCTAGCCTGGTGCAGGGAGCTCGGACTAGAACCTGTGCCGCTGCAGAACCCGATCAAGGTATACAATGTGGATGGATCGGCAAACAAAAGCGGGCCTATTCGCCACGGCATCGACCTCCTGTTGACCATAGGAGACCACCAAGAGCGAATACACTTCTTGCTCGGAACAGCCAAGTTGCACAAAATCATCCTGGGACACGACTGGCTATCCAAACACAACCCAGAGATCGATTGGCCACTGGGGAAGGTCTCCTTCAAACGCTGCCCCGCGAGTTGCCACTTCGACCCGCTCCTCGCGAGTCCCTGGGCCTATCCAAAGAGCAGTGATTGGGACAATGCACTGCGAACAACCATGGATATCCGCTTTTCGGACACCGGAGACATGCCTGACTGGCCGTCGCTATACCCAACGGTCTTTAGTGAAGCCAAGTGGGACGAGTTGCCTAAACCGCGACCCGATTTTGACATTAAGATCGAGTTCCGCGAGGACCCAGGCCACTTATCCTCCAAACTGTACTCGCTGACGAGAGAAGAGACGATTGAGATGAATAGGTGGATTGACGAACAGCTCGCATCAGGAAGGATAAGACCCTCCAAATCGCCCTATGCCAGTCCGTTCTTCTTTAAGCGAGAAAAGGACAAACTCCGACCGATCATCGACTACTCGCACCTCAACTCATTTCTGATCAAAGACAAGTTCCCGCTGCCACGCATCCGCGACTGTGTAGACAAGCTACGTGGAGCCAGGATCTTCTCCAAGATCGATGCGAAGGGGGGATTTCCGTCCATGAGGTTGTGGGAGGGGCACCAAGAGAGATGTGCGTTCCTAACGTCGCGAGGTTTGTTCGAACCTACGGTAATGTGGTTCGGACTCCAGAATGCCCCCGCGACCTTCCAGAGGTTCATGAACCACATCCTGAGAGAGGAGATCGCCGGCGGACACGTTCTCGCGTACATCGATGACGTCATCATCTTCGCGGACGACCTCGCGACCCACCGCTACTGGATGGATCGGGTACTGCAGAGATTCCGTGAGAATGGGCTATGCCTCCGGCTAAGCAAGTGTGAGTTCGAGAAGGCTGAGGTGTTCTACCTTGGGCTTAGGCTCTCGCATAATCGCCTCGAGCACGACCCGGCCAAGGCAGAAGCTATCCGAAACTGGCCAGTGCCCCGAAACGTCAAAGAACTCCAGCGCTTCTTGGGAATGGTCAACCACTTGCGGAGATTCATCCCCAACCTGTCCACGCGAGCCAAGCCCCTGTTTAAGCTCACCGGCAACGTCCCCTGGTGTTGGCAGAGCGAACAGGTCGCGGCCTTCCTGGATGTGAAAGGAGCGCTTGTCTCAGCCCCGGTCCTCGCCCTACCCCAGGACTCGGGCAGGTGGAAGGTAGAAATGGACGCGAGTAACCTCGCGACGGGTGGTGTTCTTTCGCAGCAGCAGCCTGATGGAACCTGGAGACCGGTCGACTACATCTCCGAGGCCCTCACAGCCGCCGAGAAAAACTATGATGTCTACGATAAAGAATTCCTCGCGGTCATCAGGGCTCTAAGAGAGTGGAGAGCGTATCTAGTGGGAGTGGACAAGACCTTCGAAATTTGGACGGACCACGCCAACCTGCAATACTTCAGAAAGCCCCAAAAACTGAAGCCACGACAGGTACGCTGGTACGGAGAACTCCAAAGTTTTGACTTTGAAATCAAGTATCGGACAGGCAAGAGCAACACCAAAGCCGACACCCTCTCACGAAGGCCAGACTACGGAGACGCTGCCGAAGAAGATGCCCCTGTCCAGATGCTCCCCACTGACATGAACGTCCGCACCAGCTTTACCTTGGAAATGGAGACGCTCCTCCAGAAAAAGAGCGCGGAATATGTCACGAAGCCCACGGAGATTGATGACAGTTGGACGCGAGACCGCCTCGGGCTTTGGTGGAGAAACAACACTGTGTGGATACCCACGAGCGTTCACGAGGTGGTGCTCAACTATGAACACGACCTCCCCACCGCAGGGCACCCCGGAAAAAAGAAAATGAAAGCCGCAATGGTCAAGGCCTACTGGTGGCCCGAGATGGTGAAGGATGTGGAGAAGTACGTATCCGGGTGCGAAGGTTGCCAGAGAACCAAGCCTGATCGAACCAAATGCGCCGCGCCTCTGTACCCGCACCCAGTCCCAAACGGCCCATGGTGGGCAATCAGCTGGGACATAGTAGGACCGTTACCACAGTCCCGTGGGTTCGACTCCATCCTTGTAATCGTGGACAAATTCACCAAGCGCACTCTCATCGAAGCGATCAGTTTCGACCTGACGAGCCTGGGAGCTGCGAGGATCCTCCGCGACCGAGTATTCCGGAACCACGGAATCCCCCAGAAGGTCGTCAGCGACCGTGGCCCACAATTCGTCTCTCGATTCATGAAGGAATTCTACCGGATGATTGGGATAAAGGCTAACCTGAGTACCACCTTCCACCCCCAAACTGACGGACAAACAGAGCGAGTAAATCAGGAGATTGAGACCTACCTGCGAGGATATGTCGACCATCTCCAGGATGATTGGGCAGAGTGGTTGAGCACAGCAGAGTTTGCGTTGAATAACCGGGAACACTCCGCGACAGGCTATACGCCCTTCTTCTTGGACTGCGGCCGACACCCCTGGAATGGAGGTATACACCCGCGGACAGAAGTGAACCCAGCTGCAGATGAGTGGATGGCGAAGTTGGAAGAGTCGCGACGTGCTGCCAAAGAGGCCATGGAGAAAGCCGCGCTAGCAATGAAGAAAAGCTACGACAGCGGAAAACGACCCAGCCGCGAGTATGGGAAGGGAGACTTAGTTTGGCTCGACACGCGAAACCTGAAAATGGACCGCCCAAACAAGAAACTCGACAACAAACGCGCTGGACCCTTCGCCATCATAGAGAAAGTGGGGCCAGCTGGATATCGCCTCAAGCTGCCCCCGGCCTGGCGAATCCATGACGTATTTAATGAGTTGCTCCTCACCCCGTTCATCCCTCCTTCTTTCGCTTCTCAAGCCCGACCACCTCCGCCCCCCCCGACCATCGACGACGACCATTTGGAGTATGAGGTCGAAGAGATCCTGGATGTGAAGAAAGTAGGACGAGGAGTGAAGTATCTGGTAAAATGGCAAGGCTACCCCATCGAAGAGAATACTTGGGAACCCCGCCAGAACCTTACCAACACCGCAATTCTCCTCCGCGACTTCTTCCTCAAACACCTGGATAAGGCGTGATTGGCCGGTCGAGACGCCCAGCCTTGAGGAGGGGGCCATGTCAGGATCCATTACGTAAGCCGCCGTCACTAAGTCCGCAACACGCTAGGATCTAGCTACGAGGACCAAGTATGGGACCACGTGACCCCCTGCGACCTTAAGCGCCCGCCCGCGACCTCAACTCCACACTCGCGACCCCCCTGGCGCTTATAGGCCCGCGACCAGCACCCATCACGTGCCCCCACCCACGTTCCTTGCGATTTCCCACGCTTTGGAATTCGTGATGGAGGCGGATCAGCTAAAATGCCTCTGACGTGCCCCATCAACCAATCTAACCTAAACGGGCTTAATTGAGGTCTCCCCTCGGGCAGCCAAGACCGCGCCAAGCATTCCCTCTGTCATCCTCCCCACATTCGTACCTCGCCGCTACCTTCCTTATTCGGCATCCCCTTTTCCCTTTGTTGCCTCCCCTATCCCGCACGACTCAGAGCGCGTAGCCTCGTTTCTCTTACTTATGACTCACTCCCTACACAGCCCCCTTCCCCCAGTATATATAACGCCTTGTAATGAGTGTAGGCCCTCACGTTGAAATCGAGCTTCCTTCCCCTTCTCGCTTCTGTGAGGGACTTGGACTGACACGTGTAGTGTACAGGGCAAGGAAAGGCCCCTACATAGTCTTTCTGTAGTTTCCTGGTCCAGTGGACAGGGCCCTTGCTCTGTGACCATTGTCAGAAGGGTGCATGGGCAACTCATTAGGAGTTGTGGAGCAACCACCTGGGACACCATTCAGGCCCCATGTTAACAAAAGTTTCATAGAATAAGAGTTCTATAGGTACATAAGTACACAGAAGAGCAGCCTAAGAGGACAGGACTGTTAAGAGATCAAAGAAATCCTGAGTGCCCAAGGCTCAGAACTTTATTTACAGCATCCAGGGCCTGTGATGGCAGACCATGTCACCCCACCTGTAGCCCAACCTATGAGGCTTGACCTATCTGTTGCCCCCTTTGATGGGCAGAAAAGGAACTTCTGTATGTTCCTCCGATCACTTCGCCTCTTGTTTATGGCGAACCCGACTACCTATGCTATGGACCTGGTGAAGGTCCTCTTTGCTTTGAGCAAAATTACTGGAGATGGATTCGCTGCTGAATGGGTGAATATGAAAGTGGAAGAGATCCTGGGTAGTGGCGAGGCCAGAACCTGGGTGGAGTTTGTGGAGGAGATGAAGCGGGCGTTTGATGACCCGAACAACTGTGTGACTGCCCTTGCCGATATTGCAGGGTTGAAACAGGGTGCCATGATGGCACCAGAGTTCTTCGCGAGATTCGAGATGCTGTTCCGACAGGCGGAGTTGAGTGCAGAAAAGGACTCAGGAATCCTGGTCCATTGGCTGGAGTTGAACTTGAGTAGGAGGTTGGTGGAGAGGATCTATGGTGTCTCCCCGATGCCAGAGACTTATGGAGAATGGAAAGTGCTGGCAGAAAGACTGGATGCCCAGCAAAGGCGATTTGACATGATAGTCATGTGTTAGGGCCTGTCCCGTCTCGTAAGTAATATTGAAGATCGACTTGTTGGTGACCAGTTCTAGAAACTCGCTAAGACCAATCAACTGTTGAGCTCAGTCGATAATGCTCGGTCCCGGAAGGTCGCGAGGACGTCTAAGAGAATGTGAGAATGAAGAGAAACAAGTAGAGAAGAAGGAGATGTCATTGAGAAGGTCGCGAAGTCGATAGATGAAGTATAAAGAGGAAAGAGACGAATTGAGAGAAATAGATAACGTTGAGAGGGTTGCAGAGTCGACCAACGAAGTGAAAAGGAAGAAATAGACGAGGAGAGAGAAATAGACGATGTTGAGAGAGTCGAAAAGTGTATCAGTGAATGCAATGACTTTGTCAACCGATGAGAGAACCTATGGGATTCAAAGGAATCAGTATCAAGATGAGCAAGAGAGAATACTTGAGCGCGCGAGTTTATACGAGCGCAGAGGACAAATTAGAATAGAGTAGAAATGTCTTGACGATCTTGAGGTCACCAAGAGAGACAAGACCTATCAATCGTGATGGTTCCAAGCTCAAAGGGCATTGTGGCCTCAAGCTTAAACCAAAGTGCGTCAATATCAAGTCTGCCATACTGTAAGTACATGCGAGGCTTTATATACATATGTACAGAGAGTATAATGGAAAAGGAAAAGTACAGAGGTCGCCAAGCAACAGAACTATAGTAGTACGGGGTATGGTCAATCATAAAGTGACTATGGACATATTCTACTAAGGTCGCGAGGGGTAAGGGAAACATAAGTAAGGTCGCGAACCTGACTGGTCATGGTCACGACTTAGTTAAATAATCATATGGGTAACTATAATCATGAAGAGATGCTTTGGTCATAATTATCATAGTTATAGATGACTGGGGAGAAGGAAGGAAGCATAATTCGAAGTAGTGCTCAACTGGCCATCTGCGGTGTGTTTCATCGTTAAGGTCGCGAGGTCCATGCGTGCGGTCACGTGAATGGTGGTAGTGACGCAGGTGACGCTTGGGCAGGAAGTCATGTGGATAACGCTGGTAATGCGGGTAATGCTAGTGACGTCGGTGGTGCCGTGCGGCAAGTCACGTGCCGGCTGAGAAAGATTGCATAACTGCGTGTCGCGCCTTGATTTGGCAGGTTCGGGTGGTAGACACACATAGGGTAAGGTGGCGGGAGGTGATGCGAGTATAGTATGACAGTCGTGAGTGTCGTGTGAATGTGGTAGAGGTCGGGGAGGCTTTCGGAAGGGGATAGCAGGTTCCAGAAGTGTGTAGAGGAGTTCGCGAGGTTGTAGAGGGATGTCGGGAGGCTCGCAGTAGTACTGAATGAAATAATTAACTAGACACAGCAGTTAGGTATAATTCATAGTGTACTCTTTGCAGCTACAGCTGGACAAGGAATCCTTATGGTCAGTCAACTTGTCAAGTTAACTTGTCAAAGGTAGTACATGGGGGACTAGTAGACTAGATACAGCTGACAGCTGTGGATCTAGTGGACTAGTTACAGCTACTAGGTGTGGACCTGGTGGACTAGTTGCAGGTGCTAGCTATGGTTCTAGTGAACTAGTTACAGGTGCTAGCTGTGGGTCCAGTGGACTAGTTACAGCTACCAGTTGTGGATCTAGTGGACTAGGTGCAGCAAGTAGGTGTAGGTCTAGTGGACTAGTTGCAGCTATTAGCTGTAGATGTAGTGAACTAGTTGCAGGTGCTAGCTATGGTTCTAGTGAACTAGTTACAGGTGCTAGCTGTGGGTCCAGTGGACTAGTTACAGCTACCAGTTGTGGATCTAGTGGACTAGGTGCAGCAAGTAGGTGTAGGTCTAGTGGACTAGTTGCAGCTATTAGCTGTAGATGTAGTGAACTAGTTACAGCTAGTAGCTGTGGGCTTAGTGGACTAGTTGCAGCTACTAGCTGTAGATGTAGTGAACTAGTTACAGCTATTAGTTGTAGATGTAGTGAACTAGTTGCAGCTAGTAGGTGTAGGTCTAGTAGACTAGTTGCAGCTACTAGCTGTGGGCCTAGTGGACTAGTTGCAGCTAGTAGGTGTAGGTCTAGTAGACTAGTTGCAGCTATTAGCTGTAGATGTAGTGAACTAGTTACAGCTAGTAGCTGTGGACCTAGTGGACTAGTTGCAGCTACTAGCTGTGGGCCTAGTGGACTAGATGCAGCTAGTAGCTGTGGGCCTAGTGGACTAGTTGCAGCTAGTAGCTGTGGGACTAGTGGACTAGTTGCAGCTACTAGCTGTGGGCCTAGTGGACTAGTTGCAGCTACTAGCTGTAGATGTAGTGAACTAGTTACAGCTATTAGTTGTAGATGTAGTGAACTAGTTGCAGCTAGTAGGTGTAGGTCTAGTAGACTAGTTGCAGCTACTAGCTGTGGGCCTAGTGGACTAGTTGCAGCTAGTAGGTGTAGGTCTAGTAGACTAGTTGCAGCTATTAGCTGTAGATGTAGTGAACTAGTTACAGCTAGTAGCTGTGGACCTAGTGGACTAGTTGCAGCTACTAGCTGTAGATCTAGTGAACTAGTTACAGCTATTAGTTGTAGATGTAGTGAACTAGTTGCAGCTAGTAGGTGTAGGTCTAGTGGACTAGTTGCAGCTATTAGCTGTAGATGTAGTGAACTAGTTACAGCTAGTAGCTGTGGGCCTAGTGGACTAGTTGCAGCTACTAGCTGTAGATGTAGTGAACTAGTTACAGCTATTAGTTGTAGATGTAGTGAACTAGTTGCAGCTAGTAGGTGTAGGTCTAGTGGACTAGTTGCAGCTATTAGCTGTAGATGTAGTGAACTAGTTACAGCTAGTAGGTGTAGATGTAGTGAACTAGTTGCAGCTAGTAGGTGGAGGTCTAGTAGACTAGTTGCAGCTATTAGCTGTAGATGTAGTGAACTAGTTACAGCTAGTAGCTGTGGGCCTAGTGGACTAGTTGCAGCTACTAGCTGTAGATCTAGTGAACTAGTTACAGCTATTAGTTGTAGATGTAGTGAACTAGTTGCAGCTAGTAGGTGTAGGTCTAGTGGACTAGTTGCAGCTACTAGCTGTAGATGTAGTGAACTAGTTACAGCTATTAGTTGTAGATGTAGTGAACTAGTTGCAGCTAGTAGGTGTAGGTCTAGTGGACTAGTTGCAGCTATTAGCTGTAGATGTAGTGAACTAGTTACAGCTAGTAGCTGTGGGCCTAGTGGACTAGTTGCAGCTACTAGCTGTGGGCCTAGTGGACTAGTTGCAGCTACTAGCTGTAGATGTAGTGAACTAGTTACAGCTAGTAGGTGTAGATGTAGTGAACTAGTTGCAGCTAGTAGGTGGAGGTCTAGTAGACTAGTTGCAGCTATTAGCTGTAGATGTAGTGAACTAGTTACAGCTAGTAGCTGTGGGCTTAGTGGACTAGTTGCAGCTACTAGCTGTAGATGTAGTGAACTAGTTACAGCTATTAGTTGTAGATGTAGTGAACTAGTTGCAGCTAGTAGGTGTAGGTCTAGTAGACTAGTTGCAGCTACTAGCTGTGGGCCTAGTGGACTAGTTGCAGCTAGTAGGTGTAGGTCTAGTAGACTAGTTGCAGCTATTAGCTGTAGATGTAGTGAACTAGTTACAGCTAGTAGCTGTGGACCTAGTGGACTAGTTGCAGCTACTAGCTGTAGATCTAGTGAACTAGTTACAGCTATTAGTTGTAGATGTAGTGAACTAGTTGCAGCTAGTAGGTGTAGGTCTAGTGGACTAGTTGCAGCTATTAGCTGTAGATGTAGTGAACTAGTTACAGCTAGTAGCTGTGGGCCTAGTGGACTAGTTGCAGCTACTAGCTGTAGATGTAGTGAACTAGTTACAGCTATTAGTTGTAGATGTAGTGAACTAGTTGCAGCTAGTAGGTGTAGATGTAGTGAACTAGTTGCAGCTAGTAGGTGGAGGTCTAGTAGACTAGTTGCAGCTATTAGCTGTAGATGTAGTGAACTAGTTACAGCTAGTAGCTGTGGGCCTAGTGGACTAGTTGCAGCTACTAGCTGTAGATCTAGTGAACTAGTTACAGCTATTAGTTGTAGATGTAGTGAACTAGTTGCAGCTAGTAGGTGTAGGTCTAGTGGACTAGTTGTAGCTACTAGCTGTAGATGTAGTGAACTAGTTACAGCTATTAGTTGTAGATGTAGTGAACTAGTTACAGCTAGTAGGTGTAGGTCTGGTAGACTAGTTGCAGCTAGTAGTTGTGGACCTAGTGAACTAGTGGCAGCTACCAGCTGTGGGCCTAGTGGACTAGTTGCAGCTACTAGCTGTAGATGTAGTGAACTAGTTACAGCTATTAGTTGTAGATGTAGTGAACTAGTTGCAGCTATTAGTTGTAGATGTAGTGAACTAGTTGCAGCTAGTAGCTGTGGACCTAGTGGATTAGTTGCAGCTACTAGCTGTGGGTCTAGTCAATTACTAGCTGTAGATCTAGTGGACTAGTTGCAGCTAGTTGCTGTGGGTCTGGTAGACTAGTTACAGCTATTAGCTGTGGATCTAGTCAGTCAATGATGTAGATTCCTTGCAATAAACTATTGTAATTACAATAGGTGGCCATTGCGAGAATGACTGAACAAACAATGGCAAACAAAATATGCTAAAAATAAAAACAAAACTCGAAATTGAGCAGCCCTGTGCCTGGTCCCTCAGGTACAGGTTACCAATCGAGCATAGCTGCTTTTGGTAAGCTGCTATGACTGTGGGAAAATTTTTGCATGGCTTGCAAAATATGACTTTTTATACACCAAAAAATTGGCAAAAATCAGGAGATTCCAGATCCGGACACCCCACATTTGTATCTGCCTTGGTTCAGTGTCAATTTGCAAAATACACAGAAAATATTCATTTTTCTACAGTTCTGCAGTACTCTGGCTTAAAAATGGATAGGAGAGGATACACACACCTACACACACTACACTACCTGTGGACATATGGGGAGGGTGTGGATTAGTTTAACAACTCACCCACCATCTCTGTCACCTCCCTGGAATCCATTACTAGGAATTAGGGTGTTATTGGCCTGGGAGCATGGCTATTTGTTATATTGCAAATTCTAGCTGTCAGACTACACCTTATGACATCTAATACAATCATACAAAAGCCCATAATATTTGGTGCAGAATTACAGATTCCCCATGTCTATTTTCCCAAAATTCTCAAAATCTCTCCCCAGACAGTCCCCTTTGTCAAATCACATATTCCTGTTGTCTGATAGCTGACAAGGCATGCATGAATACATGTTCAAAGTTTGGTGAAGTTAGGCCAAGTTCTCAAGAAGATAGCTCAGAATGAGTCTTTTGGAGGACTATCAAGGTCTTCCTTATCCTTGCCTTCATCTTTGCTCTCACTTTAGACTGTCCTCTAAAAGACACATTCTGGGCTATCTTCCTGAGAACTTGGCCTAACTCCACCAAACTTTGAACATGTATTCATGCATGCCTTGTCAGCTATCAGACAACAGGAATATGTGATTTGACAAAGGGGACTGTCTGGGGAGAGATTTTGAGAATTTTGGGAAAATAGACATGGGGAATCTGTAATTCTGCACCAAATATTATGGGCTTTTGTATGATTGTATTAGATGTCATAAGGTGTAGTCTGACAGCTAGAATTTGCAATATAACAAATAGCCATGCTCCCAGGCCAATAACACCCTAATTCCTAGTAATGGATTCCAGGGAGGTGACAGAGATGGTGGGTGAGTTGTTAAACTAATCCACACCCTCCCCATATGTCCACAGGTAGTGTAGTGTGTGTAGGTGTGTGTATCCTCTCCTATCCATTTTTAAGCCAGAGTACTGCAGAACTGTAGAAAAATGAATATTTTCTGTGTATTTTGCAAATTGACACTGAACCAAGGCAGATACAAATGTGGGGTGTCCGGATCTGGAATCTCCTGATTTTTGCCAATTTTTTGGTGTATAAAAAGTCATATTTTGCAAGCCATGCAAAAATTTTCCCACAGTCATAGCAGCTTACCAAAAGCAGCTATGCTCGATTGGTAACCTGTACCTGAGGGACCAGGCACAGGGCTGCTCAATTTCGAGTTTTGTTTTTATTTTCAGCATATTTTGTTTGCCATTGTTTGTTCAGTCATTCTCGCAATGGCCACCTATTGTAATTACAATAGTTTATTGCAAGGAATCTACATCATTGACTGACTAGATCCACAGCTAATAGCTGTAACTAGTCTACCAGACCCACAGCAACTAGCTGCAACTAGTCCACTAGATCTACAGCTAGTAATTGACTAGACCCACAGCTAGTAGCTGCAACTAATCCACTAGGTCCACAGCTACTAGCTGCAACTAGTTCACTACATCTACAACTAATAGCTGCAACTAGTTCACTACATCTACAACTAATAGCTGTAACTAGTTCACTACATCTACAGCTAGTAGCTGCAACTAGTCCACTAGGCCCACAGCTGGTAGCTGCCACTAGTTCACTAGGTCCACAACTACTAGCTGCAACTAGTCTACCAGACCTACACCTACTAGCTGTAACTAGTTCACTACATCTACAGCTAGTAGCTACAACTAGTCCACTAGACCTACACCTACTAGCTGCAACTAGTTCACTACATCTACAACTAATAGCTGTAACTAGTTCACTAGATCTACAGCTAGTAGCTGCAACTAGTCCACTAGGCCCACAGCTACTAGCTGTAACTAGTTCACTACATCTACAGCTAATAGCTGCAACTAGTCTACTAGACCTCCACCTACTAGCTGCAACTAGTTCACTACATCTACACCTACTAGCTGTAACTAGTTCACTACATCTACAGCTAGTAGCTGCAACTAGTCCACTAGGCCCACAGCTAGTAGCTGCAACTAGTCCACTAGGCCCACAGCTACTAGCTGTAACTAGTTCACTACATCTAGAGCTAATAGCTGCAACTAGTCCACTAGACCTACACCTACTAGCTGCAACTAGTTCACTACATCTACAACTAATAGCTGTAACTAGTTCACTACATCTACAGCTAGTAGCTGCAACTAGTCCACTAGGCCCACAGCTACTAGCTGTAACTAGTTCACTACATCTACAGCTAATAGCTGCAACTAGTCCACTAGACCTACACCTACTAGCTGCAACTAGTTCACTACATCTACAACTAATAGCTGTAACTAGTTCACTAGATCTACAGCTAGTAGCTGCAACTAGTCCACTAGGTCCACAGCTACTAGCTGTAACTAGTTCACTACATCTACAGCTAATAGCTGCAACTAGTCTACTAGACCTACACCTACTAGCTGCAACTAGTCCACTAGGCCCACAGCTAGTAGCTGCAACTAGTCTACTAGACCTACACCTACTAGCTGCAACTAGTTCACTACATCTACAACTAATAGCTGTAACTAGTTCACTACATCTACAGCTAGTAGCTGCAACTAGTCCACTAGGCCCACAGCTAGTAGCTGCAACTAGTCCACTAGTCCCACAGCTACTAGCTGCAACTAGTCCACTAGGCCCACAGCTACTAGCTGCATCTAGTCCACTAGGCCCACAGCTAGTAGCTGCAACTAGTCCACTAGGTCCACAGCTACTAGCTGTAACTAGTTCACTACATCTACAGCTAATAGCTGCAACTAGTCTACTAGACCTACACCTACTAGCTGCAACTAGTCCACTAGGCCCACAGCTAGTAGCTGCAACTAGTCTACTAGACCTACACCTACTAGCTGCAACTAGTTCACTACATCTACAACTAATAGCTGTAACTAGTTCACTACATCTACAGCTAGTAGCTGCAACTAGTCCACTAAGCCCACAGCTACTAGCTGTAACTAGTTCACTACATCTACAGCTAATAGCTGCAACTAGTCCACTAGACCTACACCTACTTGCTGCACCTAGTCCACTAGATCCACAACTGGTAGCTGTAACTAGTCCACTGGACCCACAGCTAGCACCTGTAACTAGTTCACTAGAACCATAGCTAGCACCTGCAACTAGTTCACTACATCTACAGCTAATAGCTGCAACTAGTCCACTAGACCTACACCTACTTGCTGCACCTAGTCCACTAGATCCACAACTGGTAGCTGTAACTAGTCCACTGGACCCACAGCTAGCACCTGTAACTAGTTCACTAGAACCATAGCTAGCACCTGCAACTAGTCCACCAGGTCCACACCTAGTAGCTGTAACTAGTCCACTAGATCCACAGCTGTCAGCTGTATCTAGTCTACTAGTCCCCCATGTACTACCTTTGACAAGTTAACTTGACAAGTTGACTGACCATAAGGATTCCTTGTCCAGCTGTAGCTGCAAAGAGTACACTATGAATTATACCTAACTGCTGTGTCTAGTTAATTATTTCATTCAGTACTACTGAGGCTCGTAGGTGCTGGTAAAGTCGGTTTGGGCAAGGGAAAAATGGATGGGTCCTGACATCATGGAACGGACACTGCAACCCATTGCAACCCCCGCGCGACCCACCGCGACCTGCTGTGACCATTTCGTGACCTCTTGTGACCCCTCTGCTGTGTACGATGTGGCCATGGCCCGAGGATGGGCCCCTGCTGATGAGAGACGTTGTTTCCGATGCCACCAGACTGGCCATGCTGTCCGTTTCTTCCCCCTGCCTGATACATGTCTGCAGGTCCCAAGGGCCTAAACCCGGGCAGCACCATGTGCCCCCCAAATGGCGGAGGGATATGAGAAAGAGATTGCATGGCTCCGAGCCTGCATAGAGCTGTGTGAGAGAGAGAGGAGGACTCCCACTGGGGAGAAAAAGTGTGCCAGCCCCCTTTCCGTCCCTGTGCCTGCTGCAAGTATACCCCGATATACCATCTTGCAGCGGAGACATACCCGAATTGGGGCTGAGGTGAAGGAGGAAGTGAGACTGGCAGAGCGCCTAACCAGAGTGCAGCCAGAAGTGCGGAAACATGTGCCATGAGAGCTAGCCATCCAGGTGCACTTGGAGGCTTTCAGCACTGGCAAAGGGACCACAATGAAGGCCCTTGTTGACTCAGGGTGCACCAACTGCTTCATGGATTTGGAGTGGGCAAAAGGAGTGGGACTGGAGCCATCTCTCCTGCTGAACCCAATCACCATGGATAATGTGGATGGGATGCAGAACAGGAATGGAAAGGTCCGGTATGGGATAGAGGTGCTGGTGAGAGTTGGTGACCACCAGGAGCGGATCCACTTTCTGCTGGGAAAGACCCAGTCCCACAAGGTCATCCTTGGGCATGACTGGCTCAAGCGGCATAACCCGGATATTGACTGGCAGAAGGCAGAGCTGAGCCTTACCTGCTGCCCCCCACAGTGTTCCCCATCCCCTTGAGCCTCTGCACCCCTGAAAACGAGTACCCTCACATCCACGAGTATTCTGGACACCTGTTTTCCCAACTCTGGCCCTACCCCCGATTGGCCCAGCCGCTACCCTTTGGTGTTTAGTGAAGCGAAGTGGGATGAACTTCCCTGCTCCCGACCAGACTTCGATATTAAGATCGAGTTCAAAAAGGACCCTGAGCACCTCTCCTCCAAGCTGTATTCTTTGACACGGCAGGAGATGGTGGAGATGAACCGTTGGGTGGATGAGCAGCTTGCTTCTGGACAAATCCGGCCCTTGAAATCCCTGTATGCCAGCCTCTTCTTCTTCAAACATGAGAAGGACAAGCTGTGGCCAATCATCGACTACTCGAGGCTGAATGCACACCTGATCAAGGACAAGTACCCCCTCCCCCGCATCCAAGACACAGTGGATGTGCTTAAAGGAGCGTCGATCTACTCTAAGATTGATGCAAAGGGAGGTTTCCCATCTATGCAGGTCTGGCCTGAGCACCAGCACCGCTGCGCCTTCCTGACACCCCATGGACTCTTTGAACCAGCTGTCATGTGGTTTGGACTGCAGAATGCCCCTGCTACCTTCCAACGCTTCATGAATCATGTGTTGAGGGAGGAGATTGCAGGAGGACATGTGAGGGCCTATGTGGATGATGTCATTGTGTTTGCAGAGGACTTGGCTACACACCGGTACTGGATGGATCGGGTCTTGAGGAAGTTTGGAGAGAATGGGTTGTGTCTCAAACTCAGTAAATGCGAGTTTGAGAAGAGTGAGATCATCTTCCTGGGGATGAAGATCTCCCACAACAGACTAGAGCATGATCTGGCCAAGGGTGCAGCAGTCCGAGATTGGCCACGTCCTAAGAATGTGAAGGATGTCCAGAGGTTCAATGGGATGCTGAACTACCTCCACTGGCACATCCCGAATCTTTCTGCCTGGGCAAAACCACTCTTCTGGCTGACTGGGAATGTTCCATGGAAATGGGAGGAGGAGGAGGAAGCAGCCTTCCGAGATCTCCGCCAGGCACTCGTATCGGCCCCGGTCTTGGCTCTGCCTCAGGACAAAGGGAGATGGAAGGTAGAGACAGATGCAAGCAACCTGGCAACTGGTGGAGTGCTCTCGCAGCAGCAGACAGATGGAACCTGGAGAGTTGTTGACTATATCTCCAAGGCCCTCACTGCAGCTGAGAAGAACTACAATGTGTACGACAAGGAGTTCTTGGCTGTGATTTGGGCACTTCGCGAGTGGCAAGCATACCTCATTGGAGCAGAGGAGACGATCGAGATCTGGATGGACCATGCAAACCTCCAGTACTTCCGGAAGCCCCAGAAGTTGAAGCCAAGGCAGGTTCGTTGGGTTGGAGAGCTCCAGTGCTTTGACTTTGAGATAAAGTATTGCACTGGCAAGTCAAATACAAAGGCAGATGCACTCTCCTGGAGACCAGACTATGGAGAGATGGTGGAGGAGGATGCACTGGTGCAGGTTTTCCTGGAAATGGAAGTCCATGTGTCATTCACATTGGAAATGGAGATGCTACTCCAGAAAAATAGTGTGGTACACATACAGAAGCCGGAGGAGCTTGATGATGAGTGGACACGAGATTGTGCTGGACTCTGGTGAAAGGGGATAGTCACTTGGGTCCCCCTAGGAGCTCGTGAGGCCATTCTCGAGTTTGAGCATGACCTCCCCGCTGCTGGACACCCTGGGCCCCAGAAGTTGAGAGCAGCACTAGTGAAGGGTTATTGGTGGCCGGACATGGTAAAAGATGCAGATCGGTATGCCCAGGGGTGTGAGACATGCCAGCAGACGAAGCCCGACTGTACCAAGTGTGCTGCCCCACTGCACCCCCATCTGGTGCCTGATGGTCCCTGGTCGGTGATCTCATGGGACATAGTCGGTCCCCTCCCCCTCTCCTGTGGACATAATGCCATCCTTGTCATTGTCGACAAATTCACGAAATGGACACTGCTCGAAGTGATCAGGCTCGACCTCACAGGACTTGGAGCGGCACGTCTCCTCCGGGATCGAGTGTTTCGTGACCATGGAGTCCCTCACAAGGTTGTGAGTGACCAGGGGTCCCAGTTCGTGTCCTGCTTCATGAAGGAGTTCTACTCCATGATCCGGGTAAAGGCAAATCCAAGTACTGCCTTTCATCTGCAGACTGATGGACAGATGGAACGGGCGATCCAGGAGATGGAGATCTATCTCCAGGCTTACGTGGACCATCTCCAGGATGACTGGGCTGAATGGTTGTCCACTGCAGAGTTTGCTCTTAATAATCGTGAGCACTCAGCGACAGGACAGACACCTTTCTTCCTCAATTATGGATGACACCCATGGAATGGGGGGCTCCGGCCACCTTCTGAGGTGAACCCGGTGGCAGATGAGTGGATGGCTAAGCTCACGGAGTCCCAAAGAGCAGCCAAGGAGGCAATGGAGAAAGCGGTGGCAGCAATGAAGAAGAGCTATGATAAGGGGAAATGCCCAAGTCGGGAGTACTCTGAGGGAGATCTGGTCTGGCTGGATACTAGAAACTTGAAGATGGACCAGCCCTGTAAAAAGCTTGACAACAAGAGAGCAGGCCCCTTTGCAGTTGAGGAGAAGGTGGGACCTGCTGGGTATCGCCTCAAGCTCCCTCGGGCCTGGCGCATCCATCGGGTCTTCAATGAGTTGCTGTTGACACCATACCACCCCCCTTCCTTCCCTTCTCAGAACCTGCCTCCCCCTCCGCCCCCTACGATTGATGATGACCACCTGGAGTATGATGTGGAGGCGATCCTTGATGTTAAGAAGGTGGGACATGGGGTGAAGTACTTGGTGAAGTGGTTGGGATATCCAGTGGAGGAAAACACTTGGGAACCCCGTAGGAACCTCACTAACGTAATGTTGCTTCTCCGGGACTTCTTTCTCTCCCACCCTGACAAGGCCAAGCTAGCTGGTCGGGACGCCCAGCCTTAAGAGGGGGGTGATGTTAGGATCGCTTATGTAAGCCATCCCAAAGTGCAGTTGTGGAGAAACTGGGGAGGGTTGTTGGAAGGTCACATGACCTGTGGCTGTGGTCAGATTACATAATTGTAAGATCACATGACCTGGGCCTGGGCGCATCACGTGATCCGAGGGTCCGAGCATGGGAAAGTCGGCAAGTCCTGAGGCTCTCGCTATATATACTGTGTCCTTTCCATTTTTGTACTCTTTTCCCCTTATCTTAGTATTGTTGTCATGACCTTACGCTTAAGTTGCGTGAGACCCAGTCTGATAATTTTGCACTCCAGTCTGTTGAGCATGCATTCAAAACTGCTTCACATGATGGAGAGCCTAGTTCTTACCATGAGGCTATGCAGAGAACTGTGGAGGAGAGAACTCTGTGGCACAAGGCTGCTGTGGATGAAATCCAGGCCTTGTGTCAGGACCCATTCATTTTTCCTTGCCCAAGCCGACTTCACCCACATCCACGAGCTTCCCGACAACCCTCTACAACCTCGCGAGTCCCTCTACACACTTCCGGGACCCGCTGTCTCCTTCCAGAAGCCTCTCCAACCTCCCCCGCACTCACACGACACTCGCGACGCTTCCTATTACTTCACCCTACACGCATACTTCACCTGGACCCACCAATCCTACGTGCGACACACCGATATGCGTCTACTTCCACCAGCACGTGACTTGTCGCGCGGCACCCCCGGCGCTACCACTGCCAGCGCCAATACGTTACCAGCGTTACGACCATTACTTGCGTTACCAGCGTTACCCATGTGACTACCCGCCCATAGGTCACCTGCGTCACTAGCGTCACCCATGTGATCGCTCTTATGATCTCGCGACCTTAACACTCAAATGCGCCACCAACGGTCAGCTGTATGAACACTTCAAATATGCGTCCTTTCTTCTCCTCAGTCGTCTATAATTACATTACTTATGATCCGAGAATCCCTCCGTAGTTATAGCGATGTATATACTTATTTAACTAGGTCATGACCTTACCTATGCATACCTAACCCCTCGCGACCTTAGTAGAACACGCGCCTAGTCACTTTATGACTAAACATACCCCGTACTACTATAGTCTTGTCGCCTGGCAACCTCTGTACTTTCCCTTTTTTGTTATACTCTCTGTACGTACGTATATAAGGTCTTGCATGTACTTATGGTACTCTAGACTTGATATTGATGCACATTGGTTTAAGCTTGAGGCTAGTACGCCCTTTGAGCTTGGAACCATCGCGATTGATAGGTCTTGTCTCTCTTGGTGACCACAAGATCGCCAAGACACACTCTACTCTGTTCTAACTCACCCTCTGCGCTCCTACAACTCGCGCGATCTAAGTATTCTCTATTATTCATCTTGGTACTAATCTTGGAACCCTACAGGTTCACCCGTCAGTTGGCAAAGTCATCGCCTTCACCGACACATTTCTCAACACCATCACGACCACCGCGACCCTTCCAGCATTCTCTATTTCTTTCACCTTGTCTTTTTCCTTCTCTACGCTTCGTCGGTCGACCTCGCGACCTTCTCAGCATTATCACTTTCTCCCACCTCGTCTATTCCTTTCTTCACACTTCATCGGTCGACTTCGCGACCCTCTCAGCATCACCCATTTCCCCCCTCCTCATCAATTTCCTCCTTTACGCTTCGTCTACCGACTTTGCGACCTTCCCAACGACATCTTCCTCCTCTATACTTGTCTTTCTTCACTCTTACATCTTCTCAGACGTCTTTGCGACCTTCCAGGACCAAGCATTCTCGACTGTGCTCAACAGTTGATTGGTCTTAGCGAGTTTCCAGCATAGGTCACCAACAAGTTGATCTCCGGCACTACTATCGAAACGGGACAGGCCCTAACAGAGATAAGGGTTTCTTTTCATGCTGTACCCATCAGTTCACAACCAAGATGTCTGAAGATGGGTATTATCCTTCGATCACTGGCTTTGATTGACAATTCCTTTACCAAAGTGAGTAACGCTGTTAAGGAAACTGGTTATCAGTGTTGATCAGTTAAGATCCTATCAAGAGACGATGACGGCAACTGTGAGGAGTGAGGTGGAGTCGGTAGCGGTGGTGGTGACCGGAGAACAACTTTAGATAACCAGCTGGGGTATCTACTACAGCTGGTACTCTGCTTATATACTACTACAGTCATGTGATAGCTATTAATAACTACCAATGGTGTATGTACCTCAAAGTAATCACATGACATTATTACTAAGGAGTCTGGTCTGATGACTAAAGAGAATTATGTAATGCTTATCTGATCAATGGGTGAGATAACCCATTCCAACAAACACTTTAAGGAATGTCCATATAAATGAACTTCAGTTACCTTTCAGGAAGTGTCACTTGCCCTTGCACAGTCTCAATTGGAGGCACCGCAAGCCAACAAATTGCTAAAAAGAAATTTGAATTTCTCAGACAATGAGAGTGAATCTGAGGGTGAGGAGTGCCTCACAAGGCTGAGAATTTAGGAAGTATGCAGAGTTGGTGCATTGTGGATGGATCCTTTACTTCACAATACAATGAGGATATACGTTAATTAATGATATCTTGAGCAGTGCATGAAGAATATATTTTATAGCCACTCACTCCAAGGATACAGAAGGTTTTGACAGGTGAGGTGTCAGCAGAGAGGCATTGATATTGAGGTGTTGGATGTTAGGTTGTAATGTGTCAACCAACAGTTCAAGGTGCCCCTCAATTGGGTGGGTTGGGCTTAGGAGGAGGAGGCACCAGTTCACTGAACTTGGGTACTTAACCAACATCCAACTTCCTATTGGATCAGACCATATAGCTCAGTGGTTAAGAGCACCCATCATGAATCTGGGAGGTCCTGGGTTCAATTCCCTGTGTGGTCACTTTTCTTACTTAACATTGGAGTGAGGTGCTGCAATGGCAGTGAGGCCTGCGAGGTGAGGATAATGCAGCTTGGGAAAAAAAAAAGGTTACGTAATCTGGTTGGCTCGTCACCATGGCCCACTCCCCACTCATTACCTCCCACTCCCCACTTGTTACCTCCGTCACCCCCTAGTCGCCGCTTGCCATCGCTGTCGCCACTTGCCATCACTGTCGCCGCTTGCCATCGCTGTCGCCACTTGCCATCGCCGCTTGCCATCACCATCACCCCTACTCGCCGCTCGCCATCGCCATCTCTGCCCACTCCCTACTCGCTGTGGCTGCGTCGCTGCCTGCTCCCCGCTGCTTGCTGCCTGCTCCCCGCTGCTCGCTGCCTGCTCCCCGCTGCTGCCTGCTTGCTCCCTGCTGCTTGCTCCCCGCTTGCTCCCTGCTCCTCGCCATCTGCTCACCCCCTGCTCCCCATTCGTCCTCCGCCCCCTTGTCACTGTCTACTCCCTGCTTGCTGCCTGCTCCCGCTCCTTGTCGTCTGCTCACCCCCCTTGTTGCCGCCTGCTCCCTGCTCACCACCTGGTCACCATTGCCCGCTCCCTGCTCACTGCCTGGTCTCTGCTCGCCTGGTCCCTGCTCACTGCCTGGTCCCTGCTTGCCTGCTCTCCACTCCCTGCTTGCCTTTCACTGCCCTTCGCACTATTGCCTCCCTGAGGTACCCCAGCCCTTTGGTCCCCTCTGGGGATGTGCCTTTCAGGCACGTCGCGCTGGCAGGACTCAAAGTATCAGACTGGGTCTCACACAACTTAAGTGTAAGGTCATGACGACAATACCAAGATAAGGGGAAAAGAGTACAAAAAAGGAAAAGCGAAAGTACTTATAGCGAACGCTTCGGCACTTGCCGGCGTTCCCACGCTCGGATGCTCGGATCACGTGATGCGCCCAGGCCCCAGGTCATGTGATCTTACATGATTACATAATCCGACCCAGCCACAGGTCATGTGACCTTCCAACAACCCTCCCCAGTTTCTCCACAACTGCACTTTGGGATGGCTTACATAAGCGATCCTAACATCACCCCCCTCTTAAGGCTGGGTGTCCTGACCAGCTAGCTTGGCCTTGTTGGGGTGAGCAAGGAAGAAGTCCCGGAGAAGCAGTGCCACATTGGTGAGGTTCCGTCGTGGCTCCCAAGTGTTCTCCTCTACAGGGTATCCCAACCACTTCACCAGGTATCTCACTCCATGCCCCACCTTCTTAACATCAAGGATCGCCTCCACATCATACTCCAGGTGGTCATCATCGATTGTAGGGGGTGGAGGGGGAGGCAGGTTCTGAGAAGGGAAGGAAGGGGGATGGTAAGGTGTCAACAGCAACTCATTGAAGACCCGATGGATGCACCAGGCCCAAGGGAGCTTGAGCCGATACCCTGCTGGCCCCACCTTCTCCTCAATGGCAAAGGGCCCTGCTCGTTTATGGTCAAGCTTCTTCGAGGGCCGGTCCATTTTCAGGTTCTGGGTGTCTAACCAGACCAGGTCTCCTGTAGAGTACTCACAGCTCGGATGCTTCCCAACATCATAGCTCCTCTTCATTGCAGCTGCTGCTTTTTCCATCACTTCCTTGGCTGCTCTTCGGGACTCCATGAGCTTTGCCATCCACTCATCTGCAGCAGGGTTTACCTCCGAGGGTGGGCAGAGCCCCCCATTCCATGGGTGCCAGCCATAGTCGAGGAAGAAAGGCATCTGTCCTGTTGCGGAGTGCTCACAATTGTTAAGAGCAAACTCAGCAGTCGACAACCATTTGGCCCAATCATCCTGGAGGTGGTCCACATAGGCCCAGAGATAGATCTCCATCTCCTGGTTCGCCCGTTCCGTCTGTCCATCAGTCTGTGGATGGAAGGCAGTACTTGGATTTGCCTTTACCCGGATCATGGAGTAGAACTCCTTCATGAAGCAGGACACAAACTGGGACCCCCGGTCACTCACAACCTTGTGAGGGACTCCATGGTCATGAAACACTCGATCCCAGAGGAGACACGCTGCTCCAAGTCCCGTGAGGTCAAGCCCAATCGCTTCGAGCAGTGTCCGTTTTGTGAACTTGTTGACAATGACAAGGATGGCATTATGTCCACAGGAGAGGGGGAGGGGACCGACTATGTCCCATGAGATCACCGACCAGGGACCATCGGGAACTGGATGGGGGTGCAGTGGGGCAGCATGCTTGGTATGGTCAGGTTTTGTCTGCTGGCATGTCTCACACCCCTGGGCATACCGATCTGCATCTTTCACCATGTCTGGCCACCAATAACCCTTCACTAGTGCTGCTCTCAACTTCTGGGGCCCAGGGTGTCCAGCAGCAGGGAGGTCATGCTCAAACTCAAGGACAGCCTCACAAGCTCCTAGGGGGACCCAAGTGACTATTTCCTTTCGCCAGAGTCCAGCATGATCTCGCATCCACTCATCATCAAGCTCCTCTGGCTTCTGTACGTGTACCACGCTATTTTTCTGGAGCAGCATCTCCATTTCCGATGTGAATGACACACGGACTTCCATTTCCGGGAAAACCTGCACCGGTGCATCCTCCTCCACCATCTCTCCATAGTCCGGTCTCCGGGAGAGTGCATCTGCCTTTGTATTCGACTTGCCAGTGCAATACTTTATCTCAAAGTCAAAGCACTGGAGCTCCCCAACCCAACGGACCTGTCTCGGTTTCAACTTCTGGGGCTTCTGGAAGTATTGGAGGTTCGCATGGTCCGTCCAGATCTCAATTGTCTCATCTGCTCCAATGAGGTACGCCTGCCACTCACGAAGTGCCCGAATCACAGCCAAGAACTCCTTGTCGTACACATTGTAGTTCTTCTCAGCTGCAGTGAGGGCCTTGGAGATATAGTCAACAACTCTCCATGTTCCATCTGTCTGCTGCTGCGAGAGCACTCCACCAGTTGCCAGGTTACTTGCATCCGTCTCTACCTTCCATCTCCCTTTGTCCTGAGGCAGAGCCAAGACCGGGGCCGATACGAGTGCCTGGCAGAGATCTCGGAAGGCTGCTTCCTCCTCCTCCTCCCATTTCCAAGGAACATTCCCAGTCAGCCGGAAGAGTGGCTTGGCCCTGGCAGAAAGATTTGGGATGTGCCAGTGGAGGTAGTTCAACATCCCATTGAACCTCTCGACATCTTTCACATTCCTAGGACATGGCCAATCTCGGTCTGCCACACCCTTTGCTGGGTCATGCTCTAGCTGGTTGTGAGAGATCTTCATCCCCAGGAAGATGATCTCACTCTTCTCAAACTCGCATTTACTGAGTTTGAGACACAACCCATTCTCTCCAAACTTCCTCAAGACCCGATCCATCCAATACCGGTGTGTTGCCAAATCCTCTGCAAACACAATCACATCATCCACATAAGCCCGGACATGTCCTCCTGCAATCTCCTCCCTCAACACATGATTCATGAAGTGCTGGAAGGTGGCAGGTGCATTCTGCAGTCCAAACCACATGACAGCTGGTTCGAAGAGTCCACGGGGTGTCAGGAAGGCACAGCGGTGCTGGTGCTTGGGCCAGACCTGCATAGATGGGAAACCTCCCTTCGCATCAATCTTAGAGTAGATCGACGCTCCTTTAAGCACATCCACTGTGTCTCGGATGCGGGAGAGGGGGTACTTGTCCTTGATCAGGTGTGCATTCAGCCTCGAGTAGTCAATGATCAGCCGCAGCTTGTCCTTCTCATGTTTGAAGAAGAAGGGGCTGGCATACGGGGATTTTGAGGGGCGGATTCGTCCAGAAGCAAGCTGCTCATCCACCCAATGGTTCATCTCCACCATCTCCTGCCGTGTCAGTGAGTATAGCTTGGAGGAGAGGTGCTCAGGGTCCTTTTTGAACTCGATTTTAATATCGAAGTCCGGTCGGGAGCGGGGAAGCTCATCCCACTTCGCTTCACTAAAAACCAAAGGGTAGCGGCTGGGCCAATCGGGGATAGGGCCAGAGTTGGGAAAACAGGTGTCCGGAATACTCGCGGATGCAAGGGTACTCATTTTTGGGGGTGCAGGGGCTTGAGGGGATGGGGAACACTGTGGGGGGCAGCGGGTAAGGCTCAGCTCTGCCTTCTTCCAGTCGATGTCAGGGTTGTGTTGCTTGAGCCAGTCATGCCCAAGGATGACCTTGTGGGATTGGATCTTTCCCAGCAGGAAATGGACCCATTCATGATGGTCGCCCACCTTCACCAGCAGCTCAATTCCAAAGTGGATTTTACCCTCTCTGTTCTGTGACCCATCCACGTTGTACATCGTGATCAGGTTCAGCAAGGGAGATGGTTCCAGGCCCACTCTTTTTGCCCACTCCAAATCCATGAAACAGTTGGTGCATCCTGAGTCAACAAGGGCCTTCGTCATAGCCCACTTGCCAGTGCTGAGGGCCTCCAAGTGCACCTGGATGGCTAGCTCTTGTGGCACACGTTTCTCCACCTCTGGCTGCACCTTGGTTGGGTGCTCTGCCAGTCTCACTTCCTCTTTCACCTCAGACCCAATTCGGGTATGTCTCCGCTGCAAGATAGTATACTTCGGTATACTTGCTGTGGGCACAGGGACGGAATGGGGGCTGGAATGACTCTTCTCTCCAGCCAGAGTCCTCCTTTCTCTCTCAAGTGGCTCCAGTTTTGCTTGGAGCAACGCAATCTCTCTCTGGTAATCCTCTGTTGTTCGGGGGGTACCTGGCACTCCACAGGTTTGGGCTCTTGGGACCTGCAGACGCATGTCAGGCAGGGGGCAGAAACGGATGGCATGCCCAATCTGGTGGCATCGGAAACAACATCTCTCATCAGCAGGGGCACATCCATGGCCCATGGCCACATTCAGAGGGCGCGAGAGGGCTGTGGCAGGTTGCGAAAAGGTCGTGGTGGGTTGCACAGGTCGCGGTGTCCGTTCCATGACTATCGCGTCAAATCGCCTTTGCTGGGCATCCAGTCTTTCTGCCAGCACTTTCCATTCTCCATAAGTCTCTGGCATCGGGGAGACACCATAGATCCTCTCCACCAACCTCCTACTCAGGTTCAACTCCAGCCAATGGACCAGGATTCCTGAGTCCTTCTCTGCACTCAACTCTGCCTGTCGGAACAGCATCTTGAATCTCGCAAAGAACTCTGGTGCCGTTGTGGCACCCTGTTTCAACCCTGCAATATTGGCAAGGGCAGTCGCACGGTTGTTCGGGTCATCGAACGCTCACTTCATCTCCTCCACAAACTCTGCCCAGGTTCCGGCCTCGCCACTACCCAGGATCTCTTCCACCTTCATATTTGCCCATTCAGCAGTGAATCCATCTCCAGTAATTTTGCTCAAAGCAAAGAGGACCTTCACCAGGTCTGTAGCATAGGTAGTCGGGTTCGCCATAAACAAGAGGTGAAGTGATTGGAGGAACGTACAGAAGTTCCTTTTCTGCCCATCAAAGGGGGCAACAGCTAGGTCAAGCCTCATAGGTTGGGCTACAGGCGGGGCGACATGGTCTGCCATCACAGGCCCTGGATGCTGTAAATAAAGTTCTGGGCCTTGGGCACTCAGGATTTCTTCGATCTCTTAACAGTCCTGTCCTCTAAGGCTGCTCTTCTGTGTACTTATGTACCTATAGAACTCTTATTCTATGAAACTTTTGTTAACGTGGGGCCTGAATGGTGTCCCAGGTGGTCGCTCCACAACTCCTAATGAGTTGCCCGTGCGCCCTTCTGACAATGGTCACAGAGCAAGGGCCCTGTCCACTGGACCAGGAAACTACAGAAAGACTATGTAGGGGCCTTTCCTTGCCCTGTACACTACACGATTCACTGGTACGTAGCTGTAAAACAAGGTTCTGGGCTTGGGCACTTGGTATCACTTGGGAAGAGTCACAGTAGACTTCCTCTGGGTCTGGTCACGTGTATCTACACACAGTAAAAATTTCGCACGGTTCTGTTACACACCGCAGGCAGGGTAAAGGAGAAGAGGATGATAGGGGCTGAGCTGTGACAACATGTCACAGTTTGAAATTAAGGGTCCAGGCTAGCCGGGTTAGGACACGGGGCTAGGGCGGACAGGCAGATCTTAGTATTATATCAGACTGGGTCTCACACAACTTAAGTGTAAGGTCATGACAACAATACTAAGATAAGGGGAAAAGAGTACAAAAAAGGAAAAGCGAAAGTACTTATAGCGAACGCTTCGGCACTTGCCGGCGTTCCCACGCTCGGACGCTCGGATCACGTGATGCGCCCAGGCCCCAGGTCATGTGATCTTACATGATTACATAATCCGACCCAGCCACAGGTCATGTGACCTTCCAACAACCCTCCCCAGTTTCTCCACAACTGCACTTTGGGATGGCTTACATAAGCGATCCTAACACAAAGCCATACACTGGCTTCCTCACCTTTTGCAATACTGCCTCCCTGAGGCACTACCACCTCTCTGAGGCACCCCCAGCCCTTCAGTCCCCTCTGGGGTGTTATAGAAACTGGTTATCAGTGTCGATCAGTTAAGATCCTATCGAGAGATGACAATGGCAACTGTGAGGAGTGAGGTTGAGTTGGTAGCAGTGGTGGTGACCAGAGAACAACTTTAGATAACCAGCTGGGGTATCTACTACAGCTGGTACTCTGCTTATATACTACTACAGTCATGTGATAGCTATTAATAACTACCAATGGTATATGTACCTCAAAGTAATCACTGTTGAATGTGATAGCCCATCCTTCCTTCACATTAGTTTCACCTTCCTAAGTTGTATAGTTGCCCAGGGCTCTTTCCTTTCACCCTGAGGCATTATGTAACTGTTGTTGCTTATGTAAGCATGGATACTTCGCCACAGAGTCCAGTTTCAGTCCCTCAGTGACTTGTACTGGACTCTAGGTGAGTGTCCCCTCATGTACTTCATTTACCTATGTACTTTTACTAATTCAGTGACTTGTACTGGACTCTAGTCATCCAGTGAGGCTCTAGGAGCCCTGTCCACTCATCTACATAGGTCTCCTTGACAGATTATGAGACCCGGCCTCTGAGCGCAAAAATCGACTATATCTCGAGAACTACTGCTCTGATTGCCTTGCCGTTTCGACCAACAGATTCTACGCCTTCCATTACCCCGGAATACGGAGTTTTACGTCGTTAGCTGCTCGGACTGGCTCGCAGTGCGCCTGTCTCCATCTGAGACATTGTTCTCCTATTTCTCCAACATCTCATATCTTGGGATCCTGATTACGGATTCACTCCAAACTCTGTCAGACGCCTTGCACCTACTGCATCCATCGTCGTACCAAGTTTTACACCGATCCGACCATCCGTTCCCGAGATCTGGCACTGTGCCCATTTCGCCTCCCAGACCATATCCCAGAGTTGCAAATATCTCAGTAACCACTGCTAGGATTCCCTTGATTCTTTGTGGACCCGGCCTACCATATTGTCTCTACCAGCACGCGGGGTTTCGCACGATTCGCATCAGTCGTTCGTCCACAATCGTCGTTTCCCATTTTGCCTCACAGACGCCCTCCTGTGACAAAATTCATCGTATCTCAACAACGTCTTATCATACCCATTTGCCATTTCGGGTGCCCATACTACACATCAATGCCCATCAGCTCCCCAAGTTCGCAGTAAATCGCATCAGTCGTTCCCTTGCAATCGCCAATTTCATCATTGCCATTCAACTCCACCCATTTCGAAATTTCGTCATATCTCACTCAGGACCACAGCTATCACCAAGCCCTTTGGCCCATCGATAGAGGCCCTATAGCCCCACCAGCCTACGGAGTTCGCGCAAAATCGCACAGTCCCTTCCCTCGCCATCGCGATTTTTGTCACCCCTCTATTTCGCATTTTTAGTCCTTTGTTGGAGAGATGGCTGGTTCTATCCCAGATTTTCCTAAGCTGTCTGACAGCAATTATAAGGAGTGGAAGACTATTATGAAGTCTTCCCTCCAGGCTCTTGGAGTGTGGAGAGTGGTGACTGGAGAGAGGACTAAGCCTGGTCCAGAGTCTGCAGACCTGGACAAGTTCTTGCAGGACTTTGACAAGGCTGCTGGGTGGTTAAAGATGAGGGTTGAGACGAGCCAGATGGCTCATTTTGAGGGGTTTGAAGATGATCCCAAGGAGATTTGGGATAGGTTGGGTGCTGCCCATGTCTCCAAGAAGCCAGCACTTCACTTTAATGCCTATGCTGAGCTCTTCTCCATCACAAAGGGGACAGAGGAGACTTTGATTGGGTTGATGGGAAGGATTGAGAGTGCTATGCAGGCAATTTGCTCTTTGAGGCCTGACAGCTTTACTGTGGCAGAGTTGGATGATGAATTACAGGCTATGGAAATGTTTCGTGACCTCCCAGCTGAGTACCAGGCCTTTCGCTCATCTCTCATGCTCCTGGACAAGATTGATAAGAGGACACTCCAGGAGGCCTTCAAAAACGAGGAGATCCAGTGCCAGCAGGCAGAGAATGCTTCCCCTGCCTCCCCAGCTCGTGCCCTCACTGCCTCCACCTCTGGGGCAAAGCAGAATACTCCCAGACCTCGCACCTTGTATAATTGTGACTTCTATGGAAGAGTTGGACACACCATGGATAGGTGCAAGCAGTTTGCTGCTGCTCAAAGGGAGGCCAGATGGAAGGCTCAGGGACAGGGGATGAGTGGAAGGACTGGGAATTCTGGACAGCAAGCTGCTCCAGCCCAGGAGTTTGCAGGGAATGCAAGTCTTTGCTCCCCTGAATCTTTGGGAAAGACTGACATGGAATGGACTGCAGACTCAGGTGCCTCAGCTCACATGACTCCAAACAGGCACTATATCCATCAATATTCACCTTATTCTGTTCCTATTCGTTTGGCTGATGGAAATGTGGTCTATTCAAAGGGAGTAGGTGTGGTGCACTTTATACCTGATGTAGGAGGCAAGGATGCGAAGATTTTGACATTTACTCGTGTCCTGCATGTTCCAGACCTTGACAGCAGTCTCCTGTCCATCCTATACCTCACCCGCCACTGCCACTATGTTGTGTCCATTGATTCTTTGTTCCTGTACTTTGGACAGAATGGCCAAGTCAAATTCACTGCCTCTATTCACCCCAACAACAATGCTTCCCTCAATGGCAGAACTGAAGTAGTGAGAGAGCAAGCCTGCTTGTCAGCAACACCTCCTATGGATTATGCTCTGTGGCATCGTCGTTTAGCACATCAGAACATGGATGGAGTAATGAGAATGGCCAGGGATTCTTTGGTCACTGGACTTAGGCTGCAGTCCAAGTCTTTACCAACTGGGTTTTGTGAGCCATGTCTAGCTGGAAAGATGCATGCCAATCCATTCCCTTTGTCCCAGCACAGGGCTACTGAGCTGTTGGAACTGGTGCATTCTGATGTTCATGGTCCATTGAGTGTTAGAACACACTCTGGATATCGCTATTGGGTCACATTTATTGATGATGCCTCAAGGTTCTGGGTGGTTTACTTGCTAAAGGCAAAGAGTGAAGTGTTTACTGCATACAAGCAATTTCAAGCTTATGCAGAGAGGTATTTGGGATGCAAGGTCAGGACAATTAGAGATGACAAAGGGGGGGAGTACATGTCCAATGCCTTTCTACATGACACTTTGGCTGAAGGTGTGCAGAGACAGCACACAACCAGAAATCATCCTCAGCAGAATGGTGTGGCAGAGCGAGCCAATCACACTATACAGGATGGAATAACCACCCTGCTGCAAGAATCTGGGTTACCTGTGCAATTCTGGGGAGAGGCACTTGCAGCCTTTGTGCATGTGAGGAATAGATGTGCCACTTTAACTCTGAATGGTGTAACACCATACACTCTGTGGCACAAGAAGAAACCTGATGTGTCCCATTTGAGAGTCTGGGGTTGCCAGGCATATGTGCATGTGCAGAAGGACAAGAGGTCACTTCTTGGTTCACACATGGAGAAATGCATCTTCATTGGATATCCAGAGGGCTACAAGGGTTGGAAGTTTTATAACCCTACCACCAAGAAAACTGTGATCAGTGAGAGGGCTGAGTTTGATGAACATTACTTCCCTCATAAGAGACATCACCAGCAGGACAGTTTGCCAAGGGTAACCAACACTCCAGTCCCTGGGCCAGTCTCTGAGTATATCCAAGTAATGGATGAGCATGATTTGGATGCACATGGTAATCCTATGGCAATCCCTCCAGTGAGAGAGGAGTCTCCAGTTCCTGAGGTTCGCACTCCCAGTCCACCACTTGCTCTGAGACGAGAGGCTCGTCTCAGGAGGCCTCCTGGTGAATGGTGGAAAGTTAAACCTGAACCTGAACCCATGGTTGAGGGGACTTCTTCACCTTCAGGAGATGAGCTGAACCTAGGAGAGAATGAGGAGGAGGAGGAAGTGGAGGAGGAGGAAGTGGTTGAATTTGCTGGTCTTGCTTCTGGAGCAGACCCACACAACTATGCACAGGCAATGAAATGTCCTGATGCTCATCTTTGGCAGAAGGCATGTGAGGAAGAGTACCAAATGTATTTGGAGAATGGTACTTGGGAATTAGTGAAGTTGCCTCCTGGAAGGAGGGCCGTTGGATCAGGATGGGTGTTTAAGGTGAAAAGGAAGGCAGATGGGAGCATTGAGAGATACAAGGCTCATTTTGTGGCCAAGGGATATAGCTAGAGGCCTGGACTGGATTACACTGAAGTGTTTGCTCCTACCAGTCGTGCTCCTGCTATCAGGCTTATCTTGGCACTGGCAGCCATTGAGGACATGCATTTGCATACTGTGGACATATCTCATGCTTTTGTGAATGGGAAGTTGGATGAAGAGATCTACATGGAGCAACCACAGGGATTTGTGCAACCTGGTTATGTGTGCAGGCTGAATCGCTCCCTCTATGGCTTGAAGCAGGCTTCAAGAGTTTGGAATAAGACTCTTCATGCTGCATTCTCAAAGATGGGATTTAAGCGATCAGAGTCAGACCATGGCATCTATGTCTTTGTGAAGGATGATGTTCACATTTTTGTGCCTGTCTGGGTAGATGACATTACATTTGCATCAAAATCTCAGTCATCCATCAATTCATGCATTCAGGAGTTGGGGAAGCAGTTTGATCTCAGGAATTTGGGTCCCACCACTTATCTGTTGGGCATAGAGATTAAGAGAGATCATGCAAATCACTCAATTTCATTATCCCAGAAGCAGTATATCCTAGATGTGTTGGAAAGATTCAAGATGTCTGACTGTCATCCTGTCTCCACTCCCATTGATCCTGGATTGCAATTGGACAAAGACATGGGTGCCAGTACTCCTGAGGAGATAGCTGCAATGAAAGAAACTCCATATTTGAGTGCTGTTGGTGCTTTGATGTACTTGGCTGTGTCCACCAGACCAGACATTGCATATGCATGTGGTGTCCTTGCAAGATTCTCATCCAATCCTGGTCCTCCACATTGGAAAGCAGTGAAGCATGTGATGAGATATGTAAAGGGGACTATGGATGTGAAGTTGACCTATGGTCCTTCATCCTCTGGTGAACTGTTCACATCATTTTCTGATGCTGATTTTGGAGGGTGCAAGCAGTCTGGCAAGTCCACCAGTGGGTACTTAATTAAAGTTGGGACTGGTGCTGTAAGCTGGAGAAGCAAATTGCAGCCAATTGTGGCCTTGTCCACCACAGAGGCTGAGTATATTGCTGCAGTTGAGGCTGGAAAGGAGATGATATGGATGCACAACATTCTTAGTGAATTTGGGTACAAACCCAGTTTGCCATCCAAGTTGAGAGTTGACAACCAGTCTGCCATGAATGTGGCAAAGAATCCTGAGCACCATGGTCGCATGAAGCACCTGGATTTGAGATTGTATTGGCTCAGGGAGAAAGTGGAGGCTGGAGTGATTTCACTCTCATATATACCTACTACAGAGACGCCTGCAGATATTCTGACTAAAGGGTTGCCTAGGGCACAGGTGGAAGTATGTAGGCATCTCATGGGACTTCAGGAAGAGATGTGAGATCAAGGGGGAGTGTTGAATGTGATAGCCCATCCTTCCTTCACATTAGTTTCACCTTCCTAAGTTGTATAGTTGCCCAGGGCTCTTTCCTTTCACCCTGAGGCATTATGTAACTGTTGTTGCTTATGTAAGCATAGATACTTCGCCACAGAGTCCAGTTTCAGTCCCTCAGTGACTTGTACTGGACTCTAGGTGAGTGTCCCCTCATGTACTTCATTTACCTATGTACTTTTACTAATTTAGTGACTTGTACTGGACTCTAGTCATCCAGTGAGGCTCTAGGAGCCCTGTACACTCATCTACATAGGTCTCCTTGACAGGGATACCCTGTCTCAGGCTCATCCACCCTGTTGCTTGATAGTGCATCTGCCCTTGCTGTTGCTAAGAATCCTGAACATCATGGCAGGATGAAACACCTGGATTTGCGCTTTTACTGGCTCAGGGATGAGGTTGATAAGGGAGCCATATCTCTGAAACATGTTGGGACTGCAGCTATGGCAGCAGACATCTTGACCAAAGCTCTTGGTAGAGTTAAAGTCATGGAGATGCTGGAGATGCTTGGATTGAAAAGATGAGAGAGTTGCCTCATCAAGGGGGTGTGTTGAGTTCTGTGATGATGAGGAACTCTGTTTACATAATAGATACCTATTCTGGATGTTGTTTACCTCTATTTGGTCAAAAAGCGGCTGAAGACCTGTGTCAGAGGCAATCAGTAGAGTTATCTCTTACTGAGTGCCTCTGGCCCAGGTATGTCATGTTTTGTACATTTCTATGCCTTGAATACATCTCTTACTGAGTGCCTCTGGCCCAGCTAACACTTGTTAGCTTCTGGTGACCCTTCCTGGGCACCATCTCGAGGTTTTGGCCTATCTGGCCTTCTCAGACGCCAGTGTGGGTGGAGATCGCAAGGCAGAAGGCGGCGGAGCCCGGCAAGGGAGGAGGGCCGGAGTGGGGACGGACATCAGGTTGCGGGCTGCGCGACAGCCTGGGGACAAGGTAAGCGGTCAATTTGAAGTCTATGAAGCGTAGATTTCTGATCTGGTGAATAGGAACATGAGCCGGCCTGCGAAGGGTGTGCCCAGAAACAGCGTGCGTGTTATGGAGTGGAGGGGGTTGCCTGCCAGTGGTGCAGGACCTATAAGGTGTCGTGCAGTCTCTCAGCTGTACGAGGTAAGTAGTTATTCTTTTGTTTCCGTGATGAAACAGCTGATAGGTATGTTTCAGGAGTGAGGGTGGAGAAGGCGGCAGTGTCCGGTGCTGGAGGTAAGTCAAGAGAGTACCAGATCTGTGTCAGCTAACGTAGCGGAGCAGGTCTGAAGGCAACGGAGGTGAGCCACAAGAACTGGACAGACTACTTTCCACATGCCCGACCAGCACCATTATTGTTTGGGTTATCTCGCTGATCACCACATGGTGCGCATCAGTAAACTCCCTCTTCACATCAGTACTCGAGTGCCTCTCCACTCTAGAGCAGCGTATGGATGATACAAACGCCCTACTCGACGAACTTGACATGAATATGTCCGACACCCACACCCGCCTCGTCAATGCCGAGACTACTGTCGCCGCCGCCCATGCCAGTGTCGCCGCTCCCTCTACAGGTCGAGCCACCCGAGGCACCTCCACCACACCTGGCCGCTTCGCCAAATGTGACAAGTGCCACGCTCATGGTCATACGGCATCCGACTGCCACACTGCTGACCCCTCCGCCGCCCGACGCTGCATCACACAGAACAAGAAGCAACAGGCTCAGCGCCCTGCGGGGCGCCTTCCCCTGCCGCCACTTACTTCCCACCGCCACTTGGACCGATGCCCTACTACTATCCACTGCTGCCACTCTATGCTGCCTCCACGACGATTGCCGCTGAGGCCACTGAACTGCACCGCCGCCGTGCCCGCACACCGGCTGTCACCATCGCTCCCGCTTGAAGACGTATCGATGGATTCAATTACAGGGGAGTGTTGGAATGGGTTATCTCACCCATTGATCAGATAAGTGTTACATAATTCTCTTTAGTCATCAGACCAGACTCCTTAGTAATAACGTCATGTGATTGTCAAGGAGACCTATGTAGATGAGTGGATAGGGCTCCTAGAGCCTCACTGGATGACTAGAGTTCAGTACAAGTCACTAAATTAGTAAAAGTACATAGGTAAATGAAGTACATGAGGGGACACTCACCTAGAGTCCAGTACAAGTCACTGAGGGACTGAAACTGGACTCTGTGGCGAAGTATCCATGCTTACATAAGCAACAACAGTTACATAATGCCTCAGGGTGAAAGGAAAGAGCCCTGGGCAACTATACAACTTAGGAAGGTGAAACTAATGTGAAGGAAGGATGGGCTATCACATTCAACACTCCCCCTTGATCTCACATCTCTTCCTGAAGTCCCATGAGATGCCTACATACTTCCACCTGTGCCCTAGGCAACCCTTTAGTCAGAATATCTGCAGGCGTCTCTGTAGTAGGTATATATGAGAGTGAAATCACTCCAGCCTCCACTTTCTCCCTGAGCCAATACAATCTCAAATCCAGGTGCTTCATGCGACCATGGTGCTCAGGATTCTTTGCCACATTCATGGCAGACTGGTTGTCAACTCTCAACTTGGATGGCAAACTGGGTTTGTACCCAAATTCACTAAGAATGTTGTGCATCCATATCATCTCCTTTCCAGCCTCAACTGCAGCAATATACTCAGCCTCTGTGGTGGACAAGGCCACAATTGGCTGCAATTTGCTTCTCCAGCTTACAGCACCAGTCCCAACTTTAATTAAGTACCCACTGGTGGACTTGCCAGACTGCTTGCACCCTCCAAAATCAGCATCAGAAAATGATGTGAACAGTTCACCAGAGGATGAAGGACCATAGGTCAACTTCACATCCATAGTCCCCTTTACATATCTCATCACATGCTTCACTGCTTTCCAATGAGGACCAGGATTGGATGAGAATCTTGCAAGGACACCACATGCATATGCAATGTCTGGTCTGGTGGACACAGTCAAGTACATCAAAGCACCAACAGCACTCAAATATGGAGTTTCTTTCATTGCAGCTATCTCCTCAAGAGTACTGGCACCCATGTCTTTGTCCAATCGCAATCCAGGATCAATGGGAGTGGAGACAGGATGACAGTCAGACATCTTGAATCTTTCCAACACATCTAGGATATACTGCTTCTGGGATAATGAAATTGAGTGATTTGCATGATCTCTCTTGATCTCTATGCCCAACAGATAAGTGGTGGGACCCAAATTCCTGAGATCAAACTGCTTCCCCAACTCCTGAATGCATGAATTGATGGATGACTGAGATTTTGATGCAAATGTAATGTCATCCACCCAGACAGGCACAAAAATGCGAACATCATCCTTCACAAAGACATAGATGCCATGGTCTGACTCTGATCGCTTAAATCCCATCTTTGAGAATGCAGCATGAAGAGTCTTATTCCAAACTCTTGAAGCCTGCTTCAAGCCATAGAGGGAGCGATTCAGCCTGCACACATAACCAGGTTGCACAAATCCCTGTGGTTGCTCCATGTAGATCTCTTCATCCAACTTCCCATTCACAAAAGCATGAGATATGTCCACAGTATGCAAATGCATGTCCTCAATGGCTGCCAGTGCCAAGATAAGCCTGATAGCAGGAGCACGACTGGTAGGAGCAAACACTTCAGTGTAATCCAGTCCAGGCCTCTGGCTATATCCCTTGGCCACAAAATGAGCCTTGTATCTCTCAATGCTCCCATCTGCCTTCTTTTTCACCTTAAACTGTCAGTCCAAGTCCCTCACAGAAGCGAGAAGGGGAAGGAAGCTCGATTTCAACGTGAGGGCCTACACTCATTACAAGGCGTTATATATACTGGGGGAAGGGGGCTGTGTAGGGAGTGAGTTATAAGTAAGAGAAACGAGGGTATGCGCTCTGAGTCGCGTGGGATAGGGGAGGCAACAAAGGGAAAAGGGGATGCCGAATAAGGAAGGTAGCGGCAAGGTACGAATGTGGGGAGGATGACAGAGGGAATGCTTGGCGCGGTCTTGGCTGCCCGAGGGGAGACCTCAATTAAGCCCGTTTAGGTTAGATTGGTTGATGGGGCACGTCAGAGGCATTTTAGCTGATCCGCCTCCATCACGAATTCCAAAGCGTGGGAAATCGCAAGGAACGTGGGTGGGGGCACGTGATGGGTGCTGGTCGCGGGCCTATAAGCGCCAGGGGGGTCGCGAGTGTGGAGTTGAGGTCGCGGGCGGGCGCTTAAGGTCGCAGGGGGTCACGTGGTCCCATACTCGGTCCTCGTAGCTAGATCCTAGCGTGTTGCGGACTTAGTGACGGCGGCTTACGTAATGGATCCTGACATGGCCCCCTCCTCAAGGCTGGGCGTCTCGACCAGCCAATCGCGCCTTATCCGGGTGTTTGAGGAAGAAGTCGCGGAGGAGAATTGCGGTGTTGGTAAGGTTCTAGCGGGGTTCCCAAGTATTCTCTTCGATGGGGTAGCCTTGCCATTTTACCAGATACTTCACTCCTCGTCCTACTTTCTTCACATCCAGGATCTCTTCGACCTCATACTCCAAATGGTCGTCGTCGATGGTCGGGGGGGGCGGAGGTGGTCGGGCTTGAGAAGCGAAAGAAGGAGGGATGAATGGGGTGAGGAGCAACTCATTAAATACGTCATGGATTCGCCAGGCCGGGGGCAGCTTGAGGCGATATCCAGCTGGCCCCACTTTCTCTATGATGGCGAAGGGTCCAGCGCGTTTGTTGTCGAGTTTCTTGTTTGGGCAGTCCATTTTCAGGTTTCGCGTGTCAAGCCAAACTAAGTCTCCCTTCCCATACTCGCGGCTGGGTCGTTTTCCGCTGTCGTAGCTTTTCTTCATTGCTAGCGCGGCTTTCTCCATGGCCTCTTTGGCAGCACGTCGCGACTCTTCCAACTTCGCCATCCACTCATCTGCAGCTGGGTTCACTTCTGTCCGCGGGTGTATACCTCCATTCCAGGGGTGTCGGCCGCAGTCCAAGAAGAAGGGCGTATAGCCTGTCGCGGAGTGTTCCCGGTTATTCAACGCAAACTCTGCTGTGCTCAACCACTCTGCCCAATCATCCTGGAGATGGTCGACATATCCTCGCAGGTAGGTCTCAATCTCCTGATTTACTCGCTCTGTTTGTCCGTCAGTTTGGGGGTGGAAGGCGGTACTCGGGTTAGCCTTTATCCCAATCATCCGGTAGAATTCCTTCATGAATCGAGAGACGAATTGTGGGCCACGGTCGCTGACGACCTTCTTGTTAGAAGAATCTGGTTGTCGGTGTGCTGATCGGTGAGGATCCTATTGAAGGATGACGACGGTGATGATGAGCGAAGTCGAGTCGGTAGCGGTAGTGGTAGTCCGGGGCACAAAACTGGATAACCAGATGGGTATCTACTACATCTGGTGAGCTACTTATATACTACTGTGGTCGTGTGATAGCTAATAATAACTACCAATGGCGTTAGTACCTCAAAGTAATCATGTGACTGTATTACTAAGGGGCCCGGACTGATGACTAAAGAGAATTGACTAAACGCTTATCTGATCAATGGGTGAGATAACCCAATTCCAACACTTCTGGGGGATTCCGTGGTTCCAGAATACTCGGTCGCGGAGGATCCTCGCAGCTCCCAGGCTCGTCAGGTCAAAACCGATCGCTTCGATGAGAGTGCGCTTGGTGAATTTGTCCACGATTACAAGGATGGAGTCGAACCCACGGGACTGTGGTAACGGTCCTACTATGTCCCAGCTGATCGCCCACCATGGGCCGTTTGGGACTGGGTGCGGGTACAGAGGCGCGGCGCGTTTGGTTCGATCGGGCTTGGTTCTCTGGCAACCTTCGCACCCAGATACGTACTTCTCCACATCCTTCACCATCTCGGGCCACCAGTAGGCCTTGACCATTGCGGCTTTCATTTTCTTTTTTCCGGGGTGCCCTGCGGTGGGGAGGTCGTGTTCATAGTTGAGCACCACCTCGCGAACGCTCATGGGTATCCACACAGTGTTGTTTCTCCACCAAAGCCCGAGGCGGTCTCGCGTCCAACTGTCATCAATCTCCGTGGGCTTCGTGACATATTCCGCGCTCTTTTTCTGGAGGAGCGTCTCCATTTCCGAGGTAAAGCTGGTGCAGACGTTCATGTCAGTGGGGAGCATCTGGACAGGGGCATCTTCTTCGGCAGCATCTCCGTAGTCTGGCCTTCGTGAGAGGGTGTCGGCTTTGGTGTTGCTCTTGCCCGTCCGATACTTGATTTCAAAGTCAAAACTTTGGAGTTCTCCGTACCAGCGTACCTGTCGTGGCTTCAGTTTTTGGGGCTTTCTGAAGTATTGCAGGTTGGCATGGTCCGTCCAAATTTCGAAGGTCTCGTCCACTCCCACTAGATACGCTCTCCACTCTCTTAGAGCCCTGATGACCGCGAGGAGTTCTTTATTGTAGACATCATAGTTTTTCTCGGCGGCTGTGAGGGCCTCGGAGATGTAGTCGACCGGTCTCCAGGTTCCATCAGGCTGCTGCTGCGAAAGAACACCACCCGTCGCGAGGTTACTCGCGTCCGTTTCTACCTTCCACCTGCCCGAGTCCTGGGGTAGGGCGAGGACCGGGGCTGAGACAAGCGCTCCTTTCACATCCAGGAAGGCCGCGACCTGTTCGCTCTGCCAACACCAGGGGACGTTGCCGGTGAGCTTAAACAGGGGCTTGGCTCGCGTGGACAGGTTGGGGATGAATCTCCGCAAGTGGTTGACCATTCCCAAGAAGCGCTGGAGTTCTTTGACGTTTCGGGGCACTGGCCAGTTTCGGATAGCTTCTGCCTTGGCCGGGTCGTGCTCGAGGCGATTATGCGAGAGCCTAAGCCCAAGGTAGAACACCTCAGCCTTCTTGAACTCACACTTGCTTAGCCGGAGGCATAGCCCATTCTCATGGAATCTCTGCAGTACCCGATCCATCCAGTAGCGGTGGGTCGCGAGGTCGTCCGCGAAGATGATGACGTCATCGATGTACGCGAGAACGTGTCCGCCGGCGATCTCCTCTCTCAGGATGTGGTTCATGAACCTCTGGAAGGTCGCGGGGGCATTCTGGAGTCCGAACCACATTACCGTAGGTTCGAACAAACCTTGCGACATTAGGAACGCACATCTCTCTTGGTGCCCCTCCCACAACCTCATGGACGGAAATCCCCCCTTCGCATCGATCTTGGAGAAGATCCTGGCTCCACGTAGCTTGTCTACACAGTCACGGATGCGTGGCAGCGGGAACTTGTCTTTGATCAGAAATGAGTTGAGGCGCGAGTAGTCGATGATCGGTCGGAGTTTGTCCTTTTCTCACTTAAAGAAGAACGGACTGGCATAGGGCGATTTGGAGGGTCTTATCCTTCCTGATGCGAGCTGTTCGTCAATCCACCTATTCATCTCAATCGTCTCTTCTCTCGTCAGCGAGTACAGTTTGGAGGATAAGTGGCCTGGGTCCTCGCGGAACTCGATCTTAATGTCAAAATCGGGTCGCGGTTTAGGCAACTCGTCCCACTTGGCTTCACTAAAGACCGTTGGGTATAGCGACGGCCAGTCAGGCGTGTCTCCGGTGTCCGAAAAGCGGATATCCATGGTTGTTCACAGTGCATTGTCCCAATCACTGCTTTTGGATAGGCCCAGGGACTCGCGAGGAGCGGGTCGAAGTGGCAACTCGCGGGGCAGCGTTTGAAGGAGACCTTCCCCAGTGGCCAATCGATCTCCGGGTTGTGTTTGGATAGCCAGTCGTGTCCCAGGATGATTTTGTGCAACTTGGCTGTTCCGAGCAAGAAGTGTATTCGCTCTTGGTGGTCTCCTATGGTCAACAGGAGGTCGATGCCATGGCGAATAGGCCCGCTTTTGTTTGCCGATCCATCCACATTGTATACCTTGATCGGGTTCTGCAGCGGCACAGGTTCTAGTCCGAGCTCCCTGCACCAGGCTAGGTCCATGAAGCAGTTAGTACATCCCGAATCGATCAGGACTTTAACGCCTCCCCACTCAGCCGTGGTTAGAGTCTCAAAGTGCACCGGTAGGGTCAACTCTCTCTTTCGTCTCTTTGGTTTCTCCTCCGCGACTTTTGTTGTTCTGTTGTCCTCACGTTCATTCGCGCTCCGGGCGTGTCTCCATTGCAAGATCGTGTATTTGGGTATACTTGCTACGGGTACAGGGGCGGGGGCGGGAACGAGACTTGTACTGTTACAGAGACGCCAGTTCGGACTTACTGCGTCTCTCCTCCAAAATCCTGCTCCTGGGTGGGAGCCGGCGGGAGCTGTTGTTGGTGTTGCTGGGCCTGTGGGGCACCAGCCATCTGCCTCTCTCTTTCGTAGATCGCGAGCCTGTCGCGAAGTAGCGCGAGTTCGTTCTTGTATTCTTCCACTTCTATTGGGCCAGGGACCATTGCACGTACCTGCGGCCTCGGGACATAGGGTCGCGAGTCCGGGAGGTGGCAGTTGCGGGCGATGTGTCCTACCTGGCCACAGCGGAAGCATCGACGCTCGGCCGCAGGAGCTCGCGTCTGGTCTACGATCATCTGGTCACCGGCACCAGTGGGACGGGGCATGATCTGTGGAACAGGAGCGCGTTGCTGCTGTTGCGGAGCGGAGGGGAAGCGAGGCGCGGGTCGCGGGGGGTTCGGGTTCGGGTAGCGCGGGGGTGTAGGCAGCGGTCGCGACTGTTGGGACTGAGGCGGGGCCGGGCGGCTGGCGTTCTGCTTGCGGATGATCGCGTCAAGCCGTCGTTGCTGAGCGTCCAGGGTCTCGACCAGATGCTTCCACTGGGCATAGGTAACTGGCATGGGGTTGACGTTGTAGACCCGCGTGGTCAACCTTCGGTTGAGATTCGTCTCCAGCCAGTGGATGAGCACGTCAGAGTCGTCGACCGGGTCCAGTTCCGCCTTGCGCATCAGCGTTTCGAAAAGGGCGAAGAACTCCGCAGCTTCCAACGCTCCCTGTTTCATCTTTGCTATATCGTTCAGGGCGGTCGCGGTAATGTTTGGGTCGTCAAAGGCCCTCCGCAGGTCCACAACAAAGTCTTCCCAAGTTCCTGCCACTCCAGCATTCAGGATTTCGTCACCTCGCATGTTCGCCCACTCCGCTGCGAACCCTTCTCCTGTAATTTTACTCAGCGCAAATAGAATCTTGTTTAGGTCACTGGCATAGAGCCCCTGGTTTCCCAGGAACTGCAGCTGGAGAGACCTGAGGAAGGTCCAGAAGTTCTTCTTATTTCCATCAAAAGATGGAACGGCTAGGTCCAGCCTCGGCATTGGGGCTGCGGGGACGGCATCCGCCATTTCGGGTGCGGGCGAGGGTGGCAACGAGGGTTCTGGCGGCGATGGATTCGCGGGTTGGGGTCGCGGTTCTGGCTCTGGAGTCGCAGGTGATTGTGGTGGTGGTGGTGGCGACGGTGCTTGCCGGGCTAGGCGCTTGTCTAAACTCGCGAAGTCTACGGGGGGTTCGGTATGAACTGGTGGTGCTGGGGGGGATGGGGTTGATAGGACGGGGGATGAAAGCGAGGGGTCGGTATTCGTGGACGATGAACTGTTCGACTCCGAGGAGGGTAAGCTCTGTCTGGATCTCCACGGAAACGTACGCGGGTTCGTTCGTCGACTCGTCGTTGTCGCTGTTTATGTAGTCCTCGAGGTCGTCGAGGTTAACGTCGATGGTGCTGTGTGCGGGCGATCTCGTGCCTGAGGTCGCGGAGTCTGGTAATGCAATCGCTAGGGCTTCTCTCAATCTCTGCTCTCGTCTGCTCTGTTCTTGTGCGTATAGCCTTCCGAAGTAAGGCGCGAGTCTTCTTTCCTCCTCAATAATCCACAATTCGAAAGGGCATAGCTCTCGCGGTCTCAGTACCGCAGTTTCCGTCTCCGAAACGTCGGATTCCGTAGGTGTGTCTGGGTAGAATTCAGTTCGTACGCGGGTGTCAAAGTACCTCGCCCAATATTCGTCTTCTCCAAAGTCCAGGACCGTGGTGAGCCACTCGTCCGTTATGTCCTCGTTACGCGTCGGGTACACCAGGGTGATTCTCTCGCCGTTCTGTTGCACACGACGGGCAGGGGGTAAAGAGAAAGCTAGGCCGACCGGGGGTTGACAGGGTCGAGGTAGCAAGGGGTACACATTGAAATTGTGTCAGTCCAAGTCCCTCACAGAAGCGAGAAGGGGAAGGAAGCTCGATTTCAACGTGAGGGCCTACACTCATTACAAGGCATTATATATACTGGGGGAAGGGGGCTGTGTAGGGAGTGAGTCATAAGTAAGAGAAACGAGGCTACGCGCTCTGAGTCGCGCGGGATAGGGGAGGCAACAAAGGGAAAAGGGGATGCCAAATAAGGAAGGTAGCGGCGAGGTACGAATGTGGGGAGGATGACAGAGGGAATGCTTGGCACGGTCTTGGCTGCCCGAGGGGAGACCTCAATTAAGCCCGTTTAGGTTAGATTGGTTGATGGGGCACGTCAGAGGCATTTTAGCTGATCCGCCTCCATCACGAATTCCAAAGCGTGGGAAATCGCAAGGAACGTGGGTGGGGGCACGTGATGGGTGCTGGTCGCGGGCCTATAAGCGCCAGGGGGGTCGCGAGTGTGGAGTTGAGGTCGCGGGCGGGCGCTTAAGGTCGCAGGGGGTCACATGGTCCCATACTCGGTCCTCGTAGCTAGATCCTAGCGTGTTGCGGACTTAGTGACGGCGGCTTACGTAATGGATCCTGACATAAACACCCATCTGTTATTAGAATCTGGTTGTCGGTGTGCTGATCAGTGAGGATCCTATTGAAGGACGATGATGGTGATGATGAGTGAAGTCGAGTCAGTAGCAGTAGTGGTAGTCTGGGGCACAAAACTGGATAACCAGATGGTTATCTACTACATCTGGTGAGCTACTTATATACTACTGTGGTCATGTGATAGCTAATAATAACTACCAATGGCGTTAGTACCTCAAAGTAATCACATGACTGTATTACTAAGGGGCCCGGATGTTAAGTAAGAAAAGTGACCACACAGGGAATTGAACCCAGGACCTCCCAGATTCATGATGGGTGCTCTTAACCACTGAGCTATATGGTCTGATCCAATAGGAAGTTGGGTGTTGGTTAAGTACCCAAGTTCAGTGAACTGGTGCCTCCTCCTCCTAAGCCCAACCCACCCAATTGAGGGGCACCCTGAACTGTTGGTTGACACATTACAACCTAACACTAAATACCCCAAGTCCAAACTGTAAACCTAACCCACCTCAACAGGGGGCAGAACAGGTGACTGTGTGGTTGCCTACATTACAACCAACAAAGCAAGACCAGCAATTCAACCACTTCCTCCTCCTCCACTTCCTCCTCCTCCTCATTCTCTCCTAGGTTCAGCTCATCTCCTGAAGGTGAAGAAGTCCCCTCAACCATGGGTTCAGGTTCAGGTCTAACTTTCCACCATTCACCAGGAGGCCTCCTGAGACGAGGCTCTCGTCTCAGAGCAAGTGGTGGACTGAGAGTGCGAACCTCAGGAACTGGAGACTCCTCTCTCACTGGAGGGATTGCCATAGGATTACCATGTGCATCCAAATCATGCTCATCCATTACTTGGATATACTCAGAGACTGGCCCAGGGACTGGAGTGTTGGTTACCCTTGGCAAACTGTCCTGCTGGTGATGTCTCTTATGAGGGAAGTAATGTTCATCAAACTCAGCCCTCTCACTGATCACAGTTTTCTTGGTGGTAGGGTTATAAAACTTCCAACCCTTGTAGCCCTCTGGATATCCAATGAAGATGCATTTCTCCATGTGTGAACCAAGAAGTGACCTCTTGTCCTTCTGCACATGCACATATGCCTGGCAACCCCAGACTCTCAAATGGGACACATCAGGTTTCTTCTTGTGCCACAGAGTGTATGGTGTTACACCATTCAGAGTTAAAGTGGCACATCTATTCCTCACATGCACAAAGGCTGCAAGTGCCTCTCCCCAGAATTGCACAGGTAACCCAGATTCTTGCAGCAGGGTGGTTATTCCATCCTGTATAGTGTGATTGGCTCGCTCTGCCACACCATTCTGCTGAGGACGATTTCTGGTTGTGTGCTGTCTCTGCACACCTTCAGCCAAAGTGTCATGTAGAAAGGCATTGGACATGTACTCCCCCCCTTTGTCATCTCTAATTGTCCTGACCTTGCATCCCAAATACCTCTCTGCATAAGCTTGAAATTGCTTGTATGCAGTAAACACTTCACTCTTTGCCTTTAGCAAGTAAACCACCCAGAACCTTGAGGCATCATCAATAAATGTGACCCAATAGCGATATCCAGAGTGTATTCTAACACTCAATGGACCATGAACATCAGAATGCACCAGTTCCAACAGCTCAGTTGCCCTGTGCTGGGACAAAGGGAATGGATTGGCATGCATCTTTCCAGCTAGACATGGCTCACAAAACCCAGTTGGTAAAGACTTGGACTGCAGCCTAAGTCCAGTGACCAAAGAATCCCTGGCCATTCTCATTACTCTATCCATGTTCTGATGTGCTAAACGACGATGCCACAGAGCATAATCCATAGGAGGTGTTGCTGACAAGCAGGCTTGCTCTCTCACTACTTCAGTTCTGCCATTGAGGGAAGCATTGTTGTTGGGGTGAATAGAGGCAGTGAATTTGACTTGGCCATTCTGTCCAAAGTACAGGAACAAAGAATCAATGGACACAACATAGTGGCAGTGGCGGGTGAGGTATAGGATGGACAGGAGACTGCTGTCAAGGTCTGGAACATGCAGGACACGAGTAAATGTCACAATCTTCGCATCCTTGCCTCCTACATCAGGTATAAAGTGTTGGAATTGGCTATCTCAGCCATCGATCAGATAAGTGCTTATTCATTTCACTTTAGTCATCAGACTGGGCCCCTTAGTAAGAACGTCATGTGATTATGTAGAGGTACTAACGCCATTGGTAGTTATTAATAGCTATCACATGACTGCAGTAGTATATAAGTAGCTCACCAGATGTAGTAGATACCCATCTGGTTATCCAGTTTTGTGCCCTGGTTTACCACTGCCACTACCGACTCTGTTATTAGAATCTGGTTGTCGGTGTGCTGATCGGTGAGGATCCTATCGAAGGATGATGACGGTGACGATGAGCGAAGTCGAGTCGGTAGCGGCAGTGGTAAACCGGGGCACAAAACTGGATAACCAGATGGGTATCTACTACATCTGGTGAGCTACTTATATACTACTGTGGTCATGTGATAGCAAATAATAACTACCAATGGCGTTAGTACCTCAAAGTAATCACATGACTGTATTACTAAGGGGCCCGGATTGATGACTAAAGAGAATTGAATAAGCGCTTATCTGATCGATGGCTGAGATAGCCAATTCCAACACTCCCCCGTAATCGAATCCATCGATCAGTCTTCAGGCGGGAGCGGTGGCGGCAGCGGGCATGCGGGCACGGTGGCAGTCTCGATTGGATTGCGCAATCCGGCGGCGCAATTCGGTGGCCTCGGCGGCGATGGTCGTGGAGGCGGCATAGAGTGGCGGCAGCGGATAGTAGTAGGGGGCTGGTCCAAGCGGCGGCAGGAAGTAAGGGGCGGCAGGGGGTGGCACCTCGAAGGGGCGCTGAGCCCGTCGCTTCTTGTTCTGTGCGATGCGGCATCGGACGGCAGAGGGGTCGGTGGTGCGGCAATCGGATGCCGTATGACCGCGAGCATGGCACTTGTCACACTTGGCGTAGCGCCCAGGTGCGGTAGAGGTGCCTCGGGTGGCTCGACCTGTGGAGGGAGCTGCGACACTGGCACGGGCGGTGGCGACGGTGGTCTCAGCGTTGACGAGGCGGGTGCGGGTGTCGGACATATTCATATTGAGTTCGTCGAGTAGGGCATTTGTGTCGTCCATACGCCGCTCAAGCTGAGCGAGGCGCTCGAGTACCGATGCGAAGAGTGAGTTTACTGACGCGCGCCATGTGGTGATCAGCGAAATAACCCAGACGATGATAGCAGAGGGGGTGCTGGTCGGGCGTGTGGAAAGTAGGTTGTCCAGTTCTTGCGGCTGGCTTCGGGTCGTGTCAGTCGATGGGGATGAAGACATTATCGAGGAGGCACACAGGTTGGTATCTGGTTATGTTATTAGAATCTGGTTGTTGGTGTGCTGATCGGTGAGGATCCTATCGAAGGATGACAACGGTGACGATGAGCGAAGTCGAGTCGGTAGCGGCAGTGGTAAACCGGGGCACAAAACTGGATAACCAGATGGGTATCTACTACATCTGGTGAGCTACTTATATACTACTGTGGTCATGTGATAGCTAATAATAACTACCAATGGCGTTAGTACCTCAAAGTAATCACATGACTGTATTACTAAGGGGCCCGGATTGATGACTAAAGAGAATTGAATAAGCGCTTATCTGATCGATGGCTGAGATAGCCAATTCCAACAGACTCGACTTTGCTCATCGTCACCGTCGTCGTCCTTTGATAGGATTGTCAAGGAGACCTATGTAGATGAGTGTACAGGGCTCCTAGAGCCTCACTGGATGACTAGAGTCCAGTACAAGTCACTGAATTAGTAAAAGTACATAGGTAAATGAAGTACATGAGGGGACACTCACCTAGAGTCCAGTACAAGTCACTGAGGGACTGAAACTGGACTCTGTGGCGAAGTATATATATGCTTACATAAGCAACAACAGTTACATAATGCCTCAGGGTGAAAGGAAAGAGCCCTGGGCAACTATACAACTTAGGAAGGTGAAACTAATGTGAAGGAAGGATGGGCTATCACATTCAACACTCCCCCTTGATCTCACATCTCTTCCTGAAGTCCCATGAGATGCCTACATACTTCCACCTGTGCCCTGGGCAACCCTTTAGTCAGAATATCTGCAGGCATCTCTGTAGTAGGTATATATGAGAGTGAAATCACTCCAGCCTCCACTTTCTCCCTGAGCCAATACAATCTCAAATCCAGGTGCTTCATGCGACCATGGTGCTCAGGGTTCTTTGCCACATTCATGGCAGACTGGTTGTCAACTCTCAACTTGGATGGCAAACTGGGTTTGTACCCAAATTCACTAAGAATGTTGTGCATCCATATCATCTCCTTTCCAGCCTCAACTGCAGCAATATACTCAGCTTCTGTGGTAGACAAGGCCACAATTGGCTGCAATTTGCTTCTCCAGCTTACAGCACCAGTTCCAACTTTAATTAAGTACCCACTGGTGGACTTGCCAGACTGCTTGCACCCTCCAAAATCAGCATCAGAAAATGATGTGAACAGTTCACCAGAGGATGAAGGACCATAGGTCAACTTCACATCCATAGTCCCCTTTACATATCTCATCACATGCTTCACTGCTTTCAACCACTTCCTCCTCCTCCTCATTCTCTCCTAGGTTCAGCTCATCTCCTGAAGGTGAAGAAGTCCCCTCAACCATGGGTTCAGGTTCAGGTCTAACTTTCCACCATTCACCAGGAGGCCTCCTGAGACGAGGCTCTCGTCTCAGAGCAAGTGGTGGACTGAGAGTGCGAACCTCAGGAACTGGAGACTCCTCTCTCACTGGAGGGATTGCCATAGGATTACCATGTGCATCCAAATCATGCTCATCCATTACTTGGATATACTCAGAGACTGGCCCAGGGACTGGAGTGTTGGTTACCCTTGGCAAACTGTCCTGCTGGTGATGTCTCTTATGAGGGAAGTAATGTTCATCAAACTCAGCCCTCTCACTGATCACAGTTTTCTTGGTGGTAGGGTTATAAAACTTCCAACCCTTGTAGCCCTCTGGATATCCAATGAAGATGCATTTCTCCATGTGTGAACCAAGAAGTGACCTCTTGTCCTTCTGCACATGCACATATGCCTGGCAACCCCAGACTCTCAAATGGGACACATCAGGTTTCTTCTTGTGCCACAGAGTGTATGGTGTTACACCATTCAGAGTTAAAGTGGCACATCTATTCCTCACATGCACAAAGGCTGCAAGTGCCTCTCCCCAGAATTGCACAGGTAACCCAGATTCTTGCAGCAGGGTGGTTATTCCATCCTGTATAGTGTGATTGGCTCGCTCTGCCACACCATTCTGCTGAGGACGATTTCTGGTTGTGTGCTGTCTCTGCACACCTTCAGCCAAAGTGTCATGTAGAAAGGCATTGGACATGTACTCCCCCCCTTTGTCATCTCTAATTGTCCTGACCTTGCATCCCAAATACCTCTCTGCATAAGCTTGAAATTGCTTGTATGCAGTAAACACTTCACTCTTTGCCTTTAGCAAGTAAACCACCCAGAACCTTGAGGCATCATCAATAAATGTGACCCAATAGCAATATCCAGAGTGTGTTCTAACACTCAATGGACCATGAACATCAGAATGCACCAGTTCCAACAGCTCAGTAGCCCTGTGCTGGGACAAAGGGAATGGATTGGCATGCATCTTTCCAGCTAGACATGGCTCACAAAACCCAGTTGGTAAAGACTTGGACTGCAGCCTAAGTCCAGTGACCAAAGAATCCCTGGCCATTCTCATTACTCCATCCATGTTCTGATGTGCTAAACGACGATGCCACAGAGCATAATCCATAGGAGGTGTTGCTGACAAGCAGGCTTGCTCTCTCACTACTTCAGTTCTGCCATTGAGGGAAGCATTGTTGTTGGGGTGAATAGAGGCAGTGAATTTGACTTGGCCATTCTGTCCAAAGTACAGGAACAAAGAATCAATGGACACAACATAGTGGCAGTGGCGGGTGAGGTATAGGATGGACAGGAGACTGCTGTCAAGGTCTGGAACATGCAGGACATGAGTAAATGTCAAAATCTTCGCATCCTTGCCTCCTACATCAGGTATAAAGTGCACCACACCTACTCCCTTTGAATAGACCACATTTCCATCAGCCAAACGAATAGGAACAGAATAAGGTGAATATTGATGGATATAGTGCCTGTTTGGAGTCATGTGAGCTGAGGCACCTGAGTCTGCAGTCCATTCCATGTCAGTCTTTCCCAAAGATTCAGGGGAGCAAAGACTTGCATTCCCTGCAAACTCCTGGGCTGGAGCAGCTTGCTGTCCAGAATTCCCAGTCCTTCCACTCATCCCCTGTCCCTGAGCCTTCCATCTGGCCTCCCTTTGAGCAGCAGCAAACTGCTTGCACCTATCCATGGTGTGTCCAACTCTTCCATAGAAGTCACAATTATACAAGGTGCGAGGTCTGGGAGTATTCTGCTTTGCCCCAGAGGTGGAGGCAGTGAGGGCACGAGCTGGGGAGGCAGGGGAAGCATTCTCTGCCTGCTGGCACTGGATCTCCTCGTTTTTGAAGGCCTCCTGGAGTGTCCTCTTATCAATCTTGTCCAGGAGCATGAGAGATGAGCGAAAGGCCTGGTACTCAGCTGGGAGGTCACGAAACATTTCCATAGCCTGTAATTCATCATCCAACTCTGCCACAGTAAAGCTGTCAGGCCTCAAAGAGCAAATTGCCTGCATAGCACTCTCAATCCTTCCCATCAACCCAATCAAAGTCTCCTCTGTCCCCTTTGTGATGGAGAAGAGCTCAGCATAGGCATTAAAGCGAAGTGCTGGCTTCTTGGAGACATGGGCAGCACCCAACCTATCCCAAATCTCCTTGGGATCATCTTCAAACCCCTCAAAATGAGCCATCTGGCTCGTCTCAACCCTCATCTTTAACCACCCAGCAGCCTTGTCAAAGTCCTGCAAGAACTTGTCCAGGTCTGCAGACTCTGGACCAGGCTTAGTCCTCTCTCCAGTCACCACTCTCCACACTCCAAGAGCCTGGAGGGAAGACTTCATAATAGTCTTCCACTCCTTATAATTGCTGTCAGACAGCTTAGGAAAATCTGGGATAGAACCAGCCATCTCTCCAACAAAGGACTAAAAATGCGAAATAGAGGGGTGACAAAAATCGCGATGGCGAGGGAAGGGACTGTGCGATTTTGCGCGAACTCCGTAGGCTGGTGGGGCTATAGGGCCTCTATCGATGGGCCAAAGGGCTTGGTGATAGCTGTGGTCCTGAGTGAGATATGACGAAATTTCGAAATGGGTGGAGTTGAATGGCAATGATGAAATTGGCGATTGCAAGGGAACGACTGATGCGATTTACTGCGAAGTTGGGGAGCTGATGGGCATTGATGTGTAGTATGGGCACCCGAAATGGCAAATGGGTATGATAAGACGTTGTTGAGATACGATGAATTTTGTCACAGGAGGGCGTCTGTGAGGCAAAATGGGAAACGACGATTGTGGACGAACGACTGATGCGAATCGTGCGAAACCCCGCGTGCTGGTAGAGACAATATGGTAGGCCGGGTCCACAAAGAATCAAGGGAATCCTAGCAGTGGTTACTGAGATATTTGCAACTCTGGGATATGGTCTGGGAGGCGAAATGGGCACAGTGCCAGATCTCGGGAACGGATGGTCGGATCGGTGTAAAACTTGGTACGACGATGGATGCAGTAGGTGCAAGGCGTCTGACAGAGTTTGGAGTGAATCCGTAATCAGGATCCCAAGATATGAGATGTTGGAGAAATAGGAGAACAATGTCTCAGATGGAGACAGGCGCACTGCGAGCCAGTCCGAGCAGCTAACGACGTAAAACTCCGTATTCCGGGGTAATGGAAGGCGTAGAATCCGTTGGTCAAATTGGCGAGGCAATCAGAGCAGTAGTTCTCGAGATATAGTCGACTTTTCCGCTCAGAGGCCGAGTCTCATAATCTGTTAAGGAGACCTATGTAGATGAGTGTACAGGGCTCCTAGAGCCTCACTGGATGACTAGAGTCCAGTACAAGTCACTAAATTAGTAAAAGTACATAGGTAAATGAAGTACATGAGGGGACACTCACCTAGAGTCCAGTACAAGTCACTGAGGGACTGAAACTGGACTCTGTGGCGAAGTATCTATGCTTACATAAGCAACAACAGTTACATAATGCCTCAGGGTGAAAGGAAAGAGCCCTGGGCAACTATACAACTTAGGAAGGTGAAACTAATGTGAAGGAAGGATGGGCTATCACATTCAACAATCCCATCTCCTGGAACAGGTTGCGCAACCAGAGGATCTCTTGACCAGCAGATGTGGCAGCAACATATTCTGCCTCTGTGGTAGAGAGCGCAACAATTCCCTGTAGTCTGCTGGACCAGCTGATAGCTCCAGTGCCCATCTTCACCACATATCCCCCAGTAGACCTGCCATTGTCAGGATTGCCTGCATGGTCTGCATCACTGAATGTAGTGAACAGCTCAGGTGAACTAGGATCTGGTGCATAGGTAAGCTTCAGATCCATAGTCCCTTTCAGGTAGCGAAACAGGTGCTTCACTGCCTTCCAATGAGCCAGACCAGGGTTCTTACTAAACCTTGCAAGAACACCCACTGCATAGGCAATATCTGGATGAGTGGCAACAGCCAGGTACATGAGGGAGCCCACAGCCTGGAGGTATGGCACAGAGCACATCTCCTCAGTCTCCTCAGGTGTGGTGGGTGACATAGAGGCACTAAGCTTGGTCCCAGGGTCTAGGGGAGTTGAGACAGGTGTGCACTCAGAAAGTCCAAAGCGTTCAAGCAGGGTATGAATGTATTGGCTTTGGGAGAGTGTAATGGAGTGCTTGGGGCGGTCTCTGGATATTTCCACATCCAGCAGCCATGAGGTAGGTCCTAGATCTCGAAGCTTGAAGTGCTTCCTAAGACCAGACTTAATTTCCTCAATGGTCTCCATAGACTTAGCAGCAATGGTCATGTCATCTATAAAGATTGGGACAATGACCCTTGCATCTCCCTGCTGGTACACCCAGATGCTGTGCTCACAAGTGATCCTCTTGAAGCCCATGCTCTCAAGGACCTGATTGAGCTTTTGGTGCCAGCATCTCCCAGCCTGCTTTAAGCCATAGATAGACTTCTTGAGATGCCACACCCAGTCTTTGCCCTTCTCCACAAAGCCCTCTGGCTGATGCATGAAGACATCCTCCTTGAGATCTCCATTCAAGAATGCTGTGGAGATATCAACACTCTCAAGGTGGAGGTCCTCAAAAACAGCCAGTGCCAGAATGGCTCTGAGAGCAGCCCATTGAGAAGGCCAGATAGGCCAAAACCTCGAGATGGTGCCCAGGGAGGGTCACCAGAAGCTAACAAAGTGTTAGCTGGGCCAGAGGCACTCAGTAAGAGATGTATTCAAGGCATAGGAATGTACAAAACATGACATACCTGGGCCAGAGGCACTCAGTAAGAGATAACTCTACTGATTGCCTCTGACACAGGTCTTCAGCCGCTTTTTGGCCAAATAGAGGTAAACAATGTCCAGAATAGGTATCTATTATGTAAACAGAGTTCCTCATCATCACAGAACTCAACACACCCCCTTGATGAGGCAACTCTCTCATCTTTTCAATCCAAGCATCTCCAGCATCTCCATGACCTTGACTCTGCCAAGAGCCTTGGTCAAGATGTCTGCTGCCATAGCTGCAGTCCCAACATGTTTCAGAGATATGGCTCCCTTATCAACCTCATCTCTGAGCCAATAAAAGCGCAAATCCAGGTGCTTCATCCTGCCATGATGTTCAGGATTCTTAGCAACAGCAAGGGCAGATGCACTATCAAGCAACAGGGTGGATGAGCCTGAGACAGGGTATCCCATCTCCTGGAACAGGTTGCGCAACCAGAGGATCTCTTGACCAGCAGATGTGGCAGCAACATATTCTGCCTCTGTGGTAGAGAGTGCAACAATCCCCTGCAGTCTGCTGGACCAGCTAATAGCTCCAGTGCCCATCTTCACCACATAGCCCCCAGTAGACCTGCCATTGTCAGGATTGCCTGCATGGTCTGCATCACTGAATGTAGTGAACAGCTCAGGTGAACTAGGATCTGGTGCATAGGTAAGCTTCAGATCCATAGTCCCTTTCAGGTAGCGAAACAGGTGCTTCACTGCCTTCCAATGAGCCAGACCAGGGTTCTTACTAAACCTTGCAAGAACACCCACTGCATAGGCAATATCTGGACAAGTGGCAACAGCCAGGTACATGAGGGAGCCCACAGCCTGGAGGTATGGCACAGAGCACATCTCCTCAGTCTCCTCAGGTGTGGTGGGTGACATAGAGGCACTGAGCTTGGTCCCAGGGTCTAGGGGAGTTGAGACAGGTGTGCACTCAGACAGTCCAAAGCGTTCAAGCAGGGTATGGATGTATTGGTTTTGGGAGAGTGTAATGGAGTGCTTGGGGCGGTCTCTGGATATTTCCACACCCTGTTGGAATTGGGTTATCTCACCCATCAATCAGATAAGTGTTTAGTCAATTCTCTTTAGTCATCAGTCTGGGCCCCTTAGTAATACAGTCACATGATTACTTTGAGGTACTAACGCCATTGGTAGTTATTATTAGCTATCACATGACCACAGTAGTATATAAGTAGCTCACCAGATGTAGTAGATACCCATCTGGTTATCCAGTTTTGTGCCCCAGTTTACCACTGCCGCTACCGACTCGACTTCGCTCATCGTCACCGTTGTCGTCCTTCGATAGGATCCTCACCGATCAGCACACCGACAACCAGATTCTTCTAACATAACCAGATACCAACCTGTGCGCCTCCTCAATAATGTCTTCGTCCCCATCGACCGACACGACCCGAAGCCGGCCACAAGAACTGGACAACCTACTTTCCACACGCCTGACCAACACCCCCTCTGCTATCATCGTCTGGGTTATTTCACTGATCACCACATGGCGCACGTCAGTAAACTCACTCTTCGCATCGGTACTCGAGCGCCTCACTCAGCTTGAGCGGCATATGGACGACACAAATGCCCTACTCGACGAACTCAATACGAATATGTCCGACACCCGCACCCGCCTCGTCGCTGCTGCCCGTGCCAGCGTCGCAGCTCCCTCTACAGGTCGAGCCACCCGAGGCACCTCTACCGCACCTGGGCGCTACGCCAAGTGTGACAAGTGCCATGCTCGCGGTCATACGGCATCCGATTGCCGCACCACTGACCCCTCCGCCGTCCGACGCCGCATCGCACAGAACAAGAAGCGACGGGCTCAGCGCCCCATCGAGGCGCCACCCCCTGCCGCCCCTTACTTCCCGCCGCCGCTTGGACCAGCCCCCTACTATTATCCACTGCCGCCACTCTATGCCGCCTCCACAACCATTGCCGCCGAGGCCACCGAATTGCGCCGCCAGGATTGCACAATCCAATCGAGACCGCTGCCGTGCCTGCACGCCTGCTGTCACCACCGCTCCTGCCTGAAGACTGATCGATGGATTCGATTACGGGGGAGTGTTGGAATTGGGTTATCTCACCCATCGATCAGATAAGCGTTTAGTCAATTCTCTTTAGTCATCAGTCCGGGCCCCTTAGTAATACAGTCATGTGATTACTTTGAGGTACTAACGCCATTGGTAGTTATTATTAGCTATCACATGACCACAGTAGTATATAAGTAGCTCACCAGATGTAGTAGATACCCATCTGGTTATCCAGTTTTGTGCCCCGATTTACCACTGCCGCTACCGACTCGACTTCGCTCATCGTCACCGTCATCGTCCTTCGATAGGATCCTCACCGATCAGCACACTGACAACCAGATTCTTCTAACACACCCAGCAGCCATGAGGTAGGTCCTAGATCTCGAAGCTTGAAGTGCTTCCTAAGACCAGACTTAATCTCCTCAATGGTCTCCATAGACTTAGCAGCAATGGTCATGTCATCTATAAAGACTGGGACAATGACCCTTGCATCTCCCTGCTGGTACACCCAGATGCTGTGCTCACAAGTGATCCTCTTGAAGCCCATGCTTTCAAGGACCTGATTGAGCTTCTGGTGCCAGCATCTCCCAGCCTGCTTTAAGCCATAGATAGACTTCTTGAGATGCCACACCCAGTCTTTGCCCTTCTCCACAAAGCCCTCTGGCTGATGCATGAAGACATCCTCCTTGAGATCTCCATTCAAGAATGCAGAGGAGATATCAACATTCTCAAGGTGGAGGTCCTTAAAAGCAGCCAGTGCTAGAATGGCTCTGAGAGCAGCCCATTTGGGAGTGGGAGCAAAGGTTTCAGTGAAATCGAAGCCTGGGCGCTGAGAGAAGCCCTTGGCAACTACACGACCTTTGTAGCGCTCCACAGACCCATCTGCATTTCTCTTGACCTTGAACACCCATCGGCTGCCTATAGCCTTTTGCCCTGGGGGCAGCTTAACAAGCTCAAAGGTCCCATTGTCCACCAAGGCCTGGATTTCATCTACAGCAGCCTTGTGCCACAGATTTCTCTCCTCTGCAGTTCTCTGCATAGCCTCATGGTAAGAACTAGGCTCTCCATCATGTGAAGCAGTTTTGAATGCATGCTCAACAGACTGGAGTGCAAACTCCCAAGCCTGATCCATGGTAAGGAAATCATGTGTCTGATCATGCATAAGATACTGGAGACCAGTCATGACCAGATCAGCATGCTCCTGTTCAGAGACCATGGGAGCAGTGAGCAGAAGCTCATCATCACTGCTAGCAGGAGAAGGAGAAGGTAGCTGAGGAGGAGGAGTGGGAGACTTCTGATGACCATGGAGTACATTCTCATTGAGAGAGCCCTTAGGACAAGCCATTCTGGGTGGATTCAAGCGTCTTGAGGGTGCAGAAGCTAGGGCAGGAGCTGGCTCAATAGGCACAGTAGCAGAACCATCATTCTGAGCAGCCATGGGCACTGGTGGAGGTGGTACATCATAGTCCTGCTCATCCTCATCATCCCCTTGATGGAGCACCACCACAGACTTAGGAGAGGGTGGGCCAACCACAGGAGGGAGGGAATCAGAGGCAAGCTGAATAGGACCAGAGTAAGTGCCAGGGAAACATCGTTCATCAAAGGCTGCATGGCAACTGATGATGATCTGCTTGCTGACAGGATCCCAGAACTTCCATGCTTTGACACCTTCAGGGTAGCCAACAAAGATGCATTTCTTGGAGTGAGGTTGCAAAGCTTTCCTCTTTTCTTTGTGCACCAGCACATAGGCCAGGCAACCAAAGATTCTGAAATGCGATATGTCTGGCTTCTTCCCTGTCCAAATATGGTAAGGGGTGTCCCCCTGAAGGGCAGCAGATGGAGTCCTGTTCCTGGTGTGCACATAGGCTGCAACAGCAAGGGGCCAGAAGGAGGGAGGGAGTTTGGCCTGAACCAGGAGTGCAGTGGTGGAGGCAGCAATGTCTCTATTTGACTGCTCTGCAACTCCATTCTGGTGAGGCTCATTAGGCTCAGTGTGCTGATGCATAATACCATGGTCTGTGCAGAACTCATTGAACTCCTTGGAGATATACTCCCCTCCTTTGTCATCCCTGGACATCTTGATGTGGCAATCAAGCTGGTTCTCCACCAATGCCTTGTACTGCTTGAAGGCATTGAGAGCCTCACTTTTGCGCCTCAGGAAAGCAACAATCAGGTATCTGGACTTGTCATCAATGAAGGTCTGCCAATAGCGATACCCCTCCCTGCTAGCTACAGGAAGAGGGCCCTTCACATCAGAGTGAACAAGTCCAAGAAGCCTGGACTGCCTGGATGTGGCAGTCTTGGGAATGTCATGACGATGTTGCTTCCCAAGGATGCAAGGCTCACAGATTGGGTCAGGGGCACTCTGAGAGTGGATAGTCATCCCTGAGACAATCTTGTGGAGGTGCATAAGCTTGAGGTCAGCAATGTTAAGATGAGAACATCGCTGATGCCACAGAGAGAGGTCCATGGGACAGGTGCTGGCAGCCTTGGCACTTTCTGCTTGGTTGGGCACTATGGCATGACCATCAAGGTACCCAACATTATGCATGTTGACTGTGGCTGTAAAAGCCATCTGACCACCATGAAAGAAAGAGACTAGATTTTTCTCTATGGACACAGAGTATCCCTTTGATCTATTAAGGTGGAACAGAGACAGCAAATTGCTGCCCAAGTCTGGTACATGCAAACAATCATGGAACACAACAGGGCACATCTTTATCCCATTCACAACAGGCTGGAATTCAACTGATCCCAAACCTGCAGAGTAGACAATAGAGTGGTCAGCAAGTTGAATTGCAACCACATGTGGGATGTATGAACGAAACCAATGATGATGGGGGGTCATGTGTGATGTGGCACCTGTGTCAGTATTCCATTGATTGCAAGCAGGAGATTTCAGCCAAAGAGCATGATTAGAGGAAGTGAGAGCACTTGCATGGCCAGCAAACTCAACACAGGCAGAATTGCCTTGTTGTACAGGAGTGTCCTGAGTTGCTTCTCTGGCAATTTGCTGCCTGGGTCTGTCCTTCTTGCCCTTTTTCCTCCTCTCTGCAACCTCCTGTTTGGCCTGCACAGAAGCAGATTGCTTTCTGAAGCAGTTGTCCTCAGCATGGCCAGGAATGCCACAGAAGAGGCAGGACAGGTGGGAAGCTGGTTTCTGCAAAGCAGAGGCAGGCATGGCAAGGGCAGGATTGGCAAGGCCATGGGCAAGACATTGGCTCTCTTCATTTTGAAAGGCAGACTGGAGCTTGGCAAGGTCCAGGGAGTCAATAAGAAGCAAGGATGATGCAAAGTTGTTGTACTCTGCAGGCAAAGCTCTGATGAGAGTCATACAGAGCAGCTCCTGGTCCAAGTCTGCAAGGGTGAATGTGGAAGGTCTAAGTGCCTTAACATCCTGGAGTGCCTTATCTGCCCTAGCCATGAGAGAAGGTAAACTCTCATTCTCTTCTTTTCTGATGTTGAAGAGGGCATCATAGGCATTGAAACGGGCTCCAGGATGTTTTTGGAGGTGCACAGACTCTAGCTTTTTCCACATGGCAACAGGGTCACCCTTGAGATCCTTAACATGGACCTTCTGACTATCCTCTAAACCGAGCCAGATCTCCCCAGAAGCCCTAGCAGACTTCCTTCTCCAATCACTCAGCTCCTTCTTCTCCTCTAAAGAGGGTGTGGTAGGGTCCACAAGGCTTGGCTGCACACAAGAGCCATCCACATACTCCCACAATTCCTTGGTGCTGAGATAGGCTTCCATATTGTCAGCCCATTGTCCCCAGTTGGTGTTGTTAAGACAGGGGAAGGTGTTTTTGTTGTCAGAAGACATGATGGTTGTCATAGATGGTGGTAGGAAATGAAAAATGGGTGAAAAAAGCGAAATATGTGGGTATGGGAGCACGTGGACAGGTTCCTGGTACTACAAGGTCGAACGTCAGGCCTGGTTTCTAATCAAACACCAGTCCACTCTCAGATTGACGAAATCGGTGTTAGCAGTGGTAGTTGATAGTGGAGCAACTTCCAAATGGAAGGGGAGGCAACTGTAAACCAACCAGCCCAATCTCCCTACACACTGCGTACAGAGAGAGGTGCAAAGGCAACCGGGGTAACACTCAAAACGAGGCCCGGGGAGGTAGCACTTCACTGTATGTCACCTTGTTCTAGTCGCTCTTCAGTAGACCAATGTCCAACTGTACTAACAGTTAAACCCAACAGAAGATGACGGAAGGATGAATTGGGTGTTACCCAGAAGCAGAGTTGAATGACCAGCAGAGAGAGGCGGTCGATGGGGTGAATTTTGCGCACGCGATATGGATCGTCTTCACCGTCCAGGTACCAGGAAGGTAGACCAGAAATTCGGTCGATGAGGCGATTCTTGCGCGCACGATAGCGGTCGAAGGGGACGCGATAACCTTGTACAAAGATGTGGCATGGTAGAACAGCTTCTTGCAAAGAGAATGAGCCCTAGGCGAACCGATGGCGATGGGAAATGAGCAGGATATGCTCAAAATGCTGAAGGGTCCAAAATAGAGGTTGGAAAGTCGAAAAAAGCGAATAACTCCGGAACGGTAGGTCGGATGAATTCAGGGATAATATGAGCTGAAGGAGCTCGTCGAGGCGCACCAGAATGCTGCGGGAAACGTCCGCAGCAGCGCAGTGGATAGTGGGATATAAGGGATTTTGTCGAAATGGCGAAAATCGATGTAGAGCGCGAACGGCTGGTCGGATCGAGATGTCGAAGGGAGCGGAATTGTTCTTCCAGACAAGGCGAGTGCGGCGAATACAAATAGTAGTGGGGTTTACTTCGTAGAAGTCGAGATATCGCACCAAAAAGTACCCCTACACCGAAAAGTGGTTGATCCAAGTGATCTAAAGTGATCCAGGAGGTCCAGGTGGGTGAATATGGGGTTTTTGAGGGTGCAGAACCGATTGGTGAGGTCAGATAATTGATCAGAGTGGCCTAGAAGCCGGGTCTCATAATCTGAGAAGGCCAGATAGGCCAAAACCTCGAGATGGTGCCCAGGGAGGGTCACCAGAAGCTAACAAAGTGTTAGCTGGGCCAGAGGCACTCAGTAAGAGGTGTATTCAAGGCATAGGAATGTACAAAACATGACATACCTGGGCCAGAGGCACTCAGTAAGAGATAACTCTACTGATTGCCTCTGACACAGGTCTTCAGCCGCTTTTTGGCCAAATAGAGGTAAACAATGTCCAGAATAGGTATCTATTATGTAAACAGAGTTCCTCATCATCACAGAACTCAACACCCATTTGGGAGTGGGAGCAAAGGTTTCAGTGAAATCGAAGCCTGGGCACTGAGAGAAGCCCTTGGCAACTACACAACCTTTGTAGTGCTCCACAGACCCATCTGCATTCCTCTTGACCTTGAACACCCATCGGCTGCCTATAGCTTTTTGCCCTGGGGGCAGCTTAACAAGCTCAAAAGTCCCATTGTCCACCAAGGCCTGGATTTCATCCACAGCAGCCTTGTGCCACAGAGTTCTCTCCTCTGCAGTTCTCTGCATAGCCTCATGGTAAGAACTAGGCTCTCCATCATGTGAAGTGTTGGAATGGGATCTCAACCATCGATAAGATAAGCGCTTATCAAATTCTCTTTAGTCATGCACCAGGCCTCCTTAGTAATAAACATCATGTGATTATGTAGAGGTACTTACGCCATTGGTAGCTATAATTAGCTATCACATGACGAAGTAGTATATAAGTAGTTGACCAGATGTAGTAGATAGTCATCTGGTTATCCAGTATTGTGCCCCGGTCTACCACTGCCGCTACCGACTCGACCTCGCTCCTCATCGTTGCCGACGTCGTCTCTCAATAGGATCCTCACCGATCAGCATACTGATAACCAGTTTCTTTAACATAACCAGATCACCACCTGTGCGCCTCCTCGACAATGTCTTCGTCTTCATCGACTGGCATGACCCGAAGTGGGCCACAAGAACTGGATACTCTACTGTCGCAACGCCCCACCAGCACTCCCTCCGCCGTCATCGGCTGGGTCATTCAGCTGATCACAGTCTGGCGCGCATCAGTTAACTCTCTATTCGCATCAATCCTCAAGCGACTCACTCATCCATTCAGCTGATCACAGTCTGGCGCGCATCAGTTAACTCTCTATTCGCATCAATCCTCAAGCGACTCACTCATCTTGAGCGACGCATGGACGATGTCAACTCCCTCCTTGACGAACTTGATATGAATATGTCTGACACCCGCACCCGCCTTGTCGACGCTGAGACAACCATCGCCGCCACCCCCTCTACAGGTCGAGCAACCCAAGGCACCCCCACACCCGGTTGATACACCAAGTGTGAGAAATGCCACGCTCACAGTCATACGGCACCCGATTGCCGCACCGCTGACCCCTCCGCCATCCGACGCCGCATCGCGCAGAACAAGAAGCGACGGGCTCAGCGCCCCTTCGAGGCGCCTCCCCCTGCCGCCCCTTACTTCCCACCGCCACTTGGACCAGTGCCATACTATTATCCACCGCTGCCGCTCTATGCCGCCTCCACGATGATCGCTGCCGAGGCCACCGAACTGTGCCGCCGGATTGCGCAATCTAACCGAGACCGCCGCCGTGCCCACACACCAGCTGTCGCCACTGCTCCCGCCTGAAGCGTTATCAATGGATTCAATCACGGGGGAGTGTTGGAATGGGATCTCAACCATCGATAAGATAAGCACTTATCAAATTCTCTTTAGTCATGCACCAGGCCTCCTTAGTAATAAATGTCATGTGATTATGTAGAGGTACTTACACCTTTGGTAGCTATAATTAGCTATCACATGATGAAGTAGTATATAAGTAGTTGACCAGATGTAGTAGATAGTCATCTGGTTATCCAGTATTGTGCCCCGGTCTACCACTGCCGCTACCGACTCAACCTCGCTCCTTATCATTGCCAACGTCGTCTCTCAATAGGATCCTCACTGATCAGCATACCGATAACCAGTTTCTTTAACATGAAGCAGTTTTGAATGCATGCTCAACAGACTGGAGTGCAAAATCCCAAGCTTGATCCATGGTAAGGAAATCATGTGTCTGATCATGCATAAGATACTGGAGACCAGTCATGACCAGATCAGCATGCTCCTGTTCAGAGACCATGGGAGCAGTGAGCAGGAGCTCATCATCACTGCTAGCAGGAGAAGGAGAAGGTAGCTGAGGAGGAGGAGTGGGAGACTTCTGATGACCATGGAGGACATTCTCATTGAGGGAGCCCTTAGGACGAGCCATTCTGGGTGGATTCAAGTGTCTTGAGGGTGCAGGAGCTGGTTCAATAGGCACAGTAGCAGAACCATCATTCTGAGCAGCCATGGGCACTGGTGGAGGTGGTACATCATAGTCCTGCTCATCCTCATCACCCCCTTGATGGAGCACCACCACAGACTTAGGAGAGGGTGGGCCAACCACAGGAGGGAGGGAATCAGAGGCAAGCTGAATGGGACCAGAGTAAGTGCCAGGGAAACATCGTTCATCAAAGGCTGCATGGCAACTGATGATGATCTGCTTGCTGACAGGATCCCAGAACTTCCATGCTTTGACACCTTCAGGGTAGCCAACAAAGATGCATTTCTTGGAGTGAGGTTGCAAAGCTTTCCTCTTTTCTTTGTGCACCAGCACATAGGCCAGGCAACCAAAGATTCTGAAATGCGATATGTCTGGCTTCTTCCCTGTCCAAATATGGTAAGGGGTGTCCCCCTGAAGGGCAGCAGATGGAGTCCTGTTCCTGGTGTGCACATAGGCTGCAACAGCAAGGGGCCAGAAGGAGGGAGGGAGTTTGGCCTGAACCAGGAGTGCAGTGGTGGAGGCAGCAATGTCTCTATTTGACTGCTCTGCAACTCCATTCTGGTGAGGCTCATTAGGCTCAGTGTGCTGATGCATAATACCATGGTCTGTGCAGAACTCATTGAACTCCTTGGAGATATACTCCCCTCCTTTGTCATCCCTGGACATCTTGATGTGGCAATCAAGCTGGTTCTCCACCAATGCCTTGTACTGCTTGAAGGCATTGAGAGCCTCACTTTTGCGCCTCAGGAAAGCAACAATCAGGTATCTGGACTTGTCATCAATGAAGGTCTGCCAATAGTGATACCCCTCTCTGCTAGCTACAGGAAGAGGGCCCTTCACATCAGAGTGAACAAGTCCAAGAAGCCTGGACTGCCTGGATGTGGCAGTCTTGGGAATGTCATGATGATGTTGCTTCCCAAGGATGCAAGGCTCACAGATTGGGTCAGGGGCACTCTGAGAGTGGATAGTCATCCCTGAGACAATCTTGTGGAGGTGCATAAGCTTGAGGTCAGCAATGTTAAGATGAGAACATCGCTGATGCCACAGAGAGAGGTCCATGGGACAGGTGCTGGCAGCCTTGGCACTTTCTGCTTGGTTGGGCACTATGGCATGACCATCAAGGTACCCAACATTATGCATGTTGACTGTGGCTGTAAAAGCCATCTGACCACCATGAAAGAAAGAGACTAGATTTTTCTCTATGGACACAGAGTATCCCTTTGATCTAGTAAGGTGGAACAGAGACAGCAAATTGCTGCCCAAGTCTGGTACATGCAAACAATCATGGAACACAACAGGGCACATCTTTATCCCATTCACAACAGGCTGGAATTCAACTGATCCCAAACCTGCAGAGTAGACAATAGAGTGGTCAGCAAGTTGAATTGCAACCACATGTGGGATGTATGAATGAAACCAATGATGATGGGGGGTCATGTGTGATGTGGCACCTGTGTCAGTATTCCATTGATTGCAAGCAGGAGATTTCAGCCAAAGAGCATGATTAGAGGAAGTGAGAGCACTTGCATGGCCAGCAAATTCAACATGGGCTGAGTTGCCCTGTTGCACAGGGGTATCCTGAGTTGCTTCTTTGGCAACATGTTGCTTAGGCAATCCTTTCTTGCCCTTCCCTTTTGCACTCTGCTGTCCCCTTCCTGTCACCTGTGCTTTAGCTAGCTCTGAAGCCTGCCGCTTTCTGAAACAGGTGTCCTCAGCATGGCCAGGAATGCCACAGAAGAGGCAGGACAAGTGGGAAGCTGGCTTCTGCAAAGCAGAGGCAGGCATGGCAAGGGCAGGATTGGCAAGGCCGCAGGCAAGACGTTGGCTCTCCTCATTCTGAAAGGCAGACTGGAGCTTGGCAAGGTCCAGGGAGTCAATAAGGAGCAAGGATGATGCAAAGTTGTTGTACTCTGCAGGCAAAGCTCTGATGAGAGTCATACAGAGCAGCTCCTGGTCCAAGTCTGCAAGGGTGAATGTGGAAGGTCTAAGTGCCTTAACATCCTGGAGTGCCTTATCTGCCCTGGCCATGAGAGAAGGTAAACTCTCATTCTCTTCTTTTCTGATGTTGAAAAGGGCATCATAGGCATTGAAACGGGCTCCAGGATGTTTTTGGAGGTGCACAGACTCCAGCTTTTTCCACATGGCAACAGGGTCACCCTTGAGATCCTTAACATGGACCTTCTGACTATCCTCTAAACCAAGCCAGATCTCCCCAGAAGCCCTAGCAGACTTCCTTCTCCAATCACTCAGCTCCTTCTTCTCCTCTAAAGAGGGTGTGGTAGGGTCCACAAGGCTTGGCTGCACACAAGAGCCATCCACATACTCCCACAATTCCTTGGTGCTGAGATAGGCTTCCATATTGTCAGCCCATTGTCCCCAGTTGGTGTTGTTAAGACAGGGGAAGGTGTTTTTGTTGTCAGAAGACATGATGGTGATAGATGGTGGTAGGAAATGAAAAATGGGTGAAAAAAGCGAAATATGTGGGTATGGGAGCACTGTTAGGGCCTGTCCCATCTTGATAGTAGTGCCGGAGATCGACTTGTTGGTGACCTATGCTGGAAACTCACTAAGACCAATCAACTGTTGAGCACAGTCGAGAATGCTCAGTCCCGGAAGGTCGCGAAGACATCTGAGAAGATGTAAGAGTGAAGAAAGACAAGTATAGAAGAGGAAGACGTCATTGGGGAGGTTGCGAAGTCGGTAGACGAAGTGTAGAGCAGGAAATTGACGAGGAGAGGGAGATGGGTAATGCTGAGAGGGTCGCGAAGTTGACCGACGAAGCGTGAAGGAGAGAATAGATGAGGTGGGGGAAACTGGTAATGCTGAGAAGGTCGCGAGATCGACCGATGAAGCGTGAGAAAGGAAAAGGACGAAGTGAAAGAAATAGATGATGATAGAAGGGTCGCGGGTAGTCGTGACAGTGTTGAGAAGTGTGTCGGTGAAGGCGATGACTTTGCCAACCGACGGGAGAACCTATAGGGTTTGGAGATCAGTACCAAGATGAATAAGAGAGGATACTTAGATCGCGCGAGGTGTAGGAGCGCAGAGGGCGAGTTAGAACAGAGTAGAGTGTGTCTTGGCGATCTTGTGGTCACCAAGAGAGACAAGACCTATCAATCGCGGTGGTTCCAAGCTCAAAGGGCGTACTAGCCTCAAGCTTAAACCAATGTGCGTCAATATCAAGTCTAGAGTACCATAAGTACATGCGAGACCTTATATATATGTACGTGCAGGGAGTATAACGAGAAAGGGAAAGTACAGAGAGCGCCAGGCGACAAGACTATAGTAGTACGGGGTATAACTAGTCGTAGAGTGACCGTGCGCATGTTCTACTAAGATCGCGAGGGGTAAACTAAGCATAGGTAAGGTCGTGACCTAACTAAATAAGCGTATGTGTAACTATGACTGGGCAGAGGGGCTTGGTCCAGGGCTAACGCAGTTATAGACGACTGAGAAGAAGAAGGGAGAACATAATTTGAAAGGATACACAGCTTGACCGCCAGTGGCGCATTTCATCGTTAAGGTCGTGCGGTCAGGTGAGTGGTCATGTGGATGGCGCTGGTGAGGCAGGTGACCTTGGGCAGTCTTTGGGCGGTATGTCATGTGAGTAACGCTGGTAACGCGAGTAACGCGAGTAGCGCCGGTGTGCCGTGCGGCAAGTCACGTGCCGCTGCAGGAGTTGTGTAAGAGCGTGTTGAGCATCGAATAGTGGGTTTGGCGGTGAGTATGCGTAAGGTGAGGTGGCGGGAGGTGACGCGAGTATGGTGGTATGATCGCGAGTGTCGTGAGGAAATGATGGAGGCCTGAGAGGTGTTCGGAAGTTGATAGCGGGTTTCGGAAGAATGTAGGGGGGTTCGTGAGGTGGTAGGGGAACGTCGGGAGGTCCATGAGTGGTGATAGAGTTGTTAGGTTGAGGAAAAATGGATGGGTCCTGACATTACCCCCCCTTCAAGCCTCGAGCCCTGCGAGAGTGGAGGTCATGTGACTGTTAGTCAGCACGATGTTTGTTGATCAGGTCACGACACCCGAAATTTTCCTCTAAGTTCAACCATCATGGTCTCCTCCAACATCCTCAAACGCACTGGAACCCAACTCGAACACGAAATGCGCGAATACGAGGAGTTCGAAAGGGGTGAGGCTAGCCACGACAAAGAGGCGCTGGCTGAGATGTTGGCCCACCAAAAGGCCGAACAAGAGCGATGTGCGCATCTTCGCAAAGAAACCGTGGGGCGTGAAAAGAAGAAGGGCAAGGTTGCGGGCTCTAGCGAAACGAGGAGCAACGTCGCGGGCCCAAGTCGGGCAGAAGAAAATGTTGCAGGCCCTAGCGGAATAAGGGGCGAAGTCGCGGGCGGGGCTGACCCATCGCCCGCGGAATTTCTGAAAGCTTGGAAGAAAATCGGGTCAGTGAAGGAGAATAAGGAGTGGAACGAGAGGGAGCGCAAGGTGCGTAATAGTATTTCTCGTTCCACTTGTCCCTTCTAATTGTTAAAACACAGGACTGCGACAATTGTGTTGCAAAGGGCCGGCAGTGTGTGCGTAGCACTGCCGGCAAGTGTCGCCAGTGCGCAGAGGACCATGGCAAATGTTCCTGGGTCCAAGAATTTCGGCGATGGCGCATCAAAAATGAATACGGTTGGGATGACACACGGGTCGACGAGGCGCTGAAGCGCGCCGAAGGGTCGGAAATGCTGGGGGTGGCAACTCCGAAGGTCGCAAGTCAAGTGGGGGCAGGGTATGCTACCCTGTCCGTCCCGGGGACTCCTACCCGGCCGATTCGCAGGAAACGAACCAGGGCTCGGTTGCAGTCCCCGACACCCAGTCCATCGACAAAAAGGCGAGTCGCGAAACCGGTGTCATCGAGGGAGTTGGTGGAGGAGGGAGGGAAGGTCGCGGGGATCTTGGTCCCAAGGGCCGATCTCGAGAGGGAGCTCGCGACGCTCCGTCAGCAAGTCGCGGAACCCACGCAGAAGATTGCGTGGGTATACAAGTCGCATTGGGAGATGGAGTTGGATGCAGAGCTGGCGGTAGCGAAGCGCGAGTTGGTAGCATTGCGGAGGGGTGACAAAGGTAAGTGTCCAATGCTCCCTGGCTTTTCGTGTTTTTACTGAATTTGCATGTTGGCAGGGAAAGGGAGGGAGGAGGTGGATGCAGAGATTGCAAAATTGAGGGCACAGATAGTGGAGGTGGAGAGGGATTTCGAGGTGCTTGAGGGTGACTGGGAAGGTAAGTATTCACTTGTTTTACTGTGTCACAAAGTAATTTCCTTGTTTCCTCAGACCAGGAGACCAAATTGAGGGACTCGCGTCGCGAAGTAAAGGATTTGAAGAAGGAGAAAGAAGGTAAGTCAACTCTCGCAAGTGTGAAATAAGCTAATTTGCCCGTAGAGTGGTTGGCGTCGATGGGAAAGACTCGCAAAGGATTTGAGGAAGTAAAGGGGGTAATCGCGACGGTGAAAAAGGAATAGGCCGGTAAGTCGTAATTTCACCTCGTGACGTTCTAACTGATTCTCCTGTTTATCTAGATCAAAGGATTGAACTGGAGGAGCTTCAGCGTAGGCTTGCGGAGGCGGAGGAGTCAGAACACAGTAAGTTCTACAGTCGCGAGTATAAAACGAACTAATTCGTGTCTTTTTTATAGGATTGTTCACGACTGTAGGGAAGATGGAGGGGGAGTTATCGGCGTCGAGGGAGCAGGAACGAGGTAAGTCATCGCAGATTTCGTATTCTTGACGATGGGCTGATGGTTTGTTTCTAGAATTGCGCAGTCGGTGCGCGACGATGGTCGGCGAGCTCCGCGAGGCTCGATTTCGAGGACGATGAGGCCTCGAAACGGTCTTCTTTGCCTACGAAGACCTCTTGCTGAAGTCGCCTCAAGAGCTCCCGCCATGGGTGGAGAAATGGGCGGAGCAGGAGCAGCGTCGCGTGCGGAGGGAACTATTGGATCTCCCGAGGGTGGACCAGTGGGGTGTGGAGTTGAAGGGTCCCGTGGTTGGAAAGGAGGATAAGGGGGGAGAGGAAGAAGAAGTCGCGAGTGTGGAAGGTGGGGATGGGGTAGAAGGGTTGCGAAAGGGGAAGGAAAAAGCTCGCAACCAGTAGATAGATTTTTTCTTTGTTGTATTTTTATCGTGTATATATATTACTGTGAAATTCGAAGTGAGAAAACGAAGATGAAAGGCAAAAATAAGGTGAGGAAAAATTATTGAGTTGCGCGGGTTGTGCGAGGCTTGTCTGGGTAGGTCGTGTGAAAAATTATTGAGTTGCGCGGGTTGCGCGAGGCTTGTCTGGGTAGGTCACATGGAGATCTTTGGGGAGTTCCTTTGATCCAGAAAGTGATTCTATGGGTTCCCAGGTGTCGTCCTCGGGTCCGTAACCTTCCCAACGTACGAGGTAGAGCACTTTCCTACCCCTCCTTCGAGAATGTAGTATATCGGTGACTTCGTAGTGTTGTTCGCCATCGACCTCGATAGGGGGCGGGGGTTGCTGTTGTTGCTGGGGGAAAGTGTCATCGTAAACCTTCTCAAGTAACGAAATGTGGAAAACGTCGTGAATTTCTTGCATCAATTTCGGTAACTGGAGATGATATGCGTGAGTCGAAACTTTCGCGAGTATGGGGAAAGGTCCGGCTCGTTTCGAGTCCAGTTTCTTCATTGGTCTCTTCGTCTTCACATTCTGCAAATCTAACCACACTCTTGTTCCTTCCTTCCAATCCGGTGTAGTCTCTCTCTTTGGGTCCGCAAAGTGCGAGTAGGCCTCATTCGCGGCCTTGAGTTGGTCTCGTAGATGCTGGTGAAGCGTCTTGAGATCGGTTGCGACCATATGAGCTTCGTGCGTGGGTACATCATTCGAGAGAAATCGTGAGTCTAGGGTGGTATCCCTTGTTCGCAAAGAACGGGGAGACACCAGTCGCACTATGAGGGGTGTTATTGTATACGAACTCGGCGAGCGGGAGTTGGTAATTCCAGTCGTCTTGCTGGTAGTTCGTATATATTCGGATATATTGCTCTAGAACCTGGTTGACTCGTTCTGTTTGTCCGTCGGTCTCGGGATGGTAAGCTGTGGAGAGATTTGAAGTAATATCCAAAGCTTGGCATAACGAAGACCAAAACTTAGAAACAAATAATCTTCCTCTATCCGACACTATATCTGTGGGTAGCCCATGCTTTGAAAAGACATAGGTGACGAAATGCTGGGCTAATTCTTTCGCAGTGTCGGTAGCATTGGTAGAGATGAAAATCGCTTGTTTCGTAAGTCGACAGACAACGACAAGGATCGAGTCAAAGGTCGCGGAGAGAGGGAGGGCTTCGATATGGTCCATCGAAATCGAAGACCAAGGTCGCTCGCCTATGGGCAAGGGCTTGAGGAGTCCGTAGGGTTTGTGTCGGACGGGTTTTGCCCTTGCGCAGGTGTGACAACCACAGACGTAGATGGTTACGTCCTTTTGGAGTCCTGGCCAGAAAAACAACCTATTTATTAGTTGGGTTGTCTTCCTTATACCTGGATGTCCTCGTAGTTTGTGGTCGTGGTTGGAGCATAGGATATCGAATTGGAGAGAATCGTGGTCGGGGACATATATTTTGCCATTTCGAAGTAATAGTGAACCGTCGGGCGAGAGCGAGAATGCTTTGTCGCGACCTTGTGAAGCACCCTGTGCTTTCTTGGAGAAGTAGGAGTCGCGAGGGGCATGTCGAATTCACGAAATCAGGGCTTCTTCGTTGAGAATGACAGCTGCTTGAAGTAATTCCGGTGGTATCGCAACCTTGTTATTTTGTGCGTTGGTCGCGAGTTGGTCAGATTTCTTCGGGTAGACGTCAGGTCATCGTGTGAGGGCATCTGGCTTCGCGCCTAGCTTTCCTGCTCGATAATGAATGATATAATCGAAACTAGAAAGGTACTCTGCCCAGCGGGCTTGTCGACGGCTGAGTTGCTTCGTGGTGGTAAAATATCGCAGGTTGTTGTGGTCCGAAAACACCTGAATTTGGTGTCGCGCGCCTTCGAGGTACGCTCTCCATTGCTTGAACGCATCGTGTATCGCGAGGAGCTCTTTGTCATAAATGTCATAGTTGAGCTCTGCGGCGATCATTGTACATGCGTGGAAAGCGATGGGACGTAGCTCGTTAGTCGCGGGATCGGTTTGAGAGAGAATGGCCGCTATTGCGTAGTCAGAAGCGTCGCATTTGAGGGTAATGGGGTGATCGGGGTCATAGTGCCAGAGGACAGGAGCTTCGGTAAAGGCTTGTTTGAGGATATTGAAGACTTCTTGGCATTGTGGGCTCCACTTCCAAGGCATATCCTTGCGGAGGAGTCGCGTAAGTGGAATAACGATGCTGGAATAGTTATCTATGAATCTTCGATAGAAATTAGCAAAGCCTAGAAAGCTCTGAAGGTCGCGGATCTTCGTGGGTACGGGCCAACTTAGAATGGCCTGTATTTTTGAAGGATCCATGGCAATTCCATCGGGGGACACTATAACTCCAAGGTATTCGACCGTTGTGGTGTGGAAATCACACTTCTCGGGTTGCGTGTGTAAGTCTGCCTTGTGTAGACATCGTAGGACCTCTCGGACATGGTTGTGATGCTGTTCGAGGTTGTCCAAGTAGATTAAGATGTCATTGAGGTAGACTACTACGTTGACGTCAACCAGATCGTGAAAGATATCGTTCATAAGGTGCTGAAAGGTCGCAGGTGCATTCGTGAGTCCAAAAGGCATGACAAGATATTCGAACGCACCGTAGCAAGTGCGGAACGCAGTTTTCCACTCATCTCCTTCAGCTATCCTCACATTGTTATACCCAACACGGAGGTTGATCTTCGAGTAGATTTTGGCTGAGCATAATTGGTCGACGAGGGTCTCAATTCGAGGAATGGGGTAGCAGTTTTTGCGGGTGATCTTGTTGAGACCTCGATAGTCGACGCAGAGGCGAAGGCCTCCATCTTTCTTTTTCGCAAAGAGTACCGGTGCACCTGCGGGGGATTTTGATGGCCGAATGAAGCCTTTGTCCAACATGTCGTCCAAATAATCTTTCAACGTCTTTAACTCCACTTCTGACATGTTGTACAGCTTCCCGTGAGGAGGTGTTTCGCCTTCCTCAAGTTCAATTCGGTGGTTGTAGTCGCGGTGCAGAGGTAATTCCCAGGCTAGATCTTCAGAAAAGATGTCCAGGAAGTCGTGATACTTGTGCAGGACTGTTTCTTCGGGTTTCGGAGGGGGTTGAGTGGTCGCGGAACTCGCGAGTATGGATTCGTCGTCATAGGGGTTGCTCGTGGGTTGGAAGTATAGGAGACCTATAAATTCTCCTTGTTGTTCCAATCGACGAAGCATGGTGGCCTTGACCAATTGAACTCACGGGGGTTTAGAGGGTTTTGGTGCCGAGTTCACAAGGTCAGGGGAAGGTTTACTCGGGGGTTTCGCGTCCAGAAGAGTGAGAGGGATAGTCGCGGAGTGGGCTGTCTGTCCGAAACTGAAAGTGAGGTTGGTCCAATCGATCCTAGGGTTCCAGGTTTGCAACCAATCGAGTCCTAGAACCACAGGGGTGAGAGGATGGGTCTTAGTGATGAGGAACTTAATGGGTTGGATAGTATCGTCAGGAAATTTCGTATTAACGAGGACGTAGTGGGTTATATTGGATCTGGAGGAACTTCCGTCGAAATATTGAAGTGGTAGTGGTTGTGGGAGTGGTATTAGGAGGTTTGGACGGGTGTTCGCAAGTGCAGAATCGATAAAATTCATGGATGCACCACAGTCCACAAGAGTATTTAGGAGAATCGAGCCGAAATCTGGTATTTGTGTCTTTATGAGGAAAGATTGGGAGGACTGGGAAGCAATGGGCATATTAGAAAAGTCGTGAGGAAACTGAGGGGAAGAGGAACTAGTCGCGGCCCGCGCGAGTATGGGGGTTGGTTCGTCGCGACTCAGAGTTCCCCCGGAAGCTCCTGAGTCGCTTCCTCGTTTAACTCTTCGTGCGGGTCATCCACATCTTTTTCCACTTCTTCCTCAACTTCATATTCTTCCTGTAATTCTTCCTCTCCTTCCTCTAGCGTGAAGACAGCTCGTCCGGCTACTTGTCGATCGGGGCAAGCAGTGCTGTAGTGTCCGGGCTTTCCACATCTCATACAGAGATTTCCCTGATGATGACATTCTTGTTCCTCATCGCTAAGGGGGATGTAGGGCGAGTTCAGATTCGGATTCAGCTGGCAAGGCGGATTGGCGGGTTGCGGTGAAGTCGCGGGGTTCCCTGCGGCTGGTCGAGGCATCATAGGATTATTTCCAGTGGCAGGGTAAGGTCGCAATGTCGCTTGGTAATTGCGATTTCCGCCTTGTTGAGCCAAAGGGCGATTTCCACCTTGTTGAACAGGGGGACGAGGAGTAGGAGGGTTAGCATGGAATTGAGTTCGGCGGGTCTCACTCTCATACTCCCAGTGCCTCTGGTCAATTTGCATTGCCAAATCGCGAAGTTCTTGATACGTCGTGGGTCGCGGAATGACTTTCATGGCCTCTTTGATGCGTGTGGACATCGAGCGATAGAGTTCGGATTGTAGGGCGGCCAAGTTCCAGTTGGATTCAAAAGCGAAGGACTCGAAACGGATGATGTGGTTCGAAAACTGTTCGTTTTCGCCCATCTGCAACAAACGAAGGTTCTGGTCGGCTTCAATCTGCGTGTTGACCACTCCAAACATCCCTCCAAACTTGTGGATGAATCCTTCCCAGGAATGTAGAGCCAGGTGTTCAGCATTGAATTGAAGGAGGGAGGTGTAGTGGCTCTGCGCAGTGTCCGTGAGGTAAGAGGCGGCGAAAGTAACCCTCTCGTGATCTCCTTGGAAGGTTACGGGCTTGGCGAAGAAAGTCATTAGGCATTCCGTGACGAAAGGTTTCCACTTGCGTCGGTCACGACCATTGAACGGTTCGGAACGTCTGGTGTTGAGCTTGGATTCTCGAGCGAAGGTGTCTCGGGCCGATGGTCCTTCGGAGGGAGGGGCCTGGTAATAGTAATGGTGGTGGTGGGTACCAGGGGCCTCATCTCGAAGCGCAGCGGCGGGGTGTGGGGGCATAGGGGGGACCAGAGGGACCTGCGGGGCTTCAGCCTGTGACGGAGGGCGAGATGCTGGTCGCATCTCCATCTGGGGTACTGGTCGCGCTTCCGGTTGTGGAATGCGGAAGGGCTCGACCGGAATCTTGAGGCGAGGGGCAGGTTGAAGCATTGCTTCGGTCCCTATAGGGTCGTGAGGGTGCACCCTACTCGGAGTAGTGGCTGGCTGCGTCCACGTAGGCCAGCTGCTGTGAGGGGTGGTGTACCTAGGGATCCTGGAGACAATGGCGGGTCGCTCATCAGGCATGGCAGGGTTGGCAAAGTTCTGCAGGGATTGTGCCGCGACTTGGAAAAGTGGGGCCATGTCTCGGGGTCCTCTTGTAGGCTGGGCGACTCTCGGAGGTCGCGAGGGAGTATCCAGGTCGGGGGGAGACAGGACTCCTCAGTCAGTAGTGCCTGGATATTGGCGTTGACTCTCATAGAGTCGGTTCTGCAGGTTAGCTCAGAATCCATCCGTTAATCGTACCAATGCCTTGTAGAGATTTGTCGTCTCAATGAGATATGCTAATTCTTCATCGAGAGTTCCGGTTTCGTATTGGTGGCGAGTATTGTTGAGAATTTGGTAAGTACGGTGGCGAGGGCGGTCGAAGCGCGGGTAGCCGAGCTGCTCCATGAGAGTCTCAGCTTCTTCGCGCGGGGACGAGGCATGGCTAGGTGTGATTTGGGCGGGTTCTTCAGGCTGTGATTGACTGCCAGTGGCGCGTTTCATCGTTAAGGTCGTGCGGTCATGTGGACGGTGCTGGTGAGGCAGGTGACCTTGGGCGGTCTTTGGGCGGTATGTCACATGAGTAACGCTGGTAACGCGAGTAACGCGAGTAGCGCCGGTGTGCCATGCGGCAAGTCACGTGCTGCTGCAGGAGTCGTGTAAGAGCATGTTGAGCATCGAATAGTGGGTTCGGCGGTGAGTATGCATAAGGTGAGGTGGCGGGAGGTGACGCGAGTATGGTGGTATGATTGCGAGTGTCGTGAGGAGATGATGGAGGCCTGAGAGGTGTTTGGAAGTTGATAGCGGGTTTCGGAAGAGTGTAGGGGGGTTCGCGAGGTGGTAGGGGAATGTCGGGAGGTCCATGAGTGGTGATAGAGTTGTTAGGTTGAGGAAAAATGGATGGGTCCTGACAAGCATGTGGACAGGTTCCTGGTACTATGAGGTCAAATGTCAGGCCTGGTTTCTAATCAAACACCAGTCCACTCTCAGATTGACGAAATCGGTGTTAGCAGTGGTAGTTGATAGTGGAGCAACTTCCAAATGGAAGGGGAGGCAACTGTAAACCTGCCAGCCCAATCTCCCTACACACTGCATACAGAGAGAGGTGCAAAGGCAACCGGGGTAACACTCAAAACGAGGCCCAGGGAGGTAGCACTTCACTGTATGTCACCTTGTTCTAGTCTCTCTTCAGTAGACCAATGTCCAACTGTACTAACAGTTAAACCCAACAGAAGATGATGGAAGGACGAATTGGGTGTTACCCAGAAGCAGAGTTGAAAGACCAGCAGAGAGAGGCAGTCGATGGGGTGAATTTTGCGCATGTGATACAGATCGTCTTCACTGTCCAGGTACCAGGAAGGTAGACCAGAAATTCGGTCAATGAGGCGATTCTTGCGCGCACGATAGCGGTCGAAGGGGACGCGATAACCTTATAAAAAGGTGTGGGGTGGTAGAAAAGCTTCTTGCGAAAAAGAAATGAGCTCTAGGTGAGCTGATGGCGATGGGAATTGAGCAGGATATGCTCAAAACACTGAGGGGTCCAAATTCGAAGTTGGAAAGTTGAAAAACGCAAATAACTCTGGAACGGTAGGTCGGATGAATTCAGGGATAATATGGGCTGAAATAGCTCGTCGAGGCGCACCAAACTGCTGCGGGAAACGTCCGCAGCAGAGCAGTGGATAGTGGAATATAAGGGATTTTGTTAAAATCACAAGAATTGATGTAGAGCGCGAACGACTAGTCGGATCGAGATGTCGGAGGGAGCGGAATTGTTCTCCCAGACAGGGCGAGCGCGGCAAATACAAATAGTAGTGGGGTTTACTTCGTAGAAGTCGAGATATCGCACCAAAAAGTACCCCTGCACCAAAAAGTGGCTGATCCAAGTGATCCAAAGTGATCCAGGAGGTCCAGGTAGGTGAATATGGGGTTTTTGAGGGTGCAGAATCGATTGGTGAGGTCAGATAATCAATCAGAGTGGCCTAGAAGCTGGGTCTCATAATCTGAGAAGGCCAGATAGGCCAAAACCTCAAGATGGTGCCCAGGAAGGGTCACCAGAAGCTAACAAGTGTTAGCTGGGCCAGAGGCACTCAGTAAGAGATATATTCAAGGCATAGAAATGTACAAAACATGACATACCTGGGCCAGAGGCACTCAGTAAGAGATAACTCTACTGATTGCCTCTGACACAGGTCTTCAGCCGCTTTTTGACCAAATAGAGGTAAACAACATCCAGAATAGGTATCTATTATGTAAACAGAGTTCCTCATCATCACAGAACTCAACAGCATCACCATCATCTGCCCACCAACCCGATGCTCCAGCACGGGGGGCACCTCGATGACTAAGTCACGCCCCCCAGCCCCTGCACTCACTGTTCCCGCCTCGATTATACCGGCGGGAGTCACCCTGTCGGTCCCCCAAAAGGTCCGATGACCACTCCCCGTCGCCTTCTCCGCATCCATGGCTGACTCCCCATTCTTGACCGTCCCCTCCGCCTCAATCTCGATGATGTCTGGCACGGTCGAATCATCCGCACCTGTCGGCACTGGCGCTGCTGTTGCTGCTGCTGTTGCACCCCCCTCTCCCTCCTCCTCAAGGGCCGCCACATATCCAGCAAGAAAATCATCCTGAAATGCTGTGTCAGCGCATTGCCAGATTTGAGAAACTGCTTCACGCACTGCATCGCCCACATATGTCCTCACCCACTCTGCATATTCACCATCCTGTCCCCGTTCCGGCAACTCATCACCCGGAGCCATCGTCCGTGCCTCCTCCATCACCTGGATCGTGTGCTGGAAGATAATGGTGTCGAAATTTTCCATTACTGAGTTGTCGGTGGTGTGTCGTTGTCATTGGAGAAAACACAAGTGCGTGTTTGGACCTATGTGCACCCACACAATGCATACTTCACAATCAACAAACGATTATTTGGCCTTGTTTGGTTGCAACCGAGGGTGGTTGTATTTTCAGCCCCCAGGAGAATGTAAGGATGATATGCGGTTTAGACAAGGAAACATGACAGATATCAACTATCCAGATATTTTGGGATCCAAGGCAATTACATCCAATACAATCTGATAACAATTCGACACCGTCCGATAACATCCAAAAAATATCCAATACTTATCCAACATTGAACTCTCTGGTCTCCGATCCCCCATGATGATCACAGCCTGCAGGTCATACACACCGCCTACACCTCTCTATTTCATCACTCCAGCATGGTCAGCGCTCGACATACTCACTATTCCATTCCCCTTCCTTTATTTCATATACCATGCTGTAAATTTCATATTGTGATCCCTTTCAACCATCCGATCATTTAAACGTTTCAAACCCTTTGCAGTGCTTTGCCCATTGTTCCTAGTACCCCTTTGCTGTACCAGCCACACTTTCCTTCATTTTACAAGTGGTCCGGACATGTGTTGGTCATTGGACATTTCATCCCTCCAAACCGCATGACTCTTTTATGAATTAAGACCCCTATATGACCTCATATACGATATCGCATTGCCTTCTGTAGCTTCCGGAGATTTCCGTAGAATCGGGTTTGCTGTACTTAGAAAAATGTACTTAAGTATGTACTGGACTATACGGAAATTCAGCTTTTTGAATGCCCACATTGTGCTGTGATCTTTAGCAAGCTCACCCTTCGTCGTACCCATTGATCCGCTGGCCTTCGTCATCGCCAGCCCTTTGCACCTTTGAGCCAATTTCCGGAACTCACCAGAATGATACCGGATACTCCGGACAGCGTATATTCACTCTTCCCAAGTCATACATACTCAACCTCTGTATCCTCCAAGGATCTGTCAAGTGTCCCTGACGTGTGATAAGACCCCCTGAAGAACCTGGCTGCGAACACCTATTTGCAGCCAACACCAGTACAGCCTACTACAACACTTCCAGGGACGCCTAAGAAATTCCGGGTGATGTGGAATCGGTTTGCGGTTTTCCAGGTGGTTCAGATTAATGACCTGGGAGTCTTTTGCCAAAGCGGAGACAACTGTTGACAGATACTCTATACACGGAGCTGGGCGGATGGATGGTGGATAAACCAGATTCAGAGGTAATGGGATCTCGGAAAACTTGGAGTTCTGGGTGGGAGCAGGAATTGATCATGCCATATTGCAGTCTCTTTTCCTGCTTCCAGTATTGACCTTGCAGTCAGATGGAGCTGATGTGTCAGTCAACACTTGACTCGGTGAACACGTCAGTGGAGTTGTGGACTTCCAGAATTATGTCGGAGAGGTCCATGGGTTCCAGGGGATGGAACTGGACAGAAGTTTCGTCCCGGGGCTGAGTCTGGAACAAAAGGGTTTTGATCTCCGAAGTTTGGGGATCATGGGGTGGGTTACTGCATTTGTGTGGATAAATGTTCGGTGCAGCGATCCAGAGTTCAGGTTGGGAGTTTGAGTTCCTGGGTTCAGATAATGTGACTTTCCTGCATCCAGTAGTCTGGAAGTTGACACTGTCTCTGACCCAATGAACCAACAGGTTCTGGTGGGTGAGTCAGTAATATCCTGGGACTGCAGAGGTTGAGTCAACTGGAGTGACGAGGAGATCTTGGGTAAAGATTCCTGAGGTCGGGAAATGAGTTGGAGAGGGGTCGGAATTGTGACGGATGTAAAACAATCCATCGGAAATTGTCAGGATTGACAGGGCGGAATCGGAGAGGTCAGATTTGGTTGGATTGGTGTTTTCCAGACAAGCAGAATGCAATGTCTGGGGTCAGTCAGAGTTTTGGAAACATGGAGACTGAAGTACTTGGGGGGAGTGGGCCATCACAAGTGTGGCATGAATGAGTTCTTTTGTACATTTCCTTTTTCTTTTCAATTTTTTTCTTTTGATAATTGCATATTTTAGAGGCCTTTAGAAACCATCAGAACAATGTATCTTCCCAAAAATTCTATCTCAATCCTGTGCATACACTGCCATAACCAGTGCTCTTCCTCTGCAAGACCTCAGCTGCCCATTTGACATCAATCCAACATTTCCATCTGGTTCACATAGTGCTCCAGTTGTCCTTCCATCATGGTACCAAATTGTTCCATCACTCTCAATCAATCTAGATGTGAAATGAAAGCTTCCAAGATAAACAATCCCCTTAAGATTGAGATAAACTTCACCTCCATCAGTATCATATTTGATTCTTGGATTGGTTTCTATGCTGCTTTCAGGATATTCTAGCATTAATAACTTGGGTGGTTCATTGTGACATATGATTTTGTTCATCTCACACATGCACTCTGGACAGGATTTTGCAACATCATGACCCAAGTTATTTATCCACTGAGATGTTGATTGACTGCTCTGGGTGGATTCAGCTGGTGACATCACATAGCCAAGTATATGTTCCTGTTCAGGTTCTTTATAAGTGCAATTAGAACAAACAATTTGAGAAGATGCAACAACATCATTAGTTTTGAGCATGTCAAAGGCCAATCTGCCTACACTTGCACCTCTGGGGCCTGTGGGATAAGCTATTGGATCTGCAGAATGAAGTGCAAATCTAATATCATCCCTGACTTTTTCAAGAGACACTGAACCCTCCAGATGCTGTTTGAATCCTCTATCCAGAGCAGTAAGGTAGTGATTTCCAAAGTTTCTGAAGTGTCTTGACCAGGCTTCAGGATCCTTAGTCCAAATATGATATAAAATCACAAGGAGTGAGTCATATGCACAGCTATAGTTATCTCCATCCCAAATAAGCCCAGTTGGCCCTTCAATATTATTTATAGCAGATGATGATGCAGATATCTTTTGCTTTTTTGAAGTTGAATCATCATCAACATCATCAAAAGCATGCATTTGTTGTCTCTTCAAAGCCTGACTACCTTTTGCAGGTACATATGATGTGTTGTCCTTCCTCAAAGGTGATCCAGTGCTGCCTTTGTGCTTGTCTATGATCTGCCATGGACTATCTATTGCTGAGTCTAATACAAGGGGATCCTTAGCTGACCATCTGAGTAGCCCATCCATTTTGGCTGGAACATAGTCTGTGCCTTTCCACTGTTGAAACAACTGAAGAATTGCACTTCTTGTACTACCCTGAATATTCTCAGGAAGCCTTTCTTCATACCTGAGTCTGGTAATCTCATCAAGAAGTTCTAGTTCTCTAAATTCCTGTCTGAGATAGCCAGAGCACCCTTTTGTAATTACTCTAGGGTCAAACCCTTGTATGATTATGGTACCTCCTGCACTAGCACTGCGAGACAATGCAGTGTAATATGCCATATGATTGCTGCAACTGTTCAGATGGACAACATTGTATGGTCTGGTCTTTCCCTGAGAAGCATGGGCAGTCATTGCAAAGTTTGGAAGTGCCCAGACTTGTTGTCTCTCAATAGATGCTCTCAAGTCACTTGGAAAAGTGCATTGAATGGTTTTCTTACTCTTTACAATTGGAACCACATTTTCAGGTAATCCAGAAATGTTGACAGTCAAAGGGGGATTATCTAGCCTGATAAATAGAGTGTCAAGCACTTGCTTGCCATGTGGACCCACTGTTGATTGCCAACCAGCTACAAATCCTTCCTGGCCCTTTGTGATGCAAAGTTCAGTAGCATCATTATTTCTAATCATTATAGGCATGCCTATGCAAAGAGATAACTTGCCTGGAAAATGCTCAGTTGCTCCAGGGCGAACTTTCCAGATTTCCAGCTGATCATCAAAGTTAATGTCATTGGATGTATGTCTGAGTCTAGAAGATGACTTTGCCTTTCCTTTACTTCTGTTGACTTGATCAGAATCTTGAGCCCATCTATCAATGGAGTAAAAATTGGTGAGTTTTTGGCCTGTTTCATCTGCAAATCTTTGACATCCAAGCTGATTAATCATGTCTTTTTGGGTATGAATTCCACATATTATTGCCACATTCCTGAAGTACTTTGATGATACTTTGGGCTGCCCAGCCTGTATTCCAGCAATCCTTGATCTCAAAAATTTAATGTCTTCAGGTGTACAGGCACCATATCTCATATTAACCAATGCAGTTCTTAATGCCTTATCTTCTGGAGTCTGTGTCTTTTGTCTCATGTTCTCTCTCAAGATGACAACTGTAGTCACTTGATGCCACAAAGCCTTTCCAATTGCAGATTCCTGAAGATGTGGTCTTAGTCCAGAGTCAGGTTGTGTTCCTACACCACCACTATATAGAGATGCACCACCAACAGGAGGTAGCTGAGCAAAATCACCTGAGAATATCATGTTAAGTCCACCAAATGGCAAGTGAGAGACATTCATGGCCTTGGCAAGCTGAGAGCTAATTTTATACATATCATGGCAGGACAGCATTGAAAGTTCATCCAAAAATATATAGTCAACACCTTCAACTCTTCCTCTGAGCTGAGAAATAGTTACACTTGCATTTTTTGCACTAGTATTGCCTGATCTTATTCCAAGAAATGAATGATATGTTGAGCCACCAAGAAGAGCTGCAGCAGTTCCAGTTGGTGCAAGTACAACAAATCTATGAGACTCATTTCTGTGCTTGAAAAATGACATGAGTGCCTTAATGACTTGAGATTTTCCTGTGCCTCCCATACCACCCAGATACATATTCAACTGCTCACATTGAGGTGTTGAAGCATGATTGGCAATGATTCTGAATGCTCTTTCTTGCTCAGCATTTTTTAAATTGAAACTTGTTACAGTTTGATCAATGAATATTTGTGAAGAGTTGGACTTGGCCTTGAAGTTTTTGGTCAGGTAAGACTGGTCTACAATTCTGACATCATTGGCATTGGGATCTGTAAATTCAGAAAGTCCTTTTTGGTCACTTAAGCTGTGATGCTTGCTTCTGTCTTCAAGGACCTTCTGTCTCTGTTCCTGCACTGCTGTTTTCCAAGCATGGCTTGATTGTACAACTTTGGGCTGGATTGGGTCAACACAAATTTCACATGGTCCAGGTGTTGTGTACTTATTGATACCATAGTCTTCATCATTATCACCCTCACCATTGCCAAAGTCATCACCACAGTTACCTTCATCAATATTTTCAACAGCAGTGGTGGTCAACCATGATGGGAAAATGCCTCCCAACTCTGTGCCCTTCTTTAACTGAGTGGAAAAGTCATCTCTGGCATCATTGCACTCATATCTGATATTGAAATTGTCCATGAGTTTGAGTTGATGTGTAGTGAAGCTATGATTTGTAAATGTCTCATCCCATGTGTCAATTTCATTTTTCAAATCTTTGCCACTTCTCCAAGGCTTAAACAAAGTCAACATGGTAATGCAGTAGTACTCTCTGTCCCCAAAGTCCCTTCTTGGCAGTGATCCACCCACAAAGTTAGGAACAGTGACATCCTTTCTGGAGTTGTATTGAATGACATGTGTTTCATAAAGTGGATGCTCCCTAAGAAATTGTTGACCTGGGTTAGTCTCTACAACATGATCACTGTGGAAATGATTGTTATCAAAATCAAAATCAGAGACAGAGACATCACTGGTAGAGTCATCATAGTCACAGTCACTTTGTGGTTCTGACAGTGTCAGCTTTTGCATCAAGGCTGTTTCCACTTGAGCACCATTTTCAGCATCAGAATCACTGACCTTTACCTGTTTAAATTTAAATGGTCTCTTGATTTTTTTAGCCATTTGTGTCCATTCATAAAGTGTTTTGTCACTGTGCACCTCTGGTCTATATATGTAGTCATGTACTGATGAATAGCCCACATAGGTTGTTTGGTCTTTACTTTTGTGCACTAGCACTTTATCTGATTGGTCCACACCCATGTCTTCAGCTGATTTCCAGGCCTTCATGACCTCTCTGACATAATTTTTCCAAAATAAAGGGACAAAGTTGTGACTGGTATAGTGGTCAGGATTCCCAAGTAGATATAGTGAAGACATTGGTCCACCAATCTCCATCTTTGCTGTCAGACTATTGATAATTTGAATTACCAGTTTTCTGGCCTTCTCTTTGCGACTAATTGAACCTCCCAGCATCACAGAATTTCGCCTGAATACACTTTGGATTGTATCAAATATACTGTATGTTTTCAGGCCAGGCTTGGTTACATAATCTGATACATATGCTATTACAGCCTTAATTGCTGTTCCAGAGAGAAGACTAGTAACATCTGTGTTGCATCTGAGCAGATATGTGACAACTGGTGTCAAAGTATTGATCCATGGTTCACCCTTTTTGGTATTCAATGCTCTAGTCTTAGGGTCAACCTCTGTCTGCTTAAACACTTCCCTGGGAAATCTGGCTTTACAGTTTCCATGTTTATTGATGCAGGTAGGTTTGTCCTTTTTATTTGACTTCTCTCCAGTTGTTTGATTTCTTCTGCAGTTGTGAACATTTGATTTAAAGATGATATCATCTACTGTATACTTAAATTGGGACCACCAGTCTTTAAGGTCACTGCATTGCTCACAGTTATCACCAGGAGTGTTACACAGAGGAGGAGGAGCCTCAGGAAGAGTCTGCACAGGGTCTTTATAGTTTCTGTCCCACTTATTAGACTCAATCTGAGCCTCAACCTCATCCATGCTTCCTGTCAAAAATTCACCAACATGCACACTTTCAAGATACTCAACCAATTTTCTCTGAAAATCTGAGTTAGGATCCATAATCTTGTCTCTGATTTCCTGTGGTGACAGTGATCCTCTGATCCACAAAAGTAAATGCAAATGTAATGTAAGTCTACCTTGTTGCTCAACTGTGCCATAAAAGCCACCTGTTTCACCATAGATGCCAGGATGATCTGTGCCAACACCAAGTACATGCTTGATAAACATTTCACACATGAAATGGAAGAACCTGGCTCCAGCTACTAGATTCTGAGCTATCAACCTGTATCTCTCACCATAATCTCTCAAGACAGGACTAAATGTTTCTTCCTTGTTAGCAAAGTACAATGATATTGGATGCTTATTGTCTGCTGGTGCAAATGTGATAAACCATGAAGGTGCACCCAAGAATGAAGTCAGTGCCCAAATCTCATTGCGCATGTACTTCTTGCTGGTAATTGATCCATTAACACATCCACCAGCATGGTCCAAATCTCTAATCAGCTGGAAGCTGTTTTTCTCTTCATCTGTTTCAGGCATGAATTTTTCACCATCTTCCATCTTCTTTATGAGCCTGTCAAGTGTATGCAAGTCAACTTCCATAAGCCATTTAGAAATATCTTCAAACTTTGATTTCTCTGCAAGAAGATAACCACCAGTTGTGCCTTGCTTTATTTGTTCATGGTTGAAAGCAATCAAAGGAAAATATGGGTCCTTCTGGAATCTTTTATCATGATACAGGAGCAAATGTCTTTTGTGTGCAATGTCTGATATATGACCTTCTTGTAATGCATTTCCAATCCCACCAAGCCCATATGGAAACAGCCAAGGCATCATTTGAGGAAATAGCTGTGGATTTCCATAAATTGACTCTGGTTGTTCTTTATGCCCAATTGCAAGTATACCTTTGTTGCTAGTCAAATGCCTGAGTGCAATGGCTTTCAAAACCTTGGCTGTTTTGTTACCATACTCTTCTCCTGTAAGTCCATGAACAACAAATGGGCATTTACCTGTTTCAGTACCATCCTCCAATTCATTGTCATAAGTGGCTGTTGCTTCAGGAGCTTTGTTTGTAAATGACTCATGATACTCAATCACAACTGGAGGTCCATTATCAGGATATTTGTCAAGATTTCTCAGAGAAATTTCTAGGTCATAATAGTCAGGATGATTGAGTTTAAGCCACTCTAATGCAGATCTCACTTTGTCCTTCCTAACTAAAAGTGGAGTCCTTTCCAAATCTGCTTTAGTTGGCTGACAAGGTCCTGTATAGATAAATGCTAAGACCTCATCCAATTCTTCCATTGGTGGTGGTAAAACATCATAGACTTTTGGGATGGGATTAGCAAAGGAAATTGCATTTGCTTTCATTTTATGCATACCAGAAGAGACTTTGATAATACATCGATTATGACGAACACGAGAGACCATGAGTGTCACGTCCATGCCACTCCCTTCGGGTCCGGACCAGAAACACCATCTCCGGTCCCGGACTTCCTATCTCCAGCCTCGACTCCCATCTCCCGCCCCCGACTTCGGGTCTCCGGACCCCGACTTCCAATCTCCGGACCCGACCTCCGAACTCCGGACCCAGACCTCCGAACTCCCGCTCTGGTGCCTCAGCATCTGAGGGTACCTGCCCCACATGTGGGGCAGGCACCAAACCCACACCCGGGGATAGTTCCCCAAGAGGCTGTCCCAATCCCTATCCCGATTCCTGATCCTGATCTCCGAATCCTGAACCCAACTTCCCAACTGTCGTGAACTGACATCTGTGGTTACTCCACCAGCAACGAACTCCGAGCGTGGAAACCGGACAATCCACGCAGTTGCTTGGCAGTGTAGTTACCAACCTGATGGTAGTAGCGTCTGACTCCAGGATCAGGAAACTGATCCCTGTTGTTATTCCATTGTTCTGTAGTAAGTCCCACAACATATCTCTGGGACATTCTCCGTAGCTACCGTCAATACTCCGGGTTGCTGGAAATGCCCCGGACTCATAGTATATATACCTACCTACTTCGTAGAGTATTCTGCAGTCCGGATACCTCCCTCATACACCCTCGCACCCCCTCTATACCCATACCTCCGTACCCGTACCCTGTCCGACCCCTGTCTCCCGTCCCTCCGTCTATCTCCGCACCTCCGTCCTTTCCGCCCGCCACCTTGTAATTTGTATCATGTCTAATCCGACCCTCATCCTCTGTCTCCTAAGCCAGTTGTGCTAATTCCCGACTGACCCCCGACCAACTCCGGACCAACTCCGGACCAAGTCAAAATCTGTCCCCGACAACCCACACACTCCGTCCGACCTCCGGAAGCCATCTCCGAACTCTGGAACTCCGGCCTCTGTCTCCTCTACTTAGTCACTCGTTGAATCTGAACTCCATCCGAACTCCATCCCCACCCTCCCGTTTGTCCCTCATCTCGAATATGGTCAAGTCCAACCCGGACTTCTCCTCCGAGCACCGGACCCAAGATCCCGAATCCTGTAGCTCCGAAATATGGGACACCCAGGACCCAGGAAGGGCGTCGTTTCAATACGTTCACCAAAGTCCCATCCGAACCCCGAAGTCCACTCCCAGACATTCTGGACATCCCAGACCCGAACTCCGAACTTCAACTGGACTTCACCCCGACCCTCCGAGCACGCACGTAACAATGAGCTGCTCTGTGAATGACAAGTCTGCTAACTCCTTTGGAACTTTGCCTATCCATTTGCCATTGGCCAGTGCCATTTTAGGGATTTTTCCTTTAACAAGTGATGCTATTTTGTCAAGACCTTCATCTAATATAGGACCTTCTATACCCTGGATTGCATCACTGGGGGCTAAACGTTCCTTCTGTGTAACACTTGGCTTTGTCAAGATAGTTAAGTCCAGCTTCAGTTTTGACAGGTTCAACAAGTTTATACACATGGTTAGTCTTCCACAAACTGCACATCCAGATTCAGAAAAGTTGCTAGGAGACATCTGTTCACAAGCACCAGATATAATCTTGTGCTGTAGTTCAGATGTTGGAATAGGAGGAGGAAATGCAGGCAATCTTTTTGAAACCTGATGTTTGTTAACAGCTTCCAAGTTGGACAATCTGTATTTCTCTGCATTCTTGCTCTGGTACTTTTTAACAGATAGCAGATTGACTATTTTGTGTGCTTCCCCTTGAGTATCCTGATATTTTTTGGCTGCCACCAGATTGGCTATCTTGAATTTCTCTCCTTGCTTCTCTTGGTCTAATTTGACTGCAGCAAGATGTGCTTTCTTATATCCTTGACCTTTCTTGGACTGATATTTCTTCACTGCTTTCATATTAACAGCTTTCCTCTGTTTTGCATTGTTAACTTTCTCAAAAATTGTAATGTGATCTTGACAATTGGAGCACATGTGATCAGCCAGCATCCTCTGTATTCCTGAAAGTCTCATTTTTGAATGACAGTAAATTCCATGGCAGTCTGTTATCTTTCTGAGCTCAGATTTGGACAATTTGCTTACCATCAAGTGAATGGGGATTGTACATAATACTGTATCCTCAGTCATGTCAATACTGTTCAGTTTGGAAATTGGCATGTGGTCCTTAAATCTGTAAGCAGAACTGATTGTATGAGTGCCATTTTCTGTCAAATATGATTCAAGTTCTTGGTACAGTTGGGGACAAACAAACACGGTAAATTTTTTTCTGCGGGATTTAGTCCATTTGAGCCTAAACAAATGCCAGAAATGAAACGGGCGAGGTGGGAAACGTCGAAAACAGATTTTTTCTGATTTTTCCCACGCTTTTTTAGGTTGGCCAAAAATTTTGACCAAAAATTCGCAACTTTTTCGCGGCAAAGGTCTTCAAGATTAGTTCAGAATTGACTCTATGGCCATCATAGCTCGCTCAGATACCTGCCGGTGTTGTTTCTGTTTACAAACAGCCCAAGTGGCAGCTTTTCCCATGAGACCACGCCTGTATGCACTCATAAAACGCCATGACCGATTTATGAACCGTCTGATCACCTCGATTGGGCATGCATTGAGAGCAGCAAATGCCGCTTCTTTGGCTTCTGCAAAAGTCCTCTTGGGCACCTCCCGGTACCGATACTTGGACCATCCCCAATACTATAGGCAAGCTATACTTGAGGACATGCACAAAGAGAGCACAAAGTTGCTCACCATCTCAATTGGGTTGAGTTCGCAGTGAAATTTGGGCAGAAAAATGCACTCGTGGCCAGATTTTTTGATCAATGTCTCCAGCATAGACGGTTGGTCTCGAAAGTCATCCTGCTTGCTGAGCAGACGGGCCATGTAGCACTGCTCATTCTCAAAGGGACAGACAGGTGAGCATTTCGCGTGCATTCCTTGTACATCAAAGCCCCGCTCGAGGAGCACTTGTTGTAGCCCTTTGGCTTGGCCGTCCGCAGTTGTCATCTTCTGTTGTTTGCCTCGCAAGCTGACTGTCGGGTTTGACATTGGAATGGTGGTGTCATGCTGTTTGTGTTGCTTTCCCCCGTTGCTCTTATTCATCTCGAAAGCTTTGAGGGCATCGGGTGGAAGGGATGCATGAGCCGAGGACTGGTCAAAGATGAACAAGGCAATGCAGTTAGGATGAGCTGAGTCAAATATTTTGATTGCTCGCTTGACTTGGACCAAGAGCTGTTCTGTATCCCACCATGGATCACCGTTTGACCCAGGATAAATGACTTGACGAGCATCATGTGTGATGGCACCATTTTCGTCACAGACAGTCAAGCGTCCGGTTTCCTCATTTATGAAGTCGGAAACATGGATCAGACGACCTCGACCCTTCTTCTGTAAAACAGTCTCATCCTTTCGGAGCCTGAGATCAACAGATTAGCAACAGATATCATTAAGTAAATCTGCAAATCTCACCAGGCTGACCGCTTGTATTCATTTGCATGGAAAGAGCTCTCGTCATGAAACAATGCAATTACCTGCTTCTCTCCATCTCCCAACACCGGCTCAACCCGTTTCAGTTCAGGGCCTTCATAGTGCACCATACGGGCCTCGAAACATGCCATTGCAGGAAGGAAAACCTTGGAACGGTACTTGATAACATCTGGCCGCTTGTGGCCATCCATATACACACCCTTTCGCAATATGGTGTGGTGCCATCCCAGTTTTACAAGCCACCTTCGAGCCGTTCGAACACATAAAGGTGTTTTTAACATGATACCGAGGTCAGGGAGGATGGAGCTATTCAGGGCTTGGCAAAACAAGCGGGGGGTGATTTGACCAGATGGCCGCGTCGTGAGCCAATTGCGAGCAGTGAGTTGTACCGTCTCATCAAATAGCAGAGATCGTGAACTTCTTCTCCCTCCACGATTCTCAGCTGGCAATCGTTCAAATAACTGATAATGTCGTGCCAGTGTGCGGAGGCGGCAGGCAAAATATGTGCCCTCGCCTTCATGCCATTGTTGAGCGATCTCTAGGCTGGCCGGAATACATTTAAAGCCCTTGAGTCGAAGATTTGCAAAGCTGCGGAGAAGCATAAGCTGGTTGGTCTGTGTGAGCGATAGAGTCTTGTGCTTTGTTTTCAGTTCTTGATTGATGCGCTCTCGCAGGTCAGCCCAGCTCCGAATTTCACTTGAACCACAGATACTCTCCCTGAGTTCATCTTCCCAAGCCTCTTGATCATCGAGTTCGCTGTCATCCTCACTTGCATTTCCAGGGTCACCATCCTCATTCGCATTTCCAGGGTCGTCTACTTCTCCGTTGTCACCATGAGCAGAGCCAACAGGCTCATCTCTGCCCTCGTCAGAGCTCGGATCAGGTGCATCCAATGGTGGCTGGGTCCCTGCTGGTTCTGCTTCTGACATGGCAGGTCTTTTTTGGGTGTGCACAAACCCCATATCATCGAGTCGAGACTGATTTGCCAATAGCTTCTGATACCACCTTTGTGTTCGCGCTGACTTGCTCCCGACATCTGGGCCTCGTTTATATTGTGTGGGGTGTGCTATAGGTCATGTTCAGATATCTAAGACAGACGGATCATGGGCAAAATCATGCACGTCGTTCTGTTACTCTTTTCTTGCGCTTTTGATATTCTGAATCAGGGACCCATTCTTTGTCATCACCACACCTGGTATGGATATCGAGGATGGTTTCAAATGCCTCCTCGTCGTCCAGGTCCTCCCATGGGGCCAGTTTTTCGCCGCCTTCTGAATCTGATGCCCCAGTTGTCTCAGGGTTCAACCTCAGACCATCCTGATCCATAACCGGTTCTACATCACTCTTGTCTGGGCTGGGTGACCGAGATATGGGGGTGCTGTTCTCTGAGTTTGATGCTGGAACCAAAAGGTGTTGGCGCCCTTTCTGAAGCCCGGTAGTATTTCAGATGCGCTTTCATGGTCGACCGCGGGCCATGGGGGTATGGTTGTTTTTTTCTTTTTTTTTCACAATAGTTTCGAGTGGCCAAAAAGCTTAGGGGCCACGATCGAGCTCAGAATCAAATTCTGCATATTTTCCACATTTTCCTTTATTTTTACGCTTTTTTTTTGTGGGTTGGCCAATTTTTGAGGCCAAAAGTTTGAAAATTGCTTTTGAACAAAATCGGCTTGTACAGATTTAATCAAAATATTCCTAAAGCCCTTTGCGACTATGTTTCATGTGTGCTGCAACTTTGTGGCCATCAGAAAAATTAGGTTGTAAAGTTTACTGTGTTTGTTTGTCCCCAACTGTAGGTGAAATCAGACAATCCTCCACCAATGTAACAAAAGTTATACTTGTTGTAGAATGACAACCCAGAGTGTAAAAATTGCAGTGTGGATGGCTTACAGGGAGGCTTAGAGGACTTTTTTTGTGTTATGTAGAATCCAATCAGCAGTTTGTGAACAAGATAGAGAAAATCATATTTCCTGAACAGACTTCTTTGCAACAGCAGTCTGAGCAACTGACACTTTCTGGAGACATGACAATACCAAAAAAAAGTCAAATTTGACTGAGCCTCCTAGACCACTGTGGCTATATAGCATTTTTCTTGGTTTGCTGTCCTCATAAGCAGGACTGTGTGCATGAGACATCCAACCCTGTGGCATAGCACTGGGAAAGTAATAAGACATCATACAATCCTGTGGCTCAGCACCAGGAAAGTAATAAGACATCATATAATCCTGTGTCACAGCAGGAAAATAATAAGACACCATATAATGGTGGGGCACAATGTCATATGCCAAAAAATCCCATGGCACAGATCTGGGAGAGGTATAACATGCCAAATCAACCCATGGCACAGAACTGGGTGAAATATAATATGCCAAATCATCCCAGGGTGCAGTACTGGGAGAATTATAACATGCCACCCAGGGTACAGAACTGGGCAAATTATAACACACCACCCAGGGCGCAGAACTGGGAGAAATATAACACACCAAATAATCCCAGGGCACAGAACTGGGAGATGGATAACATGCCAAATATTCCTGGGGTGCAGCAGCAGGAAAATTATAACACACCCTATGGAATGCATCAATCAGATGATAGCATGCATTCCAAAAACAATCTAAACAAAACAGAGTGAAATCATGATCTGAAACTAATGTAGAAACTGCACCTTTTTGTCCTTCAGAACCCATAACTTTTGTCCTCACATCAAAAGGAGAATAAGCTTCTGCCAGAATATTAGGTGTCAGAAATGTGAGACAGAGGGAGATAACACAATGGACACACCTTCAGCCTGAGCCCAGGAGTCTCTCAAACCCTCAACAGATGTGTTTGAGCCAAGAGAACAAGTGTCTCCTGCTCAAAAAGGCCAAAAAAGCGCCCAATTACAAAGACAAAAAGTGGTCAAAAAGAGGAAATAAAAGAGAATGACATAAATACATGCCTTCAACAAGGACCCATGACTCTCCCAAACCCTCAACAGATGTGTTTGGGCCAAGAGAACAAGTGTTTTCTGCTCAAAAAGGCCAAAAAAAGCACCCAATTGCAAAGACAAAAAGAGGGAATGGAAGGGAATGACACAAATACATACCTTGAACCAGGACCCAAGAGTCTCTCATACTCTCAACAGATGTCTTCACACCAGCTAAACCCATCCCAAGAGTGTACAGAGCACCATTATCAGGCCCACAGATCCAAGGCTGACACAGATCAGTTAGCAGGTGTAATGGATAGAAGAGGGTCAAAACCTGTATAGGAGCAGTCTTGGGTAGTGTTGAAACAAGAGGAGATGTTGACAGTAGCAGGAGAGACAAGATAGTCAGAGGCAGCATGGTGGTTGAAGATCAAAAGATGAGAAAGGCAGAGTGGAGCACAGCCGCTTTCAGGTCACTATTTTTTTGTGTTGGCCATAACTCATTCATTTCTTGATCAAATTGCACGCAGTTTGTTGCATTCAATTCGCGGTAAAAAACGCTTTAGAATGATGTATAATATGTCTGGTATCTATGAGAGAAAAAATATCATGATTTCATGGTACGGAAATCTTAAAACTACTATATCTCACCCATTTCTTCATGAAATCACAAGTAGTTTGTGATGTTGGATTTAACATCAAATTTTCTTTAGAATGATGTATAATATGCATCCTAACTCTGAGATAAAAAAATACCTTGGATTGGCAGTCACCAAAAAGCGTAGCACAGCTACATTGAGGTCAGATTTTTTGTTTTAGCCATAACTCATTCATTTCTTCATCAAATCACACACGGTTTGTGGCATTCAATTCGGCGTGAAAGGCGCTTTAAAATGATGTATAATATGTCTGGTATCTTTGAGGTAAAAAATACCATGATTTCATGGTACAAAAGTGTTAAAACTACTGTGTCTCACTTATTTCTGCATGAAATTACAAGCAGTTTGTGATGTTGGAATTAACAAAAAATCTGCTTCAAAATCATGTGTAATATGCCTGCTAACTCTGAATTAAAAACTTCACTCTCAATGCTGCCACAAAAGAAATTTTGAGTGTAACACAACATTTTGTTTTCTTGCACCTCCAGTAAATGAGCTAAATTCCTGTAAATATTCATGTATATACTACCCATACATATCAACCTACTTTCAAACTTTAGTGAGAATCCATCAGCTGGTTGCAGAGATATAGACATAGAAGTGCCTGAGTGCGACTTTCCAGAATGTCGGAGTTTAAAATTGGCACGACGCGGATTTTCTCCCACACCTGTAATTCACATGATAAAATCCTGAAAATATTACTGTAGGGCCTACTCATAGGTCCCTATCTACCTACAAGGTTTCACATAATTCTATTTAGTGGTTGTGGAGCTATGACATTCAGCACTCTCTGAGTTTAAAAATTAAAATGCAGATTGGGTGCCCTGAAATTTCAACTGCCCTCACACCCACAGTACATTTGATAAAATCACAAAAATATTAGCATAAAACAATCTGATGATTGTCTATGTGCTGTCCAAATTTCATGGGATTCCATCCAGTGGCTGTTGAGATATGAGTGAAACATTTGTATCCCAAAAAGGCAGGACTTTGCCACACTGCACAGCATGAAAGAAAAGAAAAGATGAATGGAAAAATGATTGTCTGTCTTTATTGAACTAAAATATTATTGCTGGAAGAACTAGTGGAATTTAATGAAAACCCGGTATTTTGAAAAATGCTATCAGGATAGGTTACCTTCATGAATATTTTCAAGATTTTTACAATTAAATTGAAGTCTGAGAATTTTTTGCAACAATTTTTCATTTTTACACATTGTTTGCTAAATTGTGAGTGAATGCAAACAGATATCAATGCAATTTTGAGATATATCATGTGTCTTATTGTATACTACATTCCATAATATTTTCAGATTTTTGGCTAAGAAACTGAAAAAGTTTTCTCTATATGCACTCAAAAAGATGAATCAATGAATCAATGATGGGCCCTTTTCTGGGGTTGATGCCCAGTCAAAAGTCCGTCAACTAGGCTCGTGCCAAATCGGGCAACAACAACTTTCTTGACTGCGAATGAGTCGGAATGACTGAAATCGTCATCTAGAGCTACGATCCATCGAATACTTGTGTCAATCACTACATCTGCTATTATAAATCAAAGCACCTTGTTCTAACTTGAAATCCTCATGCAATTGACTGACCTGAGTGCTTTCAATTTCACTCGATGGTATTCTGCAACTGTCCAACCCTTTGTAAAGGAGGAAAGGAGGTCTCGCAAAGAACCTATTGCGACCATTCGAAGCACCGCACTCCTCAGTTGTCCGCAGGGTTCAACCAGTTCATTGCATCGCAAACTGCAGCTCATCGCACTGGTTCCTCAACAAATGAGACACCGGCAGCACCACCGAGTACCGCAGGTGAAGGGCCCACCTCCATCAGCCAGCACAAGCGCAGGCGAGGGAATGGCGATGGGGGAGATTTCGCAGCAGGAGGTTTTGATGATCTTGAGGTGTGTCAGTGTCTTAGCTTTCTGTTGCTGCCTTCGTTCATTGCTTGCAATGCAATCAGCCTGCCCCATATGAACCACCAGATCAGTTCGAACTACGTCAGAATGATGAACCAGTAAACCCAGGTGTTGAAGCTCCTTTAGCCAGTGGTTCAAACGGCATATCTGGGGATATGCTGGAGCTTCCTGCAGACATTGCTGGGCCCACGTCTCGCATTGAAGACATCCAACTTTCATTGGAATTTATTAGGCTGCTCAAGGCGGCCACACTTGAAAACTCTGGCCTAGACTCAGATGATCTTGACCGACTCCGCAATCCCACCCCTGCACCTGCTGAAACCCTTGAAGATCCTGATTTCCGTCTCTCGCTCAACTTATTTCTAGCTCACACTGATGCATCACAAGCATCGTATACCTGTTAGGATCGCTTATGTAAGCCATCCCAAAATGGAGAAGCTGGGGAGGGTTGTTGGAAGGTCACATGACCTGTGGCTGGGTCGGATTATGTAATCATGTAAGATCACATGACCTGGGGCCTGGGCACATCACGTGATCCAAGGGTCCGAGCGTGGGAATGCCAGCAAGTGCCGAAGCGTTCGCTATAAGTACTTTCGCTTTTCCTTTTTTGTACTCTTTTCCCCTTATCTTAGTATTGTCATCATGACCTTACACTTAAGTTGTGTGAGACCCAGTCTGATATAATACTAAGATCCGCCTGTCTGCCCTAGCCCTGTGTCCTAACCCGGCTAGCCTGGACCCTTAATTTCAAACTGTGACACGTTGTCACAGCTCAGCCCCTATCATCCTCTTCTCCTTTACCCTGCCCGCGGTGTGTAACAGAACCACGCGAAATTTTTACTGTGTGTAGATACATGTGACCAGACCCAGAGGAAGTCTACTGTGACTCTTCCCAAGTGATACCGAGTGCCCAAGCCCGGAACCTTGTTTTACAGCTACGTACCAGTGAATCATGTAGTGTACAGGGCAAGGAAAGGCCCCTACATAGTCTTTCTGTAGTTTCCTGGTCCAGTGGACAGGGCCCTTGCTCTGTGACCATTGTCAGAAGGGCGCACGGGCAACTCATTAGGAGTTGTGGAGCGACCACCTGGGACACCATTCAGGCCCCATGTTAACAAAAGTTTCATAGAATAAGAGTTCTATAGGTACATAAGTACACAGAAGAGCAGCCTAAGAGGACAGGACTGTTAAGAGATCAAAGAAATCCTGAGTGCCCAAGGCCCAGAACTTTATTTACAGCATCCAGGGCCTGTGATGGCAGACCATGTCGCCCCGCCTGTAGCCCAACCTATGAGGCTTGACCTATCTGTTGCCCCCTTTGATGGGCAGAAAAGGAACTTCCGTATGTTCCTCTGATCACTTCACCTCTCGTTTATGGCGAACCCCACTACCTATGCTACAGACCTGGTGAAGGTCCTCTTTGCTTTGAGCAAAATTACTGGAGATGGATTCGCTGCTGAATGGGCGAATATGAAGTTGGAAGAGATCCTGGGTAGTGGCGAGGCCGGAACCTGGGCAGAGTTTGTGAAGGAGATGAAGCGAGCGTTCGATGACCCAAACAACCGTGCAACTGCCCTTGCCGATATTGCAGGGTTGAAACAGGGTGCCACAATGGCACCAGAGTTCTTTGCGAGATTCGAGACGCTGTTCTGACAGGCGGAGTTGAGTGCAGAGAAGGACTCAGGAATCCTGGTCCATTGGCTGGAGTTGAACCTGAGTAGGAGGTTGGTGGAGAGGATCTATGGTGTCTCCCCGATGCCAGAGACTTATGGAGAATGGAAAGTGCTGGCAGAAAGACTGGATGCCCAGCAAAGGTGATTTGATGCGATAGTCATGGAATGGACACTGTGACCTGTGCAACCCACCGTGACCTTTTCGCGACCTGCTGCAGCCCTCTCACGCCCTCTGAATGTGGCCATGGGCCATGGATGTGCCCCTGCTGATGAGAGACGTTGTTTCCGATGCCACCAGATTGGGCATGCCATCCGTTTCTGCCCCCTGCCCGACATGCGTCTGCGAGTCCCAAGAGCCCGAACCTGTGGAGTGCCAGATACCCCCCGAACAACAGAGGATTACCAGAGAGAGATTGCGTTGCTCCAAGCAAAACTGGAGCCACTTGAGAGAGAAAGGAGGACTCTGGCTGGAGAGAAGAGTCGTTCCAGCCCCCATTCCGTCCCTGTGCCCGCAGCAAGTATACCAAAGTATACTATCTTGCAGCAGAGACATACCTGAATTGGGTCTGAGGTGAGAGAGGAAGTGAGACTGGCAGAGCACCCAACCAAGGTGCAGCCAGAGGTGGAGAAACGTGTGCCATGAGAGCTAGCCATCCAGGTGCACTTGGAGGCCCTCAGCACTGGCAAGTGGGCTATGACGAAGGCCCTTGTCGACTCAGGATGCACCAACTGTTTCATGGATTTGGAGTGGGCGAAAAGAGTGGGCCTGGAACCATCTCCCTTGCTGAACCTGATCACGATGTACAACGTGGATGGGTCACAGAACAGAGAGGGTAAAATCCGCTTTGGAATTGAGCTGCTGGTGAAGGTGGGCGACCATCGTGAACAGGTCCATTTCCTGCTGGGAAAGATCCAATCCCACAAGGTCATCCTTGGGCATGACTGGCTCAAGCAACACAACCCTGACATCGACTGGAAGAAGGCAGAGCTGAGCCTTACCCGCTGCCCCCCACAGTGTTCCCCATCCCCTCGAGCCCCTGCACCCCCGAAAACGAGTACCCTCGCATCCGCGAGTATTCCGGACACCTGTTTTCCCAACTCTGGCCCTACCCCCGATTGGCCCAGCCGCTACCCTTTGGTTTTTAGTGAAGTGAAGTGGGATGAGCTTCCCCGCTCCCGACCGGACTTCGATATTAAAATCGAGTTCAAAAAGGACCCTGAGCACCTCTCCTCCAAGCTATACTCACTGACACGGCAGGAGATGGTGGAGATGAACCATTGGGTGGATGAGCAGCTTGCTTCTGGACGAATCCGCCCCTCAAAATCCCCATATGCCAGCCCCTTCTTCTTCAAACATGAGAAGGACAAGCTGCGGCCGATCATTGACTACTTGAGGCTGAATGCACACCTGATCAAGGACAAGTACCCCCTCCCCCGCATCCGAGACACAGTGGATGTGCTTAAAGGAGCATCGATCTACTCTAAGATTGATGTGAAGGGAGGTTTCCCATCTATGCAGGTCTGGCCCGAGCACCAGCACCGCTGTGCCTTCCTGACACCCCGTGGACTCTTCGAACCAGCTGTCATGTGGTTTGGACTGCAGAATGCACCTGCCACCTTCCAGCACTTCATGAATCATGTGTTGAGGGAGGAGATTGCAGGAGGACATGTCCAGGCTTATGTGGATGATGTGATTGTGTTTGCAGAGGATTTGGCAACACACTGGTATTGGATGGATCGGGTCTTGAGGAAGTTTGGAGAGAATGGGTTGTGTCTCAAACTCAGTAAATGCGAGTTTGAGAAGAGTGAGATCATCTTCCTGGGGATGAAGATCTCTCACAACCGGCTAGAGCATGACCCAGCAAAGGGTGTGGCAGTCCGAGATTGGCCACATCCTAGGAATGTGAAGGATGTCCAGAGGTTCAATGGGATGTTGAACTACCTCCGCTGGCACATCCTGAATCTTTCTGCCAGGGCCAAGCCACTCTTCCGGCTGACTGGGAATGTTCCTTGGAAATGGGAGGAGGAGGAGGAAGCAGCCTTCCGAGATCTCCGTCAGGCACTCGTATCAGCCCCGGTCTTGGCTCTGCCTCAGGACAAAGGGAGATGGAAGGTAGAGACGGATGCAAGTAACCTGGTGACTGGTGGAGTGCTCTCGCAGCAGCAGACAGATGGAACATGGAGAGTTGTTGACTATATCTCCAAGGCCCTTACTGCAGCTGAGAAGAACTACAATGTGTACGACAAGGAGTTCTTGGCTGTGATTCGGGCACTTCGTGAGTGGCGGGCGTACCTCATTGGAGCAGATGAGACAATTGAGATCTGGACGGACCATGCAAACCTCCAATACTTCCGGAAGCCCCAGAAGTTGAAACCGAGACAGGTCCGTTGGGTTGGGGAGCTCCAGTGCTTTGACTTTGAGATAAAGTATTGCACTGGCAAGTCGAATACAAAGGCAGATGCACTCTCCCGGAGACCGGACTATGGAGAGATGGTGGAGGAGGATGCACCAGTGCAGGTTTTCCCAGAAATGGAAGTCTGTGTGTCATTCACATCGGAAATGGAGACGCTGCTCCAGAAAAATAGCGCAGTACACGTACAGAAGCCAGAGGAGCTTGATGATGAGTGGATGCGAGATCGTGCTGGACTCTGGCGAAAAGGGATAGTCACTTGGGTCCCCCTAGGAGCTCGTGAGGCTGTCCTTGAGTTTGAGCATGACCTCCCTGCTGCTGGACACCCTGGGCCCCGGAAGTTGAGAGCAGCACTAGTGAAGGGTTATTGGTGGCCAGACATGGTGAAAGATGCGGATTGGTATGCTGTTATGGTTCTGGTACTGGGTGCAGTCAGAAATGAGTCACTGAGAGTCATAATGACTCAGACAGGTCCTCAATTCCTCATGCAGTTGGTCTACAGGACTAGTAGATCCTCCAGTTCCATACCTTCCTGCTAACAGTATTGGAACCAACACTGCTAGCAAGGCATTGCTTTGGGCAGATATTATTATTATTAGTAACCTAAGTCACAACATCCCATGGGCTTAGCCATTGATCCCCCATAGTCTGCCTCAACCTAGTATCACTCCACAGGCTGATACTATGGCTCAATGACTGACCACTCCATAGGTATTGTACACTTAAGCCAAATCAACATAGATAGGTCAAAAATAGAATGGTAAATAACTAGCTAACCAGTGAAGGGAGAATTAAGCTAAAGAGTTCATGAGACTCTCCTGGCTTTGTAGACCATTCTAGCTCTATAAACCTTCTCTCAATTCTGAATACTTGGCTAGTTATTCACTACTTACTCTGATGAATACATTGATACATTGTACAGTAGAGTACCTTGTACCCTATACCAAAATATTCATATCTCGTTCAATACTTACCGCGCCGAGGGGAGCCGGCACAGGGCGGCTCGTTCGAAGCCTGGGTACCTTTGGGTACCCAGATCATTTGACTAGACTAAGTCCTTAGTCGGTAGACACTACATTTAGCTTAACTAGACCCTGTCCTTAGTTTAGCTAAATATGTCCTTAGCTCTATGGGGAGCTAGACTCAGACTTAGTCCTCTTAGAGGATAGTGTAATCGATGTATGGGTAGGTAAAGATGCCTGGAACGCGAAGTTCCGTCGGCTATTTATACTCAAATTCGTGTACCTACTACATTCGGAAGAATACAACATGGCTCCTTAAGTAGTAATCCTAACATACCGTTTAAGGACTCTAAATTAAGGTGAATTCAGTGGCTTTACATATCAGGTAAGATCATAATTTTATCTTATCTCCTCGTTGAGATATTTCGTCTCGAACATTCCAGCTTATCTAAAAATAATCATATTGAGTCATACTGACTCAATATCGGCGATCTAACGCCAGGAGAATGCGGGGAAACACCCCGCAGTCTCTCCCGATCATTTCCGCGGCTTTCTGGACACTTCTAGACCCCAATCGCGACCTTATCTCGTTCTCACCTCATCTAGTCTTATCTGTCTCATTCTGCAATAGCACAGAATTACTAATAGAACATGACTCATGCTCTACTAGACCCTATTCTAGTCCTAGTTGAGCTTAGCCAAGTTTCCAGGCCAAGATAGGACAAAGGGAGGACTGCGCATCCAATGGACAAAGGTCGCGAAGTGTGCATCCTTCACCTGGGAGGAGTACTCCTAATTAGGCAAAGTGGGCGGTGATGGCATCAGTGCCAACCGCTTCCCACGCCCCAACTTGGTCACTGTGGGAATGTTATCACCTTTCTGGGTTCCGATCGCCCGATCGAGGCCCCGATCACAATCACCTGGCCCCACAACACCAGAATGGTGCCAAACTCGCACCAGTGAGTTCGCGACCTTGTAGCCTAGCCGCAAAAGCTCTGCACCTCTCGTAAACTCGCGCATATGACCTTACGAACCCTGCCGACATTTCTGTCCGTTCAGAATTTCATATTTCCTATCTCCCTTGGTGTTATTTCGATGTCTACTCAGATGAGGCCCAGAGCAATGTTTCTTAGTTTTAAGGAATGAAAAACTGTTGTTTCCTTTTGCAACTCTTGGAATAAGGGTTATCAGTGAATGGAAATTGAACAGTATTAACCGCATCTCTGTGCGATTCTTAGTTCTCGCTGTAGAGCCTCATCTCTCTCTGAGTGTAGATTCCCAGTACTTTTACTTTAAACACCAAATCAAAAGTGGTTTCCATAACTATTGGTACATAGGCGTGTGTGGATAGGGCAGTAGGCATATTAGGCTAATGAGACGCATAACTGGAGGGCCCTGGACAAGGAGGAAGCCTAGACATGAGAAGGTAAGCATACAATATCCTAACATATGCCCAGGGGTGTGAGACATGCCAGTGGACGAAGCCTGACCATACCAAGTGTGCTGCCCCACTGCACCCCCATCCAGTTCCTGATGGTCCCTGGTCGGTGATCTCATGGGACATAGTTGGTCCCCTCCCCCTCTCCCATGGACATAATGCCATCCTTGTCATTGTCAAAAAGTTCACAAAATGGACACTGCTCAAAGCGATTGGGCTCGACCTCACAGGACATGGAGCAGCGCGTCTCCTCTGGGATCAAGTGTTTCGTGACCATGGAGTCCCTCACAAGGTTGTGAGTGACCGGGGGTCCCAGTTTGTGTCCCACTTTATGAAGGAGTTCTACTCCATGATCCGGGTAAAGGCAAATCCAAGTACTGCCTTCCATCCACAGACTGATGGACAGACAGAACGGGTGAACCAGGAGATGGAGATCTATCTCTGGGCCTATGTGGACCACCTCCAGGATGATTGGGCCAAGTGGTTGTCGACTGCTGAGTTTGCTCTTAACAATCGTGAGCACTCCGCAACAGGACAGACGCCTTTCTTCCTTGACTATGGCCGGCACCCATGGAATGGGGGGCTCCGCCCACCCTTGGAGGTAAACCCTGCTGCAGATGAGTGGATGGCTAAGCTCACGGAGTCCCGAAGAGCAGCCAAGGAAGCGATGGAAAAAGCAGCAGCTGCAATGAAGAGGAGCTATGATGTTGGGAAGTGTCCGAGCCGTGAGTACTCTACAGGAGACCTGGTCTGGTTAGACACCCGGAACCTGAAAATGGACTGGCCCTCAAAGAAGCTTGACCATAAATGAGCAGGGCCCTTTGCCATTGAGGAGAAGGTGGGGCCAGCAGGGTATCACCTCAAGCTCCCTCAGGCCTGGCGCATCCATCAGGTCTTCAATGAGTTGCTGTTGACACCATACCATCTCCCTTCCTTCCCTTCTCAGAACCTGCCTCCCCCTCCACCCCCTACGATCGATGATGACCACCTGGAGTATGATGTGGAGGCGATCCTTGATGTTAAGAAGGTGGGGCATGGAGTGAGATACCTGGTGAAGTGGTTGGGATACCCTGTAGAGGAGAACACTTGGGAGCCATGACAGAACCTCACCAATGTGGCACTGCTTCTCCGGGACTTCTTCCTTGCTCACCCTGACAAGGCCAAGCTAGCTGGTCAGGACGCCCAGCCTTAAGAGGGGGGTGATGTTAGGATCGCTTATGTAAGCCATCCCAAAGTGCAGTTGTGGAGAAACTGGGGAGGGTTGTTGGAAGGTCACATGACCTGTGGCTGTGTTGGATTATGTAATCATGTAAGATCACATGACCTGGGCCTGGGCGCATCACGTGATCCGAGGGTCCGAGCGTGGGAACACCAGCAAGTGCCGAAGCATTCTGTCAGGACCCATTCATTTTTCCTTGCCCAAGTCGACTTCACCCACATCCACGAGCTTCCCGACGACCCTCTACAACCTCACGAGTCCCTCTACACACTTCTGGGACCCGTTGTCTCCTTCCGGAAGCCTCTCCAACCTCCCCTGCGCTCACACGACACTCGCGACCACCATGCTGTACTCGCGACACTTCCTATTACTTCACACTACACGCATACTTCACCCGGACCCACCAATTCTACGCGCGACACACCGATACGCGTCTACTTCCACCAGCACGTGACTTGCCGCGCGGCACCCCCGGCACTACCACTGCCAGCGCCAATACATTACCAGCGTTACGACCATTACTTGCGTTACCAGCGTTACTCACGTGACTACCCACCCATAGGTCACCTGCATCACTAGCGTCACCCACGTGATCGCTCTTATGATCTCGCGACCTTAACACTCAAACGTGCCACCAACGGTCAGCTGTATGAACACTTCAAATATGCGTCCCTTCTTCTCCTCAGTCGTCTATAATTACGTTACTTATGATCCAAGAATCCCTCCGTAGTTATAGCGACGTATATACTTATTTAACTAGGTTGCGACCCATGACAGGTCATCTTCGCGACCTTACCTATGCATACCTAACCCCTCGCGACCTTAGTAGAACATGCGCCTAGTCACTTTACGACTAAACATACCCTGTACTACTATAGTCTTGTCACCTGGCGACCTCTGTACTTTCCCTTTTTCGTTATCCTCTCTGTACGTACATATATAAGGTCTCGCATGTACTTATGGTACTCCAGACTTGATATTGACGCACATTGGTTTAAGCTTGAGGCTAGTACGCCCTTTGAGCTTGGAACCACTGCGATTGATAGGTCTTGTCTCTCTTGGTGACCACAAGATCGCCAAGACACACTCTATTCTGTTCTAACTTGCCCTCTGCGCTCCTACAACTCACGCGATCTAAGTATTCTCTATTATTCATCTTGGTACTGATCTTGGAACCCTACAGGTTCACCTGTCGGTTGGCGAAGTCATCGCCTTCACCGACACATTTCTCAACACCGTCGCGACCACCACGATCCTTCCAACATTCTCTATTTCTTTCACCTTGTCTTTTTTCTTCTCTACGCTTCATCGGTCGACCTCACGACTTTCTCAGCATTATCACTTTCCCCCACCTCGTCTATTCCTTTCTTCACGTTTCATCGGTCGACTTCGCGACCCTCTCAGCGTCACTCATTTCCCCCCTCCTCATCAATTTCCTGCTTTACGCTTCGTCTACTGACTTCGCGACCTTCCCAACGACGTCTTCCTCCTCTATACTTGTCTTTCTTTGCTCTTACATCTTCTCAGATGTCTTCACGACCTACCGGGACCGAGCATTCTCGACTGTGCTCAACAGTTGATTGGTCTTAGCGAGTTTCCAGCATAGGTCACCAACAAGTCGATCTCTGGCACTACTATCAAGATGGGACAGGCCCTAACATAATATCAAGTCTCCCCCTCGCCCCACCACTCAACACCCGGATAACACAAACCATTATGTCTTCCAGTCACACTCCTCCCCAACCAACCACTCATCACTTCCAAACACGCACAGGTAGCCGCGCGATCACTCCAATGATCTTGGAGACTACTCGCGAGCCACCTACCACCGTACAAGAACGACCCACGTCCGTCGTTCAATCACAGCCTGAAGAGCCCGCCCACATCGCACCTAGCCACGCCTCGTCCCCGCACGAAGAAGCCGAGACCCTCGTGGAGCAATTCGGCTACCCGCGCTTCGACCGCCCTCGCCACCGTACTTACCAAATTCTCAACAATACTCGCTGCCAATACGAAACGGGAACTCTCGATGAAGAATTAGCGTATCTCATTGAGACAACAAATCTCTACGAGGCATTGGTATGATTAACGGATAGATTCTGAGCTAACCCACAGAACCAACTCTATGAGAGTCAACGCCAATATCCAGGCACTACCGACCGAGGAGCCCTGTCTCCCCCCGACCTGGATACTCCCTCGCGACCTCTGAGAGTCGCCCAGCCTACAAGAGGACCCCGAGACATGGCCCCACTTTTCCAAGTCGCGGCACAATCCCTGCAGAACTTTGCCAACCCTGCCGCGCCCGACGAGCGACCCACCATTGTCTCCAGGATCCCTAGGTACACTGCCCCTCGCAGCAGCTGGCCTACGTGGACGCAGCCAGCCACTACTCCGAGTAGGGCGCTCCCTCGCGACCCTATAGGGACCGAAGCAACGCTTCAACCTGCCCCTCGCCTTGAGATTCCAGTCGAGCCCTTCTGTATTCCACAACCGGAAGCGCAACCAATACCCCAGATGGAGACGCGACCAGCATCTCGCCCTCTGTCACAGGCTGAAGCCCCGCAGGTCCCTCCGGTCCCCCCTATGCCTCCACACCCCGCCGCCACGCTTCGAGATGAGGCCCCTGGTACCCACCACCACCATTACTATTACCAGGCCCCTCCCTCCAAAGGACCATCGGCCTGAGACGCCTTCGCTCGAGAATCCAAGCTCGACACCAGACGTCCCGAACCATTCAATGGTCGTGACCGACGCAAGTGGAAACCTTTCATCACGGAATGCCTAATGACTTTCTTTGCCAAGCCCATAACCTTCCAAGGAGATCACGAGAGGGTTACTTTCGCCGCCTCTTACCTCACGGACACCGCGCAGAGCCACTACACCTCCCTCCTTCAATTCAATGCCGAACACCCGGCTCTACATTCCTGGGAAGGATTCATCCGCGAGTTTGGAGGGATGTTTGGAGTGGTCAACACGCAGATTGAAGCCGACCAGAACCTTTGCTTGTTGCAGATGGGCGAAAACGAACGGTTTTCGAACCACATCATCCGTTTCGAGTCCTTCGCTTTCGAATCCAACTGGAACTCGGCCGCCCTACAATCCGAACTCTATCACTCGATGTCCACATGCATCAAAGAGGCCATGAAAGTCATTCTGCGACCCACGACGTATCAAGAACTTTGCGATTTGGCAATGCAAATTGACCAGAGGCACTGGGAGTATGAGAGTGAGACCCGCCGAACTCAATTCCGCGCTAACCCTCCTACTCCTCGTCCCCCTGTTCAACAAGGCGGAAATCGCCCTTTGGCTCAACAAGGCGGAAATCGCAATTACCAAGCAACGTCGCGACCTTACCCCGCCGCTGGAAATAATCCTATGACACCCCGACCAGCCGCAGGGAACCCCGCAACTTCACCGCGACCCGCCAATCCGCCTCGCCAGCCGAATCCGAATCCGAACTCGCCCTACGTTCCCCTTAGCGATGAGGAATGAGAACGTCGTCGTCAGGGAAATCTCTGTATGAGATGTGGAAAGCCCGGACACTACAGCGCTGCTTGCCCCAATCGACGAGTAGCCAGACGAGCCGTCTTCACGCTAGAGGAAGGAGAGGAAGAATTACAGGAAGAATACGAAGTTGAGGAAGAAGTGGAAAAAGATGTGGATGACCCACATGAAGAGTTAAACGAGGAAGCGACTCAGGAGCTTCTGGGGGAACTCTGAGTCACGACGACCCAACCCCCATACTCGCGCGGGCCGCGACTAGTTCCTCTTCCCCTCAATTTCCTCGCGACCTTTCTAATACTCCCATTGCTTCCCAGTCTTCCCAATGCTTCCTCATAAAGACACAAATACCAGATTTCAGCTCGATTCCCTTAAATACTCTTGTTGATTGTGGCGCATCAATGAATTTCATCGATTTCACCCTTGCGAACTCCTGTCCAAACCTCTTAATGCCACTTCTGCAACCTCTACCACTTCAATACTTCGACGGAAGTTCCTCCAGCTCCAATATAACCCACTTCCTCCATGCTAATACGAAATTCCCCGACGATACTATCCAATCCATTAAGTTCCTCGTCACTAAAACTCATCCTCTCACTCCTGTGGTTCTAGGGCTCGATTGGTTGCAAACCTGGAACCCTAGGATCGATTGGACCAACCTCACTTTTAGTTTCGGACAGACAGCCCGCTCCGCAACTATCCCTCTCACTCTTCTGGACGCGAAACCCCCGAGTAAACCTTCCCCTGACCTCGCGAACTCGACACCAAAACCCTCTAAACCCCCGCGAGTTCAATTGGTCAAGGCCACCACGCTTCGTCGATTGGAACAACAAGGAGAATTTATAGGTCTCCTATACTTCCAACCCACGAGCAACCCCTACGACGACGAATCCATACTCGCGAGTTCCACGACCACTCAACCCCCTCCGAAACCCGAAGAAACAGTCCTGCACGAGTATCACGACTTCCTGGACGTCTTTTCTGAAGATCTAGCCTGGGAATTACCTCCGCACCACGACTATGACCACCGAATTGAACTTGAGGAAGGCGAAACACCTCCTCACAGGAAGCTGCACAACATGTCAGAAGTGGAGTTAAAGACGTTAAAGGATTATTTGGATGACATGTTGGACAAAGGCTTCATTCGGCCGTCGAAATCCCCCGCAGGTGCACCGGTACTCTTTGCGAAGAAGAAAGATGGAAGCCTTCGCCTCTGTGTCGACTATCGAGGTCTCAACAAGATCACCCGCAAAAATCGCTATCCCATTCCTCGAATTGAGACCCTCGTCGACCAATTACGCTTGGCCAAAATCTACTCAAAGATCAACCTCCGTGTTGGGTATAACAAGGTGAGGATAGCTGAAGGAGACGAGTGGAAAACTGCGTTCCGCACTTGCTATGGTGCGTTCGAATATCTTGTCATGCCGTTTGGACTCACGAACGCACCCGCGACCTTTCAGCACCTTATGAACGATATCTTTCACGATCTGGTCGACATCAACGTAGTAGTCTACCTCAACAACATCTTAATCTACTCGGACAACCTCGAACAGCATCGCGACCACGTCCGAGAGGTCCTACAACGTCTACGCAAGGCAGACTTACACGCGCAACCTGAGAAGTGTGATTTCCACACCACGACGGTTGAATACCTTGGAGTTATAGTGTCCCTTGACGGAATTGCCATGGATCCTTCAAAGATACAGGCCATTCTAAGTTGGCCCGTACCCACGAAGATCCGCAACCTTCAGAGCTTTTTAGGCTTTGCTAATTTCTATCGAAGATTCATAGATAACTATTCCGGCATCGTCATTCCACTTACACGACTCCTCTGCAAGGATACGCCTTGGAAGTGGAGCCCACGATGCCAAGAAGTCTTCGATATCCTCAAACAAGCCTTTACCGAAGCTCCCATCCTCCGGCATTACGACCCCGATGTAAGGATAATATGCGGTTTAAACATAGAAACATGACAGATACTGATCATCTGGATATTTCAGGATCCAAAGCAATCGCGTCCGATACGATCCGATAACAATCCGACACCGTCCGATAACAACCGATACTTATCCGACATCGGACTCTCCGGTCTCCAACTCCCCGTGAAGATCACAGCCCGCAGGTCACACATACTGCCTACACCCCTCTATTTCATCACTCCAGCATGGTCAGCGCTCGACATACTCACTATTCCATTCCCATTCCTCTATTTCATATACATGCTGTAAATTTCATATTGTGATCCCTTTCAACCATCCGATCATTGAAACGTTTCAAACCCTTTGCAGTGCCTTGTCCATTGTTCCTAGTACCCCTTTGCTGTACCAGTCTCACTCTCCTTGATTTTACGAGTGGTCCGGATGTACACCGATCATCGGACACTTCATTCCTCCGAACTGCATGACTCCTTTACAAATTAAAGACCCCTATATGACCCCTTGTACGATATCGCACTGCCTTCTATAGCTTCCGGAGATTTCCGTAGAATCGGGTATGCTGTACTTAGAAAAATGTACTTAAGTATGTACTGGACTATACAGAAATCCAGCTTTTTGAACGCCCACATCGTGCTGTGATTTTTAGCAAGCTCACCTTTCGTCGTACCTATTGATCCGCTGGCCTTCGTCGTCGCCGGCCCCTCGAACCTTTGATCCAAACATCGGACTCTATCGGATCCGATACCGGATACTCCGGACAACGTATATTTTCACTCTCTGAACCTTTTGCACTCAACCTCCACATCCTCCAAGGTTCTGTCTAGTGTACCTGTTGTGTAATAAGACCCCCTGAAGAACCCGGCCGCGAACATCTATTTGCAGCCAACACCTGTACAGCCTACTACAATTTTGGAGCCCACCGTGAGGGGGTCGTAACAACGTCTTCACTACAGCCTTCAAGGATTCCCAGAGGCTCCTCCACTTTCCAACCTCGACGCTCCGAATGTCTGAGAAGTCGAAACCCGGATCGAATCACAGAACCACCGCACTCCGAACCTCCTGGAGAAGTAATTGAAACTTCCCACTTTCTTCCATCGGACATTCCCAGTATTTCATCCATTGTTTACTCCCACACGAGCTTCGCCACCCCGGTTACCTCATTACCACAGATCTTCGAAGAACCACACTCACCGCTCACACCACTACCCCTCGAACTGAACACCTTACAATTTCCAACTGACGAACCACAGAATCCTCTCGACGCTGTACAAGAACTTCCTCATGCAGCAATACCAATGGCCAACCAACCGAGATATCCGCTCTGTGGCGCTCACAGGGCCCCCGCCTTTGACGGAGTACCAACCCATCTCAACCGGTATTTCGAGGACATCGACATCGTACTCACCGGCATTAATCCAGACGTTCCGGAAGCCGATTTAATTCGGTACGCAAAGCACTACCTCGACACAGACACATGTCTCCTCTGGGAGACCCTCACACCAGCCCTGGACCCGGTATGGACCTGGGAAACCTTCAAAGCGGCTGTCCGACGCCTTTATCCAGGCTCCGATGGCAGTCGTTTGTTTTCTGTCACTGATTTGGACCGTTTCATATCAGACTTGGCCCAAAAAGGGGTTTACACACGTGCAGAACACGGAGAATATTACCGGGACTTTCTCCAAATCACTTCACACTTGATCACCTCCCAACGTATGTCCACAAATGACAGAAACTGGCTTTACATCCTCGGATTTGGGGATCATGCTGGGCGCCGGATCGAGAGCCGGCTCACGATTATACTACCTAATCACCATCCGGAGGACCCATACCCGATGAATGAGGTTCACGCCGCAGCCGAATTTCTACTCTCCTCAACGTCCCCGCACTCCGTAACAACCGATCAATTCTCCGGACCTATCCGCTTTGCATCCGCAACCCCTGGGAGGGAACCAAAACCAGTGGTCAAAAAGGAAGAACTCGACATGTCCACGGCCTTGGCGACATTTGCTTCTACAATGGCTTGCCTGGAATCAATTCTATCAGCTCAGTCCCTCGAACCAGCAAAACGTTCTGCCCCTCGGACCACGAATTCCCTTACAAATCAGACGTGTAACTTCTGTTCGGAACTGGGTCATTTCGTTAGTACTTGTCCGAAAGCTCTCGAATACATCAAGTCCGGTAAATGTATATGGAACACCGAAGGCAGGATTTGCCTCCCCTCCGGACGATACTTGTCCGGGACTATCATAGGAAATAACTTATCCGAGCGCTTTGACAAGTACTACGCTACTTACCAATCCCAGAACACGCAACCGGCGACTACCGCGGTATTTGAAGCACAGCCGACCAGATCATTCGTAAATCCCCCGGATACAGAAGACGATTCGGAAGAAGAAGATGGCGAGAGGATCGCCCTGGAAAATATGGCTCGCACCTTTGCAAACGATGTGGCAAAGAAAATAGACAAGAGCAAAAGGAAAGCGCCCGTACCCCGAAATAACGATCCACAGCCATCTAGGTTACCTCCTCCGCCCGCCGTTGTCATTACCTCGCCTCCGGTCATGCGCCCATCGAAGCCGGAAAGAATCGAACGATCCGACATCCAGTATCATTACCAAGCTCCGATAGAAAATCCGGTAACAGTTCAACAAGTTTTCGATCGCGCACTCGACATTCCGGTCCATGTGACACCCCGCGAATTACTTGCCATTTCCGGAGACGTCCGCAAAAAGATGAAGGATATGGTCACCGCCCGCCGCGTCCCGGTCATTGCTTCCGTCGTACAGGACACGCTTTACACGAACATTACAGCCCCGGATACCTCCGATCTCGTCGTCGCAGTCGATGCTGCTCCGCTCCGCATCGTAGAGGGCATTCTAGATGGCCGGATCGCAGCGGAGTGTCTTCTTGACCAGGGTAGCTCTATTGTAGCAATGAGGCGAGATGTTTGGGAAAAGCTCGGCAATCCGTTGCACTCCGAATGAGTAATCCATATGGAATCATCCCATGGCACCATCGCTCCGACGCTCGGACTCATCAAAAATTTCCCTTTACAGATCGGTCCATGCATGTTCCATGTTCAAATGCAAGTGGCAGACATGCTACCCTGCGAGGTTCTTGTCGGACGACCATTTTTTATGCTAACCGGCTCTCAGACAATTGACTATCCCCACAGAGCCCAGGATCTCATTCTAAACGATCCGAACACAGGAGAACGAATCATTGTGCCAACAAAGGAGCGAATCCCGGTCCGCAAAACATTGAATAACAAGAAACCGCATCCGGATTTTTGATGGCTGGAGCCTCGATTATCCGCAAATCTACGGACTCACCTCCGGTCGATGCGGACACGGAACCTATACCCAAATACGAGACTCCAGCCATCTTCTCCACTTCCGTTCAAAATTTCTCATTGTCTTCCCTTGTAAATTTAGCACCTCCCGATCCCATTCCCAGTACCAGCTTCTCGGACATTTCTCTCGATTCCGTTGATTCCCTGGTCGCTATCGAATGTGAACCGACACATCCGAATATCGCATACCCTCTGTACAACAATACCTCCGAAATGAATTTCTTGTCTACGGACACTGTTTTGCCAGTTTACCTAGGAAAGAAATATAAGAAGGTAGCGAACCGCGTCAATCCAATCAAAGCAACGGTACCCGAAGAATTCCGGATTGTCCAACGCCGGCATCCAGACCCCCTAGCCAATATACCGACACTTCCAACACACCCACCCGATTTCACCCCCGGTCTCCGATATACTCAAGACCGGAAAGATGCGCATAACGCAAACCCCACTGGATTTTTATGGCTGGACGAAGAAAAACTCGTTCACTATCTGATTAAAGCCCAGGAGGATGCCTTCGATTGGACGGAGACCGAGAAAGGACGATTCGACGCAAAGTACTTCGATCCCATTATCATCCCGACAGTCGAACATATCCCTTGGATCTTCAAAAATATACCGATTCCTCCCGGCATCTACGACGAAGTTCTGAAGGTTATCCAGGACAAGATAGCGGCTGGAGTCTATGAAGAGTCCAACTCCTCCTATCGGTCCCAGTGGTTTTGCGTGTTAAAGAAGGACGGAAAGTCTCTCCGACTTGTCCATAACCTCCAGCCATTAAACAAAGTCACCATCGGCGACTCCATGGTTCCCCCGATAATGGAAGTTTTTGCAGAATCATTCGCCGGACGCGGATGCTACGGAACTCTCGACTTATTTGTCTCCTTCAATCAACGGTCTCTCGATGAGCGAAGTCGAGACCTTACCACATTTCAAACCCCTCTCGGAGCCAAACAGCTCACTTGCGTCCCGATGGGATACACCAACGCGACGCAGATTATGCATGGAGACGTCACGCATATACTACAAGACGAAATTCCGCACGTAACCATCCCATTCGTAGATGATGTAGCGATTAAGGGCCCGGAAACCCGATACGAGCTTCCGGACGGCACTTACGAGACGATCCCGGAGAATCTGCAAATACGGCGGTTCGTTTGGGAGCATTTGAATAACATCAACCGGGTGCTCCAATGAGTCAAAATAGTCGGAGGAACCTTTAATGGCAAGAAAACGACAATTTGCACCCCCGAAACAATCGTTACCGGACACACATGCACATATGAAGGGCGAGTTCCAGACGCTTCTAATGTTCAGCGCATTCGAGACTGGCCTCTGTGCGAAACACTCACAGATGTACGATCATTTTTAGGCGTCTGCGGACTGCTCCGGATATTCATCAAAAACTACACCGTACTTGCCTGACCACTTGTCAGCCTAACTCGTAAGGATGTCCCATTCAGGTTCGAAGAAGAAGAGCAAAATTCGATGGACCGACTTAAACACACAATAGTCAACTCATCCGCCATTCGACCGATCGATTACCACTCTGGATGGCCCGTAATTATGGCCGTCGGCTTCGCGCTATTTCAAATCGGACAAGATGGAATCCGATACCCATCCAGATTCGGCTCGATTACCTGGAACGAACGCGAGGCCCGATACTCTCAAGCAAAAATCGAATTATACGGACTCTTCCGCGCACTTCAGTCGAACCGGATTTACCTTATCGGCCTTCCAAAATTCACCGTTGAAATGGACGCGAAGTTCATTAAGGGTATGCTAAACAATCCGGACGTTCAACCAAACGCTGCCATGAATCGATGGATTGCTGGTATACTACTCTTCGATTTCGACCTTGTTCATATTCCCGCAGATAAACACACCGGAGCTGACGGACTATCACGCCAACGTGCCGCAGATGGTGAAGAAGACACCGAGTCCGAAGATCACAAAGACTGGATCGATCGGAGCTATGTATTCGCCATGGAACACATGAATTGAGCACCGGACGCTTCCTACCCATCCGAGACGCCACTCGCCAGCATCGCCCATTCTCGCTTCAAAGCTTACACAGGATCGATGCTACTCAATTCGACGGTACCATCCAATGATTCACTGGCTCTGAATGAATCCTCCACCATCCTTATACCGCAACCCGACGCAGCAAAGAAAAGGGAAGAACAGATCCGCAAAATCGAATCTTTCCTTCGAAACCTGATCCGTCCTTCCGGCATCGACGCAAACAAGTTCCGACGATTAGTCCGCTCTGCATCCCAGTTCTTCATTCTAGATGACAAGCTATGGCGTCGCTGACCTAACGGATGCCACCAGGTAGTGCCTCCGGACCACAAACGGCTCGCAATTATCACAGAGGCACACGATTCACTCAGCCACAAAGGCGTTTACGTTATCCGAACACGTATTCTAAATCGGTTCTGGTGGCCGGTGTTGGATCAAGATGTAAAATGGTTTGTCCGAACTTGTCACCAATGCCAGACTCAGCAAATCCGGAAGATTTTTATTCCACCGACGGTCGCCACACCAGCCGGTGTAGTGGGTATTACGGTTCTTGCTGCAACTGCTTGATTACAGTCAAGTCCTTCAGGGGTTCCTGTAAGGCGTTAGAGATTCACCAAACACCCTTGAGGATGTGGAGTATGAATTCAAAATGTGTGAGAAATAGAAATATACGGTGTCCGGGATATTCTGCTATGTGTCCGATAAAATCCGATAAGGATGGTGCGATAAGACGAAGGGCCGGCAACGACGGAGGCCAGCGGATCGAAGGTTGCGACGACGGGTGAGCTTAGGTGAGGTTTCTAACAGAGAGAAGGGGTTCAGAAAGCTCTCTTTCAGAGAGGTCCGGAGTGTACTTAAGTACAGTTCTGTAAGTACAGCAAATTGGAATGTACGGAAATGTCCGGAAAACACATGGAACAGCGCCATGTCGCGTGAAGGGTTACATGAAGGAGTTATATCACAAGGGAAATGAGTAGCTCGGAGGAATGAAATGTCCGATAACTAGCAAATGTCCGGACCGCTCATAAACTGAAGGAAAGTGGGGCTGGTACAGCAAAGGGGTACTAAGAACAATGGACAAGGTACTGCAAAGGGTTTGAAACGTTTAAACGATTGAATGGTTGAAAGGGATCATAATATGAAATTTACAGCATGGTATATGAAATAAAGGAATGGGAATGGAATAGTGTGTATGTCGAGCGCTGACCGTGCTGGAGAGGTGAAATAGAGAGGCGTGGGCGGTGTGTGAGAGCGGTGGGCTGTGATCGTCACGGGGGATTGAAGACCGAAGTGTCCGACATCGGACATGTATCGGATACTATCGGTCGTTATCGGACGGTGTCGGATCGTTATCGGTTCGTATCGCACGTAATTTCTTTGGATCGCAAAACATCCGGATAGTCGGTATCTGTCATGTTTCCGTGTTTAGATCGCATATGGTCCTTACATTCTCCCGGGGGCTGAAAATGCAACCGCCCTCGGTTGCAACCAAACAAGGCCAAATAACGGTTTGTTGATCGTGAAGTACGCGTCGTGTGGGTGCACATAGGTCCAAACACACCCTTGTGTTTTCTCCAGCGACAGCAACACGTCAACTCTCCAACAATGGAAAACTTCGATTCTTCAATCTTTCGAAACGCAGTCCAGGCGATGACCGAGGCGCAGGCCATGGCGCCGGGCGAGGAGTTGCCGGATCGGGGGCAGGATGGAGAGTGCGCGGAGTGGGTGGGGACGTATGCGGGTGACGCGGTGCGTGAACGAGAATCTTTCGTACTTTTTTGTATCGCACTGACAACGTTTTTAGGACGATTTTCTTGCCGGATATGTGGCAGCGATCGACGACGACGTGGAGGTGGACGAGGGACTCGTCCGGGTCGCGCGAAGGCTCAAGAAGTGGCGGAAGCTCCGCGGGGACGAGTGGTCCGCTGAGCGGACGAGAAGGCGGGAGGAGGTCGAGGCCGAGAAACAGCGCACGAGCGAGGAGAGGGCGGCTACTGAGCGGGCCGCAGCAGAGGCGGAGGCGGAGGAGAGGCGGGCGGAGGCGGCGAGGGCTGCCGAGAAGAGGGCACGCCTTGCCCGGGCGCGCTTAATTGTCGTAAGTGACAGCGACGACGAGGGCGAGGCGGCGGCGGCGGCAACAACGACGACGACGGGAGCGGCGGAGTCCGGTGCAGCGGCGGTAACAACGACGACGATATCACCGGACGCCGGAGAGCTGCGTGTGGACGAGGTGGCGGCAGGGGAGGATCCAGACGGTCATCGGACCGTGTGGGGAACCGACGGGGTGACGCCCGTCGGTGTTATCGAGGCGGCGGCGGTGAGTGCGGTGGCCGGGGGAGGCGAGCAGTCGGTGGAGGAGCCGATGTTCGTGCACCGGGACGGTGCGCGGATGATGGCGACTCCGGTGTGGGTGGAGATCGCGAGGCGGAAGGCAGCGGAGCGAGGGCGAGGGAGGAGAGGCGGGGCGAAGAGCGACATAGAGTCCCGGGCTGCGCGGCAGCCTGGAGATAAGGTGAGTGGTTAATTAAGATATGTGAGGCTTTTTCGACGTCTGATATAATGATTAGGAGCACGTTCCGGGGTGCAAGGAGTGCACCCGGAAGTGGCGGGCGTGCTACGGAGTGGAGGGGATAGCGTGCCGGTGGTGCCGGACGTATAAGGTATCGTGCAGTCTGTCGGCTGTGCGAGGTAAGTGGTATTCTTTTTATTTTTCATGATGAGACAAATGATAGGTGTGTTTCAGGAGCGAAAACAGAGAGAGCGGCGGTGTCCGGAACGGAAGGTATGTCGAGAAGGTATCGGGTCCGCATTTGCTAACGTATCGGAACAGGTCCGAAGGCGGCGGGGGCGAGCGGAAGTAAGAGGCCGAGGCGAGGTGCGACGCGGGTACCGGTTCGCGAGGAGACGACGCCGGAGGAGGAGGACGAGATTGAGGAGGATACCAGTGTGGAGCTGGTGGAGGAGCCGCCGGCAAAGAAGAAGAAGGCGGAGGCGGGACCAAGTCGGAAGGGTAAGGAGCGGGAGGTGGCGCGAGGGGTGTCCGGGAGGGAGGCGCTCGATAGGGCGCTGGAGATGATGGAGAGGGGGGCGGACCAGGTGAAGGCCGGAGCGGAGCTGCTCCGGATGCTCCTCCTTGGCGAGTCGTCCTCTAAGTAAATATTTTGTTTTTGTTTTTATATATGTTTTTCTTTTTCTATTTGGTATGGTATGTCGTGTGGGATAAGTGAGGAATGTGAGAATGTGAGAAAATGGTTGAAAGAACGTCGGGTATAAAGTTTGGACTTGTCCGAAATTTCGATTTTTTTTTTTTTTTTTTTTTTTTTTTTTTTTTTTGCCGGTTTGAATCAATGTGAAGTATAGAAAAATGAAGGATATGATGGAGAAAAAATACTTAATGGCGAGGCCGAAGGTTCCGGGTTGCTCCGGAGCGTTGCGGACGAGTTTCTGCAGTGTCGTCGTCGGTGGTTTCATTATCGGATTCATCGGATAGGTCAGCCGCTTGGTTTTGCTCATCTTCTCTGTCGATAGAGTTGGGTGACGCCTCGTGTATTTGATAGGGAGAGATGTCCTCGTTTATCTCCGTCGTTTGGTCGATGATAGAAGTGACCGGAATCGATGTTTGCGACCTCGGATAGTAGGGAATGATGCGGAAAGCTGCGTAGTGGATTTTGGAAACGGCGCCGTCGAGTTCCGAGAGAATATAGGCGCCATATTGTGTTCGGCGAACGACGATCATCGGTCCGAAGAATCGCGGTTTTGTTTTTCGATTTAATTCCATTTCAACGGCCGAATTGCGGATCAATACCAACGATCCGGGTTGGAAGTCGTAGTCGATAATAGACTTCCGGTGTGCGTCGATGAACTGCTTGACGGATTGTTTGCGGGCAGCGAGCACTTTATCGGCGATTGTTGCTAGATCTTCTTCTCGTTTTTGCAGTTGGCGGGCACGAAGGGCTATCAGTTCCGGAGTGGTCATCGGGGCGTCGGCGGTCGGAATTAAATATGTTGCTTCGGATATGTCGAAGGGGAAAAGCGGTTCGACGCCATGTGCGATGTAAAATGGGGAGTGGCCGGTGGACCGTTGGATCGTGGTTCGTTCTGCCCAAATGACTGAGGGTAAAACGTCCGGCCATTTCGATTCGTCTCCATCTGCTGCTTTGATTAACGACTCATGGACCGATCGATGGGCACGTTCGATGACGCCGTTAGCGCGGGAGTTGTATCCGGATATACGGATGTGATGGATTCCGTACCGTTTCTTAAGGAAATCGAGGGCTTTGATAAATGGGGCTCCGTTATCCGTGATAATCTCTTCTACTGCTCCCCATCGGCATAGTATATCTTCGAATATGAAGGTTCCGAGAAGTCGGGCGGTCTCGTTTCGTAGCGGTCTTGCTTCCGGATATGCGGATAACGAGCATCGGGCGTGGACGAGAAGTCGGAAACCGCGGGCTCTTGGTAGGAACATAGTATCAATGTGCGCTCGACGGAAAAGACCGGCCGGTGTAGCGACCGTCGGTGGAATGAAGATCTTCCGGATTTGCCGAGTTTGGCATTGGTGACAAGTTTTGACAAACCATTTTACGTCTTGATCCAGCACCGGCCACCAGAACCGATTTAGAATACGTGTCCGGATAACGTAAACGCCTTTGTGGCCGAGTGAATCGTGTGCCTCTGTGATAATTGCGAGACGTTTGTGGTCCGGAGGTACTACTTGGTGGTATCCGTTAGGTCGGCGACGCCATAATTTGTCATCTAGGATGAAGAACTCGGATGCGGAGCGGACCAGTCGTCGGAACTGGTTTGCGTCAATGCCGGAGGGACGGATCGGGTTTCGAAGGAAAGATTCAATTTTGCGAATCTGTTCTTCTCTTTTGTTTGCTGCATCGGATCGGGGTATAAGGACGGCGGAAGATTCGTTCGGGGTCGGTGATTCCTCGGGTGGTACCGTCGAATTGAGTAGCGTCGATCCTGTGTAAACTTTGAAGCGAGTATGGGTGATGCCGGCGAGTCGTGTCTCGGATGTGTAGGAAGCGTCCGGTGCTCGATTCATGTGTTCCATGGCGAATACGTAGCTCCGATCGATCCATTCTTCGTGATCTTCAGACTCGGTATCTTCTTCACCATCTGCGGCACGTCGGCGTGATAGTCCGTCGGCTCCGGTGTGCTTATCTGCGGGAATATGAACAAGATCGAAATCGAAGAGTAGTATACCGGCAATCCATCGATTCATGGCAGCGTTGGGTTGAATGTCCGGATTGTTTAGCATACCCTTAATGAACTTCGCGTCCATTTCGACAGTAAATTTCGGAAGGCCTATAAGGTAAATCCGGTACGACCGAAGTGCGCGGAAGAGTCCGTATAATTCGATTTTTGCTTGTGAGTGTCGGGCCTCGCGTTCGTTCCAGGTAATGGAGCCAAAGCGGGAGGGATATCGTATTCCATCTTCTCCAATTTGGAAGAGTGCGAAACCAACGGCGATATTTGATGAGTCGACGGCGAGGATTACGGGTTGTCCGGAGCGGTAGTCGATTGGTCGGATGGCGGATGAGTTCAGAATCGCGTGTTTGAGTCGGTCCATCGAGTTATGTTCTTCTTTTTCGAATCTGAATGGCACGTCCTTGCGAGTTAGACTGACAAGAGGTCGGGCAAGTACGGCGTAGTTTTTAATGAATATCCGGAGTAGTCCGCAAACCCCTAAAAATGATCGGACATCGGTCAGGGTTTTGCAAGGAGGCCAGTCCCGGATACGCTGAACGTTGGAGGCATCCGGAACTCGTCCTTCGTATGTGCACGTATGTCCGGTAACGACTGCTTCGGGAACGCAAATTGTCGTTTTCTTGCCGTTAAAGGTTCCTCCGACTTTCTTGATTCGTTGGAGCACCCGGTTGACGTTATTTAAATGCTCCCAAACAAATCGTCGTATTTGCGGATTCTCAGGGATCGTCTCGTAGGTGCCGTCCGGAAGCTCGTATCGGGTTTCCGGGCCCTTGATCGCTACATCGTCTACGAATGGGATGGTTACGTGCGGAATTTCATCTTGTAGAACATGCGTGACGTCTCCATGCATAATCTGCGTCGCGTTGGTGTATCCCATGGGGACGCAGGTGAGCCGTTTTGCTCCGAGAGGGGTTTGAAACGTGGTGAGGTCTCGGCTTCGTTCGTCCAGAGACCGCTGATCGAAGGAGACGAAAAGGTCGAGTGATCCGTAACATCCGCGTCCGGCGAATGATTCCGCAAAAACCTCCATTATCGGGGGGACCGCGGAATCGCCGATAGTGATTTTGTTAAGCGGCTGGAGGTTGTGCACGAGTCGGAGAGACTTTCCGTCTTTCTTTAACACGCAAAACCACTGGGACCGATAAGAAGAGTTGGATTCTTCATAAACGCCGGCTGCGATCTTTTCCCGGATTACTTTGAGAACTTCGTCGTAAATACCGGGGGGAATCGGTATATTTTTGAAGATCCAAGGGATATGTTCGACTGTCGGGATAATAATCGGATCGAAGTATTTTGCGTCGAATCGTCCTTTTTCGGTCTCTTTCCAAGCGAAGGCGTCTTCCTGGGCTTTAATAAGATGGTGAACGAGTTTTTCTTCCTCCGGCCATAAGAATCCGGTGGGGTTGGCGTTGTGCGTGTCTTTCCGGTTTTGAGTGTATCGAAGACCGGGGGTGAAATCGGGGGGATGGGTCGGAAGAGTTGGCATATCGGCTAGGGGGTCCGGGTGTCGGCGTCGGACAATCCGGAATTCTTTGGGTACTGTCGCTTTGATCGGATTGACGCGATTCGCGACTTTCTTATATTTCTTTCCCAAGTAAACTGGAAGAACGGCGTCCGTAGACAGGGAATTTATTTCGGGGGTTTTGTTGTACAAGGGGGTTGCAACATTTGGACGCGACGGTTCACGTCCGATAGCGACTGGGGAATCAGCGGAATCGAGAGAAACGTCCGAGATACTGATACAGGGGAAGGGGTCGAGAGAGACTGGGTTTATAAGGGAAAACGATAAGGGAAGGTGAACGGAAGTAGGAAAAATGGCTGGAGTCTCGTATCTGGGTATAGCTTCCGTGTCCGCATTGATCGGAGGTAAGTCCGTTGGTTTGCGGACATTCGAGGCTCCAGCTCTCAAAAATCCGGATGCGGTTTCTTGTTCTTCAAGGATTTGCGGATCGGGATTCGCTCCTTCGTTGGCACTATGATTCTTTCTCCGGTGTTTGGATCATTGAGAATAAGGTCCTGGGCCCCGTGGGGATGGTCAATCGTTTGGGAACCGGTTAACATGAAAAACGGTCGTCCGACAAGAACCTCGCAGGGCAACGTGTCTGCTACTTGCATTTGAACATGGAATGTGCACGGACCGATCTGTAGGGGGAAATTCTTGATGAGTCCGAGGGTCGGAGCGATGGTGCCATGAGAGGATTCCATGTGAATAACGTTCTCGGAGTGTAGTGGGTTGCCGAGTTTCTCCCAAACGTCTCTTCGCATTGCCACGATTGAGCTGCCTTGGTCGAGCAGGCACTCCACGGCGATCCGGTTGTCCAATATCCCTTCTACGATGCGGAGCGGAGCAGCGTCGACGGCGACAACAAGATCGGAGGTGTCCGGGACCGTAATGTTTGTATAGAGCGTATCCTGTACGACGGACGCGGTGACCGGAACGCGACGAGCGGTAACCACATCCTTCATCTTTTTGCGGATGTCTCCGGAAATGGCGAGTAGTTCGCGAGGTGTGACGCGGACTGGCATGTCGAGTGCGCGATCGAATACTTGTTGAACGGTTACCGGATTTTCGATCGGAGCTTGGTAATGGTACTGGACGTCGGGTCGTTCGATTTTCTCCGGCTTTGATGGACGAGTGACCTGAGGCGGCGTAATAACAACGGCGGGTGGGGGCGGTAACCTAGATGGCTGAGGATCGGTATTCCTGGGTGTGGGTGCTTTCCTTTTGCCCTTGTCTACTTTCTTCGCGACATCGTTTGCAAAGGTGCGGACCATGTTTTCCAACACGGTATTCTCGTCATCTTCCTCGTCCGAATCGTCTTCCATGTCCGGGGGGTGAGCGGATTGTCCGATCGGCTGTGCTTCAAATACCGCGGTTGTCGCCGGTTGCGTGTTCTGGGATTGGTATGTAGCGTAGTACTTGTCGAAGCGCTCGGATAGGTTGTTCCCTGAGATAGTGCCTGGCAAATATCGTCCGGAGGGGAGACAAATCCTGCCTTCTGTGTTCCGTATACATTTGCCGGACTTAATGTATTCGAGGGCCTTCGGACAGGCACTAACAAAATGACCTATTTCCGAACAGAAATTACACGTCCGGCCTGCGGGAGAGTTCGTTGTCCGGGGAGCGGAGTGTCTTGCCGGTTCGAGAGATTGGGCTGTCAAAATCGATTCCAGGCGAGCCATTGTGGAAGCGAATGTTGCCCATGCTGCGAACATATCAAATTCTTCCTTCTTGACTACCGGTTTCGTTTCTCTCCCGGGGGCTGAAGATGCGAGACGGACGGGTCCGGAAAGTTGATCGGTTGTCGCAGAGTGGGGGGACGTCGAGGAGAGAAGAAATTCAGCTGCACCATGTACTTCATTCATGGGGTAAGGATCCTCCGGATGGTGGTTTGGTAGTATGATAGCGAGTCGGCTTTCGATCCGACGCCTTGTATGATCCCCAAATCCGAGGATGTAAAGTCGGTTCCTGTCATTTGTGGACATACGCTGTGATGTGATCAAGTGCGAGGTGATCCGGAGAAAGTCCCGATAGTATTCTCCGTGTTCTGCGCGCGTGTAAACTCCCTTTTGGGCCGAGTCCGATATGAAACGGTCCAGGTCGGCGACGGAAAATAAGCGACCTCCATCAGATCCTGGATAAAGTCGTCGGACGGCCGCTTTGAAGGTATCCCACGTCCATACCGGGTCCGGGTCAGGTGAAAGAGTCTCCCAGAGGAGACACGTATCGGTGTCGAGATAGTGTTTGGCGTACCGAATTAAATCGGGTTCTGGAACGTCCGGGTTGACGCCGGTGAGCACGATGTCGATGTCCTCGAAGTACCGGTTGAGGTGTGTCGGTACTCCGTCAAAGGCAGGGGCCCCGTGGGCGCCACGGAGCGGATATCTCGGTTGGTTGGCCATTTGTATTGGTGCGTGGGGCGGTGAGTGAACTTCGTCTGGTGAATTCTGAGGTGTTTCGGGCGGGAAATGAAGGATGTCTGGTTCAAGGGGAAGTGGTGTAAGCGGTGAGTGTGGTTGTTCGAAGGTCTGTGGTAGTGAGGGATCCGGAGTGGTGAAACTCGTGTGGGAGTAGACAATGGATGAGATACTGGGAATGTCCGATGGAAGAAGGTGGGAAGTTTCAATTACTTCTCCGGGGGGTTCGGAGGGCGGTGGTTCTGTGATCGGATTCGGGTTTCGACTTCTCAGGCGTTCGGAGCGTCGAGGCTGAGGAGCGGATGAGCCTCTGGGAATCCTTGAGGGTGGTAGTGAAGACGTCTTGTTGAACGCCTCGCGGTGGGCTCCAGAATTGTAGTGGGTATTACGGTTCTTGCTGCAACTGCTTGATTACAGTCAAGTCCTTCAGGGGTTCCTGTAAGGCGTTAGAGATTCACCAAACACCCTTGAGGATGTGGAGTATGAATTCAAAATGTGTGAGAAATAGAAATATACGGTGTCCGGGATATTCTGCTATGTGTCCGATAAAATCCGATAAGGATGGTGCGATAAGACGAAGGGCCGGCAACGACGGAGGCCAGCGGATCGAAGGTTGCGACGACGGGTGAGCTTAGGTGAGGTTTCTAACAGAGAGAAGGGGTTCAGAAAGCTCTCTTTCAGAGAGGTCCGGAGTGTACTTAAGTACAGTTCTGTAAGTACAGCAAATTGGAATGTACGGAAATGTCCGGAAAACACATGGAACAGCGCCATGTCGCGTGAAGGGTTACATGAAGGAGTTATATCACAAGGGAAATGAGTAGCTCGGAGGAATGAAATGTCCGATAACTAGCAAATGTCCGGACCGCTCATAAACTGAAGGAAAGTGGGGCTGGTACAGCAAAGGGGTACTAAGAACAATGGACAAGGTACTGCAAAGGGTTTGAAACGTTTAAACGATTGAATGGTTGAAAGGGATCATAATATGAAATTTACAGCATGGTATATGAAATAAAGGAATGGGAATGGAATAGTGTGTATGTCGAGCGCTGACCGTGCTGGAGAGGTGAAATAGAGAGGCGTGGGCGGTGTGTGAGAGCGGTGGGCTGTGATCGTCACGGGGGATTGAAGACCGAAGTGTCCGACATCGGACATGTATCGGATACTATCGGTCGTTATCGGACGGTGTCGGATCGTTATCGGTTCGTATCGCACGTAATTTCTTTGGATCGCAAAACATCCGGATAGTCGGTATCTGTCATGTTTCCGTGTTTAGATCGCATATGGTCCTTACACCGGTCTTTTTCGTCGAGCGCATATAGATACCATGTTCCTACCCAGAACCCGCGGTTTCCGACTTCTTGTCCACCCCCGATGCTCGTTATCCGCATATCCGGAAGCAAGACCGCTACGAAATGAGACTGCCCGACTTCTCGGAACCTTCATATTTGAAGACATACTGTGCCGATGGGGAGCAGTAGAAGAGATCATTACGGATAATGGTGCCCCATTTATCAAAGCTCTCGATTTCCTCAAGAAGCGGTATGGAATCCATCACATCCGTATTTCCGGATATAATTCCCGCGCTAACGGCGTCATTGAACGTGCCCACCGGTCGGTCCGCGAGTCGTTAATCAAAGCAGCAGACGGAGACGAATCGAAATGGCCGGACGTTTTACCCTCAGTCATTTGGGCAGAATGAACCACAATCCAACGATCCACCGGTCACTCTCCGTTTTACATCGCACACGGCGTCGAACTGCTTTTCCCTTTCAACATATCCAAAGCAACATATCTAATTCCGACCGCCGATGCCCCGATGACCACTCTGGAACTGATAGCCCTTCGTGCCCGCCAACTGCAAAAACGAGAAGAAGATCTTGCAACAATCACCGATAAAGTGCTCACTGCCCGCAAACAATCCATCAAGCAGTTCATCGATGCACACCGCAAGTCTATTATCGATTACGACTTCCAACCCGGATTGCTGGTATTGATCCGAAACTCGGCCATAGAAATGGAATTAAACCGGAAGACAAAACCGCGATTCTTCGGACCGATGATCGTTGTCCGCCGAACTCAATACGGTGCATATATTCTCTCGGAACTCGACGGGGCCATCTCCAAAATCCACTACGCAGCTTTCCGCATCATTCCCTACTATCCGCGGTCACAAACATCGATTCCGGTCACTGCTATCACTGACCAAATGACGGAGATAAACGAGGATGTCCCTCACAATCAAACACACGAGACGTCACATAACTCTATCAACACCAAAGATGAGGAAAGCCAGGCGGCCGATCTATCCGATGAATCCAACAATGAGGCCACCAATACCGACGCTCCGGAAACTCGTTCGCAACACTCCGGAGCAACTCGGAACCTTCGGCCTCACCATTAAGCATTTTTTTTCCATCCAATCCTTCACTCCTCCATAATTTACATTGATTTCAACGACCAAAAAAATAAAAATAAATAAAATTGAGAAATTTCGGAAAACTCCAAACTTTATATCCGACGTTCTTCACTTTATACCTCAGTCTCACACTTCTCACCTATTTTTCCACTCAGTAACGAAACATAAAATTAAAACAAAAACAAAGAAAATTTTTGTGTATTTAGCAGATGACTAGCCGAGAAGGAGCATCCGGAGAAGCTCCGCCCCAGCCCTCACCTGATCCGCCCCCCTCTCCATCATCTGGAGCGCTCTCTCCAGCGCCTCCTTTCCGGACACACCTGGCACTGTCTCCCGCTCCTTTCCCTTCCGGCTAGGACCTGCCTCCGCCTTCCTCCTCTTTGCTGACGGCTCCTCCACCAGCTCCACGCTGTCATCCTCAATTTCATCCTCCTCCTCCTCCTCCTCCGGCGTCGTCTCCTCGCGAACCGGTACCCGCGTTGCACCTTGCCTTGGCCTTTTGCTCGCAGTCGCTTCCGCCGCCTTCGGACCTACTCCGCTACGTTAGCCGATACAGATCCGGTACTCTCTTGACTTACCTCCGGCACCAGACACCGCGACCTTCTCGGCTTTCACCCCTGAAACACACCTTTTAGATTGATTCATCAAGAAATAAAAAGAATATTACTTACCTCGTACAGCTGAGAGACTGCACGACACCTTGTACGTCCGGCACCACCGGCACGCTATCCCCTCCACTCTGTAACACGCGCGCTGCTTCCGGGCGCACTCCTCACATCCCGGATCGTGTTCCTATTCATTAGATCAGACACCCTAAACCTTCACACATTTTAATCGACCACTTACCTTATCTCCAGGCTGCCGCGCAGCCAATAGTCCCAGCTAGTTTAGTATACTAAATATCAGTTAATGTACCAAAATGCTTTGAACTCAAGCCAGCTACAGCTGATCCTACTAATGTCAGCAAATGCTGTGAAGGCAGTATACTTATGTCCAGCTAATGCTGACTATACTATTACAGTACAGTAGAAGTCAACTTAATCCAGCAGCTGCTGGTGAACATAGTATACTAATCTACAGTAATAACAGCTACAGGGTATTTCCAGTTAACTTGATCCAGCAGCTGCTGATTGTTGTAGTATACTATTCAACAGTAATAGCAGTCATAAAATAACACCAGTTAACTTGGTCCAGTAGCTGCTGGTTAGTATAGTATACTATTCTACAGCAAAAGCAGTGGTAAAAATATTCCAGTTAACTTGATCCAGCAACTGCTGATTGATGTAGTATACTATTCAACAGTAATAGCAGTCATAAAATATTGCCAGTTAACTCGGTCCATAGTGCACTTTTACACAGTAATTTCTGCACACTATGCACAACTTGAGTCTACTATTTGTGAGTGCAGTAGTTACAAGCAGGTTTAATTAACTCAGTTGTAGTACTTGTGAATTGAATCATTAATTTGAGCACAGCACTTGTAATTATGATAATATAAACATGGCAATGTACTGCCACAGCTTCAGAAAGTTCATTCAATTTTATATAATGTTTTAATTTGAGGCCATATTTTGATGTTTATATAAGCTGAATTTCAATATAGAGGCATTTGATAAATATCTGTCTGTATTTGGGCTTATTTATTTCATGTCAATAAATACACAGCTATTATGTCTAGTTAACTATTTGATAGCAACTACTGCACTAAGTTCACAGCTCAAGTTAATTAAGTGTGATGTCATGCTATACTAGTATAGTCAGCAGTAGCTGGATGTAAGTATACTAGTATAGTCAACAGTAGCTGGATGTAAGTATACTAGTATAGTCAGCAGTAGCTGGATGTAAGTATACTAGTATAGTCAGCAGTAGCTGGATGTAAGTATACTAGTATAGTCAGCAGTAGCTGGATGTAAGTATACTAGTATAGTCAGCAGTAGCTGGATGTAAGTATACTAGTATAGTCAGCAGTAGCTGGATGTAAGTATACTAGTATAGTCAGCAGTAGCTGGATGTAAGTATACTACCTTTACAGCATTTGCTGACATTAGTAGGATCAGCTGTAGCTGGCTTGAGTTCAAAGCATTTTGGTACATTAACTGATATTTAGTATACTAAATTAACAGGGACCACTGGCGCAGCCCGGGACTTTATGTCCGCCCCCGCTCCGCTCCTCCTCCCTCGCCCCCGCTCCGCCGCCCTCCGCCTCGCCATCTCCACCCACACCGGAGTCGCCGTCATCCGCCCGCCCACCCGAGCCTCCAACGTGAGGGGCTCCTCGACCGTCTGCTCGCCTTCCCTGGCCACCGCACTCACTGCCGCCGCCTCGATAACACCAACGGGCGTCACCCCGTCGGTTCCCCACACGGTCCGATGACCGTCCCGATCTTCCGCCGCTGCCACCCGTACCTTTCCTGTCTCCTCCTCCGCAGTCGCAACCTCGTCTCCACGCAGCTCCGCAGCGTCCGGCGATACCGTCGTCATCACCGCTGCCGTTGCGCCGGACTCCGCCGCCCCTGTCGTTGTTGTTGCTGTTGCCGCCGCCGCCCCGCCGTCGTCGTCGCTGTCACTGATCACAATGAGGTGCGCCCGGGCAAGGCACGCCCTCTTCTCGGCAGCTCTTGTCGCCTCCGTCCGCCTCTCCTCCGCCTCCGCCTCCGCTGCGGCCCTCTCGGCGGCTGCCCTCTCCTCGTCTGCACATTCCTGTTTCCTCGTCCGCTCGGCGGTCCATTCGTCCCCGCGGAGCCTTCGCCACTTTTTGAGCCTTCGCGCGACGAGGACGAGTCCTTCGTCCACCTCCACATCATCGTCGATTGCGGCAACATAGCCCGCAAGGAAATCATCCTGAAAACTTGTCAGTGCAAAGTGAAAAAGAAAGAAAGAAACACCACACACCGCATCACCCCCATACATCTGCACCCACTCCGCATATTCACTGTCCTGCCCCCACTCCGGTAATTCCTCACCTGGCGCCATGGTCCGCGCCTCCGTCATCGCCTGGACCGCGTTTCGGAAAACGAGAGCGTCGAAGTTTTCCATTTTTTTTTTTTTGGATGGTTGATGCGTTGCTGTTATTGGAGAAGACACAAGTGCGTGTTTGGACCTATGTGCACCCACACAACGCGTACTTCACGATCAACAAACGATTATTTGGCCTTGTTTGGTCGCAACCGAGAGCAGTTGCATTTTCAGCCCCCGGGAGAATGTAAGGATAATATGCGGTTTAAACATAGAAACATGACAGATACCGATCATCTGGATATTTCAGGATCCAAAGCAATCGCATCCGATACGATCCGATAACAATCCGACACCGTCCGATAACGACCGATACTTATCCGACATCGGACTCTCCGGTCTCTGACTCCCCGTGAAGATCACAGCCCGCAGGTCACACATACTGCCTACACCCCTCTATTTCATCACTCCAGCATGGTCAGCGCTCGACATACTCACTATTCCATTCCCATTCCTCTATTTCATATACATGCTGTAAATTTCATATTGTGATCCCTTTCAACCATCCGATCATTGAAACGTTTCAAACCCTTTGCAGTGCCTTGTCCATTGTTCCTAGTACCCCTTTGCTGTACCAGTCTCACTCTCCTTGATTTTACGAGTGGTCCGGATGTACACCGATCATCAGACACTTCATTCCTCCGAACTGCATGACTCCTTTACAAATTAAAGACCCCTATATGACCCCTTGTACGATATCGCACTGCCTTCTATAGCTTCCGGAGATTTCCGTAGAATCGGGTATGCTGTACTTAGAAAAATGTACTTAAGTATGTACCGGACTATACAGAAATCCAGCTTTTTGAACGCCCACATCGTGCTGTGATTTTTAGCAAGCTCACCTTTCGTCGTACCTATTGATCCGCTGGCCTTCGTCGTCGCCGGCCCCTCGAACCTTCGATCCAAACATCGGACTCTATCGGATCCGATACCGGATACTCCGGACAACGTATATTTTCACTATCTGAACCTTTTGCACTCAACCTCCACATCCTCCAAGGTTCTGTCTAGTGTACCTGTTGTGTAATAAGACCCCCTGAAGAACCCGGCCACGAACATCTATTTGCAGCCAACACCTGTACAGCCTACTACACCGATCACCCCATTACCCTCGAATGCAACGCTTCCGACTACGCGATAGCGGCCATTCTCTCTCAAACCGATCCCGCGACTAACGAGCTACGTCCCATCGCTTTCCACGCACGTACAATGATCGCCGCAGAGCTCAACTACAACATTTACGACAAAGAGCTCCTCGCGATACACGATGCATTCAAGCAATGGAGAGCATACCTCAAAGGCATGCAATACCAAATTCAGGTCTTTTCAGACCACAATAACTTACATTATTTCACCACCACGAAGCAACTCAGCCGTCGACAAGCCCGCTGGGCAGAGTACCTTTCTAGTTTCGATTATATCATTCGTTATCGAGCAGGAAAGCTAGGCGCAAAGCCAGATGCCCTCACGCGACGACCTGACATCTACCCGAAGAAATCCGACCAACCCGCGACCAATGCACAAAATAACAAGGTCGCGATACCGCCGGAATTACTTCGAGCAGCCGTCATTCTCAATGAAGAAGCCCTGATTTCGCGAATTCGACACGCCCCTCACAACTCCTACTTCTCCAAGAAATCACAGGGCGCTTCACAAGGTTGTGACAAAGCGTTCTCGCTCTCGCCCGACAGTTCACTATTACTTCGAAATGGCAAAATATACATCCCCGACCACGACTCTCTCCGATTCGATATCCTATGCTCCAACCACGACCACAAACTACAAGGACATCCAGGTATAAGGAAGACAACCCAACTAATAAATAGGTTGTTTTTCTGGCCAGGACTCCAAAAGGACGTAACTGTCTACGTCCATGGTTGTCACACCTGCGCAAGGGCAAAACCCGTCCAACACAAACCCTACGGACTCCTCAAGCCCTTGCCCATAGGCGAGCGACCTTGGTCTTCAATTTCGATGGACCATATCAAAGCCCTCCCTCTCTCCGCGACCTTTGACTCGATCCTCATTGTTGTCTGTCGACTTACGAAACAAGCAATTTTCATCTCTATCAATACTACTGACACCGCAAAAGAATTAGCCCAGCATTTCGTCACCCACGTCTTTTCAAAGCATGGGCTACCCGCGGATATAGTGTCAGATAGAGGAAGATTATTTGTTTCTAAGTTTTGGTCTTCGTTATGCCAAGCTTTGGATATTACTTCAAATCTCTCCACAGCTTACCATCCCGAGACCGACGGACAAACAGAACGAGTCAACCAGGTTCTAGAGCAATATATCCGAATATATATGAACTACCAGCAAGACGACTGGAATTACCAACTCCTGCTCACCGAGTTCGTATACAATAACACCCCTCATAGCGCGACTGGTGTCTCCCCATTCTTCGCGAACAAGGGATATCACCCTAGACTCATGATTTCTCTCGACGACGTACCCACGCACGAAGCTCATATGGTCGCGACCGATCTCAAGACACTTCACCAGCATCTACGAGACCAACTCAAGGTCGCGAATGAGGCCTACTCGCGCTTTGCAGACCTGAAGAGAGAGACTACGCCGGATTGGAAGGAAGGAACAAGAGTGTGGTTAGATTTGCGGAATGTGAAGACGAAGAGACCAATGAAGAAACTGGACTCGAAACAAGCCGGACCTTTCCCCATACTCGCGAAAGTTTCGACTCACGCATATCGTCTCCAGTTACCGAAATCGATGCGAGAAATTCACAACGTTTTCCACATTTCGTTACTCGAGAAGGTCTACGACGACGCTTTCCCCCAGCGGCAACAGCAACCCCCGCCCCCTATCGAGGTCGACGGTGAACAACATTATGAAGTCGCCGACATACTAGATTCTCGAAGGAGGGGTAGGAAAGTGCTTTACCTCGTACGATGGGAAGGTTACGGACCTGAGGACGACACCTGGGAACCAATAGAATCACTTTCCAGATTGAAGGAACTCCTCCAAGACTTCCATGCGACCTACCCAGAAAAACCTCGCGCAACTTGCGCAACTCAATAAATTTCCTCGCCTCTTTCTTGTTTTTTCTTCACTTTCTCACTTCGGACTTCACAGCAATTCATATATACGCAATAAAAATACAACAAGAAAATTTTTATCTACTGGTTGCAAGCTTTTTCCTTCCCCTTTTGCGACCCTTCTGCTCCTTCCCCGCCTTCCACACTCGCGACTTTTTCCTTTTCCCCCTTCTCCTCCTCTCCAGCCTCGGGAGCCTTCAACTCAAAACCCCAATTGTCCACCCTTGGAATATCCAACAGCTCCCTCCTCACGTGATGCTGCTCCTGCTCCACCCACTTTTCCACCCACGACGGGAGTTCTTTCAGCAACTTCATCAAGAGGTCTTCGTAGGTGAAGAAGACCATCTCGAGGCCTCACCGTCCTCGAAAGCGAGCCTCGCGGAGCTCACCAACCATACTCCCGCATTGGTCACGTAATTCTAGAAACAAACTGTTAGCTTATCGTTAAGAATACGAAACTCGCGACCACTTACCTTGCGACTGCTCCCTCGACACCGACAACTCCTCCTCCATCCTCTCCACAGTCGCGACTAATCCTATAAAACGCTGAATTAAGTCATTTTATACTCGCGACCATTGACTTACCCTCCTTTTCCTTCTCCAATCCCTTCACCTCGTGGCGCGCCTCTCTCAACTTGGTTTCCTGGTCTGAGTAAACAAAGGAAATCAGTTTATAACGTGGTAAAACTAAACAATTACTTACCTTCCCACTCCCCATGGAGAGCCTCAAAATCTTTCTCCACCTCCTCCTTCTGCGCCGTCAACTCCGCGACCTTCACATCCAACCCCCTGGATGCGGATGCCTTCAGCGAATCCACCCACACTTCCTGGACCTCTCTGCTTTTTCCTACAGACGCGCAAGTTCAGTAAAAAAGTTTCCGAGCATAAAGAAAACTCACCTTTTGCGCTTTTCCATGCCTCCTCCAACTTGTGTTTTACCACCGCCAACTCTCTTTCCAACTCCACTTCCTTGTCGGACTTCTCCACCCACAACGTCTTCTTCGAGGGCTCCGCAACCTGCTGTCTCAACGTTCCCTCTCCATCTCCTCCCTTGTTCCGGACTCTTGTGACGAGGTTGCCGCCTTTGTCCGCACCGTCGTGGCGACCTGCTTCAGTCTCTTCACCTCCTCCTCACTTTTTTTCAACCTCCCCTCCAGCCAGCGCTCCTTCGTCGCCCTTACATCCAACCGCCCTTGAAGGATCTTGATTTCTTCCTCACAGTCCATCACCTTCTGAAGCAGCCGCCCCTTCTCTCCCAGGGTTGCCAGAACCCGTGCCTTCTCCGCACGAACCTTCACGACGTTCGTTAGACGCACCGGCGCGTCTTCCTCTGTCTCCGTTTCCTCCTCCGATGGACTCCCGACTCGCCTCTTCGACGTCGAAGGACCTGGCATCGGCGACCGCGACCTTGCCCTCACTCGTTTTCCGCGCCCTGCTCGTGTCGGGGTCCCCGGAATCGATAGGGCAGGAAGTTTTCCCCCCACTCGGCTCACGACCTTGGGCGCCCCTGTGCCCCCCGTTTCTGGCCCGTCGATGCGCTTCAACGCCTCGTCCACCCGGGCGTCATCCCACCCAAGCTGGGCCTTGACATGCCACCAACGAAAATCTTGGACCCACGAACATTTTCCGTGGTCCTCCGCGCACTGACGACATTTACCGGCAGCACTGCACTCGCACTGCCGGCTCTTCATGACGCAATTGTCACAATCCTGTAACACAACCATTAGAGAGGAATTGGAACGAGAATTATTACTACGCACCTCGCGCTCTACCTCGTTCCAGTCCTTGTTCTCTTTTGCTGACCCGATCTTCTTCCATAATTTCAGGAAGTCTACGGGCAAAGGATCAGTCCCGCCCATAACGTTCTCCATTGACCCGCTAAGGCCCACGACGTCGTCCCTCGCCTTGTTGGGACTCGCAACATTGCTCTTCCTTTCGCGCCTCACGACTTCTTCTTGGGAACGCACACATCGCGCCTGTTCGGCCTTTTGACGGGTCAGCGCGTCTTCTAGGATCCCCAAGTTGATCCCGGGCTCCGTTGCATCGAAAATGCGCATTTCGCGTGCGACCTCGTTCTCGTCCTTGTTGGTTTCGGTTTAACCTAACCTAAGCAGAGACCATGGTGGTTGGACTTAGAGAAAAATTTCGGGTGTTGTGACTTGATCAACAAACATCGCGCTGACTAATCATCACGTGACCTCCACTCTCGCAGGGCTCGAGGCTTGAAGGGGGGGTAATGTCAGGACCCATTCATTTTTCCTTGCCCAAGTCGACTTCACCCACATCCACGAGCTTCCCGACGACCCTCTACAACCTCGCGAGTCCCTCTACACACTTCCGGGACCCGTTGTCTCCTTCCGGAAGCCTCTCCAACCTCCCCCGCGCTCACACGACACTCGCGACCACCATGCTGTACTCGCGATGCTTCCTATTACTTCACACTACGCGCATACTTCACCCGGACCCACCAATTCTACGTGCGACACACCGATACGCGTCTACTTCCACCAGCACGTGACTTGCCACGTGGCACCCCCGGCGCTACCACTGCCAGCGCCAATACGTTACCAGCATTACTCACATGACTACCCGCCCATAGGTCACCTGCATCACTAGCGTCACCCACGTGATCGCTCTTATGATCTCGCGACCTTAACACTCAAACGCGCCACCAATGGTCAGCTGTATGAACACTTCAAATATGCGTCCCTTCTTCTCCTCAGTTGTCTATAATTACATTACTTATGATCCGAGAATCCCTCCGTAGTTATAGTGACGTATATACTTATTTAACTAGGTTGCGACCCGTGACAGGTCATCTTCGTGACCTTACCTATGCATACCTAACCCCTCGTGACCTTAGTAGAACACGCGCCTAGTCACTTTACGACTAAACATACCCCGTACTACTATAGTCTTGTCGCCTGGCGACCTCTGTACTTTCCCTTTTTCATTATACTCTCTGTACGTACGTATATAAGGTCTCGCATGTACTTATGGTACTCCAGACTTGATATTGATGCACATTGGTTTAAGCTTGAGGCTAGTACGCCCTTTGAGCTTGGAACCATCGCGATTGATAGGTCTTGTCTCTCTTGGTGACCACAAGATCGCCAAAACACACTCTACTCTGTTCTAACTCACCCTCTGCGCTCCTACAACTCGCGCAATCTAAGTATTCTTTATTATTCATCTTGGTACTGATCTTGGAACCCTACAGGTTCACCTGTTGGTTGGCAAAGTCATCGCCTTCACCGACACATTTCTCAACACCATCGCGACCACCGCGACCCTTCCAACATTGTCTATTTCTTTCACCTTGTCTTTTTCCTTCTCTACACTTCGTCAGTCAACCTCGCGACCTTCTCAGCGTTGTCACTTTCTCCCACCTCGTCTATTCCTTTCTTCACGCTTCGTCGGTCGACTTCGCGACCCTCTCAGCGTCGCCCATTTCCCCCCTCCTCGTCAATTACCTCCTTTACGCTTCGTTTACCGATTTCGCGACCTTCCCAATGACGTCTTCCTCCTCTATACTTGTCTTTCTTCGCTCTTACATCTTCTCAGATGTCTTCACGACCTTCCGGGACCGAGCATTCTCGACTGTGCTCAACAGTTGATTGGTCTTAGTGAGTTTCCAGCATAGGTCACCAACAAGTCGATCCCCAACACTACTATCGAGATGGGACAGGCCCTAACACTGCAGTGCCACACAGGGAATGCTGCCCTTGTCTGTCATCAGGTGTCTCTTAGCTCGACACCTGCAGAGGTGCGTGTATTCCAATGCGACTCATTATTGGTCAATGTGGTGCTCATTGATGTGGTTTTTCAGAATTTTATGTGAAGAGGGTGGCCGTATGGGCCTTTTGGTTTGGTGGCAGCTTAGATGCGAGCCGGCCCCAACCAACCCTCATTCATACCCACCTGGGGTGGCCAATTGGGCCAAGGATGTGAGTGTCGTCTATTATGCAGACGACCTCCCCCAACCCCTCATCATTGTAAGTGATTTTGCCTTGCTTGTGCTCATACCCTGGGGTTGCCGTATGGGCTCTGAGATGGACTGCTAGCCGCCATGTGGTTAGCGTCCTCTCACCCCACTCATACCTTGGGGTTGCCGTATGGGCTCCGGGATGGACTGCTAGCCGCCATGTGGTTAGCGTCCTCTCACCCCACTCATACCTTGGGGTTGCTGTATGGGCTCCGGGATGGACTGCTAGCCGCCATGTGGTTAGCGTCCTCCCACCCCAGTTTCTTACAGATTCCCTCTCTTATGGACAACAATCAGTAAGTCCGTTTTTTTTATCTACTTGAGACTGGGGGGAACTCTTGCTTCAGCGAAGTGGGGCACTGCTTAGATTGCAGTGCCCTCTTTGCAATGAAGCATATATTGCGATGTGAATGGCTAGTCAGAGGTGGATTTGGCCACCCATCCTCTGATGTAAATGCCTGACATGGTTTTCTTTTTGATACGTTTTACACTAGACTTGTAAATTATTTGTACTTGACGCTTTTTTTGAAATGAAGATGATATAAAGAAATCATACTGTAACTTATGCAGTTTTACAGCCCTAACCCTAACCCTAAGCAGGGCTAGTGGCTTCGAAGCCATGCACCCTCTGCTGTCATCACACATCCTGTGAAGGGAGTGTTTTTCATCAGTTTACGCCATTTGTATGTGGCGGCAATGACAGTGGTGGCGGCTGCGGCTGCAGCATGCGGCAGCAATGGCCCAAGCCCCCAACAGTGGTCACAGACCAATGGCGGGGACTGGGGCCATTGGTGGCAGCAGGGACAGGGCAGAAGCAGAGCGTCAGGGTGGGGAAAGGGAGCAGCGGTGGCAGCATGGCAGTGGCAGGCATGCACAAGGTCTTGTCTCCGCAAGTATCTGCTACAGGGCCATAGCACGAATGCCAAGAGGGCACGACGGCACCAGTAGGTAAATACAAGGAGAGGAGAGCAGGTAGACACAAAGGGACAACTATAAACAAGTGAATGAGAATTATTATAGACACAAGTAAACGAGAGAACGTTTGAGCATTAGCCCTTCTCAACACTCATCATGCTCTCTTGATGCTTTGTCCCAGCCTTGGATATATTCTTGTTGTGCCTTTGTAACTACACATACAGTAGTCCTTCCTGGTCTGAACATGTCTTGTTCCCCCTTTGTCCAATCATTGTACTTGCCTACCCTGGTAGTTATAGAAACTTCCTTCTTGTCTGAACTTATTGCTTCACACCTTGTTCTCCCCTCTGTCTAATCGTTGTGTGGTACCACTGTCGACTGAACCTCCCCTATTCAAGAGATGTAGTCTTGTATTGTTGTAGTCAAGGTGATCTGGAAAACATTATATATGCATGACCCTCACTCTCTCTTAGTGCTTATCCCCCTCGCAATGGCTCGAAACAAACAAACAGCACAGAGAAGTACCGGCGGTCGCGCTCTCCGCATTGTCCCAGGGTCAGCTGTATCCACAAGAACGACAGCTACTTCTACAGCGCTGGTTAGACCAGAATTTGCTAGTGAGGGTGAAAATGTGAGTATTCGCCTTTGCTCTGAGCACTGGTACAAAACAATAAACTTTTTCCACAGTTCTGCTACATGTGCCTTAATGGTGGTTTTCTTTTTGTCTGTGATTACTGTGCTCGGGTGCTATGCACAAAATGCCTCACTGTCCCGACTTTGATCGACACCGAACACCTCAAGTTCATGTGTCTCACCTGCCACGCTCGGTCTTTCAAAGGACCCACCCTCAGCCCATATTATGTGAGCATTGATTTACTTATTCTGTTTCATTCTCTTATCTTTGCATTGTAGGGGTTCTATTTGACAAAGGGCCTCGACATCATCGACGGGAAGCCTGACATGGCAAGATTGCGACCAGCGTTTGCACAACCTCTCAAGGTAGTAGGCAATTTTCAAATGACTGCAAATTCTCGTGTCAGCAACAAGGGACTACTTGTCTTGCACTTTCTCCTCAAAGGAATGGATCATGCTGGAACACCGGCAAGACTTCTCGCCGACTATATGCGGTCATATCTTGGAGATGAGGCGTTGCAGTATGAAGAGGTTGTGTTCGATCTTGCCAATGACATCCTTATCAATTTGCATGCAGAGTACATGAAGAGCTTGGTGCATAAGATTCAGTATGAGCTTTCTGTTTCATATCATATTGTACTAACCATTTTCACAGAAATAAACATCCCCGTGTCATAATTTTTATTACGAATCATTCTCATGATGACACTGGCGACCTCTTTCTTTCACCTGGGTTATGCACCCAGGTCAAACCTGTGAGTTTGTTTACAATGCATCTGCCTCCAGCTAATTTGAAGCCTTAGTTTCTCGACGTCCTCTGCCCACTTGACATTCCTCAAAGGGGCAGAGGTCACATTGTGGATGATGTCCTGTGGAACATTAGTCAAGAACTTCCATAGTTATTCAGAGCTAGCAGAAGCAACCAAGCGGTAAGACAATAACTAGCACTCTCAATTTGCTAATTAATCAAAATTTCCAGCCTTTTGATTTCGGATGTCATTGCATTCACAGCCGCTGAGCTGCAACCTTGCCTTACGGCAGGGTTTGTAGTTGGCTACACCCAGCAAGTTCTGGTGGAGGGATTCCCTCTGGAGGACTGTCTCCGGAGGCTCCTACCTGCGACATCAGCAATTTGTCGCCACACCGACATCGTCCATCTCCAGGCAAGAGAGGGACAAATACGTGGTGCTCGTTATATGTGGGTTCACCCTGAGCTTCGCCCTTGGGGAAATCAGCTCCCAGTGCAGTGCAAGGCTTGTGGCTGCATCCGCTCCTGGGTCTCATCTACTGGTAATGCTGGGGCGAGAATATTTGCTTGTTGAAATCCGCAGTGCACCAACAAACTTATCTTCAATGCACCTGAGGAGAAAGTTTGGCTGGGAGGCGAAATTTTTGGAGGGCGCTGGCTAATTATAAATCAACAGTAGTGTAAAGCATCTGCCCCTTCACGTATGAAGGAACATGGATATCTGACCTAACCGCCTGACCCACACTAAATGATGGCAATATAACCTACAAACCCATGCCACATACCTCTGTCCCCAATTCATCCTTTATCTCATAAATACGTACCATACATACAACCGTGTCTTTGTCTTTGCCAATGTTGCAGTATATAAATGCTGATTCAACGGCCCAATCATCAATTAATGAGGCATACGTGAGGGCCGATCAAGAGACATCATTGGGCAAATGTGTAGGCCCAGCCTGAAAAATGTATTACCTGCGAAGACTGCATGTTGGCCGAATTGTAAATTTGTAGTAATGAACATATAGGCCTACATAACTGTGGCTAATACATTGCTCAATGGCCCATTCATCAATTAATGATGCATATATCAGGGCCAACATAAAGGCCTAGATGACACTGGCTCTCACATTGCCTTGTTACCAGCTACTCTGATTGAACTTCTCTAAATGACTATCCTCTGCCATCAATGCTGTACTGTGTGCCTGTCATAAGATAGCATCACAATATATGAAAATACCTCACGAGCCCGAATGCCTCTGCGGAGACACGATCCCAACAACTCCAGCGACAAGATACATAGACCATATATTCCATAATTGCCGAGCATACGATGAACACCGACACATACTATCGGAAGTGCATCGCGACCACTCTCCGCCAATCCCGCTCAGCGGTACCAAAGGACTACTCGCCATCGCGAAATTCTTACAAATCTCCGGAGTATTCACCTCAACCGGAGAGCCGCTCAAACCCCCTATCCCACCAGAACTACCCAGCCTTAACCTCTTCGATACTGCATCATACCCAACAAACCCGCCTGACCCACACTAAATGACGGCAATATAACCTACAAACCCATGCCACATACCTCTGTCCCCAATTCATCCTTTATCTCATAAATATGTACCATACATACAACCGTGTCTTTGTCTTTGCCAATGTTGCAGTATATAAATGCTGATTCAAAAGAAGAATAGAAAAAAAAGGAGTCATGTGACCTTGTTGACTGTCAAACCCCCTAACATAGATTTGCGAATTCAGCTCATCCAATGGCCAAAAGGAAGCATCAAGAGACTGACTTATCTGGCTCAAACAAGAGGACCAATTATGCTCCTTGTGATGCGTATGTATTGTCTAACTGAGCTGAGTTGATGTCTAATGCCCACCCAAGGCCATCTACTTTGAAAGGCACCATGTGGAGCCTCTTACGCACTACGATACGCAAGCACGTAACTCATAAAATGCAAAAGCCACTCAAGACAAGGCAAGTCATCAATTTTTAATCCTGTTAAGCCAGCTAAAATTGAAGGAAGGTTGAAAATTTGGGGCGAACTTGAGGAATTGAGAGTTGCCATGGATTCCAGCAACGAGAGTAATGCTGATGACCAACCTGTGACTCAAGAAGAACTACAACGTGTAGTTCTAACTGTGGCCTATGCCCTCTTCAACCCAAGTGCGTTAGCTTAAATGACTTGCAACAATCAGCTGAACACTTTGACCATTCAGTTCAAACGGAATGGGACATAGATCGGTTTGCAGACAGTGTGAAACATATCAATCTCATAGCCAAACGCAGCAATAATTTCGATGCAGCCTTGGTGAAATTCAGCAAGTATTTCAAGCAGCCTCAAGACCTCGGTGTTCAAGAGGAACCCTGCACAATAATTGATAAGCACGGTCGTATCTTGCTGTGGGCTCTGCCTGGAATTCTTTCTAGTGCTAGAGTGGTGAGATAAGGCAATCAAATTTGAACCATATTTTCTAACCAATTTACAGGAGCAGTACAACAGAGGGTGTGAGCACATTAGCAAGCATCTGGACAGAGACTTGCCAGGTAATGCTGGGCGTACTACGGGATTTGTTGAACCTGAAGGCGGAGGTTGTTTTGGTGCCGGAATCAAGTCCTTCTCTCCTGGCTGGTTTGTGCAAGGCCAGCAACAGGTAATGCTGTCACATAACTACCTTGTTTTACTGTCTCAATGTCAACAGCTCAGTGATAAACTGCATGCTTCGACCAGCTTGCAGACTGCATATGGTTCCTCCTTCATTCGAGGAATCGCACATGCAGAGAAGCTGTGCAATTCAATTATGGCCTTGGTTGCACCAGAACAATATGACTTTGGGAGCTCAGCCATTGACCAAGTGCAATCTGGGGTGGCAATGGCAAAAACATACAAGAATGTGCAGCTTTGGCCCTCAATCTTTACGGCAATGGAAGTCATCGTGAACAGGAAGACTCCTGCACATCGCGACAAGGGAGGCTGCCTGGCTCACTATGATCTTTTGGTTAGTGCTGGAACTCACAAGCAGGCATACATGACACTCCAGGAACTTGGTGGTCAATTTGCCTACAATCCTGGAACTGTCCTTGTATTTGCGGGTAAAGTTTTTCTGCATGAAGTGATGGATTGGGAGGGTGGCGAACGATTGTGCATTGCTCATTTCATGAAAGATTCTGTTCATGACCGTCTACAGATACCACGACCAACTTACCCAACTCAAAATACGTACATGCAATTGTTGACCTAGGTACATTTATATAGAAACTGGTCACTTCATCACTGTTGCTGAACTCCAGGAAAAGAGCTTCTGTCTGGGTGAAATTGCAGTGCTTTGTATCCCCACAATTGATGTGGCTAGCTAAGATTTGACTTGTGGTAGACTCAAAATATCACCCCAGGCAGTAGATGCAGCCTCCTTCATCCACTTCCATACCATGGCCTGCTTCTCAGCATAGCTTCTGTGACCATGCAAGCACTGTGTTTCTGCCCAGACTCTCCTCCTCTCCCATTCCCTTTGTTGGTGTGAATACCATGCCAATGCCCATGTCATTTCGTGTCTCACCAATAACATCTCTTCTTCCCACCTGTCATATCGAGCCTTTGCTCTCAGCCAGTTCACCCTCAATACTTATTTCAGTCAGCATAGAAACATATGAGGAAGCTAACATATCGAAGAACTCACTTTCATTCATCAAAGGGTTCCCGGCATTCCCCCCAGTCCCAATCCTCCAGAACCAGGGTAATGCATCATTTCGCTGCCCAATCCGGTTTTCCTCTGCCACATCTGTGTTAACTTTCAAGTCCGTGTCTTGGAGAACTTGAAACTTCTCAAGTACATGTGCAGGTGCTCCCAGGCTTATCAAGGCAGACCTAGCACACTTGTACCTCCCAGTATACTCCTTGATCTTGTCATTCACTTGGAGGAGTTCTGAGCAGCTCCTGGTCTTGCTTGCCTGGGTTTTGGATTTTCGAATTCGTATCTTGTAAAGCAACAACTTGTGTCCGATTGCCAGTCTGAGCCCTTCAAGTGACTCCTCTGCTTGTACCACCCGCAGCTGTATTTCTTGATCCACAAATTTTTCCCACCCATTTTTCAAGCAGAAGTCGTGGCCAAACGTAGAAGGCATCCAAAGCCTGTTCTGTATGAAATTCTGCTCGTCCATGTCCAGGTCTTCCACGTCACCATCTTGAGGATCATCCTGTGTTTCTTCTCTAGGTCCAGTGTCTTCTGGCATGGTCTCCTGGTGTTGGTCATCCCACTCGAAATCTCCCAGAACAGTATAGACTCGTTGGTTGAAATTTTCAATTTTGGATTGAAGTGCATTCTGTTTATCAATAATGCTTTGCTTCTGAGCTGCTGTGAGTCTCCTCTTCCGGGTTAGGTCAATTGAACATCTGGAGGCTCATTGGCATGTGTGTAGGCTTAGCATCTTGGATGTCACTTACTGAATATGTTCCAGATCCATGCCTTGAGTCAGGAATGATGTAATCCCCGAAGGTACTCCAGTTTCTTTTTCCCTAGCTGAGAGAGTTAGCCTGATATCTGCAAGAGTTGGTGCTTCATATTGAAATTTTCAGATTTCTGTCTCTAGTGATGAAGTGAGGAATATCAACTCACTCTTTTCCAGTTGTATATCATATATTTTGAGGGCTTCCCCTCGATTTTGCAGAGCAATCTGCTCTAAATTCATCCATTCTTCTCTTGCTTCTGATCCAATCCCTTCATTCAAATCATTGAATGCAATCTTGGTTTGTCGAAGACCTTCTGTTGCAGCATTGTACTTCGCCAGGAGGGCCTTCACTAGATTGCATATTCAGTTATCCCAAATTCGCTTAGAAAATTTTGATACCCACCAATACCCACTGTTTTCTTCCAGTTTGAATCTCGCATGTAGTCATCTAATATTTCGTGCCGATGTGCCTTGCTCATGGCCCATATGCTGCTGGAGACCTTGTTCAGGTTTGACCACAGAGTCTCCAAAATCTCTCCATCTTGTTGGCCAGCACCATGAACAAAGTTCAAGGAGAACAGTGGGAAACAGGAACGAATGTGTGCCCCCAAGTGAAATTTACCCACTGCAGGTATGATTGTTGTTGAAGGGTGCACAGACAGATACTGGCTCCCCTGGACCCTCTTGTCAAAATTGCAAATCCACTGACAACAGATATCATAGATGACTAAAGTCTCTGTCATCCCTTCTGTCCTATATTTGATAGCTTGGCAAATTGCATAGTCAATGTTGATGTGACTGGAAGAAAAAGCAACAAGTATTTGCAACCAAATTAAAATATACAGACATTTTCAGCTCACCGCTCGCCCTTCTGGAAATCAACCACAGAATGTGGCACGAAACACCCATGCCGTGAGCAGGCACATGCCCCTATTCCCGTGGCTTCCAGGTGACTTGAGTGAGCATTTGACTGGCTTATAGCCCTGTGATTTGAGCATTTTGATTTCTGTTGTAGGAGTGAATCTCAGGTGACCAGTCCAAGTTAGACACCTACATCTCGAATCTCTAAGCCCTCAGAGAGGTGATGTTGATAATTCACCTCCTCTACAATATATGCCTCTCCATTTGCTAACCTAACATCTTTCTCTGCTCTTCACATTTTCAAGTGTTCTGCTGAGAAATTTCCATCAACAACCAGGGATCTGCAGAAAAGCCATCTGGCATTTCTTTATCAGGGTTCACATGCATTCAATGAAAACAAGACTTACTGATCTGGTTGACTTTGCCAGTTGTTAGGAAGATTAATACCAGGTTGAGGGCAAGCAGGACAAAACAGTGCTAGGTCCCCATTTCCTGTTTTCCTATCCAAGTTGTGCCCAAAACCAAATCGTTTTCTATTTGTCAAGTCTTGCCATTGACGAGATACTCTCATTAGTTCATGGTATCGATCCTAATGCCAGCAGCTTGTCAATACAAATGGAGGGAAAAGGAGAGGAGGATACTAACTGGTACAGTGTCTGGGAAAGCATTAGAGGTAAATCTCTTTAGTTTGGAGTAAAAGGCACCTGCTGAGGTTTTACACTCCATAGCCTCAATATGGAAGTGACCAAGGACTTCAAATGTGAACACTGTTTGAGGTTTCGTATAGCTGGCAGGAAACAGACGGTGTTGAAGCAGCTGTATATGGTGGGAAGGAGCATTTGAGCATTGGCAGTAATAGATGCTCCGTCGGCACACTCCATTTCAGTGTACAACTAGAAGCAGACTTGCACCTGGCCTATCCAAATTAGGTTCATTTCTGGTATCTTGCTCCCATTGATCCTTCTCCCTGTACCCTTCCTCTTTGAATTCTGGACACGGTGAGCCTTGATGCCCTAAGTGAATCGCCAGTCCAACATGTAGGAGATCAGATGGCAGGAAACAAACTCCATTCCAAACGTCAATGGAATGGAATGGGATATTGATGTGAGATTTGGCACAGCATGAGGAGCAAGTTGCAGGCTGATAGAAACAATCACGGCATCGAAACTTGAAGGTGTTCTGATTGCAGACCTGACAAATTTTGGAAGGGGGTGGAGCTTCTAATTCCAAGATTTCCCTCAGGTAAGCTGTTCTTAAAGGAAGCCAATCCTCAAGGAATTCATTCTGAGTCTGAATGTGTACATTTTCAGATACTTCAGCATACAGAGAACAACTTGGAGTCCTCACCTTTCCTTGCTTTTTCTTATGTGAAATCCGTTGGGCATCAGAATCCAGTATGCACTCAGGGTCACCATCTGCATTAAATGTAAAGGGCAGAGTCTGTTTGGCCTCGCTATGGGGTGTTTGGGGGAGTAGGGAATCATTGGAGCAGGTCCCAGACCAAAGCTTGCTATGTAGAACGTTGTATGGTTGAGCAGGTTGTTTGTAGACATTTCGAGACTTCAAAAAGGATTTCCGCAGTCGTTTATTGTAAATTGAAACAAATTCAACCTCCTGGGCATGTTCTTTTCGTTTACTGATTGGCATGGCAGAGGTTGCAGTGGACAAAGTGTTGTGTCATGTGATTGGGCTGACTGAAAAACTCACATATGCAAAGTGTTGTGTCATGTGATTGGGCTGACTGAAAAACTCACATATGCAACTTCTATGTTGCAAAGTGTTAGAGTAATACAAATACAAGATACAATAAAATTCCAGTGGCAGTAGAATTACAAGAAGAAAGGCCTGTAAATGGCAATCAGACTATCCTTTGTTTTTCATGCTCAAACCAACTCTTCTCTGCAATGGTGAGGATCTCTTCTTGTAGCCTTGTCCGAAGCCCACCAATCCTCCAGCACTTCCATGCTTGTTCAATGTCTTGTTGAGACATCAAGGGGTTCTAAGGGATGTTGAAATGACATTAGAAGAAGAAAAGAAATATCCAATTACCAGCACCACATCCATTAATCTGTCACCTTCATGCAACCACAGCCTTGCAAAATGGATCGCATATATGCCACAATCATCTCCATTTTTCTGTTTTGGAACCTAAGCAAGAACATATGAAAATATATGAAGCACCCTTTTTTGCACAATTTGCCACAAACCTTTGGTTGGATAACCTTTGGGTCCTTGGTGTACTTAAGGCCCTGTTGATGCCCAAGCTCTCGGAAGAGGTCTTGGATTGCCTTTGCGTCTTTGGAATGCACCCTGTCACGAAAAAAGCTGTCAAGTATGACAATGGTACTGTAAAGATGTTAGTACCAAAAATATTGCAAGAAATGGTACACTCACCATCCCCAGTTACCATCTGGCTGATCGACTAGAAAGCAATGGCCTGGGTTTGCCACAATTATGGTAAACCAATGCTTCCTGTAATAGGTATAGCATCCCCATAAATTCCAACAAGATATCAGCCACGTACAGTTCCTCACTGAACCCAGGAATAATCCAGTATCTGCATTTGTGTGCAGATTCTGGAAGCCATGTGATAATATCTCTGGTGCCATCCTTTCTTCTAATAAATGATCAGCTTTCACCCACATCATTAAGGGGTGAAATTACCTCAGTACTGGAAGGAAATATGTATTTGCGAGCCATATTCCAGATGCCCCTGTTTCCAATGCTTTGTATGTCTCTCTGTCCACCTTGAGCATTGTTAACAATTGAACATTGGTTGACATACTGAAGTGCAAAGTTGACAATATCTCCCCCTATCCATTGACCAGCCTTGAGTTGGTCAAGTTCAATATCTTTCAATTGAACTGGACCTAGAAGCATATGTGTGCTCCCAACACTACAATGAGAAAAATATGTCAAATATATTGATTACATGAGGTTATTGATCTACCCTGATGTTGTCCCACCAGATACCCATGCAGCTTCGGATTCCTCAGGTCTTATGATATTGCCAATCATTAATGTTGAAATTTAGCTTTCAAAACAAGCCACATACCTAAGATATTGCCATGTGTCTCCCGGAAAGTTAGGCTTGACAGATTGAACAAATGCTTCGTATGTTTGTTGACTCCAGAGACTTGATTCTTGGTCAAAAAGGAGAAATAGTTTTGGAAACAGTACCCGTCCTAGATCCTCTCAGACAGACATGGAGCAAGCTTTCAAAAGTACATACCTTTAGTCTTGCCCCAAAACTGTGCTAATTGGGGTTTCAAAGGTCGAACCAGATTGACATGGAGGACCATGACCACATGACGCCCTTTCTTATCAGGGTGACTCATCTAATGTCATTAGTAACGCCTATCCTGCAGTTTGGGGAGACTCACTTTACAAGCTGATGAATCCCTTTCTAAGCGAACTTGTACTTGGGGAAACCCCATGCCTGTCAAAGTCATTGCGGCCCTTTCACAACTCAGTGAGGAGATTGAATGGACAAGGACAAAAGTACTTACATGGCACCCTGGACTTGAAACGAGGCAACCAAGGATTTGGGGTTGCTGGTGTTTCCACCCACACAGACAGCAGCACAAGGAAGGATGATTGGGGCAGACGTGGTGGATATCGACAAAAGTGTATGCGACAGTCACACTATGTGACATCTGTTATCACAGCATCAGCACAGCCACACTAACTTTATGAGTGGGTAATCTTTTGGAAAATACAGCGTTGTTCACAACCCCTGTGGACCAGCATGACTATCTGACATTGTCTGGTACCACAATTGTGAGCCATAGTTGTATCACAAATTTATGCAAAGATATTCAAGCAAAGGTTCTGCTGACGTTAGTCAGCTTTTCCTAGTTTCTGCAATAATAGCAATACATTCTCCTCTTACCCAGAACACACATATTCAAAGAGCATTTGGATATTCTGATGCCAAGCTATGGTCACAGTGTGAGTCACACCCGTAATCCCGGGCATAGCCACAACAAGTCACAGTCACATCTCCCAACACACAATTCACATGAGCAAAGCTATGTTATTTTGCATCAAAATGTGCCATTGCTTCACTTCAGAAGCAATATCGTATATATATAATGCAGAGAAGGCTTCAGATCGAGAGGACTGGAGTTCATGCGAGAGACGTAGTGTATTCAGTAGTGTAATAAAGATCACAAGGATAGCACATACCTGGAGTTCACGCGAGAGACGTGAAGCTCCAGATACGGCGGTACGAAAAATCCTCAGGGCCCTGAGGCCGCTGCGCTGGCAAGCACGTAACCAAGATGTGAAGCTCCAGATACGGCAGTACGAAAAATCCTCAGGGCCCTGAGGCCGCTGTGCTGGCAAGCACGTAACCAATAGGAGTTTAGACTAAACGTACTAGTCCTCTTTCAGATAGACCATTAGCCGAACCTTCATCATCACTCTGGCTGTAAGATGTGACTGCTGTGGAATTTCGTACATTAAAAAAATACACAAGGCTCACATATTCAAAGGACATTTTGCATATTGTTATGGAGAGTTACGGTCACAGTGTAACTGTCACACCCGGGGTCCCGGGCACAGCCTCAGCAAGTCACAGTCACAACGCGTGACAAGTGACTCACGTGAGCCAAGTTATTTTCTCACGTGACACACCACTTCTTGCTTCCCAACAACGCCACTGCTTTATCAGTTAGGCTAGCAAAGAAAATGACATGGTGGACGACCCCAGAGTATACCAAAATACTCACAGAAAGTCTTGTAGCCTACAGACAGGCAAACTCAAAAGACCGCCTCGAAATTGTCAAGCAAATCAAAGCGAAAATCAAGGATTCAGCTGAGCAGGACAACAAATGTGTCCCAGAGGATCTTAGCACCATAACTTATGCATTTTATGTGTCTCCTGAGTTGATTTGATGTTTGTCTGTTCATAGAAAATTTGCAATTGGCTCCACAATAACCGCAGGGCTGTCAGTGGAGGGGAGGAGTCTTCTGGTTCAGAAGATGATGGCAACCAAGGCCTTCAGTTCAGCAAACAACAGAGGTGGACCCTCCAGCGTGTTTTGGAGCAGTGCAAGAAGGGGATCATCAATGCCAGGGCCCAGGAGTTGTCAAATGCTGAGAGGGGATCAGTCCAGTTCCTCAGCTCATATCGTCATGCTAGGACTGAGATTTGTCAAGAGCTAACACAAGAGGAGCATCAGAAATACATGGGGTTGGTGGAGAAATGGAATAGGGAGCCTGTCCCAGTTCCTGTGCAGAGAGAGTGAGTATTTTAATTTACCTTTCTCAACCAGTAGAATGGCTGAAATGTTGCTTGGAGATTGGCTTCTCGCAAATTTATGCATGAGGCCCTGAAGTTTGCCCGTTTTGCAAAGGAGCAGATGGGTGTTGAATTATTTATGTTGACTGGCTGGCAAGATGAGAAAGGGAATATAAAGAAGGCAAAGTGAGTCTCAATTGCATGCCCACTGGTCCATCAGATTAATTCTCTGTATACATGCTCCAGGATTCAGACCCCTGGACCTGTGACTAGTGGGTTCAAGGTACAATTTCACAAAGTTGGTTGTGAGGTGTGGGAGGAGTGGGATAAATATTTGGCTGAGACATGGAATGGTGAGAAAATGATGTGAAGCCAAGGTTGGGGAAGTACTGACAGGATTTCAGATGAGTTACAAAGGAAGCCTTTTGTTGATGAAGAGGAGATGCTATCAAGGAAAGGAAGAGATATTAGTGTGCCATGGGATTTGCTAACAGATCATGAGGGATGGCCCATTCTTCCTTTGGAACTCAACCTACCACTCGCACAACTCAAAGAAATTTTGCAGTCATTTTTTACTATCACTTATCGTGAGTCTGTCTTGCTCAATAGTCCAAGTCTGACAAGTTACTTCCAACATGTAGGCAATACAACAAAAAACAAGAAGGTTGCTGTCCCTTGGCAACTGATAGCTGATGCTCCACACAAGTTTATTCCTCATGAATACCTTCCAGAGGGAATGCAAATTCACGAGCCTTCAAAAATGCAATATGTCGATGTCAGAAGGCTCTGTGATTTCCTGCATCACCGACAGACTTTGGGCCAGAAAATATTACGGTTTCAATATGTTCTCCCACAGCACCAGAGAGGGAAGCCATCAAGGCATCTAGTCAACTATCACCAGCAACCTGAACAAGAGCCATCATTGTCATCTGACAAAGAGGTGAAGAGGCTCTCCCTCAAGAAGGGGAAAGAACGAGAGGTCCAGCCTGTCCATATCAGTACTGAGTGAGTGTTCTCATATCATCATTATCATCATCATCATCATCATCAATGCACATTTGAAATGCACATAGTGAAGACATTGGCTCAGATGAGTCAGACAGTGATTCGGGGTGCATCTATGATGGGGATAATGATGATAGGGTTGAGGCTTCTGTTCCCCCTGATAGTGATGCAGAAGAATCCTGTCTGAGCAAGCAGGTGGATATGCGAAGGGGTGATGGTATTGAGGGGAATGGGTTAGAAGGTGACCATGACAGGCAACATCCAGGTGAGAATTTTCCAGTCCAGCATAAATACAATACAGATAATGGAATTTTGGACAGGAGAACAAGGGATGTGGGATGATGTGGGTGTGCATAGAGATGTTCATGGCCTTGTTGCTCATATGGCAGTTCAGATCCACAAGGAGGCAGGGCCCAGCCTGCCCAAGAGGAAAAGGGTATACCATGATGAAGAGGAGGAGGAGAGGTCTAAGCAATATAGGACCAGGGCTAGAGAGAGGGCTTCCATGGATGCCAAGAAGCGGGTACTGCGACCAAGGGTGAAGCACTGAAAATCATCCTTGACACTGGTGACAGTCATTTGTAGTGCATATCAATCTGCATGATGTCTCACTAGGTCCTAATAATTCTTTGCAATCTGTCCTTTTGTGGTGCCTATAGTTTGGCCCTTTCTAAGGAATTTCAGATAATGATCCACTTCCTGAATCAGTCAGCTTTGCATTAGATCATTGAAGAACCTGTGCCTATCAGAAAGCATATTTGAGTCTTGTTATTAGATGCATCATGTTGTTCAGAAGATTCATACCTTTATAAGCAATATCTGATAATAATATCCTCCTTCATTATTCCCACTGGATTGTTGAAGGTGGAGTGTGCCCCATTGAACCACATATGTGGGTCCTTTTATAATGGTTTGTCTCTTTATAAGGAATATCAGATTATATACTGCCTTGCATCACTTCCTCAATTTAATTCTAGACCACAATGGATCATTTTTATGTACAAAGGCTCATCCTGAACAATTCTAATACATTCTCCTCTTCTTTAGAACACATATTCAAAGTGGATTTGAATACTCTTATGCAGAGTTGGTCACAGTGTGACTGTCACACCCGGGATCCCGGGCACAGCCACAGAATAATATAATCACAAGGTGTGATAACAGACTCACATGCACAACTTCTACATTGCAAGAATATTTGAACAATAACAATACATTCTCCTTTAGAACACGTATTCAAAGTGGATTTGAATACTCTTCAGAAAGGATATTAAGGCCCATCCTTTTCCAAAGAATATCCTGACTCAGTTGACAACCACATTTCACTCTAGTTTATAATGGCTCCATTGCATATTCGATTGGTACATTTGCTTCTACCCTTTGAAGACCTATTGGAAGGCATATTTGTTTTCATCTCACCCAACTATGTTAAGTTGTCATGGAGGAGTCTCAGATGATAAGGAGTCTCAAATGATGCAGATGACCTTGTAATTTACATATCTATCAAATAGCACATCTGATCTTTGCTTCCTAATCTTGTGCATATGCTTTATCCCCAGCTTTTTGATCTAATTTGTCATGTAAGTGAGAGAAATGTTTGAATAGGGTGCTTCAGACCCTCTACACTGGTTCCTAAAATGGGTGTCGGCCAGCCCTTTTGAAAGGGTATCATCATTACCATGGGATCCCTGTATGCCTGGCAGGATTTTGGTATATCAAGTTGATCAGCCAAGCCTATAAAGCTATATCTCGGCCGACGATCGGCTGGGCCCATAAAAAGGGCATCAGTCAAAATCGGCTAGGCCTTTTGGATAGGGGGTGGGTGTGCTGAAGGGGGTGTGCTGGTAGTGGTAGCGCTGGGGGTGCCGCGCGGCAAGTCATGTGCTGGTGGAAGTAGATGCGTATCGGTGTGTCGCGTGTAGGATTGGTGGGTCCGGGTGAAGTATGCGTGTAGGGTGAAGTAGTAGGAAGCGTCGCGAGTACAGCATGGTGGTCGCGAGTGTCGTGTGAGTGCGGGGGAGGTTGGAGAGGCTTCTGGAAGGAGACAGCGGGTCCCAGAAGTGTGTAGAGGGACTCGCGAGGTTGTAGAGGGTCATTGGGAAGCTCGTGGATGTGGGTGAAGTCGGCTTGGGCAAGGAAAAATGAATGGGTCCTGACACCCCCACTCGACTCGTGACCCCATCATCTCCGATCCCTCCACACGCTTTAGCACCTCATCAACACGCATGTCATCCCACCCAAACTCATTCTTCACTCGCCATCGTTGAAAATCTTGAACCCATGAACATTTTTTGTGGTCCTCCACACACTGACAACATTTACTGGCAGTGCTGCACTCGCACTGCCAGCTCTTCGTGACACAGTTGTTGCAATTCTGTAACCCCAATGATCAGAGACAATGGATTGGAGCGAAAAATTTTGTTACGCACCTCCCGCTCCATCTCGTTCCATTCCTTGTTTTCTTTTACTGATCCAATTTTCTTCCATGCTTTTAAGAATTCTGCAGGTGACAGATCTGTTACACCCACGGAGTTGTCCCCCATCTCGCTGGGGTTCACGACGCTACCCACAACCAGGGCATCATCCAGGATACTTCAGTTTAGTCCTGGTTCCGTTTCATTGTAAATGCGCATTTTGCACACAACCTCGTTGTTGTTGTTGTTGGCTTCGAGTTCATGTTGCTTGATGAAAGTGGAGACCATGGTGGTTGGACTTAGAGAAAATTTTTGGGTGTTGTGACCTGATCAACAAACATCACACTGACTAATCGTCTCATGATCTCCACTCTCGCAGGGCTCAAGGCTTGAAGGGAGGGTAATGTCAGGACCCATTCATTTTTCCCTTTCCCAAGTTGACTCTACCAACACTTACGAACCTCCTGACAGCCCTCTACAACCTCGCGAGCCCCTTTACACACTTCTGGAACCTGCTGTCCCCTTCCGGAAGCCTCTCCGACCTTCCCTGCCCTTACATGACACTTGTGACTATCAGGCTATACTCACGATGCCCTTCCCTATCACACCTTATGCATATCTACCACCTGAACCCACCATTTCGACGTGCAACATGCCATTGCGCATCTTCTTCAGCCAGCACATGACTTGCCACATGGCACCCCTGGTGCTAATACATTACCAGCGTTACAGCCGTTACCTGCATTACCAGCATTACCCACATGACCTCCTGCCCAAGGTCACCTGCGTCACTACTGTCACCCATGTGACCACTCTTATGACCTCGCGACCTTAACACTCAAATGCACCACCAACAGTCAGCTGTATATACTTTTCCAATATGCTCCCCTTCCTCTCCTCAGTCGTCTATAACTACGTTACATATGATCTGAGAATCCCCCCATAGTTATAGTTATGTATATACTTATTTAACCAGGTTGCAACCCATGACAGGTCATCTTTGTGACCTTACCTATGCATTCCTAACCCCTCGCAACCTTAGTAGAACACGTGCATAGTCACCTTACAACTAAACATACCCCGTACTACTATAGTCTTGTCCTCTGTACTTTTCCTCTTTCATTATACTCCTCTGTATACATGTATATAAGTCTCGCATGTACTTCTCATACTGTAGACTTGATTTTGATGCACTTTGGTTTAAGCTTGAGGCTATTATGCCCTTTGAGCTTGGGACCACCATGATTGATAGGTCTTGTCTTGCTTGGTGACCTCGACAACACCAAGACACACTCTGCTTCATTCTAACTCATTCTCCATGCTCGTATCAACTCATGTGCCTAAGTATTCTCTCTTATTCGTCTTGGTACTGATTCCTTCGAACCCCACAGGTTCTCTCATCGGTTGGCAAAGTCATTGCCTTCACTGACACATCTCTTGACACCGTTGCGACTACCTGCGACTCTCTCAGCATTGTCTCTTTCTCCCACTTCATCTATTTCTCTTCCTACACTTCGTTGGTCGACCTCGTGACCTTCTCAGCAACATCTCTTCTCTCCCAACTTGTCTTTTTCCTCTTTACACTTTGTCTACTGACTTCGCGACCTTCCCAGCAATGTCTCCCTTCTCCCTACTTGTCTATTTCTGTTCTTACACTCTTTCAGATGTCTTCACGACCTTCCGGGACTGAGCATTCTTGACTGTGCTCAACAGTTGACTGGTCTTAGCAAGTTTCCAAGATCAGTCACCAACAAGTCAACCTTTGGCATTACTTACAAGATGGGACAGGCCCTAACACCCCTCTGACACCCCTCAAAAAAGTTTGGCCCTAAATTCGTTGGTCTGTTCCTCATAAGCATGAAAGTAGGAACTTCCGCCTATCGCCTCAACCTCCCTGCAACTTGGTGAATCCATGATGTCTTTAATGAGGCCCTACTCAAGCCATTCCGTGGAGATCCCATGACTGTCTGACCACTGCCTGAGCTCATTGAGGGAGGAGAGGAGTATGACATAGAGAAGGTCCTGGCCAGATGGAAGCACTGGGGCAAGGTCCAGTATTTGGTAAGCTGGAAAGGGTACCCCCCTGAGAAGAATATGTGGGAGCCACTTGAGAACCTCAGGAGGGCGAAGGAAGCTATCACTGACTTTGCCCAGGAGTCCAAATCTTAGGAAGGGGGATATGTTGCAGCGACATCACGTGACCCGCCCGGGATCCTGGACATGTGACTGTCACATGATTAGTAGGTCACAGGACCCATGTGACTACTAACCAACAGTATGGCCCATTTGTGTGATGGCACATCAAGCAGGATGCCATCACCCTGTCATCATAGTGACAGCTGTCACCTCCACATCAAATGATCATTCCTATCCCCACCTTATATTCCTGGACCTGCTATGCTACCACTATCCCATTCCCCTAGCACTTCCCATGATGGCTTCATGTCTCCCTACCAATCCCTTGTACCCTGCCAACATCATGACACCTCCCCAATTGTTACCTGGATACATTCATTCCCTCCCAACTGTCACTCCCTTTGAATGTCCCCCTCTGCTACCTTGTATCATACTGTCCCCATGGAATCAGACTTAGTATATATACTCATAGACTACTGTTAGGGTGTCAAGTGCTTACCTTACTATGTTTAGCCTTTCTCCTTATCTGGAAGCTCCACAAATATGCGTCTCATTAGCCTAACAAGCCTATGGCCTTATCTACATATGCCTATGTACCAATAGCCATGAAAACAACTAATTTTGGTTAGCCATCCAAAGTAAAAACTACAATCATTCTATACTCAAAGAAAGATGGGGCTCTAGAGCAAGAACCAGGAATCGCACAAAGATGCGGTTAATACCGTTCGATTCCTATGCCTTGACAACCCTTAATTCCAAGTTTGCGAAAGGAAATAACGGTTATTAGTTCCTTAAAGTAAATAGTATTGATCTAGTAGCTTCTTCTACATAAAGGACAAATAGCGTTTGGATTGCTAAGAAATAGGGAAATCTGAACAGACAGAAGTGTGGAAGTGGTCTACAGGCTCCTACCTGCAAGTTTGCAAGAGGGACGGAGCGTTTGCGGTTCAGATACAGCGCTGCGACTCAAAGGTACAAGTCTGCCAGTATAGTAACATTGTGGGACAGTCCTGATCATGATCAGACCTCGATCAAGTGATCAAGGACCAATGGACCGGCTCAATTCCCACAGTGGCAGGTTGGGAGCAATGGCTGATGATGCCACACTACCAAATATGGACTACTCATCCATATCAAGGGATTGTGCACTCATGAACTTTCGTGCACAATCCCTCAGCCCTCCCTGCCTCTTCCCTTATGTCAGGACCTTGCTAGTACATACATAGCATAGTCTAGGGGTGAAACATATACTAAATAAGTCTAGATGCACTTAGTTGTGGCTAGTATGGGGAAGATAAGAGGAAGCAAAGAAGGTATGGATGAAAAGACGATGCGATCGAGGCTAGAAACGCCGCGGAACGTCGCAGAAGCGATCGGGGGCGATTGTGGGGTCCTTCCCCACAATCCCCGACGTTTGGGCCCCTGGCAATGAGTCAGTATCAGTCAGTATGAATATTTTTAGAATAACTGGAATCTTCGAGATGGAATATCTCAGTAAGGAAACAAGATAAAAATATGATTTAACCCAGTATAGAAACCCTCTGAATTATCCTTATTTTAGAGTACTTAAACGGTAGTATAGGTATACTACTTAAGGAGATATGTCAAACCTTTCCAAATGTAGTAGATACATAAATTTTGGTATAAATAGCTGACGGAACTTCGCGTTCCAGGCATCACTATGTACCCACATAACTGTTGAACCATCCCTCAAAGGGACTAAGTGTTAATCTAGCTCCCTATAGAGCTAAGGACTCTTTTAGTTAAACTAAGGACTTAGTCTGGTTTAACTAAACACGGTAATTTCTGACTAAGGACTTGATTTAGTCTAGTGCAGATAGTACCCAAAGGTACCTATGCCTCGGGACTGCCGCCCTGTGCCGGCTCCCCTTGGCGCGGTAAGTATTGAATGAGATATGAATATTTTAGTATGATGTACAAGGTACTGTACTGTACATAGTACTACTGTGTTCATCAGAGTAAGTAGTGAATAGCTAGCCAAGTACTGAGAATTAGGCAGTGGTTTATAGAGGTAGAATGGTCTACAAGACCAGGAGAATCTTATGAACTCTTCAGCTTGTTTCTCCTATGTCTGGTTAGCTACTTATTCACTGATCTATTTTGACCTATCTACGTTGATTTGGCTTAAGTGTGCAATACCTATGGAGTGGTCAGTCATTGAGCCATGGTATCAATCTGTGGAGTGATACCAGGTTGAGGCAGGCCATGGGGGTCAATGGCTAAGCCCATGGGATGTTGTCACTTAGGTTACTAACTAATAATGATATCTGCCCAAAGCAATGCCTTGCTAGTAGTGTTGGTTTCAACACTGTTAGCAGGAAGGTATGGAACTGGAGGATCTACTAGTCCTGTCACAACATAAAAGTAACTGTCCATTTATGCCGCCACATGTCATGTCCATTTACGGTACAGTTATGGGACAGTCACTGTACAGTTAATTCTTGTCACACTTTCTTGTCACACTTTCATGTGCAGTGGCAACACACTGTGGGACCTGGCACAAAAGCTGTGCCACAAGTACAGCCACAAACTTGCCAAATCAGTGACCCACAAATGTTCTTGCCCATTTCTCAGTCAATTCTCAAGCAATTCTTATGATTTTTTTTGTTGATAAGACACTATTTGATCTGTAGATTAATGTAGAAATGTTAAAAGAAAATATTTTCTGTACTAATCCACCAAAATAAAATGGGTCTCAATTTAAAAAGTGACATTTCATGTATCCCAATGATGACTTGTGCAATCTTGATTTCCAAGGCTCTGGAAATAATACTGGAGTGCTTATGGGTCTATGTGACTCACATTTCATGCAAAATTTTAAATTCTGTGCTGTTCTGAATATGCTGAGTACTCTGCTCCTTCAGAACATTGCTAATGCAGTAGCATAGTTGGAACCATTATTAAAATAGTTCAGAATGATGCAGTTGAGCTAGTACAAATATTATACACATCAGGATTCAGGACAGGCAATGGAAAAGCTGGCATAGTCATCAATTCTCAAAATCTATCTTGTGCCGGAGTGGGTGCACAGCCACAATTACCTAATTAGTCCACTCACATCCCATACTCCCCATACCTGGTGTTTTGGCTTCCACAGCATGATTCAAGCTTCGTTTTGGTGAGACAAAATGTTCCTATAATATATTTGAGACAATCCTTGAAGATAGAATTTTTTAATTTGGCCTCATTGTTGAGATATGGCATGTACATGGGGCATATCTCAAGAATGAAGCAAAATTTAAAAAATCAAGCTTGAAGGATTTGCTTAAATAATTATTTGGAACACTTTTTATACTCAAAGTTTTTTGTATCTGGTCTGTAGAAGGCAGAACACTGGGTAGTGGAAAGTGAGTCAGTAATTTGGCATGTGTGCCGCTTTGCATGCATCACGTGATTTTGGCTGACGCTGCCGGTGTCAGTCCAAGTCCCTCACAGAAGCGAGAAGGGGAAGGAAGCTCGATTTCAACGTGAGGGCCTACACTCATTACAAGGTGTTATATATACTGGGGGAAGGGGGCTGTGTAGGGAGTGAGTCATAAGTAAGAGAAACGAGGCTATGCGCTCTGAGTCGCGCGGGATAGGGGAGGCAACAAAGGGAAAAGGGGATGCCGAATAAGGAAGGTAGCGGCGAGGTACGAATGTGGGGAGGATGACAGAGGGAATGCTTGGCGCGGTCTTGGCTGCCCGAGGGGAGACCTCAATTAAGCCCGTTTAGGTTAGATTGGTTGATGGGGCACGTCAGAGGCATTTTAGCTGATCCGCCTCCATCACGAATTCCAAAGCGTGGGAAATCGCAAGGAACATGGGTGGGGGCACGTGATGGGTGCTGGTCGCGGGCCTATAAGCGCCAGGGGGGTCGCGAGTGTGGAGTTGAGGTCGCGGGCAGGCGCTTAAGGTCGCAGGGGGTCACGTGGTCCCATACTCGGTCCTCGTAGCTAGATCCTAGCGTGTTGCGGACTTAGTGACGGCGGCTTACGTAATGGATCCTGACATGGCCCCCTCCTCAAGGCTGGGCGTCTCGACCGGCCAATCGCGCCTTATCCGGGTGTTTGAGGAAGAAGTCGCGGAGGAGAATTGCGGTGTTGGTAAGGTTCTGGCGGGGTTCCCAAGTATTCTCTTCGATGGGGTAGCCTTGCCATTTTACCAGATACTTCACTCCTCGTCCTACTTTCTTCACATCCAGGATCTCTTCGACCTCATACTCCAAATGGTCGTCGTCGATGGTCGGGGGGGGCGGAGGTGGTCGGGCTTGAGAAGCGAAAGAAGGAGGGATGAACGGGGTGAGGAGCAACTCATTAAATACGTCATGGATTCGCCAGGCCGGGGGCAGCTTGAGGCGATATCCAGCTGGCCCCACTTTCTCTATGATGGCGAAGGGTCCAGCGCGTTTGTTGTCGAGTTTCTTGTTTGGGCGGTCCATTTTCAGGTTTCGCGTGTCGAGCCAAACTAAGTCTCCCTTCCCATACTCGCGGCTGGGTCGTTTTCCGCTGTCGTAGCTTTTCTTCATTGCTAGCGCGGCTTTCTCCATGGCCTCTTTGGCAGCACGTCGCGACTCTTCCAACTTCGCCATCCACTCATCTGCAGCTGGGTTCACTTCTGTCCGCGGGTGTATACCTCCATTCCAGGGGTGTCGGCCGCAGTCCAAGAAGAAGGGCGTATAGCCTGTCGCGGAGTGTTCCCGGTTATTCAACGCAAACTCTGCTGTGCTCAACCACTCTGCCCAATCATCCTGGAGATGGTCGACATATCCTCGCAGGTAGGTCTCAATCTCCTGATTTACTCACTCTGTTTGTCCGTCAGTTTGGGGGTGGAAGGCGGTACTCGGGTTAGCCTTTATCCCAATCATCCGGTAGAATTCCTTCATGAATCGAGAGACGAATTGTGGGCCACGGTCGCTGACGACCTTCTGGGGGATTCCGTGGTTCCGGAATACTCGGTCGCGGAGGATCCTCGCAGCTCCCAGGCTCGTCAGGTCGAAACCGATCGCTTTGATGAGAGTGCGCTTGGTGAATTTGTCCACAATTACAAGGATGGAGTCGAACCCATGGGACTGTGGTAATGGTCCTACTATGTCCCAGCTGATCGCCCACCATGGGCCGTTTGGGACTGGGTGCGGGTACAGAGGCGCGGCGCGTTTGGTTCGATCGGGCTTGGTTCTCTGGCAACCTTCGCACCCGGATACGTACTTCTCCACATCCTTCACCATCTCGGGCCACCAGTAGGCCTTGACCATTGCGGCTTTCATTTTCTTTTTTCCGGGGTGCCCTGCGGTGGGGAGGTCGTGTTCATAGTTGAGCACCACCTCGCGAACGCTCGTGGGTATCCACACAGTGTTGTTTCTCCACCAAAGCCCGAGGCAGTCTCGCGTCCAACTGTCATCAATCTCCGTGGGCTTCGTGACATATTCCGCGCTCTTTTTCTGGAGGAGCGTCTCCATTTCCGAGGTAAAGCTGGTGCGGACGTTCATGTCAGTGGGGAGCATCTGGACAGGGGCATCTTCTTCGGCAGCGTCTCCGTAGTCTGGCCTTTGTGAGAGGGTGTCGGCTTTGGTGTTGCTCTTGCCCGTCCGATACTTGATTTCAAAGTCAAAACTTTGGAGTTCTCCGTACCAGCGTACCTGTCGTGGCTTCAGTTTTTGGGGCTTTCTGAAGTATTGCAGGTTGGCGTGGTCCATCCAAATTTCGAAGGTCTCGTCCACTCCCACTAGATACGCTCTCCACTCTCTTAGAGCCCTGATGACCGCGAGGAGTTCTTTATCGTAGACATCATAGTTTTTCTCGGCGGCTGTGAGGGCCTCGGAGATGTAGTCGACCGGTCTCCAGGTTCCATCAGGCTGCTGCTGCGAAAGAACACCACCCGTCGCGAGGTTACTCGCGTCCGTTTCTACCTTCCACCTGCCCGAGTCCTGGGGTAGGGCGAGGACCGGGGCTGAGACAAGCGCTCCTTTCACATCCAGGAAGGCCGCGACCTGTTCGCTCTGCCAACACCAGGGGACGTTGCCGGTGAGCTTAAACAGGGGCTTGGCTCGCGTGGACAGGTTGGGGATGAATCTCCGCAAGTGGTTGACCATTCCCAAGAAGCGCTGGAGTTCTTTGACGTTTCGGGGCACTGGCCAGTTTCGGATAGCTTCTGCCTTGGCCGGGTCGTGCTCGAGGCGATTATGCGAGAGCCTAAGCCCAAGGTAGAACACCTCAGCCTTCTCGAACTCACACTTGCTTAGCCGGAGGCATAGCCCATTCTCACGGAATCTCTGCAGTACCCGATCCATCCAGTAGTGGTGGGTCACGAGGTCGTCCGCGAAGATGATGACGTCATCGATGTATGCGAGAACGTGTCCGCCGGCAATCTCCTCTCTCAGGATGTGGTTCATGAACCTCTGGAAGGTCGCGGGGGCATTCTGGAGTCCGAACCACATTACCGTAGGTTCGAACAAACCTCGCGATGTTAGGAACGCACATCTCTCTTGGTGCCCCTCCCACAACCTCATGGATGGAAATCCCCCCTTCGCATCGATCTTGGAGAAGATCCTGGCTCCACGTAGCTTGTCTACACAGTCGCGGATGCGTGGCAGCGGGAACTTGTCTTTGATCAGAAATGAGTTGAGGCGCGAGTAGTCGATGATCGGTCGGAGTTTGTCCTTTTCTCGCTTAAAGAAGAACGGACTGGCATAGGGCGATTTGGAGGGTCTTATCCTTCCTGATGCGAGCTGTTCGTCAATCCACCTATTCATCTCAATCGTCTCTTCTCTCGTCAGCGAGTACAGTTTGGAGGATAAGTGGCCTGGGTCCTCGCGGAACTCGATCTTAATGTCAAAATCGGGTCGCGGTTTAGGCAACTTGTCCCACTTGGCTTCACTAAAGACCGTTGGGTATAGCGACGGCCAGTCAGGTGTGTCTCCGGTGTCCGAAAAGCGGATATCCATGGTTGTTCGCAGTGCATTGTCCCAATCACTGCTCTTTGGATAGGCCCAGGGACTCGCGAGGAGTGGGTCGAAGTGGCAACTCGCGGGGCAGCGTTTGAAGGAGACCTTCCCCAGTGGCCAATCGATCTCCGGGTTGTGTTTGGATAGCCAGTCGTGTCCCAGGATGATTTTGTGCGACTTGGCTGTTCCGAGCAAGAAGTGTATTCGCTCTTGGTGGTCTCCTATGGTCAACAGGAGGTCGATGCCGTGGCGAATAGGCCCGCTTTTGTTTGCCGATCCATCCACATTGTATACCTTGATCGGGTTCTGCAGCGGCACAGGTTCTAGTCCGAGCTCCCTGCACCGGGCTAGGTCCATGAAGCAGTTAGTACATCCCGAATTGATCAGGACTTTAACGCCTCCCCACTCAGCTGTGGTTAGAGTCTCAAAGTGCGCCGGTAGGGTCAACTCTCTCTTTCGTCTCTTTGGTTTCTCCTCCACGACTTTTGTTGTTCTGTTGTCCTCAAGTTCATTCGCGCTCCGGGCGTGTCTCCGTTGCAAGATCGTGTATTTGGGTATACTTGCTACGGGTACAGGGGCGGGGGCAGGAACGAGACTTGTACTGTTACAGAGACGCCAGTTCGGACTTACTGCGTCTCTCCTCCAAAATCCTGCTCCTGGGTGGGAGCTGGCGGGAGCTGTTGTTGGTGTTGCTGGGCCTGTGGGGCACCAGCCATCTGCCTCTCTCTTTCGTAGATCGCGAGCCTGTCGCGAAGTAGCGCGAGTTCATTCTCATATTCTTCCACTTCTATTGGGCCAGGGACCATCGCACGTACCTGCGGCCTCGGGACATAGGGTCGCGAGTCCGGGAGGTGGCAGTTGCGGGCGATGTGTCCTACCTGGCCACAGTGGAAGCATCGACGCTCGGCCGCAGGAGCTCGCGTCTGGTCTACGATCATCCGGTCACCGGCACCAGCGGGACGGGGCATGATCTGTGGAACAGGAGCGCGTTGCTGCTGTTGCGGAGTGGAGGGGAAGCGAGGCGCGGGTCGCGGGGGGTTCGGGTTCGGGTAGCGCGGGGGTGTAGGCAGCGGTCGCGACTGTTGGGACTGAGGTGGGGCCGGGCGGCTGGCGTTCTGCTCGCGGATGATCGCGTCAAGCCGTCGTTGCTGAGCATCCAGGGTCTCGACCAGATGCTTCCACTGGGCATAGGTAACTGGCATGGGGTTGACGTTGTAGACCCGCGTGGTCAACCTTCGGTTGAGATTCGTCTCCAGCCAGTGGATGAGCACGTCAGAGTCGTCGACCGGGTCCAGTTCCGCCTTGCGCATCAGCGTTTCGAAAAGGGCGAAGAACTCCGCAGCTTCCAACGCTCCCTGTTTCATCTTTGCTATATCATTCAGGGCGGTCGCAGTAATGTTTGGGTCATCAAAGGCCCTCCGCAGGTCCACAACAAAGTCTTCCCAAGTTCCTGCCACTCCAGCATTCAGGATTTCGTCACCTCGCATGTTCGCCCACTCCGCTGCGAACCCTTCTCCTGTAATTTTACTCAGCGCAAATAGAATCTTGTTTAGGTCACTGGCATAGAGCCCCTGGTTTCCCAGGAACTGCAGCCGGAGAGACCTGAGGAAGGTCCGGAAGTTCTTCTTATTTCCATCAAAAGATGGAACGGCTAGGTCCAGCCTCGGCATTGGGGCTGCGGGGACGGCGTCCGCCATTTCGGGTGCAGGCGAGGGCGGCGACGAGGGTTCTGGCGGCGATGGATTCGCATGTTGGGGTCGCGGTTCCGGCTCTGGAGTCGCAGGTGATTGTGGTGGTGGTGGTGGCGACGGTGCTTGCCGGGCTAGGCGCTCGTCTAAACTCGCGAAGTCTACGGGGGGTTCGGTATGAACTGGTGGTGCTGGGGGGGATGGGGTTGATAGGACGGGGGATGAAAGCGAGGGGTCGGTATTCGTGGACGATGAACTGTTCGACTCCGAGGAGGGTAAGCTCTGTCTGGATCTCCACGGAAACATACGCGGGTTCGTTCGTCGACTCGTCGTTGTCGCTGTTTATGTAGTCCTCAAGGTCGTCGAGGTTAACGTCGATGGTGCTGTGTGCGGGCGATCTCGTGCCTGAGGTCGCGGAGTCTGGTAATGCAATCGCTAGGGCTTCTCTCAATCTCTGCTCTCGTCTGCTCTGTTCTTGTGTGTATAGCCTTCCGAAGTAAGGCGCGAGTCTTCTTTCCTCCTCAATAATCCACAATTCAAAAGGGCGTAGCTCTCGCGGTCTCAGTACCACAGTTTCCATCTCCGAAACGTCGGATTCCGTAGGTGTGTCTGGGTAGAATTCAGTTCGTACGCGGGTGTCAAAGTACCTCGCCCAATATTCATCTTCTCCAAAGTCCAGGACCGTGGTGAGCCACTCGTCCGTTATGTCCTCGTTACGCGTCGGGTACGCCAGGGTGATTCTCTCGCCGTTCTGTTGCACATGACGGGCAGGGGGTAAAGAGAAAGCTAGGCCAACCGGGGGTTGACAGGGTCGAGGTAGCAAGGGGTACACATTGAAATTGTGTCAGTCCAAGTCCCTCACAGAAGCGAGAAGGGGAAGGAAGCTCGATTTCAACGTGAGGGCCTACACTCATTACAAGGCGTTATATATACTGGGGGAAGGGGGCTGTGTAGGGAGTGAGTCATAAGTAAGAGAAACGAGGCTACGCGCTCTGAGTCGCGCAGGATAGGGGAGGCAACAAAGGGAAAAGGGGATGCCGAATAAGGAAGGTAGCGGCGAGGTACGAATGTGGGGAGGATGACAGAGGGAATGCTTGGCGCGGTCTTGGCTGCCCGAGGGGAGACCTCAATTAAGCCCGTTTAGGTTAGATTGGTTGATGGGGCACGTCAGAGGCATTTTAGCTGATCCGCCTCCATCACGAATTCCAAAGCGTGGGAAATCGCAAGGAACGTGGGTGGGGGCACGTGATGGGTGCTGGTCGAGGGCCTATAAGCGCCAGGGGGTTGCGAGTGTGGAGTTGAGGTCGCGGGCGGGCGCTTAAGGTCGCAGGGGGTCACGTGGTCCCATACTCGGTCCTCGTAGCTAGATCCTAGCGTGTTGCGGACTTAGTGACGGCGGCTTACATAATGGATCCTGACATGGCCCCCTCCTCAAGGCTGGGCGTCTCGACCGGCCAATTGTGCCAAACCTTGTACGTAGATAGTAACCTATTAGGAGGCCCTACCATAATATTTTCAATATTTTATCACATGAATTGCGGGCGTGAGAACAAATCCACGTCGTGCCAATTTTAAACTCCGACTTTTTGAAAGTTGCACTGAGGCACTTCTATGGCCATATCTCAGCAACCACTTGATGGATTTTTATCAGATTTTGAGAGTAGGTGGATAGCTATGACTAGTATTTACCATAATATTTACATAAATTTAGCTTATTTACTGGAGGTGCAAGAAAGTGAAAATGTGGTGTTACACTAATTTACAACATTGACAGTGAAGCTGATTGTCAGAGTAAAAGGGGGTGGTGGATGGGATTTGGGTGGCAAGGGGGAGGTGTATGGGTGAGAGGAGGAGTGAGGGGGGGTGAGAGGGGGTGAAGGGGGTGAGCAGTGAGCAGCAAGTGAGGGCATGTGAAGGGTAGCCAGAATGAATGAGGCAAGAGTGAGTGAAGGTGTGGGTGAGGATGAGAGGATGTGTGAGTAGTGCTACATGTATGTGAGGGTGAAGGTGCTGAGTATGTGAGGGGTTTGAGGGTGGTGGGGTCAGGGGAGGGGAGGAAAGGGGTATGAAGGTGCATGGGCAAGGATGTGAGGGTGAAGGGAAGTATGAGCAAGTGTGAGAGTGAGGATGATTGTGAGAGTGAGGATGATTGTGAGAGTGAGGATGATTGTGAGATTGTGAGGGTGAGGGTAAATGAGATGTGACAGCTAGGGTGTCTGAGTATGGAAGAGTGGAAAGGGATTCAAGTGGCAAGGGCAGGGGGTGTATGTGAGAGGGTGTGAGGGGGTGTGAGGGGGTGTGAGGGGATGTGAAGAGTGAGGGGCAAGTGAAAAAATGTGAGTGGTATTATTACTGTAATAGCAACTGAAGTAATAATATCCCATACTGTAGCTTGGGCTATATTGACCCTCATGGATTTACCTTAACCTATTGGTGACCCACAGATTAGCACCATGCCTCAATAGCTGACTAGGTATAGGTATTAAAAACTACTTGCACTAATTCAATGTATGATGTTTGAGGATTAAAAAAATATAGAATAACTAGTTATCCAAGGAACAGAGAATTTAGCTGAAGAGACCACACAATCTTCCTTGGGTTGAGACCATTGTGGCTCAAAAACCTTCTCCTGATTCTCATTGGTTCCCTAGCTATTCATTATACACCTTTGTATGAATATATTAGTCTTACAAACAGTACAAAGACATTGTTCACTTAATTACTTAATTAAATCTATATGTTAAACAAGTATGGTCCCAAATAGTGTTGCTGCAGCTCAGCTAGCCACCAAGCCAGCTCAATGAGCTTCGGCTTCGGCTTCACAAGCTGACATTGTTTCGCCCAAGCTGAAGCTGTAGCCATGGCTGCAGCTCCAGCTGCAGCTTGAAGCTGACTCAAGCTGTAGCTGTGGCTTGCAGCCAGCTAATAATGGGAACTGGCCTAGAATTACAAAAATACCATTATAGAACTACATCTCATCATCATCATCCTGGGCAATGGTGGCTAATACCTTGTCAAACACAGTGTCAAAGTCATCCAGTAACATGTCTCCAAGAAGATCTTCCTCCAGGGCAGGATTGACAGACATCAATGTCTCTAACCATGCATACAAGAATAGAGAGAAGCAGCTGCCTGGTGATAGACAACAGTTGCAGACCCAGATAAGCATAGTGGAGGGCAGTGGAGGGCAGTGGAGGAGGAAAAAAACAATTCTTTGCCCCATTGATGGATGTCTTGGGAGCCACAGCTTGAGCAGCAGCTGTGCAGCTTGGAGAAAGCCTCAAGCTGAAGCTGAAGCCAATGTCAAGCCAAGCCAATTGATCAGCTCAGCTTGGCTTATGACCAGCTGGGCTTCAGCTTAAAAGCTGTGGCAACACTAGTCCCAAACATAACAGTGGGGTGGGTTCTCAAAAACCACTTGATAAATATTCCTCAAGTTTTGATAGGATATAGATGCCTATTATTAGCATGGCATATCTTAATATTCTCATGATTTCTACAAGTTTATTGAGGGCACAGCAGCAAATCTGCATCATGGCCACTTTAAACTCAAATACGGGAGGGTGGGCTGTCACAAGTGTGGCTAGAGACCACCTCCACACATTAATTTAGTACACCATCTGTATGCTCAAAATATCTCTAAACTTATTGGATCTGGTTGTTTGATGTAATGAAGTACTCATTCATGCCACACTTGTGATGGCCCACTCCCCCAAGTGAAGTTGTAAGCACTATTCTTGGGGTTACTGGGGTAATGGTATTTGGCAGCATGCCTGTAGGGTAGGACAGGAAGCAGCCTTGAGAGCAGCACTTAAAGGATACTTCCCCCTGCATCCAATCAATATTGGGATTGTGTTTCAAAAGCCAGTCATGTCCCAGAATAATTTTGTGCAACTTCATTGTACTGAGTAAAAAGTGAATTCACTCTTGGTGGTCCTCTATCACCAGGATACGGTCAATCCCATACTTGATGGGGCCATCCTTGTTTAGGGGGCTGTCCATGTTATATACTTTGATTGGCATTGGCAGGGGCACTGGTTCCAGTCCAAGGCTTTTGCACCAGGCAAGGTCCATGAAACAGTTTGTGCATCCTAAGTCTATCAGGACCTTAGCACTCCCCCACTGTGACATGGTAAGGGTTTCAAAGTGAACCAGCAGGGTCAGGTCTCACTTTCGCTTTTTCAGTATTTCTTCCAAGATGCCAATGGTTGCTTTTGGTATTTTGGTATTTTTTGCTTTCTCGCTATTCTTGTCCTCAGCCTTGCTCTCACTCTGGGCATGTCTCCATTGCAAGATCATGTATTTGGGTATGCTTGCTATGGTTACAGGGGCAGGGGCAGGAACATGGCTCATAGTATTATAGAGACATAAGTTCGGACTTACTCTGTCTCTCTTCCAAAATCCTGCTCCTGTGTAGGAGCCAAGGGACATTGCTGTTGTTGTTGTTGCTGGGCCACCTGGGCACCAGCCCTCTGCCTCTCTCTTAAAGAGAGTCTCTTTCATAAATCGCAAGCTGATCACAAAGCAACGCCAACTCGTTCTCATATTCTTCCACTTCCATCTGTGCAGGGACCATTGCACGAACCTGTGGCCTCAGGACATAAGGATGTGTGTCCAGGGGGTGGCAGTTTCAGGCAATGTGACCAACCTGGCCACAGCAGAAGCATTGATGCTCAGCAGCAGGAGCATGTGTCTGGTCCTGTTAGGGATGGGAGTAATCCCACAGTTGGAGTGCAGAGTATGTAGTAATGCATAGCCTACAATCATTCATCATTGTGGCTAGTAGTCATGAGGACCTCTAGGAGGACAGTTCTATTAGTACTCTAAGAGGAGCACTAGCAATAGTGTCTCAGTGGCAAAGCATATCACCTACCACACTCCTCTGTATTGCCTATAGGATCACTCTTATGTCACCAGAGTGATTCTGTGGTTCTAGGTAATCTCTGACAAGTCCCATTGACAGGATAATTCTTTACTCTTATTGTGAATATGCAAACATTACATAAAGCTATGCAAATCTCATTGCATAATTGCATAGGCATATGAAGGATATATTGTAAGGATGTCATGTTAATACTTTCAGGGTTTCAGTATGTATGCCCCTCAAAGTGGAGACATTGCATGTAGCATCCTTATAGTCAAATCATTATATCCACCTATGAGACTGTTCTATTGTACCATGTAGCATGTAGGTGTATGCCTACATTTATTGTCTATATGTATACAAAGTTTCATGGGAAAGCAATGGGAACTGGCTGAGATATTTACAAGAGGAATTATTGTAAATATTGCACCAAAAATGCGAACTGTTATAGCATGCCAAGCTCCTATTCAACTATTCTGCATATAGTATCAAACTATGGCTATATTTTATCTCTACCTATGTGCAAAGTTTCATGAGGATTGGTTGAGAACTCATGGAGTTATTCACAGTTTGGTAAAACTTGTTGACAGTCAAAGTGCTGTACTTGCCTAGTTGGGACAGTCATCCAAAGTCTTGGTCATCCATCCATCCTAAAGGGGGATGAGTTTCACAGGGGAACCATATCTAGAAATTATTACTTAAGCAGGAGTGCTTAGATAATTGTTTATCCCTGTTAAATCCCAAGGGCAAAGCCCTCTAGAGCCAGAACACCTTCTAGGTGGCCAGAGAGCAAGCCAGAGTGACAAAATTGCATAATTAGGAAGGTTAAAGTGGAGTTTGAACTTTAAAATCAAACCTTCGGTTTTGAACTGTCTTTCAAAACTGACTCAGAGGCCCACACACTCATTGGGAGTACCTATTAATAAATTTACTGTATCAGGCCAATGCACAGCCTCCTCTGAGTCACTTCAAAACAGCCTTGACTAATTTAGGGAAGTCCAAATAAGGAAAATGACTCTGTCTGACTCATTCAGGCACATTCCAGCATATTCTCTCAATAACTCAAACTGGGAAGGAGATAAAAATAGTAAATAAATATATGGCAAGAATACATGCCTCATGCAATTATTTGAGTATTTTAATATGATTTTATATGCACAATTTGTCCATGTATCTAGAAATTACTGTATTTAGTAGATAGCTTGAAAACAATATAAATAGGGCACTGAGATACATGTTCAGTAGCACCTACTTGACCCCAGAAACTGCCTGATCACCTTAGTAAGCTGAAGCTAAGCCAGCACCACTCCCAAAGGAGTTATTAATATATTTGTCCAACTGATGTGTAAATACCAGTATGGACAAATAGTTGATTATCTCATCAATGCCTTAGGCTGGTGCGATAATTTTATTATGTAAGTGTAGCCAGGCTATAGGGCTAATGACCAAGTGTCTAGTATCTAGTCACACCAAAAGCTTACATAATGCATGTGCTACGAATATTTTTGTGCTTAGGTAATTTTACTGTGCTGTCACTGATGTCTTACTTTGTATTACAGGTATTAGATATAAATGTTTTATATCTAAGGAAGGAATAGGAATTGGGTCAAGGTGAAAGGGAGATAGGATAGAGAGAGTATCAGAGGATTAATGCTGGAGGGATCTCCTGTCCCACTGGTGAGATATGAATATTGTCATAGTACAGTATTCATATGAATAAACTTAAGTATTTAATATCTCACTATTTGTTGAATATTAAAGCAAGGTGTAAGAGGATGAAATAGTCAAGATGACTATGGGAATCCTTTGGTTAATTACCCTTGTTTGAGATATTGATGCTTGAGTCACTATAGAATATTTCTATTTGCTGCCCACATTAGCAATGCCTTGTAGACAATATTAAGATTATCTTAGTATCTGTTTACAGGAAGGTGTGCAACCAGAAGCTCAATTAGGACATTGAGCTTGCCTAGTAATAATATTTGAGGTTCCTGTTAGGGTTAACTTCAGTTTCCCTTACTTAAATATTATTATTCACAGGTAGCAAACCTGGTTCCATAACAGGTCCACAATCATCCAGTCACCAGCACCAGTGGGATGGGGCAAGATCTGTGGAGCAGGAGCGTGTTGCTGCTGCTGCAGGGCAGAAGGGAAGTGAGGTGCAACTCAGGGGGGGACTGGGATTGGGTAGCATGGGGTGTTGGGCACAGGCAGAATTGCTGGAGCTGGGGTTGGACAGGGTGGCTCATGTTCTGCTCTTGCACAATTGTGTCAAGCCTCCTCTGCTGGGTGTCCAGCCTCTCAACCAAACCTTTCCACTCAATGTAGGTAGTCAGCATTGGATTGACACCATAAACATGAGTGGTCAGCCTTCAGTTCAGGTTTAGTTCCAACCAGTGTACCAGAATGTCTGAATCCTCATTTGGGTCCAGGTCAGCCTTGTGCATCAATGTCTTGAATTGCACAAAGAATTCCACTGCCTCTAGCAGACCCTGCTTCAACTTGGCAATGTCATTCAAGGTGGTCACAGTAATGTTTGGGTCATTGAAGGCCCTCCGCAAGTCTGCAGCAAACACATCCCAGGTTCCCACTACTCCAGTGTTCAGTATCTCATCAGCTCTCATGTTCACCCACTCCACAGCAAACCCATCTCCAGTAATCTTACTCAATGCAAAAAGGATCTTGTTGAGGTCTGTGGCATAAAGTCCCTGGTTGCCCAGAAACTGTAGTTGGAGGGACCTGAGGAAGGTCCAGAAGTTCTTATTGCCATCAAAAGGGGTGACAGCTAGGTCCAGCCTTGGCATTTGGGCTGTGGGGACCATGTCAGCCATTTTGGGCTTGGGTGAGGGCAGCAGTGAGGGTGTGGGTGGTGATGGACTCTCGGGTTGGGGTGGTGGTTCTGGAGTCATGGGTGGCTGTGGTGGTGGTGGTGATGGTGCTGGTTGGACTAGGCACTCATCTAAAGTCACAAAGTCTATGGGGGCTCTGTATGAACTGGCAGTGCTGGGGGGGATGGGGTTGACAGGTTGACAGATGAAGGCGATGGGGCAGTAGTCATGGAAGATGAACTGCTCATATCTGACAAGGCTAAGTTCTGTCTGAACCTCCATGGAAATGTGCATTGGTTCAGGTGCCAGCTTGTAGTTGTTGGAGTTTACATATTCCTTGAGGTCGTCAAGGTTAATGTTGATGGGGCTAGTGGACACTGATCTCGTTCCGGAGGTGGCAGTGTCAGGTAGGACAACTCTCAAAGCTTCTCTCAATCTCTGCTCTCTCCTGCATTCTTCTTGTCTGTATAATCTGTCAAAGTAAGGGGCTAGTCTCTGTTCCTCCTCTATGATCCACTGTTCGAAGGGGCATAGCTCTTGCAGTCCCAGTACCGCAGTCTCAGTCTCTGAATAATCTGATTCTGTAGGGGTGTCCAGATAGAAATTCCTTCTCATGTATCTGTCAAAGTAACTACTCCAGTAGTTTTCCTCTCCAAAGTCCAGGATGGCTACAAGCCACTCTTCCGTGCTATCTTTGTTACATGTTGGGTACACCAGGGTGATTCTCTCATCATTCTGTTACACACAATGGGCAGGGGCAAGGTAGAAAACTAGTCACAGCAAGGGTATTACTCCATTTGCAACTCAGCAAGCAGGGCAACACTCCTCAGGGGACAGGGATGAGCCTTGAGGGTGCAGGTCAAGGTTTGAGTGAATGGCTAGGCCAACCAGGTAGGACAGGGTTGAGGTAGCCAGGTGGGGACATTGAAATTGTGTCAGCCCAGGTCCCTCACAGAAGCATCTGGAGGCATTTGAGTTCGAACTCCACCTTGTGAATTGCATCATATGGACTGAAGTTTTCTGTAAGCTGGGGAACAAACATTTTATAGCTCAAAAGGACCAGTGTCAGCCCAGGTCCCTCACAGAAGCATAAAGGGGGAAGAACTTGATTTCAACATGGGGAGCTACAACTATTACATGTGGGGTATATATATTAATGGATCAGGTGGCACAAAGGGTGAGTCATGTGAATAGGAATGAGGCTACACACTCTGAGCCATGAGGAGTCAGAAAGGTGAAACAGGGCAAGGGGAATACCATATAGAGAGGGGAGTGGCAAGGCATGGGCAGGGAACAATGACAGGGAGAATACTTGGCATGGTCTTGGCTGCCCAAGGGGAGATCTCAATGAACCCTGATTAGGTTAGATTGTTTGATGGTAGACATCAGTACTGCTGTCCTGGATCTGCCTCCATCACGAATTCCAAAGTGTGGGAAAAGCTACAGGTGCTGGTTGGGGTCACATGACAGGTAACACTATTAATGCCATTAATGCCTCTCCAAGGTTGCAAACAGGTGCTAAAGGTTGCTGTCCTTCATGCAACTTCGCTATTTGCTATTTGCTATTGGTCTTTGGAATACGTTCAGGTTCTGGCAGTGGCTTAGGTAGGCAGTCCTGACAACTGGATGGCCTTCGCCATCCAGGACCATTGGTTCGAACCATTCCAAGGCAAAGCCCTGGAGAAAGGAAAGAACATAATGGACCTTGTGAGAGTCAGACTTGAATGCCCTTGGGCAATCAAGGAAGTTCAAGTGGCATTGGACCAAGAAGCTTTTCAACTTCTTAGTGTCCAAGCCATTGAAGGTGTCAGGATTGCATGGTTTAACCATCTCTGGGCACTTGTTAGTGCTAATGATCTCCTGAAGGAGACATGCCAGAGTTAGTTCACACTCAGCTCAAGGTGTCAGAGGTTTGTTTAGCTTGTTGTTGTTGTCAGTGACTGAGGGCTCTGACTCTTCATCATGGTCCAGGGGTCCAGACACACTTGGAGTCAGAGTATTGTTGGCCAGTTCTGGAATGTTGATGTCATCAGCTATTGGAGGTGGAAGTCAAGCACCAGATCATGTAGTAGGCATTGTTAAGTTTGTATATACACAGCTTGAAGTTCAAATATACTGTCACAGTCCTATCACATTAGCAGCAGAGTAGTTAGCAGAGTGGAGCAGATCAGAGTCTGATTGGAGTCCATATCAGACAAATGGGAAAACAGATAGTGGAAGCAGAAACTTATGGGACTCTGGCCTCAACATATGTGTTGTGCCACCACATATATATGTGTCCCTATTTGTCAAACAGAAACAATACCCAAGAAGAATCAGAACAGAAGTCAAAACTCCAAATTCCATCAGAGTCTGCCAGAGTTACTCAGAGTTGGTTGGATGATGTGGAGAATGTTGAGGATGATGAGGATGAAAGCTCAGAGACATTTGGAGTTAAGAGACATTAATATTTGAACCACAGAACAGGGAAATACAGGTGGGATCTTATACTGCAAGGACAGGAGTATAGGAGTACTTTGAAACATAGTATATATCAAATTACTAGAAGAGTTTCACCACTTGTGCCTGTGCAATTTTCATGGAACAAAGAAACAACAACAAAAGATGACTCCCATGGGTCATGGGCATCCTCCCATTGGCAGACAGAATGAGGGGGTGCAGGGAGAAGGTTCTAGAACAAAGTCCGAAAGGTCCAAAGGACAGTGGAATGGAGTCCAAGGAAGGCATGGAGTCATGGAGGAGTGGATCAGAGTTGGCTGGAGTTGGTATGGAGCTCAGAGTCTGGAGCAGGGATTGTGCTTATGTGATTGGATGGGGTCATAACATATAGTGGCCACCCTCTCATGCAGTCTCTGGGTCAAATCCCTCTGTTGTGTTGTCCCACTACTCCTTGCTCTTCCTAGTTGCATCTGCACTTCTTCCCATCAATGTGACCAGCATGCAGAATTCCTGCTCACCATCAGAATTACCACTACACCCCTCCCCATCACTGTTTATACTTGTGAATAGGTGGAATTGACCTACTCTTGAGAGCAACATTTTTGTTGCTCACTGTAGGAGGCAAGGCTGTGCATGAGGCTGTGCATGAGGATTTGTCTATGTAAGTTATCCTAATGTATGTGTGCAAGATTGAGATCTCAAATCAGCACCAAATGCACTCTTTAAATTGGCTATGTCACATTCTGTGGCCTTGCTGCCCTGCACAGTTGCTGCTCTACATGTGTATCTATATCTATGGCCTTGTCATATTAAGGGACCAGGCGTTTGCCTTGCAACCGAGGCTTTTGCATCCAGAAAAAGCTCACTCATTTCATCTACATCTTCAATCTCAATTTGATTCCGGCCGGCTAGATGTGAGAGGATGGAAGCTGGTGTAAGGAGCTGAAGTGCATATCTAGCAAGCAGACTCAGAAAAAGCCCAAAACGGAGAACTGTAAGGTACCTCAAGGAGCTCTTCTCTCCCTTAACAGCCAACTTATTAAGAACGCCGGGCCCCAATTGGAGGCCTTCCACGGTGGCACGAACGCTGAGTACACTTGCAATTTGATCCCGGGTGTATCCATCTGTCTTGACAATCATGCAGCTGTGAGAGGTGGTCAATGACAGTAGGAGTATTCAAGTCTCCCAGCATACCGGTCGAGAAGATCAACAGGAATCCCGTGGGGCGACAGAATGTCTGTCGTGCCCCGGACAATAGACTTGCCTCTGTTTGTGGCAAGAACAATGGTGGGAGCCATAGGCGACTCCAGCAATGCATTCAAGTAGGTGAAGCACTCAATATCCAGCATGTGCACCTGAGGAAAACTTCAACCACCTGACTTGAAAGGATTACAGGGGCTCACCTCGTCGATGAAAACTACTCCAGGAATGACCTCAGCGACACCTTGATCAACATAACTTTTTACAACCCTATTCACTTCTCTTCGAAGCTTGTCTGTGATCTCAGTTCGACCACTCTTTACAAGACTTCCCATGACGCTCATGATATCCTGCCCGCCCTGTGGTCTCGCATTTGCAGCATCTAAGTCACCCAAAGTGACATCCTGGACCAGTTCTTTTCTTTTGTGAACATCCCCTTTCGGCAGCGGTACGTATGTTTCAGATTCCAAGTCGTAAGATGATGCGTAGGCATCTGAACGGCCAACACGCTAATATAAGCCGTTACCGACGAACTCCAAAGATGTGTTTTTGAGACCAAACCTTTATCGCGCCCACGTTCGCTTCAATGTAAATCACATCTCCAACGACTATCTTCTCTTTGAGTATTGCCTCGTATATGCTTGGGTCCAGCCGTAGCTGCTTGGTTCCTTTGACGGTTTTCAATCCGACAATGACATGAGATACAGTCTTTCCGTATCCACTTAGGGGATTTTCTGCCTCGGTTGGCGTCAACTCAGTAACTTCGCCTTCGTAAACCTCCTTGGTTTCTTTGATACGCAGACCTGATCTTGTGAGAACGGAAATCTTGGTCAGATGGGTTCAACAAACACATACCTATCGCTCGTCGAAAGGCTTCTGCTATGACTTCCGTCTTCTTTACCTCGACACTGTAGACCTCAGAGCCAACCATAGGGCAAAACGGAACTTTTGCGCCCAACTCATGCGAGATGGCTAGGGCTAAGGCAGTTTTCCCGGTTCCGGGAGCTCCAGCGAGGAGCAGCGCTCGACCAGAAAACTTTCTTGATTTAATCATTTCGACTATGATACCACATGCCTACTTTTTGTTCTCTTTCAGAGACTGGCCCAACGGACGGATGAGGATACTGGCCTCGCGAGCGTTGATTTGGCCAACGAACCCCGCACCGTGTACGTTGGCAATACCTTCCTCGGTCAATCCCAGTCCTTTGATGTGCGAATGCGGAGCAATGCGAGAAGATCGTAGCTCAGGTTGTGTTAACCAAGCCATTCTGACGCGCTGTACGGTGTTCTACGCGAAGACGCGGGCAATGGAATCCTAAAGTTGTCGTGTACCGGATTTGGACTACGCAAGACTTCTGGGACATTCCACAGGGTTCCGCGGTGGCGCAGTTCAAAAGAGGCGTGCTGAGCTCTCTTTCACTTCTACATTTCATTCCCATTACCTCGACGTCCAGTAGCCATGGTCCGAGAAAGGTCTCATTTGCACTGTGCCTGTCCGCTGCGCCCAGCTCATCATTTATCTCAGGAAATTTTACGATCTTCTTGACGTTGCAGAAGACGCCTCTGAGGCAGACCTGAAAAAGGCGTACCGCAAGAAGTGAGCACGGAGGGTTTCATATACATACCTGCTCACACCACTTCAAGGGCTCTGCGCCTGCATCCAGACAAAGGGGGCGATCCAGAATTATTCAAAGAGGTTACCCACGCGTGCGTGCGTCATACTGTACCGCTGACTCCGATTCTGACTCAATTATAACACAGATACGAAGTTTTGTCGGACCCCGAGATGCGGAGGATATATGATACCAGAGGCGAAGCTGGTCTCCGTGAACAAGGTGGAGCAGGTGGTATGGATCCCCAGGTGCGATGCCATCCTATTTCCATTGATTCTTTTATTTACTCTTATCACAGGACCTCTTCAGCCAATTGTTCGGAGGCGGTGCGTTCGGAGGTGGCGGAATTTTCGGCGGCTCTTCAAGAGGGCAAGGTGTCCGAAAAACAAGAGATCTGGTGCATCGCGTCCACGTCACCCTCGAGGACCTGTATAAGGGCAAGACCACCAAGCTGGCCCTCAACCGTGCGCTCATTTGCACGAAGTGCAAAGGCAGGGGCGGGAAGGCGGACGCGGTCAGGACTTGTCCAACCTGTGGCGGTCGCGGTTTCAAGATCACCCTTCGCCACATGGGTCCAATGATTCAACAGATTCAATCACCCTGCGACGATTGTAGCGGCACGGGTGAAACAATGAACCCGAAGGATAAATGTTCGGCCTGCAAGGGCAAGAAGACCGTCCCAGAGAAGAAAATGTTGGAGGTCCATATCGACAAGGGAATGAAAGGCGGCCAAACTATACCTTTTCGCGGCGAGAGCGATCAACAGCCCAATGCTGAGCCAGGAGATGTCATCATTGTCATTGAAGAGAAGCCACACGAGCGTTTCAAACGTCAAGATAATGATCTCATAGCAGAAGTTGAATTGGACTTGCTCACAGCTTTGGGTGGAGGAACCTTCACGATCAAACATCTGGACGATCGAGCCCTCGTAGTCAATCTGCCCCAGGGAGAAACTATCAAACATCGTTCGTCTCTTTGTCTTAATGCACGCGGCGTTCTTTGACGCTCATTGACTTCCAGAGGACGTCAAGGTGATACACGGTCAAGGCATGCCTTCTCAACGGCACCATGAGCCAGGCGATCTTTATGTCAAATTCATTGTTGTCTTTCCTGATCACATCGACCCGGCGATGATTCCTCTCCTCGAGAAGGTTCTACCGCCTCGCAAACCTATCGAGAAGTTCAGTAAGAATATCCTTCTCGATGAGGTGTATCTAGACGCTGTAGACCCCCGTGCTCGGAACAGGGCACAGGACGCAGGAGATCCGATGGATGAGGATGTTGAGGGTGAGCCGCGGGTCCAATGCGCGAATCAGTGAACTTTCTGTCGTGTAGTACCCTGTCAAATGTCCCACCGGATCTGAAATCTGCGGTGTCAACAATGCAGAGAGCGAATATTAATAATTGAAAGTTCGACCTCTGGGTGCTTTTTGAAATTTTCGTAAGATTCGCGATTGAAAAAACTAACTTCTGTCTCATTCTCTAGTTGTAGACATCATCAGCGTAACGTTAGGCCAGTGCCTCCTACTTCTTACCAAATTGCAGGCTTGCGAGAGACAAGTTATCATCGTCATATATCCAATCGTCGTGGTCGAGGTTTATGATCAAGTTACTCGTCTGCCGAGGGCGAATGAATATCAGAATCTGTGGGTGAATAGTGAGACTATTCTTTGTTAACCTTCGCGCCGTGAGCTCTCGTGTAAAGCTTTACAGTATCTAGACCGAAGTCCCCAATTATCAATTGAAGGAGGAGAACACAGCAACGGGAAATAAAAACATGCCAAGCTCAACGTTACGATACCGTTTCCATTCTGGTTGCCTTTGTATCACTACGGCATACGTTCTGAGATTTCAAGGTGCCGTAAGGTGGCGATCTTTACCTTGCAAAACAATGCGCTTGAGCTCGCCGACTGTAGTGGTCTCCAAGTTTACACCGTGAAGAACAAGACTGCGTTCAGTACGGTACTCAAACGACTTGATTACCCGAACGGTCAACGTCGCAGATGTGGTGGGATGAGCTATAGTATCGGCGGACATAGTGGAGTTGAACGCGCAAAATGCCGTGACAAAGGTCACGCACTTGTTCATGCGTTCATACATCCCGTGTAGAGATGTACGCGGCAGCTGACGCCAGAGATGCTCCGTGTAATACTGAGCAGCTCACTTTGCCTCTAAAAGTACGAATGGATCCTAGGCAGCTCACAACGCTCTCGGACATCACGTCTTGTCTTTCGTTAATTCAATCTGAAGAGGCGACCCTTTCATCTTCTCTGTCTGAATTGCTGACTGCAAGGGAGCCCATACAAATCTCCCTCTCCCGTCTCCGCTCTTTGCTCTCTTCCGTCGACGATATACTCTTGGATGCCTCTCTTTTGTTCAACAGGGTCAAGTCCACGGCGCAGACCGCCGAACGGATTGCTGGGCGCGTGCGATCACTCGACGAGTTGATGCGACGCGTCCGAGAGGCTGTTGAACGCGTTGGTCAAGTGATGGAACTTAAGGTGAGTTTTATCTTCCGCCTCATTCATGTATTTCAGACCAATTCCAGTCTTCTTTGATTGCGTTACAAACATCGATCGAGATTCGAGATTGGGAATCCGCAACAAGACATTGTGCGAGGGCTATGTCTTTCTCGAACGAAGTCACGTCTGGGCGATTTGCGGAGGCTGCAGTTGTCAGTTGAATGGACACCATCACTGGACACCATCTTCTAAATTACTTTCAGCCCACTTCGGAATTTCATCTTCCTCCAGCCCAGACTCTTCAGATTGCGCGTGAACAACTTCTCAAGGTGTTTTGCGAGCAATTCGTGCAAGCATCGAAATCTCATGACGCGGCGGCTACCAGTCGCTATTTCAAACTGTTCCCAGCTATCGGCTGGGAAGAAGAAGGTCTCGAAGTATATGCTTCGTTCGTGGTTGACCTTGTGCGATCACGTGCTCCCACATCTGCAAAGAGTATTATTCCTATTCATTTTGGAACAAGTTAAATGTTGACCTGGCCCTTGGTAGCGTCATCTTCTCTTTATTACATCACTGCAATGACTGCCCTCTTCGAGAGTATTGCGATGATTGTGGATCAACACCTTTCCGTCGTCGAGAAATATTATGGACCGGGAAAAATGGGTCGCGTCATCAATAAACTCATGGGGGAATGTGACCGAGTAATTGCGAGTCTAGTTGATAGTTGGGAGGAAGAAAGGGCAGCAAATCATCAGGTGACCACATGACCTCCTTTGCTCGCCGCCCTTTCCGATCTTTCTTGTCATTAAACAGCTTGCCAATCTGTTTACTCTGACACCCGCTCCCTCCCTGACCAAACGGCCGCCAGCCACTCAGAAGGGGAGTGTCGATGAAGACCAAGTCGACTTACGAGAAGTATATAAGCTACTATCTGAGTTGTCAGGGATGAGCGGACGCTGGGCTTTGTTCAAAATTTTTGTATCAGACAATCTGGCGGTGTGCACTGATTTGAATCATCGAGGGCTTTTCTAATGGGCAATGTAGAACAACCCGCCAATCCCAAGTGGCTCTGTGTCCGAAATCAACCCTGATACAACTCAACCCGATGGCCATCGTCAAGCTGCTTATCAAGTCGAACTCTTGCAGTTGACTGCTTCGCACCGGATTTTTGAGCGTCTTTTGATGACATATTATGTGCCTCTAGAGCTATGGTACACGCGCACCAGCATTGATAAGGTTGGTAACATTCTCACGGTGTCCCAATCAATGCTGACTAGTCTACCAGGCCCACCGTTTGTCACACCCTGACCTGTCGCAGACCCCGACGGTTACTACAACCCCTGACGATGTCTTTTATATCCTGAAGATAGTGATTTCTCGAGTCTTGACAACAGGTTCATTGCAGACAGTCGAGAAAATATCAGAACTTCTACGAGACATTATGGGCCGAGAGTACGCTGGTGTCATCAAGAGGAAGCTCGACGATGTCTATCGAAACGCAAGTGCTCCCTCCGTAGGACGTGGCGAAAAGACAGAGCGGGAGAATCAACTCTCGTTTATTGTTGGTAGTTCAAGCACAGGATCATTCTCTTTCTGACTAAATGGAGCAGATCCTGTTGAATGATTTAGATATCTCTTCATCGCACATGAACCGGTTGATTAAAGATCTCTCCACATCGCCTTCCGTTCCCCAGTTTTTTCTCCCTCATGAACATGAGCCCGTTAAGATGCTCATTTCCTCACTTCTTGAACTGGTTCCACGATACCGGACCAATCTTCGGGTACGTTACTGGATACGTGGACCAGGAGCAAGCTCTTACTGGCCGTACGCAGGCAGGGATTGAACAGCTTTTCAACCAGCTGCTGCGACCTAAACTTCGCACTCTAATCAATGACATTTATAGGGACGTGTCCTACGTCTTAGATGACGAGGGTTATGCCCAGGCTGAGTATCACGATGTTGTGCTAAAGCGGTTCGTAAAAGCATGGGAGGGCTTAGTCAATGGATACAAGGTCTGTGGACCTCTATTACACCTCAGTCATTACGCAAACACGGACACAGGATACATTCACAGATCTCAACTACCGGCTATTCTTCAGCTTGGCTTTAGACCTGCTGCTTCGCCCGTGGGAGAAGTTGGTAATGAACCTCAAGTATACTGAGGTAAGTTTGTATATCCAGTTTGTGTGTCATTCGTTAAGTGGCATCGATGGAGTTGGGCGCTATTCGCTTTGATCATGAATTGAGGTCGGTCATAGCATATCTGTCCTCGCAGACAGTATTTGGCGATGCGAGGGAGAAGTTTGTTCGTTTGCAACAGATGTCGATACTTCTCAACCTAGACCGTGTACGCTGTCTCTGCCTCCAGGACGGCCATATTGTTTACCCCTGCTGCAGGATGAGGATCTCAACGAATTTTACGAGGGGTCCGGCATCTCATGGAGGTTGAGCAGTGTAGAGGCGCGCGCAATCCAGGCCCTCAGAGTGTAGATAGATCGCTTGATCATTGTAGCAGATACGTGTCATGACTGGTCTATCAACCCCTTCGTAAAGCATCCAAACGCGCTTGTAGCGCTTCTTCCGATGTTATCGTTCCACCCCCATCACCACTGGTGTGCTTTCTGGCGCCAGGTAAAGGGCCGGAAGCAGAATTTTCCCCGAGAGCGACTGCTTGGCGATTAGCAGCGAGATGAGTCGCACCAGAGAGGCCTGTCGGCACGTCGATGAGCTATGTCGATGCCTTAGTCCAAGACAGCAGAACGAGGCAATATAGGATTGTCTCACTTTTTGGGAGAAGTGAACGCCTATCTCGTCTAACACTTGCGTTACTATATCATTTTCTTTTTCCTCATCTTCGTCGGAATCCATAACTTCGTCCACGGCATCAGACATCATCTCTTCTTTCATATCCATTGTCGCGCTCTCCTTCTCAAACTCTGACATGATCCGCTGAATGGCTGGGAGATTGAGTCCGCGGTTCATGGACGCCATAGCCTGATGCAGAGTGAGGACGGAGGAACGTTAGTCTGCGGGCATCGTACCCTAGTAGCACCACGCATGGCGTCGGCCATTTGCTGATTACTTCTCAGGGTCTGTATCCTCAGACCGACTGCTTGAAGCTGGGTGCGCATCTGGTAGAACTTCTGGACATAACGGCGCGTCCGTACGAGATCCTTGGCCATGACTTTACATGCATTCTGCCCCTTGGAGTTAGCAGATACCGAATGAGGATTGAGAGACTCACCATCTGACCGTCCTTGGCACTATTCTTGATGTCGACAATGAGCTTCTTCTCGCTCTGCTCTAGCTTAGCGCGTTCGCGGTCCAGTTCGCGCTGCGCTTTCGCCAGCGACCGCTGGTGTTGGCGCAATCGCTCTGCGGGCGTTATCGTCCGACCAAACAAGGCCTCCTGCGAAGAAACATTATCTTTCAGGCATAGAAGGCACACTGGAAGAAATCCTACAACGATGTTCATGACTGCGCGGTGGAATTGTGTGTAAACAAGGTGGTTTGCCCACCTGTAATTGATTGAGCTCCGATAGTCTCTCCACGCAGCGCGGTGGTTAGCCTCCAGCGAAGGCAGTGCGAGCAAACGTTTCAAAAGCCAATATGACTTCCTCTTTTTGCACCGTAGTATGTACAGTGTACAGTATAGAATTTCATTCAGAGAATCCACCGAACACAGCATGACAATGAACCATTGCCCTAGCTTACATAATGCGGTCACGTTTTCAATACAAAAGCCAACCGCGTCGCTCGTGTTTCTTTCTCTTCAGCGTTCGCAGCTCTCAAAGATGGCACTCCTACCGCGCTAGAAAGCCCCTCTTCTAGAGCCGGTTAAGCATCTAGGCCTCTCCGATGACCCTTAACGCTCCAGGTACCCGTGCCATCGTCTCAACTCCCCGTGGTCTAGTTGCCTCCAGCCATAATGATACATTTCCTTCGCGGAATGTCATCTAACCCTAAGTATTTATGGACGTGCTAGTGATCTCACGTTTGCTCGTGTTGTTTTTTGATGTGCGGCCACTGGGTTAGGGCGAGCGACCTAACCTTTGTTCGAGCGTGTTGGTCTTCTGGGCGTACGGCGAGTCCCGACAGAATTTCGCATCTACACGCGCACTTGCAGCACCATTTGATGGTCCACCACATCCGCCCGCTAGGACGCGTCTGGCACGAGCTCTGGTCGCATCTCCGGCACGTGCCCTAGCACTTTCACTTCCTCTACGCCGCTTCCCGCAAATCATCGTCTGTGTCGCCGCGGGATCCCATGTCTTGATCTCTGGTACCAGCCGCCCTCACACACAGACGGCGGTGTTCCTTTGGCTTATCCGCTTTGCGTTTGATGAGCCTTGCTGAACAAACTCCGTCCGAAGGTTATGTTGGTCCGAAGGTCATCGACAGGGAGGCGACACCGGAAACGCGCATGATATACTTCGGCTTAGAGGCATGCTGATTGCGCAAGTAAGCACTAGAGAAGCATTCCACACTAGCTCGTCAGGACGTCGAGCGGTCACGCATAGTGTTGCCCTCCAGAATTGGCTTGCTGCATGCCGGCCAGGCTACGCACAGTCTCCTCGGAGGCCTCATTGCCTGTTGTCGCTCCTGTATGCTCTATTGTGTCGAAATATGGCACCGAAAGTTCATCGACCGCACCGCTCCGAGCAACGCATCATTCAATGACATTACTCCACCAGCAGTAAACGAGCTGCTCGAACAAGATCACTAGTCGTTCAAGTCAGCGACTACTTCCCTGAGCCGGTCCTTCTTGCACCTGTGCAAGTAGACCCTAAGTCTCAAACCCGGCGATGTTTTTGACAGATTCCGCTCGCCGTAGACTACTCTCACTCACGCGGGCTCTCAGGAGTTCTGTTCGAGTTGGAAGTCTAGAAGCCAAGCTAAGGCAGCGAAATTTTCATGGCTTCGCAACTGGCGATTATCATGGGTAGGAAGGCGTGGCACAAGGGAACGAACTGGAGGGACTAAACCGCGTGGACCAAAATAAGATTTGGGGTGCTACGACGCATTTCGCGCCTGTCGAGATTGTCTAGAGAGCCGCGCGCCTCACGCCTGAATTTTCCGTATCCACGGGCTGATCGTTGTCTCACGCAGTCGTGCGTTGCGAAATGCTCTTGGGACTGATTTATGGGACAGGACACATGCCCACCTCGATTCCTGCCCTTCCCAAACAGGAAGGCAGACTGTGCTAGTTTGCTGCTTGCTTTGAAACTCGTCTCTCATTCTATGTTTGCACCCCAATCACATACGACGGAGTTGGCAAGGAGTATCGGTGTTGCTGCGTCGTCCAGACTGGAATGGATCCTTGCCTGCCCTGTTCTCCATCAATGCGAAGATCTGCTAAAACAGAACTGCTGGGACTGCTGCTCTTCCTTGCTCTGGTGTGTTCATCGCCCTACACTGGTGAATGTTGTGGCCGATTTCCTATGATCCAGCGGAGGCGACGATGAGCTGACCCACTGGTCTCCCTCTTGTTTCCGTGCACCTGTCTTGAGCCTCCGTTCATCTTTGTCATCGAGATTGCAACACCTGCGGGTACACGACGTCCAATGTGATCGTCTGTTGCAAGAAGATTCGTTCTCCAGTTCGATGACAACGACGTGCCTCTCAGGCACCGGTCGAGCGGTTGGCCAGCGAGTAAGCGTGGCGGACAAGAACTCGTCGACTCTCTGGTGAGGGGATCGTGCGATTCGCATCTACCATGACATGGGTTGCTGCCAGCCGCACACTCTGGAAGACGGCTCCAATGCTTGGCTATTCAATTGCAGGGAGCAGTAGTCTCGTTTGAGGCTTCGCGAGCAGGCTAGGGGTTATAGGATTCATGATAAGTCATGTCTGGAGTTGCACCTCTGCTTCTGAGTCTCCCCCGTCACTCTGGTGAGCGTATGAGTAATGCGGTGCGACGCTTTTGCGGGCATAGTCTGGTCGGGCGCTTCATGATTGTAAAATCGGAGGCGACTCGTGTAGGAGCAAGGGTCGAGTCAAGCACGTAGGCTCTGGCTGCGCAGCGGGGGAAGTTTGCTTCGAAAGCGGCATCGATAGACTGTACCAGGAAGAAGTCTTCCAAGAGACGTCGCGAAACGGGCTGCGCCCTTGTGGGAATGGCAACCGGTTGTTTGGAACGGCAGCCAGGCGTGCGTGTGGGGTCCATCCTCACTAATTTTTTCCAACTTTTCTTCGCCTTCTTGGCAATCGATATACATTGGCGTAGGATTCTGGTGAATACCTTTTATCATTCAAGTTACATGCTGCAGACTCACGTCATATATGGGAGAATCAGCTCCGTTCGGAATTCTTTTGCTGTGCTCCAATCAAGCTATCAGTGAACACTGCCTCTCACACTGCTCTCAGACGGCTTAGCAGCTGTCGGCCACAGTGCGATCGTGTGCGGGTGGGCACTGCAGACAAGATGAAGGACCCTGTAGAATGGCAACTCAAAGTATTGCGACACCACTCTCATCGCAGCTGTGGGATGGCGCGTTAATCCCTATTCCTTCTCACTGTGCTAACTGGTGTGGTAGCGCTAAACAGCGTGTCGCCGCAGGCCAACCTATTTTTGGTCCTCAACACACTCAGCAGGCTCAAGATGAGCTGCATATGAGCCAAGCGCGCTGATACTTGGTCATGGGTGAGATATTCTTCGTCAACTTGTCGCATGGGATAGTGTTAGTGTTGAATGGTAACGACGCTTGACAGGATGAGCAGACGGTGTCCCACCGCTCTCGCAAGCGGGATGCGAGATTTAAACAGGGTTCAATGGACGGCCTCGTTGGCATACACATGTGGTACCAAAACCCGGACACCGTAAGTCTTTTCCTTACGAATCACAACGCAAAATTAGCTCTCACGCAATGTAGATTGTACGTTGCGAAGACATGCATACACGTCGAATCCGCGAGGTAAGAGCAAGGAGTGTTTTATTGGGCAAATGAATGGGGGCACTAGCATGTGGCGAACTATTGTGCAAAGGGATCATTATCGGTGCCGAGTAGGAGTTGGGGGAGTAATCTTGAGTACTACGTGGACACCCTTGGCGGTTTCAAACCCGAATATTGCAGGCGAAGAAGGTGACGCAGCAAATGCGGGTGAATTTATTGAGCTTGTATCACTCCAGGGAATTCTGCGTGAACCAGCTTCAACATCCGAACAAGATTCTCCCGTTGGACCATTCCTAAGAAGCAGTATGCTGGTGATGAGCATGAAGCCGGCGAAGATAATGCCAAGAGTGATGAATGCGATAATGACCGCTTTGCCATCTGAATCAGTAATAGTCAGACAATGCTACGAAGGACACGACTTACGTGGAGCCACCCTGATATTATTTGAGGTCATTCACGCTAGCAATGAGAGGCGTATAGCATAAGGCAGCGAAATCGCAGAGAAAGGCGACTGCCACGTCCCAGCAGGCTTTTTATAATAATGAACGGGAGGCTGACTGGTTTGCAACTGACCAGGAAATACACATGCTTCGTGTTTATTGAGGCACAGCTTGAGGACGAGGCGAGTGGACGTCGAAGACTGTAATTGAGGATGAAGGAAGCGTGTTCCCGGGCCGTCACTAGTCGAATTTGAGCTCAACGGGCGGCACATTCCCTACTCTCATATCGGGCCTCTGACTCTCAGTCAGGCTCGATGAAAGGAGACCAACGGTCGAACAGATGGACACAATCTTCGGTAGGAAGAAAAGCAGACCGCGACAACCCTCAGTCTCCACCCAAGATCTCAACGAACGATCCGTTCCGTATGACAAACTGGGCCCCCCTCCCCGTTCTCCAGTCGCCGTGAAGTCTATCTCACATGGCCTTCGTGGCACAAACGCCATATCTGCGCCTATCACCAATCCAACACTCACTGCAGATGGAACCGAATTCAATGTCTTCGCCATCGCCCGCCAAAAGGTTGAGCGCGAACGGAATTCAAAACCACTCGGTGAAGAAAGGACACGCCCACGGTCACCTAGTCATTCTGTCTCAACAACCGACTCGTCAACTCTGTACTTAGATTCTCATCCTTCCTCGTCATCCCTGACGCCTGTAGGTCGCCCTAACAACTCCAGTTCTCGCCAAGTACGACAAAGCGAAGCCAAGACGGCAATATCGCAGCCCCGGAGTACCATTGGAGGCGATTTTGGCCATTATCTTTCCTTTTCGCCTTCCAGCCCTTTCAGGGGTTCAGCCAGTAATAGCACGATTCGTCCTCATTCAAATGCCTCGAATCGCTCAGAGCACCAACGGATCTCGAAGTATGCTGCACCTCTGGTCGACGGGTCGTCGCACTTCTCGTTCTACCAAGCACGACATGGGGGTCAGGACGACTTCGGCTTTCCGAGACCAGGAAATGATGCTGAGATTGAAGCTCTCTTCGAGAATGTAAAGCGTACTCGTGATTTTGGTGACATCCCCAATCTCTCCATTGACCAGAAGTGGCACATTGTGTACAATGACGAGCACATCCGATGGAAGGAGGAGAAAAGTAGAGAGGAACAAAGCAGAAGGCAAAGCGAGTCCGGTCAACCCGCTTCAATAGCAGAGAACACGCCTGAATGGTATATCAAGAAGCTCCTCGACAGGACTATCACGGCGAAGCAGGCTACGAGTCTATGGGTGTCTTTGCGGAGTAGAGAATTGAGGTAGTTCCACGATAATCCACCATATTGCTTGCTACTCACACATGTTTCAGTTGGTTCCAGCACTTTGTTGCGATACAAGGTACCCCCGTGCTCACGCAAACTTTGATGCTGCTGAGTCGCAAGGGGAGTAAACGGTCAGTTCCAACTGGTTTTCAAGCATGTCTCTTTGGCCAATATGTCGCCCAGGCGCGATGCTGATATCTTACTGGAGCACGAAATCGTGAAATGTCTGAAACATATCTTAAATACCGAAGTAAGTCGTTTGCTTCGCCATCCACCCAATTTTGCTTCGATTTTGCTTACGGAGCACTCCAGTCTGCTGCGAATGAAGCCCTGACCCACCCTCAAATTGTGACTCAAATCGCATCGTCTCTTAACACTCCCCATCACCCTACTCGGAAGCTTTTGCTCGAACTTCTTACATTCATCGCAGTCTGGCAGGAGGGGAGAGCGCAGCCATTGGTCATATCTGCGCTTGAAGCGCTGAGTCTCGCTAACAACGAACCTGATGGCCGTTATTCTTACTGGTTCAAATCCGTGGAGCAATTGCTCTCAGGAAGAGGGATCATGGGCAGTCTGGTGGGCGCTAGCGAAGAAGTCCGAAAGGCGGGCGGTTTAGAAGGATCACTCAATGACTACGCGGTACGTCTGACTTAGGCATCCGTTCTGGGAGACGATTTTGATGCCACTCCAGATGGCGAATCTTGTGTTGATCAGAGTGCTCCTGGATTATTTTGACGATGCGGATATTCGGCTTCATCATCGTGCACAAATGGAAGCTGCAGGTCTCCAGCGCATCATGAATATTTGCCGAGGATTCAATATAGCCACAATTGACATGCAACTTCGGCTTCTCCAAGATAGACTTGATGAAGATGAGATGCGACTTCGCGAACGGCTGGATAAGGCTATCCTTACCAAATTCACCGATCCCGAGGACATTTATCATGCCATCCGAGCCAAAACGATGGATTCTAAGGCCCAAGATTATTTTCTCTCAATGATGCAACATCTGTTGCTCATTCGTGAGGAAGGACCTGCAATGGTGCACTATTATCGACTGATTGACTCCATCATCGCCGACGTTGTCTTGGACAAAAAGCTTGCCGGTGCTGAACAACGGCTTGGGCTTTCAGTAGAAAGAATTATTGCCCAGTTCAATGAAGGTGATCGTCTTCGGGCTGCGGAAGACGAAGCTTCTGAGGCGCGGTCACTGGCGTTGAAGCTGAAGCTTGAAAAGGAACTGTTAGAAGAGGAAGTTGCGCAAGGCCAGGATGGTCTTGTCGGGCGCTACAAAGAGCGCGTCGCCCAACTTGAACAGAAACTTACCGTTTCGCGAGACACCACGTCCAAGCTTCAGGGGCAGCTTGAGACCCAAAAGACTGGCTATGAGGAACAAATCAGTCAGCTCGAGGCCCAGATCATGGAACTTTTCAGGATGTTGAGAGAGGTTGGGAAAGGAGTTGATGGTATTCTTGACTCAGGCGAAATGGATCGCAGGACACTTGTTGCGACTCTAGAAAAGCACTTCCAACGCAACAAGACGATCAGCATCCTTGAAGGCAGAGATCGTCAGCTGCGCAAAAATCCGCAGAAACAGAACAAGGATACGGGAACTAGTGGGGACGTCGAGGATGATCAAAACGTGACACCTCAAACAGAGAAGCCTATAGGATCGACACCAGAAGCGCCGCGAGCATCGCAGTTCATGGATGCAGACGATACAGCAGCACATGAACAGGTGCAGCGACAACTTGCTGCTGGAGCCAGAATAGTAGGCGATAGTCTATATTCAGGTTCTGAACGCTTACGTTTGTGCAGTTCTCACGCAGAGACGGCCTGACAACTCCTCGCAGTGTTCGTGGTTCCGCACGAAAAACAGAGCGTCCCCCACTAGGTCAAGAGCACTCTTCGCTCTCCAAGTCAGACATTCCTTCGCAGGAAGACGACACCGGTGGTGGATTCGTTCAAAAGTTGCGTGGCGTTAATACTACATTGGAATCTATTGACTCGCAAGATGGTACGCGCCGTCTTAAGCTATTTGACTCTGCTCACTAATTCGCATCAGATTTGGATTTGCCATCAATGCTACCTCCTGCACATGCCGACTCTACGTCGTTACCACCACCGGTACCGCCTCTTGCTCCTCCTGCTCCTCCTGCCCCTCCTGCCCCTCCTCTTGCCCCTCCTGCTCCTCCTTCTGCTCCTCCTGCTCCTCCTGCTCCTCCTGCTCCTCCTGCTCCTCCTGCTCCTCTTGCTCCTCCTGCTCCTCCTGCTCCCCCTGCTCCTCCCCCTCCTCCAGCACAACCTTCAGTTGTATCATCATTACCCATTGCTCCTCTTCCTCCACCACCACCACCACTACCATCACAGCTAGCTTCTTATTTGCATGATTTTGGATCCAATCATTCTCTATCATCCTCTTTGTCCAATTCATCACTGATGCCACCACCACCACCACTGCCACCATCCACACCAAGTATAGCACTACGGTCTGGGCTGAATCAGAGCGGTGTGAGAATGTCAACCATTGGATCAAATTTGAATGTCCTTCTCTCTGCGCGCAAAGACCTTCCTATTGCCCCGAGCACAAAGATGAAGCAACTTCAATGGGATAAACTACCCCAACAACAAGTTGCCAAGACGGTGTGGAAAGACGAGCAGCCGCAGAAGGAGCAGGCTATGCTCCGCAAACTGCAGTCTGATGGTGTATGGACGGAAATGGAGGAAGGTTTCAAGGCGAAGCAATTAGTAATCAATCTAATGGGTCAGTGGTGTATTGCATACTAGATGACGTCGCTAACATTACTTCAGATCGCCAGAAGCGCGCGGAGCTGAAAAGTATCCTTGATCCCCAGACAAGGAAGCATGTCGGTATGTGTTACTATACCCGAAGTTGGCAAGTTGTTCATGCCATGACCTAACTCGCAGAAATTGTGATGCAGCGCGTGCGGAAGCTGCAGCCTGAGGAAATTGCGCGCAAGATACAAGACTTCGATCAGGACTTGTGCACAGAAACGTTCCTGAGCGAGCTAAAACCTGTTCTGCCCTCCCCAGAGCAGGTATGCGAGCGTCTTTTTACATGGACTAAGATTGACTGTTGTGTTTAAGGTCGGTAAGCTGAATGTTTACCGGAACGCAGATGTCGAAGAATTGGCCGAACTCCATCCTTCGGATCGCTTAATGGTGAAACTCATTCAAATAAATCGCTTGGGTCCTCGCGTCGAAGGCATGCTCTACAAATGTGCTTTTGAAGAGACTTGGTCACTCTTGGATGACGTGCGTTAATCCATCGGCTAGCATTTAAACTCCCTTCTCTGAAACCGGCACACAAGGGCGCAAAATTGCTGAACCAAGCCGGGCAGTCCTTACTCCATGCTCAATCTTTTAAGGAGCTCCTCAACGTGAGGAGAATCTGTCCGCCCCAAGACAGACTGACTCATCGTATTGATAGCTCATCCTCCTAATTGGCAATTACATGAATGGCACGGGTGTCAAAGGAGGTGCCTTCGGTTTTCGGGTCAGCAGCATCAATAAAGTGCGTTTGGTGTCTCAAATCCGGCGCAGTCTGTGACCATTTGCATCAGCTTGTTGACACTAAATCTGTTAACAACACTACCCTACTGCACTTCCTCGAGCGCACGGTCCACAAGCATTTCCCCGACATGGAAGTGTTCTTGGAGGAACTCGCAACACCCGCGGACGCCTATCGAAGTACGTTCTAGGCCATCGCAGTCATACTCGCGTTCTCATCAGCCGTGAAGTTAATCTTCAGGAAGTCCGCAAAGGCGTGACAGAGCTCCGACAAGGGTTAACTGCTATTCGCAAAGAGTTGGCGGAACACTTTGCGGACCCAGACGACAGCGACAAATATGGGCGACGAATGTGGGGTTTCGTTGGTAAAGCCACCAGTCAGGTGGAAGATTTGGTGGACGACCTCAATGCAGCCGACGCGACATTCAGCGAAGTGGCCAATTTCTATGGCGAGGATGAAAAGTCGATGTCTTCGGCAGAATTTTACGGTATCTTTAAAACATTCGTGACTTCTTTCAAGGTCAGATATGTCGCATCTAACTAAATATGAAGCTAGCTCAGTTTATCTCATCCTCTAGAAATGCAAGCAGGAAAACCAAGTCTGGGCAGAAGAACGAATGGCATTAGAGAAGCGTAAAGCCATGGCTGAACAAGCCAAGCTCAGTCGTGGCAAATCAACAGAAGCCGTCAGCAGTGAAGATGCATCCGTTCTCGACAATCTCCTCGAGAAGCTCCGTAACGGCGACGCCATTGGACGACGGTCCCGTAGGGCCAGGCCCATCGTCGATCGGGACGCTGCTACCAACGTATTGGAATTCGGCGGTTCCGTTTTGGAATCGGGAGAGACTGTCGACATTGCTCGGGACTTGTTGGCTCAACTTAAATCGGATGGTTTCAAGACGTCGAACGACTCCCCGACATCCCCTGTTCCTGCAACAAGGCGGCGGAGGCGGAGGCCTGGTTTTGATTCTGTTGACCTTGGTAATGGGGAGGAATCAGAAAGCATGCGGACTTCAGCTATCTCTGAGCTTATGGATGGATCGGAACCTCATTCAGATGGAAATTCACCTACCTTAGTAGACTTGACATCATTATAGCATATCTCCTATCTAACAACGATATCTCGTATTGCTTTCCACAGACCCACAACGCGGGCCAAATAGAAAATTTTCAGTATTATCCCTTTTTGGGGTTCAAAGTGCACGTGAAGACCTGCCTCTACCTCGGGCGTGTGTGGTACTCAACACCGTTCGCAGAGCCTAGAGCATGGCCGAAAACATCTACAGCAAGGGCACCCGCGTTTGGTTCGAAGATAAAGATCACGCATGGATCTCTGCAGAGGTCGTTTCGGTCACGAAAGGTCCGCAAGATACCATCAAGCTTGTCTTTCTCGATGAACGGAACAGAGTGCGCCTCCAACCACTAAATCTCAATCTATGTCTCACGAGTACATGACGGCAGGAAATTCTCATCAATACCACTAGGCAAGAGATCAAGGATGGAAAGGGAGTATTACCTCCTTTGCGCAATCCCCCATTGCTAGAGACAGCAGACGATCTGGCAACTCTTTCTCACCTCAATGAGCCCTCTGGTAAGCCTGCGTCTAATGCTTCCATGGTGTCTCACTTGTATTTTAAACTTTCACACAGTCCTGCATACCATCAGAAATCGTTACAACCAGCACAGTATATACACATATAGTGGGATAGTCCTCATCGCCGTCAATCCATTCCAGCGTGTCACCCTCTACGGTCCTGAGATAATCCAAGCATATAGCGGGCGCAAACGTGGAGACTTGGAGCCGCACTTGTTTGCTATTGCGGAAGATGCATATACAGCAATGCGGAGGGAGGCCATGGGGCAGACCATTATTGTTTCTGGAGAGAGGTAACTCATCTAGCGCACTCTATGATTCAAGTTTTGATCTCCGCGCAGCGGAGCCGGCAAAACGGAGTCGGTGAGCGCCGATTATGCGCTAATGCCAACGTTTTACGAATTTGCTTCTAGGCCAAATTCATAATGCGGTATTTAGCTTCGGTGAACCCCCCAGATGCCAGGAACAAGAAAACCAAATTTACACTCGATGAGTCAAGCGAGATCGAGCGCCAAATTCTTGCCACTAATCCGATCCTCGAAGCCTTTGGCAATGCAAAGACAACAAGGAATGATAATTCTTCGCGTTTCGGAAAATACATCCAGGTGAGTACGCCAACGCTCCCCGTCATAACTTTCCGAATCCTTTTCCACAGATACTTTTTGATGGCAGGCAGGAGATCGTTGGTGCTCGGATACGCACGTATTTGTTGGAGCGTTCTCGGATTGTGTTTCAGCCACTCACAGAGCGCAATTATCACATCTTCTACCAGCTCTGCGCGGGGGCTCCACTCAAAGAACGTAAAGACCTGGGCTTGGATACTGATATCACAAAGTTTTTCTATCTGAAGCAAGGAGGGCCAACGTCCACACCGATTGCGGGCGTGGATGACGGGGAAGAATTCAGAGCCACCCAGCAAGCATTATCAACTGTTGGCATTAGTGTCGAGAAGCAGTGGGCAGTGTTCCGCCTGCTGGCAGCTTTGCTCCACCTAGGAAATGTCAAGATCGTTCAGATGCGCTCGGACGCGTCAATCGACGATAATGATCCCGCTTTACTATTGGCTACACGTTTCCTAGGTATTCATCCTGCAGAATTCAAAAGGTGGACGATCAAAAGGCAGATTCAAACCCGATCAGAGAAGATCGTAACTGCTCTTACTGCTGCCCAAGCGACCGTCGTGCGAGATAGTGTGGCGAAGTTTGTTTATGCGTGCATGTTCGAATGGTTAGTGGCTATTGTGAACGAGAGCTTGGCTGGCGAAAATGGGGACGCAGCAAGCAGAGCAGAGATGTTTATTGGTGTATTGGATATATACGGATTTGAGCATTTTCAGAAGGTGACCTCATTTTTCTTGCGCAGCGCGACTGACTCCTCAACTATCCCTTGCAGAATTCATTTGAGCAATTTAGTATCAACTATGCGAATGAGAAATTGCAACAGGAAGTGAGTGAAAGCAAACAGGTCCTTCGCCTTGGTTGTGCTCACGCATTGCAGTTTAACTCGCATGTTTTCAAACTGGAGCAAGAGGAGTACGTGAAGGAAGCAATCAATTGGACCTTCATTGACTTCGTTGATAATCAACCTTGCATTGACGTCATCGAAGGAAAGCTCGGCGTACTCGCCATTTTGGACGAGGAGTCTCGATTACCATCTGGTAGTGATGCTAGTTTCTTGCAGAAGCTCCACGCTCAGTTGTTGAAACCGGAACACAAATCCGTGTACAAGAAACCGAGGTTTGGAAATTCAGCCTTCACCATTGCTCATTACGCTTTGGACGTAACGTACGAAGTGGACGGCTTCCTAGAAAAAAATCGGGATACGGTTCCGGACGAGCACATGTCACTTCTTGCCTCTACGAAGAACACCTTCCTCAGAGAGGTTCTCGATGCTGCACTTGCCTCTGTTAAAGCACAAGACAGCCCAAGAGCTACCTCCCCAGCGCCCTCGGAAACAGGAAGTGGGAGTTCGCGTCGTTCTTCAATAATACCCGATCCCGGCCGTCAAACGCTCGTTAACTCAACCCCCGCTCCAGCCACTAGTCTCAAACGTGGTGCTGCTATTGCCAAAAAACCGACTCAAGGCTCAATCTTCAAGGCTTCTTTGATTACTTTGATGGAGACACTCAGCGTCACCAATGTCCATTATATCAGGTGTATCAAGCCGAATGAGGCGAAGAGACCATGGGAATTTGTGCCACAGCAGGTTTTGGCACAACTCCGAGCTTGCGGTGTCCTCGAAACAATTCGTATCAGTTGCGCCGGGTATCCAACAAGATGGAGCTACGAAGAATTTGCTGAACGGTCCGTCCATAGTTCATCCTATCTCGTTAACTTCTTGTGGGCTGAGTATCCTTTAGCTATTATATGCTCATCCCGTCGTCGGACTGGGGCCCAATGATCCACAGCCTGGAGCTCAAAAAACTTTGCTCTAGGATACTCGAGAGGACCATCAACGATCCTGATAAATATCAGAATGGTCTTACCAAGATTTTCTTTCGTGCAGGCATGCTTGCGGCCCTCGAATCTCTTCGAGCTGACCGGTTAAATTACATGGTCACCGTCGTACAGAAAAATATGCGGCGCAGAATGGCGGTAAAAAAGTATCAAGAACTACGGTCCACGACAATCAGAATACAAACATGGTGGCGTGGCGTTCTAGCAAGGAAGCTGGTCACTCGCATTCGCCGCGAGGTCTCTGCCATTCGCCTGCAAACTGGGGTGCGACGTTTTATTCAACGAAAGCGTTTCCACGATGTTCGACTTGTTATCGTAATGGTTCAAAGCCGTGAGTCGATGTTCCGCACAAAGCTATGCAAATCTAATATCTTCTGAATAGGTGTGCGGGGTAATTCAGCGCGCATTGCGTATCATGAACAGCGGTTGGGGAGAGCAGCTACCCTTCTACAGAGCCTACTACGCGGAATGTAAGTCCCATCTGAATCAGTTCCGTACAATGGTATTGAGGGCTGTTGTTCTAGCATGCTACGCAAATCATATCGGTCTGACGTCAAGCACGTCGTATATCTACAATCATGTGTCCGGCGTCGCCTGGCTAAGCGCGAGCTTAGAGCCCTCAAAGCCGAGGCACGATCTGTCTCCAAATTCAAAGAGATCTCGTATGCCCTAGAAAACAAAGTGGTGGAACTCACTCAGACACTCCAGAAGCGCACAGAGGAGAAGAAAGAATTGCAGTCTAGATTATCTGAACTGGAGCAACAATTACAACAATGGATGGGCCGACATGAAGAATCGGACGCACGAGCGAAGCAAATGCAAGCATCTCTCCAGATTGCGGGGACAGAATTGCAGAAGCGAGACGAGCTGCTGTTGTCGAAAGTAGATGTTGAGAAGCGACTGGAAGAAGCCTTTGCCAAAGCGGCTGAACGGGAGGCGGCCATACAGAAATTGTCCGCCGACTTGCAACGCCAGGCAGGACAACTCGAGGCGCAACAGAAGGTTTTGAATGCCGCCCCTCCGAGGAATACTGAAGACGGTTCTGTCATTTTGACTCTCAAGAATGAGGTCAGCAGTCTCCGCGAGCAACTGAACCGAGCCAATGCGCTCAACGCGCTAACAAAAGCCGGCCGTATGGATCCCCCTATCTCCCCAACGTTTGCGCCTACTCTGAGGCTTGGGGAGCCGAAAGGCGTCTCAAACGGCGTCGTCCCGACAGGTAGACATCAACGGCGACACAGCACTGCGGGTGTCTATAACTCCCTTCCCGCCGATTACCGTCCAACCATCCATGATTCCATGCTTGACGTTAAGCGAGCCATGAACCCGCGGGCGGTGTCAGTGGTATACAACGGAGAGGACAATTTCCTGCGATATCGCGGCCAAGGTTTGCCGGATATCCGTGATGCAGACGATCCTGCCGAGGAAAAGATCAGGCTGATGCAGGACATGAAGCGCTTAGATGAGGACATCCTAAACGGCCTCATCCGAGGACTTAAGATTCCAACGCCCAGCCTAACTAACCCGTCTCCAGAGAAAGAAATTCTCTTCCCTGCCAACCTCATCAGTCTGGTCACAAACGAGATGTGGAAGTACGGCTTGATTCCGGAGAGCGAACGATTCCTTGCCAATGTCATGCAAGCGATCCAGGCTCATGTCATGGTAAGGGCGTTATCGGCCACCCTCGATTGCCATCCGGCTGACGTTATGTAGTCATTTTTAGGAGAGGATGCAATTATACCCGGAATCTTCTGGTTGTCAAACGTTCACGAGATGCTGTCCTTCATCTGCGTGGCCGAAAGCGACATGTTACAAGGCATTGGACCAGGTGAAGAGAATGCTATCCGAGCTTTTGATTGGAATGACTACGAGCGCCTCGTATCTGTCGTCAAACATGACTTGGACAGCCTGGAGTATAACATCTACCACACTTGGATGCTAGAGACGAAGAAGAAGTTGTCTAAGATGGTCATCCCAGCGTTAATCGAAAGCCAATCCCTCCCAGGTTTCACCACGAGCGACGGCGGTGGCCGTCTTTTCAATCGACTGCTGAACACAAATAGTCAGCCCGCTTTTAGCATGGACGACATCCTGAATCTGCTCAATAAAGTGTGGAGGAGTTTAAAAAGCTACTATACGGAAGAATCGGTGGCACAGCAGGTTGTGACGGAACTTCTGAAGCTCATTGGCGTCACAAGTTTCAATGACCTTCTCATGCGGCGGAATTTCTCGTCCTGGAAAAGAGGTGAGCGCCACGCGCATTGCCAGGTAGATCGATGCCTTTGACAGATTGCTGATGACATCCTCAGCCATGCAGATCCAATACAACATCACTCGAATAGAGGAGTGGTGCAAATCACACGACATACCCGAAGGCACACTACAGCTAGAACACTTGATGCAGGCCACCAAGTTGCTGCAACTCAAGAAGGTACGCTTGCTCCCTTTATGACGCAGTCAGTTATTCTAACGAAGCACAGGCTACGCCCGCGGACATTGAGATCATCTACGATGTCTGCTGGATGCTTAGCCCCATGCAAATACAACGGATGTGTACGAATTATTATGTCGCTGACTATGAGGCAAGTTTCTCCTTGTATGTCGCGTCGGTCCTCTCTTGACCGCGTTTTCCTGTAGAACCCCATATCACCCGAAATTCTTCGCGTAGTGGCCTCACGCGTTCAAGCTAATGATCGTAATGACCATCTTCTCCTTTCGCCAGAGACGGAAGAGGTTGGGGCGTATGAGTTACCCCTCCCGAGAGAAGTATCGGGTTTGGAGACGTATGTCCCTGCCTACTTGAACGTCCCACACCTTCGAAGGCTGGCAGCGTTGGTTGCATAAATATACCTTGTACTTTTCCTGTCTCTGTCCTGCACCCTTCAGTTTATGCCGAGATCTAATGAAACTATTGGTTGTGCCGCAAATTCCTGTGCGCACCCACTTATCTCTGCCTGAATTGACCGGACTCAACAGGTGTACTGGTACTAGTAGTCTACTTACTTATCAGGATTGCCAGTTTTACAAGTTACAACTGCTGCAAACCCACTACACTAAACAACTGTAGCCGCAATCACATTTCAGTGAGGGCTTTTCCCTAACGGTGTTTGGAAACTTCTAAATTACCAGCTTTGTTGTCGCAGGGCTCCTCTGAGTGGCTGCCTGGCAAGGACAAATTATCATTTCTCCTCGACCTAAGCCTGCATCTAGGACGTTCTTGTTAACGGCAATAGCCAAACTTAACGCTCACACTGGTGATATTTACAGTAAAAATGCACATCCTCGCCATCTACAATCCAGTTTGTGGCTACGGCATGGCAAAGCCATTTTTCGATGACCATGTGCTTCCATTGCTTTCAATGAATGACCGATCACCACATCGTGTGGTTGGCACCGAGTTTTCTGGTCACGCGGGAATCCTCCTGGTTGATTTTCTCCGCACCTTTCCAGGGGATACTACGGTCGTCTTGGGATCGGGAGACGGGACTCTTCACGAGATCATCAATCATCTTGCTTCAAGTTCCTCCAACACCACGCGAAGCGCGCAGGTCCGTTTGGCTCTTGTGCCCTGTGGAACGGCCAACGCCCTTTATTCCGCTCTCTTTCCTCCCCAATTCGACGGAGAGGAAAATACTGTTGCGTATAGATTGAAGTCTGTGCAGTCATTGCTTCGAGGCTTGCACGTCGTCCCGTTGGCCCTTGGCGTTGCATCTTTCTTCTCACCGCACGCCGAGAGTATCCCTACGAGTACAGTTCTTTCGGCCGTCGTTATATCGACAGCGGCTCATGCCTCAATCTTGCGAAATGCGGAAGCTCTTCGCAAGGATTTTCCTTCCATGGAGCGCTTCAAAATCGCTGCTAGGCAAAACTATAACAAGTGGTTCAGCAGCCACGTCAGACTCATACCAGCTCGTGGTGCTGGCGTCGTAGAAATATATGATCCAGAGAAAAAGGTTTTTGTCCCGCACCCGGAATCCCACGTGGACGATCCCATCGTGACTATGGATGGACCGTTTGCGTATTTCTTGGCTACTCTCAACGTTGACAGACTGGAACCGAGGTTCAGGATCACTCCCTTGGCAATGACGCTTCCCCCTAACGAAGGCTCTTTCGACGTGGTGATCGTGAGGCCTTTGAGAAGCCCTACTATTGTTTGTGATTCAGACGAAGCCAAGGAGAAGTTCGCGCTCCACGTGCCTACCATTTTCCAAGCAGCGTATCAGAACGGACTGCACGTCGCGCTCAACTACGATGCTGAAGGGAAATTGACGGCTGAGCGACACGGAATTCCTGTAGTGGAATATATCCGATGCGGAGGTTGGGAGTGGAAGCCCGTAACTCTGGTTTTGGTTTGGGTATTTCCGTTGTCTGATGATTTAAGCATTCATAGGACGCCACAGACGAGGCAGCCCATATCGTTTGTTCAGACGGCGCTATCCATTGCATTGCTGCAGGTGGTGCTGTGGTCGCGGAAGTGGCTGGTGCTGACAGATGTGGAAAAATCGAGGTTTACATGTAACTCGATAAAGTTTCACATTCAGAGACAGACAAGGAATTTGTATGATTTAGCGCAGCTCTCTAGTTTCACTTAGAAAGCAGGGGCTCAATAACTCGACAAATTTTCTTATGCACTTCTTCTACAGTGCCAGTACTGTCGATCTAGGCAGAAAGGTTAGCGCACGAACCGGAAATACGAAAACTAACGAACATCTGCAGCCTTGTGATGAGAAGCATAGTACTCGATGACGGGTATCGTTTGCTCTTTGTGGGTTACTAACAAGCATGATGAGCATTACCTGATAAAGGATGAACAAGACTTACAAAACCGCTTCTTGATGCTTTCGACGTTATCATCTTCACGTCCGCTCGTCTTGCCGCGCTCTAGAATGCGGGCAAGCATCACTTCCTCGGTGGTGACGAGGTTCAAAACGAGTGACGATTGGCAAATCTATGGAGATGAAGAAAATGAGGCACAGACGGATGGACATGCCTACATGTTCCTCGAAGTACAATGCCTGATCCATTTTGCGTGGAAACCCGTCGATAATGAATCGACCTCTATCTTCTGCCCATCCGTCGCTGGTGCGCCGCTCTTGCATCGCAGCGATTATGGCATTTTCTAAGAGCCTCACGGTGACTCTTGTTGGGACGATCGCACCCTCTTTGATACATGTTTGTATGAGCTCAGCAAATGGTGCACCTTCCCGATGTTGCTCTGCGCGCAGAAGGTCACCTGCCGAGAGATGGCAAAATCCGAAATCCTCGACTAGCCGAGCACATTGAGTACCCTTGCCTAATAGTTGGATCAGATTGTTGGTCGATGGCAATCCTAATAAACCACACCAGATCCTGGACCACCGAGGACAAAGATTACGATGACCTTGGCAGAGTCGAACATATGTATCAGTTCAAAGATTGATCTTGCGAATACTTGGACTGCTTGGACGAAGTCGGTGAAGTCGATGCGCGGTATCTGACCAAGTATAGAAATGTTGCAGACGAAAGGGCAACCAACGCAAGCAACGCCCCAGGATGTGGCCCTGAGCGTTTCATAATAACAGATGTTCGCGGCGCGCTTTGCAGCTATGCTTTTCAGCAGGCAATCTCCGACACGTCGTGCATTACATCGATTGACCGTATACCTTCAGTACAGTCCAGTACATACCTCCTCACCCTTTGCTGCCCTGTACATAACAAAATCTTTGTTCTAGTCCTAGTAGTTACACACAAATACAAATGCTAATCCTATATATATAGTATTTAGTCATGTGTTGAGTTGATTTCCTACGCCATCTGCTTCAAACAACCACTTGTGGTCATGTCCCAAGCTCAACGTTACAACCACGCCTCTCTCATTTTCGCTGTGCGGGCATGCTACAACGATGACGCCACAGATCTAGTTGCCTTGGCCGGAGAGCAGTCTGTTGATGTCCTCCAGGTTGTGAGTTCTGTCTATCCTCTTTTGGTTCGACTGTTTCGTTACCAACACCCGTCCAGTCCCCTTCGATCCATAAGCGGATCGCTTCCTTTCATATTGGTTCAAGGATCACTGCCTTAGCTTGGTCGTGCAGAACAGTGTCCCCTTCTGCCAGTGACGAATGGTTTCTGGAGTACGTGTGACTTGACTCAGGGAGAATGTCATTTCAAGGATTTGACAGACTTGTGGCTGCTGACGCGCATTGCTGCCTTCACCTGCTTAAAAAATCACACTCGACTAACGAGGAAACGATATTTGACTTTGGTGGTGGTCTTAGTGGTGATGTTGGGAGGACGTTGACTGGCGTTGAGTTCTGTGGTGGCCGCGGGGAAGACAGCTACCGGTACGTTGCCACTGTATCTGGTGCGTTACCATGGTCATTTCCAACTATAATCTGACGAAGAACAAGACGATAACTCTCTGACGGTATGGGATCTCAAACCAAGCGCTCATGTCGAGGTTTCTTCATCTCGTAATCACACACCGACCCCTAATGATCGGTTTCGACCGACAGCCAACGTCATACCTTTCTCTCATCCACTCACGGCAATAGCGTCGCACCCATCCTCCAGTAAGGAATTTATTGTCGCTGACTCCCATGGGTCCGTCTTTCTCGTCGATTGGCGCATCGACCCCATGGAGAGCGGAAATCAAGGATGGCGGCGCCATAGCGTTTTGGAACTAATAGAGCCAAAAGTCTTGGCTAGCACTCTGGCCGGAAAAATTGTTCCTGGAGGTGGATCAGTCGCTTGGCGTCGGGATGCTGTTGAATAGTAAGCCAGACATTTAATTTCGTGTTGTTGCGATCGTTGAGACGTCCATAGCGTGTGTTCCGTGTATGGTTCAGTCTTTTCAGTCTGGGATACGTCGAGAATTCATGGTGGCAAGCCACATGCAACTGGAGCCCTCTCTGAGCACGGTCGTCATGTTCGGTCAGCTGGCCTCCTTCTGATGCTATCACAACGAGTATTCTCATTTGTCTGCCTTCAGGTGGTGTCCCTCAGAACGGGAAGTCTTCGCCATATCTACTCAATCCCGTGCCAAGGGTGCCTCACTACAAATATACAATACAAAGTACATCCAAGCGCCACCAATAGTCGTGCACGTAGCGCAACCCCCACACATCATACGTGATTTTGATTTCATGCGCGCTCCCACAACAGCGAGAGTCGTTGTGGCCTTGGGGAAGGAGTTGTTGATATTCGAAATCGATGTTGAGAGCTGATGGAATAAGATGTTGTTCAATACCCCTAGAATGGAACCTCCAGCGATATGGCGAGGACCAGTACGCATGACAGAGACTAACGAAAGAAAATGCCTATCTATACAAACATCGCTAACGATGAGTCCAACAACATACGCACAAAGCAATACTCGACGAGCATCGACAAGACCTGATGAATAGGAGAGGATTGATTTGGTGTGGCATAGTATCGAAGGCTGACAACGGTGTGACAAGGGCAACCTAGCGACCATAACTTGCTCGAGCAGAGTTATGTATATGATGATACGGCATCTGATGGATAGCATGCGGCTGCGGCGAAGACGCCGTGTGCGATGGAGGCGTATGGAACGGATGGGAGGCAGCGGCTTGGGTTTGAGTTTGATTCATGTAAGGCGCAACGCGAACATCTTCAAAGGGACTGACGGCGGCACTCGTCGGTGTCCCTGCCATCGTAGAATTTTCGGCCTGATCAGCGCCGAGCCCAAGTTCAAGCAACATGTTGCGCCAATAGTGTGCGTCGAGTTCAGAAGCATGTTGCGGCACAGGGAGAAGGGCGTGAGGGACCGGGGCATGCGGCATAGTTGAGTAACCTCGCGTAGAGTGATGAGGTTGATGTGCGTTATGTGCGCCGGGAATTTCTACGCTGTCCGAAAGTGCCGTTGAATGGTGCGTTTGAACATGCGGAGAAGTGGGAGGGAAATAAGCGGGTAATCCATGGTGGCGAGTGTAAGTCTGAGGCGACGTTTGTGATTGAGACGGCCCTGAAAATTGTTGAGAAGTAGGTGGGTGACGTCCAGAAGCTGAGACATCGTGTAAACAAGTTGATAGAACAGGGGCATGGTTCATAACGCATGTACCTTTGAATCTGGGATCGACAGGATGCAACTCGAGTCTTTCTCTCTCCATTTTTCGAATCTTAAAGATGTCATGGGCCACTAGACTTCGCAAGAATCGTGCGTGGTACGCGGCAGCTGGAGAAGCGGGGGACAGTATAGACGCATCGTGATATGCGTCTGCGGTTTTCGAGATCAACGTGTAAATCTCATGGACGGTGCTTTCGTTCAACTGGGTCATAGTATTCGAACTACGCAGCAGTGTGACCAAGAACACTGCAGAATAGGCGGTCATGACCGTAATGGAATCTTGACCGTAGCGCTGAAAGCCCGTGAGTTGAAAAGGCGCGACAAGAATAAAGGGAGCACACACCAGCATGCTTACGGACGCAAAATCTTTAACGACGATCTGCAACGTATCCAAAGCGCTTGTGCAACACGCCGACAGCGCCTGAAGACTCGGACTTGCGCGGCTCTACTTGTATGTGAGATTAGAGGTATTATGATTCATTGCAGAGACGACCAACCGATGCCATAGACGCTTGTATGCCAAAACTGTTGAGAAACAAACGGACGTGGAGGAGGAAGAAGTTAAGAAGGGAGAAATGGAAACTATCCCCCCCGGCTACAGATGGCACTCAGATGATTCAGCTATTACCTGACGATGATATCCACAGACCTCTACGCATTTCCTCTTGCCAGGTGTCCATCCATTGGTGAAGTTTTGTGTTGCAATTCCTAAGCACCACCTCGTAGTTCACGTCATTATGTTTTGCACTCAAGCTCGCCTTGTTTGTGTAAAACACGTCCGTCGTTTCCGCCTGCGCGAAGCATGAGCATTGTATTGGAGGGCTGATGTATTACACGGACATACCGCCATTCGACGCAGTTGCACGAAGGCCACGACAATGACATCTTCAGGACAAATGTGGCTCCCCCCGAGCTCGTGCCAATTCATCGAGTGCCTCACAAGCTCATCCTAGGACGGTGATTTGAGCCCTTCAGATGTGGACAACGATGGTGTGTTTGCAAACCTCGGGTAACATCCATTGCCGCCCAGTTTGCATGCTGAGACTCCGATCATGAACAAACAAGACGAGATAAGTCCTTTCACGATTGCGGCGCTCACGCATCTGGAACTCCGTCTCGTGTGCTGGAGGATGAGGAACATAACGATTCAAGCCCAATTGGACAGCCATTCGGCAAGCCTGAAAGAAAAGCTCAACGATCACGACCGAGGATGACCGACCGAGGCGACTCACAAAGCCGATATAGGTCCATGTGCGCTATAAAACGTATGTTGGTGAATCAACAGCGGCTAGAATCAGAAAAGCGTACATTCTCGTCTGGTTCTTTCCAGTGCACCATGCATGCGAAAGCCTGAACGACCTCAACACGTTGCCAATCTTCAATAAAAGCTCGAACAGCCAACTCATTAGTAAGCTTCCGGCATTGTGCGTACAGCTCCGGCTTGAAGAATTTGCATCCGGCCATGATGAGAGTAGTGAATAAAAAAGGACATTTGGTGCGGACGTATTCGACCGTGTGCAAGACAGGGTCAAACATATTGACAAAAGGGTTGAGACGGAGGAATATGAGGTCGAACAGAAGTTTAACTTGATCTTCCTCGATGATGCCTGCCGAAATGGGATCTGAGATCCCATTTGAGGACGAAACGCTACGTGTTGGAGAGATCGAATACGCCTTGTCGTGGGCAGAAGGCGGTGGAGGAGAGGGAGAGTCCCGGTGCTCTGGGCCAAGAACCGTTCCGAAAAAGGACTGCCGCTGATTTTCTTTCTTGATCATGCCCTCCGGAAATATCCCTGCTTCACTACGGTCAGGACTATCACCATCGTCCTCCGTATCCATGGGGTGGTGATGATGGTTTGACGCGAAAGTGTCAGTCGGGTGATAAGGTAGCTTCAGAGGGGTGAGCTCGTTCGATGGATAACGATTGCTTGGCGAGCCGTACTGGTCCGAAGACAGAGAGGCGCCAGGTAGACGACGATCGTCCCGGGGGTCTGGGGCTGGGAAAGAGGCGGAAGTCGAATCAACGGATTGAGACTTGAGCTTCGCATTGTTTAAACCCTTCTCCAGACGACGGAGCATCTTGGATGCTTCGGACAGTCTGGTGGAGGACAGTCAATCGATAGGTTGTGAGTTCCGTAGATAAGCGTGATACATACTTTGAACCAGGCTTTCGGCCGCGCCGATGCTTTTCGAAGATACATCTACAAAGATGAAGCAGAGGAAACACGAATCGATGTCCAGAAGACATACTCGACATTGGCACGTCTGCAGCGCTGACATTGTTTTTGCCCATCCTCCGCACCGACGCATTTCATCTGTGCGGGGGGGAAATGAGTGGGGGTAATGTGGGGCGAAAGCCAGAAAGGAAAAGAAAAAGAAAAAGAAATTTACCTTAGCCGCGCGACATACTGTGCAAGCTCGAGCGCCTCTGACGACGGGCGGTTTGATGCTAGAAAAGGATGGTTATGATAAGAAGCGATAATAAAAATCGAAGCGGACGTGTTTTTAGACTGCGTGTCTTCTCGTGAATTGAGATCCATTCAACCGATGAGAAGGACGGTGATCAAAGGCAGTCGGGGAATGTTTGACGACCGGGGAGAGGCCGGACTTTTAGAGCCGATAGATGGGAGTGACAATAGTGGTAAGAGATGTTAGCGGATGATGGTGTAAAAGGGGCTGACGGTGACCGACACAGTGCTTCACTTTGAGGAGGCGAGGATTGGGGGAGAGCAAGATCCGTGGTACAGTACAAGGAGCGGGTATAGGCGTGGAAGGGACGGGTCACCGTTTCGTGTCCCTTCCCCGCCTGGCGGTCTCGCTAAAATGGCGATTATCAAGTTTTAACTTCTTCTCAAGTTGCCGACCGGCGTTCCTCGCCGGTTCTCGGCTTCGGCAACTCAGTCCAAGCGAGTTCAATTCCGCGGCCCAACTTCGGCGTTCGGCATTCAGAAACGTCCCCTAAAACGCCGGCTATTCTCGGCAATCCCGGCAACTTTTGTACCTTATCTTATACAATCACGTGGCCATTGAACCAAAAAAGAATGGCTGACAAAGCAAACGCTCTGCTTTTCCAATGGTCCGTATCATCATCAAAGGAGGTTCGTGGTTTTCGTAGAAGTTGTTTCTCAAATCGTGTGCTAATGGTTGTTTCCAGGTGTGTGGAAGGTAATTGCAGTCGCCCTATTATATTACCTGACCATCGTTGAACTTCATGACAGAACACCGAGGATGAAGTTCTTAAGGCTGCCATAGCAAAATACGGCAAGAATCAATGGTCAGCTGCCTCTATTTGTTCAACAATTGCCTCTTTTTATCTTGCGCTACAGGGCGAGAATATCTTCCCTTCTCGTCCGCAAGACTCCGAAGCAATGCAAAGCGCGCTGGTATGAATGGCTGGATCCTTCCATCAAGAAGACCGAATGGTCTAAGGTATGTCCGCCTTTTAAATCACTCCCACCTCCAAGTCGCGACATGCTTCATTGGTCTTCCTAGATCGAAGATGAAAAGCTTCTTCATCTGGCCAAGCTCATGCCAACGCAATGGAGAACCATTGCACCCATAGTCGGTCGCACTGCAACACAATGTCTCGAGCGATACCAGAGGCTCTTGGACGAAGCAGAAGCCAAGGAGAACGAGGAACTTGGGCTGGCAGGACCAGGTGGTGAAGCCGGGCCTAGCGCTGATGACGTTCGGCGGCTGAGACCTGGCGAAATCGATCCTGACCCGGAAACCAAACCTGCCAGGCCTGACCCCATTGATATGGATGAAGATGGTGCGCTGTTCTTTTCTCCTTCACCCGTTCAAATCTCTTCTAACCATGGAAGTAAATATGCAGAGAAGGAAATGCTTTCCGAGGCTCGAGCTCGCCTTGCCAACACGCAGGGCAAGAAAGCGAAGAGGAAAGCCCGCGAACGCCAGTTGGAGGAAGCCAGACGCCTGGCTGTGCTGCAGAAAAAGCGAGAGTTGAAGGCGGCGGGCATCATCATGCGTCACAAAATGAAACGGAAGGGCATGGATGTATGGCTTTTATCAATTATTCCCATCATCCAGGTCTCCTGATTTCTTTCTCTACAGTACAATGCCGACATTCCTTTCGAGAAAAAACCGGCCCCTGGATTTTACGACACTTCTGAGGAGCAAGCTCGCGTCACTACCGCTCCCGTTGGCCAAACACTCCGCCGCCTAGAAAACAAGCGTAAGCCAGAGGAAGAGCAGGCTGAGCGGAAAAAACGCCAGCGCAAAGCTGAGGCCGCCAAGGAGGGAGCAAATGCTTCGCACCAAACCAAGTTCATTGCCGCTCGCGATGCGCAAATCCAGAAGCTCAAGGAAGCAGAGTCCATTGGGCGACGGAGAAAATTGACACTTCCAGCGGTCCAAGTGGGGGAAGCCGAGATGGACGAGATAGTGAAGATTGGCTTGGCTGGCGAGAGTGCAAGGGCTCTGGTAGAAGGCGGCAGCGACTCAAGCGGTAGGCTTCTGACCGATTATGGTGGACTCGACAATGCGAAAATGGCCAGGACACCTCGGACGGCTCCGCAACGTATGTGTCAATTTTTACCTTTGATGCAGCCCCTGATTGTAGTTGGCTACAGAGGACAATGTCATGATAGAGGCCCGGAACCTTCGCAACATGACGATGGCTCAAACCCCATTGCTCGGCGACGAGAACACGCCACTTCATACTGGTTCGGATGGTGGAACGGGCTTCGAAGGTGCCACACCACGACATGGCATTTCATTTACCCCGAATCCGCTCGCTACGCCCTTTCGCGCCGGTTCCGCCGACGTCGCCGCAACTCCGCGATCGAATATGGCGTCCGCACTAGCAGCTACGCCGCTCCGCACGCCGATGCGTGATGGGTTGAGCATTAATGCGCCCGATGGGCTCGCCAAAGTCCCCGACACCCCTCGCGATATGCGACACGCGCGAGAAGCCCTGAAGTCAGGGTTTATGTCGCTGCCGCGGCCCGAGGATAACTTTGAGGTGCTTGTTCCGGAAGACGAGGAGAGCCCGGAAGTAGCCGATGCTGTTGAGACTGTGGAGGATGCTGCTGAAAGGGATGCCAAGATTAAACGTCTGAAAGAGGAGGCAGAGGCCAGAGCGCTGGCCCGCCGCTCTCAAGCTGTTCAGCTTGGCTTACCGCGACCAATCACGGTTGAAATTGAGGGGTTACTCGAAGATATCAACGTGCACGATGACCACGACGACAAAGATAACATACTGGCTCGTCGAGCCGTCCACAGTGAACTTGTACAACTTCTTCTGCATGACTCGATCGCATACCCGCTTCCTGGGACGGCACATCCAGGAAACGCCCAATCAACCTACGTCATGCCAGACGATGCGGACGTTGCAGCGGCTAAGCAACAAGTCCATCTGGAGTTGGCGACTTGCGTCGGTTTTCCTAATGCCAATGCAGAACAGGTGCGAGAAGGCATCCTCGCGTTGGCAAAATCGGAAGATTGGGATGAAACCACTTCGTGGCCGCAAGTCCGACAACGACTCACCTTTGATGCTGCATTAAAGAAATGGCGAGAGCCAACACAGCTGAGCGCAGAACAGAGAGCCGACGGTTACATGTCCGTGCTTGATGAATGTCGGGCTTTGATGACGAAAGAAGCCGCCAAAGCCACCAAGGCCGAGAAGAAGCTGGGTGTTACCCTTGGAGGCTATCAAGCACGTTCGCAAGCATTGATACAAAGACTTGTGAAGGCTTTCAAGGAGCTTCAGTCAACGCAATATGACCTTAAAAGCTTCCGGCAACTACAAGCGAACGAATCGGCTACCGGGCCACGACGCGTCAGCACCCTTAGCGAGGAAGTTGAGCGGTTGCAGCGACGTGAGAACAGATTGCAGGCTAGGCATGCTGAACTTGACCTGGAGCGAAGGGATTGCGAGCGTCGTATTGCTGAACTTGACGAGAAGGTCCTTCTGGAAGCGGAAGCGTTGAATGAGGCGGCATTTGCGGAGATGGAGTCTCACGAGTCTAATTAACGCATCTTTTGGTGCTACAGTGAGCAGACATCACGTAGCCCTTACCAGTTTTACCGCACGTTTGTAGTCACTCATTATTAATACAAATTGCCACTTGTACAGCTAACTTAAATCGCCAAAACCCCGTTAGTTGGAATATGCCACCACGCAGCGATTCTGCCCTTTGTCGCTACACCTAAGCTACGAAATATTCGCGCTTCGTCGTTGGGACAGGCTCGGCCAATAACGAGTGCTTGGGTTTTGGCCGGTGCGTGTCCACAGCCCCGATGGGTAGAGTATATCTGAGGAAAATGTTCAAGAATTTGCAACCGAAGTGCGATCGAGAAACACATGCCGTTCCTCATCACAGCCATACGCCTTGGGCGTTAGCTTAATGACGGTGTGCAGTGGTATTTTGATGTAGGGTAAATCGCCCTGCGGAAGGTCATGAAAGTAGGCGTATCTGATGGAGCATATTTGAGGGATGTCAACGACTTCGACTTGCAGACAGACGTACAGGCAACGCAAGATAGCCTGCAGCAAGCCGGCAGCCGACAACAAAAAGGAATTGTTAAAAAGCTTAAGAGTGGCTATTCATGCTCCTTCCCACCTGGTGTCCAAAAATCAATATATTGCCCTGACGCTCCAGTTCCATGATGACAGGTTCTAGCCGCACGACAACGTCGCGGTAGGATTCGCCTCCTGTCCAGCGGACATCAGCAGCAGAACACGATAGTATAAGAAAACGAACCTCTGTATCTATAATTGAACTTGTCTTCGTCGCGATTAGCGAAATCCTCGGGGTACGCTTGCTAGAGTCAAATATAAGGGCCTTAATCAAATCATTGAGACAAGATACGTACCTGAATTTCGTCATACGTCATTCCATCGCAAACCCCAGCATCCAGCTCGTCGAGAGACTTCCATGTCAATTTCGTGTACGGTAGGTACTGTGCTGTTTGAGTCGTTCTTTGCAACGTCGATGTCCATACCTAGGGCGGATGAGCTGGTCTATCAACAACCGGCGAGGAAAATCAACAGACTGTGAGAGGAGCGTCGCCGATATTGTCTGTGATGAGTTTTGGAAGGGCTTGAGCATACTGCAAGCCTCGTAACGACAGAGGAGAGTCTCCGCCTATCTTGCCTTCTACGTTGAATTGACTCTCCCCGTGCTGCGTGCCATCGCCTTATAAGATTTTGAAATAGAAAAGAGTAGGCCACTCACCCGAGACACGAATATGGACCTTGGCTTGATGTGCAGATTCATCAAGTAAAAAGCTATCCTGCTCTGCAGGTATCCATTGATTCTGGAAAGGGTCGCCTCATTCCCGACATTCTTGATTTGTATGTATGATAAATGAGGCTCTGTGATGGTCTCATAAACTTGCTCATACTCCTTGATCCGACGTATGAAATCTCGTTCAGCCTCATCCCTCGACATCTCCTTGTAATCCGGGTCGCCGGAGCTGACTTTCAGGGCGACATTAGCTGCGATGACGGCGGGGTCGTCGCAAAGCGATTCAATGAAGATAACACACATGCCCTTCTCCTTCGCCACGCGGGACTCGATTGTTGACCTCGGGATAAATATTTCAAATAAACGCAGGTAGTGCTGAAGTATCACTCACCTTCGCCGACGAGAGCTATTGGTAGCGTCTTGACACCGATCAGATGAGACAAAGTAGCCCATACTACAAAAACGAGATACCATGAATGCCGACGTTGCCACCGTCCTTCAACCAAGTGATAAGCATCTCCAGACTGTCTTCTGCGAGTCGTTCTCGTATTTTCGTCGCCTCTGTATTGTTATGGCTGAAGTAGGACGAGGTGTGGTCTTCTCGTACGCCACTCCTGGGTGACGATATCTTAGGCTACTGCCCCTCAAGACGCGGAGAGGGAAATAAGACGGACTGTTGCGCTCTCTGCCTAGCTCGAGTCCGACGTAATTGGCCAACGTTGAACACCTACAAATAAAATCTGAGTTACTGGAACCATTGAATAAGAAATCTCGAACCTTGACATCGTATTCCAGCCACTAAAACTACAATCAGCACCATGCTTCACTCCACGGCTTAGTGACATACCTTGAGATATCTCATGAGTTTATTGCTCAGATATGACTTGCCTCGAGCGGGCAACCCAACCTTGTAGCTCAAACTTGAGTCTCAACAACAGGCAGAGGGTAAACAATGGCCCCGACCATGGCGATGACAATTTTGGCCTCTGAATAGTCCGGCTTTGCGACTGGACGACTATTGGCTTTCTCCACAAATCCATGGGCGGAGACGGACCTTTATTACCAATACCGACGACGGAGCGTGGCGGGGTGGGGGCCCGTGAGCCTTTCCGACTGGAGGCAGTCGACTGGTCGAACTGTTTCAACCTGTCCTAGTATATAAGTCGCTTTCTAGCAGATGGGAAACAGATGGAGGAGCTCAACAAGGGACCGCCAGCGCCGAACATGGAAGGGCGCAATACACCAGGCGAGGTTGGCTCGGACGAATGGATGGATTGCATGGACTTGAGCACGCCCGACGCGCGGGTCAAGTCCTGGGAGATGGAAAGAGAGAAATGGGGTGTTCCACGAGCAGTCATTTCTGATATCTGGCTAGTTCTGTGTGGGCGTGGTCGAACGCACGGATAGAGTATGATAAGGAGACGTCGATGAGGACGGAACGTGCTTACTAGTGGCACTTCACTCAATCAGGGGTTTTTGGGCCACGTTGGAACTGGTTTCTGAAGTCAGCAACGCCATGCCTCATCACTCCGTTCTCCGTCCGCAAGCGGGTTTCCATGCGACATTCACCACCGAAATATCCGAGTCGCGTTCACGACAAGAGTGTTCGTTACATGTCCTCTACGACTTTCCACTTCAAGTATTCGTCGACCCGTATGAACTCACTCTACGACAGCACGAATTCTCATTTGTGCATTGGGGATCTACAAACCTTGAACTGCCTGTCGACGCACTCACCGCCGCCGATTCTGGACTGTTATTGAACGTCTCTGTCTCGGACCCAACACCTGACGAGAGTCTCACCGTCACAGTTCTTCTGCCTTTGCATTCGCGCTACGGAAGAACCTCCCTCGCGAATGAAAAACCCGCGCCTGTCGAGATCCCTGCGCCTGTGGTCTTCTGGGCGTGCCCCCCTACCCGTACGTTTTGTTCGTTTGTTTCAAAGCATTACTAAACTTTCTTTCAGGTCTCGGTGAATCTGACCCTTCGCTCGCCCAAAAGCTCCCTGGGGCACTGTCGTCGTTCAAGTCCCCTTCAGTCACTTTACTTCTCGTTCCACCCTTTATTCCAACATCGCAACTTTTGCATGTTCCCGTTGGTCATTTGTGGCACTTGGAAATTGTTGAAGTCTGGTTGTCAATCGTCGTCTCCCTTTCATTCGTGTACCTACTATTCGCCTCGTACAAGACAGCTTCACGTCGCTTACCACAAAACAGCAAAAAGGATAGCTGATAGGTTCTTTCACCACATGGACAGACCCAAGGATTGTTTAAATAGATACAGCATTGACATATCATTAAAAATTTCAGGCAATGACGCATCTTCCACGCCTGACAATCTTGCTCCACCTCCCCCTCATACTTTCTTGTAATGCCAGATAGAACACCTCGTGAACGCCTTCTCCCGTCTTCGCGGAACACTCGGCATATTTAGCCCCAATTTCTCGGGCTACGGCTCGACCTTGTTCGGACGTGACCGGGGCCTGGCCTTGCGCATTCAGCATCCGTCTCGTGTGCTCATCTCGCCTTAGGTCGATCTTGGTGCCGACAAGGATCAGAGGTGTTCCTTCGCAGAAGTGTGCCACCTCTGGGAACCACTGCAAGGAATCTCAGTGACAGAGACTTATTGTTGCGCGGTTACAATGCAGACCTTATCCTGAACATTTCCGAGGCTCACAGGGAAGTCTATGGAGAAGACGACGAGTATTACGTCGCTATCAGGATAGCTGAGCGGTCGAAGTCGGTCGTATTCTTCTTGCCCCGCCGTATCCCACAGTGCAAGCTCTACAACCTTGTGTTCGAAGTCTACTTGAGTCACGTAATTCTCGAATACCGTTGGTATATATGCCTAATAAAGTCTGAGGGTGCAGAAGACGCTTGTTGGACAAGACTCACCTCTGGGAATCGGTTCTCTGCATAGACTATGAGCAGACATGTCTTCCCGCAGCCGCCTTCGAGAAGGACAAGTAATGAGCAGTTGCAGAAAGAGAGCGGGGCGCACGCACCATCACCGACGACCACCAATTTCTTCTTGACGTCAGGTTTGACGAGTGACTGTAAGGCTTGTGGGGTATGGTCAGACGTGTCCATAAGACGAGAGGGGCGGCAAGCGAGAGGATGAGCGCTCGGCGGTGGTCGTGCTCGTCGGCAGAGCAGACTCCGCAGAGGGTGAACGCGAACAGACGCGGACTACCGTGCCGCGTGATCCTGGTCAAGCGTGAATGTCCACCGCGACAACTACCGTCTTCTGGCCTGTCGATGTCAAACGCAGCGGTGTATGTTATGGGTGGTCAAAACCGTCCATCTGTGTCGCGGGCGTGCTTGACACGCGTTCAGTGAGCGCTTGGACGTTGCTTTACAGCCATTGACTTGTTCACCATGGTCTCACGCAGCTGGTGGATGCTGAGCAATTGCTCGCATCTCTCATTAACCAACACCCTTCGTTGGCGGCAAGGCCTTGCGGCTCGCATCTCGCAGTACTCGGCACATGCTCGTTGGAAGCAGGCGCAGGATATAGACCCTTGCTGGACTTTGTGCCGTACGCCTCCTTGCCTTCGCCATTCACTTCCTTTTGCCCACAATGATTACATTTCAGATCGGACTACATCCTAATTTATTATCACCGTCATCCGTTGACATCCATGCGGCACTATTCGTGCGGCAGCTGGAGTCTTCGCAGAGAGATAGAGGGCGATCGAGACCACGTCGCTTCTTCGGCCAAGACGTCATTGCATCATAACTTCGCCTTAGCCAGCAGACAACGAGCTGCTGGACTCGGTCCGGTGGTTGTGAACCAAGTGTGCTACAGTTCTTCGTGTAATATTGCCCCGCTGAATATCAAGAGCAGATCAATACGGCAGCAGCTGTAGAACATTTCTTGCAGACAAAAGGCGTCCGCATATGCCCGAAGGTCCCATCTATGTCTTGTGATTCACTGAGTTTGGCTAAGTTACCTCGGTGGATGGAATCGTCAAGCTTTGGTCAGTATGTTGCACTCACTACTGGTGAAGGCTAAAAAGTGAAGCACATCAGCGCGACAGCTCGTCGTTCAAATTAAGCACGTTATCTTGTGTTTCCAGAACTTGCCATACTTCAAGGAATTGGTGATTGACCAAGCCCTTGCCCTCTCTCAATATACTCGGTTAGTGTACATTGCTCATTTTCGCCGACGTCGACGATACAAATTTTGCCGTTATAGATTCTACAACATCGTCTGGCTGTCACTGAATGACAAAATCATTGGTCTAGCCGTAGGCAGATTTCTGCAAATCAACTGTACACTCCTTGCCCATCTCTTGAGCTCTGTCGTCCAGGTAGAAATGCTGCCTACAACTAATGCAAACACGCTTACTTGTTCCAATATAGCATGCATGTGTTGGCTGGACACATTCCGCGCTTGTTTGGCTGGATTCCTGGCCAGCCGGCCTGAAGCTCAATACCGAGCTTAGCCGCTTCTATTCTAGTCTCTTTCTCACTTTATTCTCGCAATGGGAAGGTGAGTTTCGAGAATCCTATTCACTTGGACCGATCTTGAGTCTCGTTGATTTTAGATCTGCTTCAACCTCTGGCCGACCAACTTCCCAAGATTATTAACGTCGTTGGCCTGATAAGTTTTTGTGGACTCACTTTTGCGATGGCAATCACTCTCGACATACTCAAATTACTCACTTTACATATTCGTATCTCCCATACCATAAATGCTATTGTTTGCAGTCACCTATTTAGATTGCTTGGGTCACTTTGGATCTTATTTCGAGGTGAGTATTCGATGGATCTTATCTCGACTCTTGCCTGAAGAATAATCATTCCAGGAAAAAGGTACAATTTACTGCAACAGCGAATCGATTCATGGCAATATGATGTCGATCAACTGCTTTTCGGAACTATTTTATTCACCCTTATCGTGTTCCTCCTGCCAACGATTACAGCGTATTATCTGCTGTTCGCCTTAGTAAGCGTAAGATACTTTCCCCCTCGTCCAACTGACCGTCTATAGATGCAAGCCCCGATTTCTCTCTCGGTGTTGCTCATGAATAAAACAATCACGCTTATGAATCAACTTGCCCTCTTCGGGCCAATTTTATGGATCAAAGATCCATGGAGAATGCCATGTATACTCATCGGATGCTGCATGTTTCATGCAATCGCTGATTTGCGTCCGTCTTGTACAGGGGGCGTCTACTTAACCATTGAAACACAAAAGGGCTCAGAAACGACTCTGACGGTGCAGGTGCAACTCATTTTCAAACACCGAGTTGGTCCTGTTCTGAGTATCCTAACCCAGAACCAGTCAGTGTCGTTGAAAATGATCCTCATGGGTCAATGTCTAAGCACAGGGAGAAGTAAAGAGAAATCAGACACGGCATGAAGCTGGATTATCGAACTCGTTAATGGCCAAAATTGCTATAATGGTTGTTATTATATTTTACCAATAATTTGGGAATGCGTTCAGCACAGTGAAGCCTAGCTATCCGATAGGTGACGATTATAGGGAGGCCCCGTCGTGCGCGCCATGGACTCATCGCCTTCCAATTCTCCAGGCTCCAATAATCTTGCAAATTGTAACATTGGCCACTTGAGGTCCTACAATTCTTGCATCCTCGCTAGCTCCGCCCGTAAAACGGATGCTTTGAATTCACGAACTTCGCGCCAGCAATTGAGTGGGGCTGTCGGATGGGATCTGCACTCCAGAATGAGTTACGGCGATATGGACAAAGGCGAACACAAACCTGTAGCAAGTTACCACGGCTTTCGCTTTACCGTCGACTTCAGGGAATTTTCTCCACTTGTAGTTATCCACTTGGATGCTCTGCAAGTCGCCTAGAAGCACCGCGCTGCTCTTGATGTTCCCAATGCCTCCGTCTCCCTCGCCCGCCATCGACCGCTCCGCGCCCAGATTCTCCGCCTCAAGCGCGGCCTCAATCGCGCGTTGTATATGCTCCTTGTCATCCTCCGTTTGCTGTAACCCAGCCTCTATTCGATGGAGCGCTCTGGGATCGAGTCTGTTCTGTTCCTCAGCAAGCTTCCCAGCCAAGGCGTTGAAGAGCCCTTGAGAGAACTTGGAAATCGTTAGCGGATACGTAGAGTTGCGCAAGTCCTCCTAAGCACCTCTATTGGCGTCTCACCGCCGGTGACCTGTTGCGGTACAGGTGGCTTGGATTGGCCAGCTCCCATCTCGGAAGAATCGGGAGAAGATAGATATAGTGCTGATTACATAAGTTGACGTATCTACTCTTTGGCTGCTGGTAATATACTTGGGGGTTTTCTATTGCTATCTGTATACTTATGGCCGAAATCTAAGAGCCTGAGCATTATATGAAGATTAGCGCCATCAGCAACCAATATGTGCTTTAAACATACCAGTCTGGCTCGATTTCCGTGAGGATTCGAATTCTAGAAATTTGGTTGAGACCAAAATCAAGCACGCGGAAACGAGAATACTCACTGCGTTTTTTTGGTCTCCTCCATTTCGTGAAAGATAACCCAACCGGAGCGCGGTTTTCGAGTAAACAGTACAGAATTAGGGTGAATATGCAACACCTGCGCGATGGCTTTTAAAAGAGCAGAAGCCCGAAAACCCTGATTGGGACATACTTTATTAGTCCTCACGGACTGATAGGTTCCATCGGCAACCCAGCGCGCAGCATTGCGCCAGTATCCGCTGAGCAAACAGCGTCGCAGCCGCTTGGCATCTCCCTGGCAGCTCTCCAGAGGGAGGCCAAACCGTTGCATGTATTTCTTCAGCTGAGACCGTATGGACGTCGCGCGCGACATCGCCCGGAAGGAGAGTGCGTGGGACTTACACCACGAGGAAGACTTGCCGTACCGCGTGAAGGCGTTATAGGCTTCCATTTTTGTGTGAATTTCAGGGTCGATTGCGATTGAAAATGCTTTCTTACCGTTCAGTATTGTGAGGTGATCCTGCGAAATATTCTGAACGATGCCAGGGCACACAATCGTAGAAACATACCCCTTCTTCTGCAGTAAACTTCCTGCGTTCTAGCTCTGCTAATGCACCCTGTGCGCCTTCAGAAAGGACGAATACATCCTGTGTCCATGAAACAATTTGCAAAACTGAGGAATAACGCATTGCATTGGTGCTGCGAACCTGAACAGAGGTCATGGCGGCGATGGTTAATATCTCTTCTCCGCATTTCATGTCTTTGGAGGTAAAGATCTGTATAGAGCCTGAGACAGCGAGTCGGCCAGGAGTATTGATCGTCTTACCATTCGGGCGAGATTCACATCCACCGGGAATTCCGCCACTTTACTACCAATCATAGTGAGTCTCCCACCGTCGTCTATCATACCTGCCGCAACTAACTCCTCCAATGCTCGCAGGACGCTCTCCGCCGGAGGAGCCTTGACCCACTCGAATTTCATCAAGTCATCAATACCCAGCGACTTCAACTGGAGTATGGGCGTAGTCAAGTCCGTGCGAGTGATTTCAGGAGATGTAGTAGCAGATAAAGACTTGTAAGTGGTAGAGCTATACAGTCGGTAGCAGATTCCTGGGGCGGTGCGACCTGCGCGACCTGCACGTTGGGTGGCAGAGGCTTTGGAGATCGGAATCGTGGACAGGGACGCGAGGGCTGTCGTGGGATTGTATGTACGGACCTATAATAAAGGTAAGGTGTCGTGGACGCGGTTCGAGTGTTGATTACCTTGACGAAGCCGCTGTCGATGACGAACTTGATGCCGTCGATTGTCACGCTAGCCTAAGATCCATTAGACGTATGCAGGAGACATACACGAAGACGAAGACAGAAACTACCTCGGCAATATTGGTGGACACTATGATCTTGCGACTGCCAAGTGGAGGAGCCTCAAACACTCTGAGTTGCTCCTCGGTCCGCAGGCCGGCGTGCAAAGCCAAAAGCGTCAGCCGCGGTGCTTTGCTTGGTAGGCTGCGCATTTGTGCTTTTTGAATGGAACGTGTTAAAAGATGGTCAAAACGACGAACTTGGGTAACATTTCAGCGAGCTCATCCAAGCATCGGTCAATCTCCTCGCGACCAGTCAAGAAGATGAGGACATCCCCAAGTCCTTGCTAGGCTCCAAACCGTCAATTTATACTCGAAAGAAGAGAGGACGACCTCGAACCTGCAAGTTAATATTCCACGCCGTTTCAGCGGCCTTGCGAACATAATCCGCTGTCGGTTCTTGCAGATAGACAACGTCGACCGGAAACATACGCCCTTCGAGACTGACAACGACAGCCTCGTCCGGCGAGTTAGACGAAAAGTATTCCAAAAAGGATGCCACATCCAAAGTTGCCGAGGACACTATCAGACGAAGCGCGGGGCGCTTCTTACGAATTCTGATCTCGCGGAGAGAGCGATATGCGAGGGCTGGTGCAGGGTAAACGCAAAGAGCCTACTTTTTCAAAACGCCAAGAAGCAGGTCGGTGTAAATGCTGCGTTCGTGCGCTTCGTCGATCTAGAATGAAAAACAGTCGTAGTAGTGAGTGAGTTGCGCAGAATTGTTTTGGGAAACGTACCATGATGACGCTATAGCGACTTAGTAAGGGATCAATCAGGGTTTCTCGGAAAAGCATGCCGTCCGTCATGTAACGTATGCGTGTTCGCTCTTTGTTGCAGACGTCTTCGAAGCGGATGGTGTATCCGACCTGTGATTCAGATGAGGCGATTACAGACGACGGAAAGAAAGCATTGACGCGCCTCCTCGCCAAGGGGTGTTCCCACTTCCGCAGCGACGCGAGTGGCAACAGAGGTTGCAGCAACCCGTCTGGGCTGAGTACACGCGATGACATTGCCATCCTTCGCCCAGCCGGCCTCCAGAAGATACTGCGGAAGTTCTACAAGATGCGAACAGAGTCAGCAAGGCATAAAATAAGTAGCACAACAGCGACCGACGCGTCGTCTTCCCGCAACCCGTCTGTCCATGAACGATGGTGAAGCCGTATGTCTCGACACAGTACAAGAGCCTTTGTCGATGCTTAAAGATAGGCAGACGTTCGCGCTGCGCCTGGATAGATAGATGGCCGTACGACGGTGCTGACGGCACTATATTCCCTTCTGCCTCTGATGCCCTGTCGAGAGAACTTCCCGGTTCAACGGTCCCTGGTTTCCAGAATTGCGAGGCCATTTTGAATGACAAAGCGGAAGGCGTTGGACAATACAACCAAACTTCCACCTGCACTGCACTCCTCGGTGTCTACTCTTATAATTCAACAACACTATGTCAGAACGGAAAGGTATGTCGTTCAGAACGCTGTCAAGCGCTGTCGTTCACATGCCTGTACAGTTCTCAATAAGTATTTCCCGCCGGACTTCGACCCCTCTTTGATTCCAAGGAGGAAGGGCGCGAAGAACTCGCAGCAGGTAGTTCGTCTCATGGCACCCTTCTCCATGTAAGTTTTCAGCACTTGTGGCGAGATATATTATTTATTGCAGCATTGTTAATGATAGGCGTTGTAATACTTGCGGTGAATACATCTACAAAGGAAAGAAGTTCAACGCTAGGAAAGAGACCGTTGAGGGAGAAGACTACTATGGCATCAAGATATTTCGCTTCTACATCAAATGGTGAGCCGTTCTCTAACTAAATTAGCTGTTCTTTTTTTGACACTCGAGTGCTAAGCACATTATGCTCTGCTGAGATCACTTTCAAGACTGATCCCAAGAACACTGATTACGCTGCTGAGCACGGAGCTTCTCGAAATTTTGAACCTTGGAGGGACGAACAGGCAGTCGAGGAGGAAGATAGGCTTGCAAAATTAGAGGAGGAGGAGAACAATCCGATGAAGGTGCTGGAGAACCGCACTTTAGATTCCAAGCGAGAAATGGACATTCTGGATGCACTACAAGATATTAGGGCTCGGAACGCGCGGAACGAGAAGGTCGGACATTCCGTGGATTTACTCGCACGAATAGAGCAGGGGGAGGTGGAAATCGAAGAGGACCGTGAGCGGAAACGGGAGGAGGAAGAGGATGAGCTGTTGGTCAGGGAAGTGTTCACGAAGGTGACCCAGCCCGGTTCCTCCTCAGATGCGACGGCGTCTTCTTCTGGAAGTTCGAACTCAGAACCATCGCTGGTTACTCTCAAACGCAGAGCTGGGGACGCTGAACCGGACTTGTACAGTTTGCTTCCCGAGTCAACGAAAGCTTTAATCTCGTCCGCCACGCAGGTGAGGAAGAAGCCGAAAATAGGGCCTTCATTGGGGATCAAACTCGTGAAGAAAAAGGCGCTGATAAAGACTTGAGAGGATGATGACCTGTAGTGTTTGTTATGTACCTGCTAACTTATAATTTGGGATGTAGTTTCAACACGTGACACATTCCATTTTCAACGCGTTCTGATGTTGACCAGCGTCCGCGCTGTGCGATGGATACTCGAGATGATCGCGACCTCCCACGGGTGTCCGTTAACAGCTTGGAGGATTGGGCTCGCGTCAAGAACGACGTCGCCAACGCTGTCTTGAAACATGTTACCTCCCGTCTCGCTGACTCGGACTCATCCGTTCGTCGAGACATTGTGACAATGTACATGAACAAGGTGCGATACAGAGGTATATGATGTGTCACGCCATTCTCAAAGTCTTAAAATATTCAGTTTCTTTCGGAGATCTTTGCCAGAGCGAAACCAAACATGCGTGTCAATGGACGGAATCTAGAAGACCTTGGCGAGACCGAGGAAGGTGAATCTATCTTACGCGGATTGGGAGCGTTTGTACCCACCACTTCTGTCTCGCAGACTTTGAACCATTTGACGAACCCTTGGATAAGAATATTTGGGCGTTGGCAGACCAAAGGCTCAAACTGGACCAGCAGGTTGCCATCAAGCGACGCACAAAACCACAGGAGATACGGACGTCTCTGGAGCGCGCCTTTGAGCGGCAAAACGCCGTGCCAGATGATGACATCGTTCCGGATCTCGGAAACTCAGGCGACACGATGAATTTGGACGACGGTATGCACGATCCTCACTCCACCGGGGAAACTCGTTGCTGACTCTACCCCGTAGCGATACAAGACCGTGAACGCCGATTGCAGCAGATCGTCGCCAATGTAGCTGCGATAACGCAAGAGGTGGATCAAGTGAGCGCCTCTTATGTTCAACAGCATGACTCCCAAATCGACATTGTCTTCTAGTCAATACCAATACAGATGGGGCGCATAGGGAGGCTCGGTGTGGCGGCTCGAGAAATCAAGCAAATCACGCCTTGAGCACAGGTGCATCAATTTTACGCCAACGAGCATGTCACCCTACGACCCTCTGAAACCTCGGGATCGACCTCTCCCAAATCCTCCCCTATAACCACCGGCTCCTCCACTAGGTCTGCTAAATCCTCCCCGACCCCGACCCCGACCCCCTCCCCTTTGGAAACCTCTCCCTGTAGCACCACGCCCAAAACCTGGAGGGCCACCACGACCACGGCCTCGCTCTGTGATGAAAAAGAGATGCAAACAGTGAAGTGGAATTATGAGTATAGGATTGTGTCATACTTGTAATCCCTGAAATTGACTCAATGGAAATGCGCGTTTGCGAGAATAATATGATTCTCACCTCCGGCAACTTTTGGTTTAGGCAGAAAGCGTTCGATTGGCAACAATTTATCTCCACCAATATACACTTTATCTCCTTTCTTGAAGCTGCTCGCTAGCATCCCCTCGCCCATTTTAACTGAGAAATATACTTCGTTTATTGGACCGAGTATTTCGTCCACTTTGCCGATGACTGATTTGTTTTGGAGGTAGATGGGCGCGTTGAAGTATGGCACTTTGTCAGAGATAGTCGAAGCGCAGAGCATTTCATCTTCAACTGCATGGACAAATACACCCATCTCTGTGCGGGGTTTCCATCAACTAAAAGCGCAACTGTTGAGGTCGACGTGCTGACCTAGGACAGACTCTGGGGGTCCCTGGTCCCTCTGAAATCCACCACGCGCCGAGCCTCGTCCACGTCCTAAATAGCAGACATTAAAGCGAAACCAAAGGCGAGGTATGAGACAGCAAATACCTGCTTGGTTTGCGCCTCTCGGACCGCCTCTGCTACCAAACCGACCGCGATTCATGGTCGTTGAAGGCGGAACCAGTAGTAGTTGTAACACAGCCACGAGGGCACGCTCTCTCTTTGGTGATGAGCCTGCTCTACGACTTGGAACGGCGCGTGCAGGTCACTTTCACCGCGTCTAACGATGCCTCGCACGACGGGGACATTGCATTCCTCAGCTCAAAGCTATGGGACGCTTTTGCGTCGCGTGCCAATCGCGTCTGTCTCTCGATTGCCTCCTGCCATATCATGAACCTTCCGTCACACAATTTGATATGTTGGGCCATTCGGAACGACCAGGTGGGTGGTTTATGGCGTGCGAGGGGGGGATTTCATACCCATAGATCTTGCTACTACGTAGGACGAGGAGTTGGCTATTCCCCACCAGTGGCTTCAGCAGCACCCGCACATATTTGCAAGTCCTGCTTCGTCTTCGTCGGCGGCCATGCTGGCAGTTGTGCAACCTACGCTTCTCACTATGGCGGTCCTTACTGCGATGTCGCGGGAAGCATATGACATTGCCTCACTTCCCGATTCCATCCTTGACGTGTGGCTCTCCAACGACCAGCGTATCCTCCGGCAAGGCTCGGTTTACTCTTTTAACTCGTCCGGGCTCGCGATGAATGGAGATTCCAATGTTCCTCGACAGTTCGAATATCGCCTAGACATGACCGAGCCTGTCTCACAAGGGTATTTCGGAGTCGGGTCCACCAAGGTCCTTGTCATTCTAGATGATTCCAATCCCTTCATCGGTTCACCTGCGAGCGAATCCGCTACCATCGAATCCGAAGGCATAGAGATAGACGAGAGCTTCCTAGCGAACTCTGTCTTGCGATCCAGGCCCATGCTTCACCCCAACCCTCTGCTCAACGGCGTTGCCCATCCGCAGATCGACGATCCGTCGCTGAATGTTTCTCCTGTTGTTGGTTTCCAACCTCAGTCATTGGCCGGACCTCAGTCGGCAGACGACACTGCGGTCTTTCTACGGACGTCAGATCTCCGCAAACTCAACGTGATGCACGGTGATTGGGTGAGAAAACTGAAAAGATTTGCTTTCGCATGCTGATCGCCTTGCAGTTGATTGCTCATTCTCGTGAACAATCAGCCTCACGCCTTGTGCGTATTATGGTTGGGGATGAGCTGGTCATGACAAAGTAAGGACAGATTGTCTTCCAATGGTCCACACTGAACTCGAGCCGCCGGCAGAGGCGTCGCCCTAGCATCTCCACTGTTATTTTATAACATATCTAAGGACATATCTTTGTCCACGGAGTTGGTACTCGAATCATCATATGGCTCCCAGCCACCCCCGCTGCCGACTGCTCGAAGCATGACTCTGGCACGTGTCGCTTCGCCTGTCTCGATGAACCGCATGCACCAGACGCCCGTTTATCACGCTTTGAAATACTATTTTGCTCAAGGAAAGCGCCTCGTGAAGACAGGCGATCTGATTGGCGTTGCCGTTGATACAGACACTTCGCTCTCTACGAGCGACGTAGATTCGTCCAGCGACCTGTCGGATAGTTCAGATGAATTTTCATATGCGGGATCGTAAGTGTGTGCCTTGTTTCTCAGCGGAGGTTGTGTCTACTAGGACTTAGGCTTCTTTCCCCAGAGACTACGCAGACCCTCGCCACCCTAACCAGATTGTATTTTTCGCTGTCACTGACCTCGAATACGACGAGCCGTCAAAGCAATCACGGGCTCAATTACTCAAACAGAACGCGGAGCAATTTGGATGTTGGGTGGACCCCTCGGCCACCCGAATGACACTGGCGGGCATAGTCCATTCTCGAGTGCCTGATATCACAGCCTACGCTGGAATAGGTCAGTGCCCCGCTATTTGCCTCAACCTGTAAATTTATGAGATATGCAAGGCAATAATATCCCCAGCGCTCTCTTCTCTTCTCTTCCGCCCTCTTCTGCTCTCCTGGCTCCCGACAGCCCCTTCGGGAAATTCCTTGCTTTCACGCGCGCAACCCTGGTCGACGGAACGATAGAGTGCGGTCTGCGGCTCTCTACGCTCCTTATAGGTGCAAGGGGCATTGGCAAAGCTACTGTCGCTAGCTTGGTCGCGCAACGGCTTGGTTTCCATCTACTCGAGGTTCCTTCTCTTTCTTTTGACCAGTGGAGGGAGCATCTGATTTCCCGCTTTCCAAGCTCAATTGCTATGAGCTGCTCGGTGAAAGTGACGCAAAGATGGAGGGCACCTTACAGGCTCGGTTCGAACAGGCCGCGGCTTCCTCCCCATGCATACTTCTACTACGCCACGTCGATGCGTTGACAACTCGAGGTGCAGAGGACGTACATGGTAAGCGGCGAGCTCAAGCCACTAGCCTGCAGGTTTCTCACAGACCTTTTCTAGAACCCGCCACTGTCCATATGTTACGCCGTTGTATAGAAAATCTACAGCAAGCGTGGATGTCATCCGGTTATCCCATAGTGGTTGCCGGAACTACAAGTGAACCTGATCGAATGGCGATAACCGCACAGTCATGTTTTAGGCATGAGATACGATTCGAGGTCTGTGAATTTATTCCCATCCCGCTGATAAGCGTAGCTCAGCGTCTTTCCAAAGGCACCTAGCGAAATGGAACGATACGAAATACTTCGTTTCGCGCTACGTGGCCACGCGGTGGCACCTGATGTCTCTGTGCGCTCACTTGCAACACAGACAGCGGCTTTGATTGCATCCGATATCGTGGACCTTGTCAGACGCACCAAGTTGGCGGCTTTTCAGCGTAGCATGAATCCAACGTAAGTCTGCGGCTGTCTAATGCATTATATGTCTCAGTAATGCAATGCTTCACCGTTAGGTTCTCCGACGATTACACCCAGTTTGATTTTTCTCAGGCTGGTGTCGTGCTGATGCTCGATGATTTCAATCGCGGCTTGGCCAAGGCACGCTCTTCTTATTCGGAAGCCATCGGTGCACCGAAGATCCCGAACGTGTCTTGGGACGATGTTGGTGGCCTGGCGCAAGTCAAGTCTGAGATATTGGACACAGTTCAATTGCCCTTGGATCATCCGGAACTATTTACTGGTGGATTGAAAAAACGATCAGGTCAGTCAGTTGAATCGTTTCCAGGAATTTTATGTGACACTGCGCCAGGCATTCTTTTGCACGGACCTCCCGGAACGGGTAAAACTCTGTTGGCCAAGGCTGTCGCCACTACGTGTTCTTTGAACTTCTTGTCAGTAAAAGGGCCAGAACTGTTGAACATGTACATTGGCGAATCCGAAGCCAACGTGCGGCGCGTGTTCCATCGTGCAAGGGATGCCAAACCTTGTGTTATCTTCTTTGACGAGCTTGACTCAGTTGCCCCGAAACGCGGGAATCACGGAGACTCGGGTGGTGTGATGGACCGCATCGTCAGCCAGCTTTTAGCTGAGTTGGATGGCATATCTGCGGGCAAAGAAGGGGCGGATGTCTTCGTCATAGGTGCTACGAACAGACCAGATCTACTGGACCCAGCTCTCCTTCGTCCGGGGCGGTTGGTTTCTTGCACTTACCTCGTCACAACCTACGATCTGACCTAATGATAATCGAAGGTTCGACCGAATGCTATACTTGGGTGTTAGCAACACACACGAAGCCCAGCTGAATATCATCCGGGCTCTGACCAGGAAGTTCCGCCTTGACCCCACTCTTCGACTGTCTCAAATTGCAGAACGCTGTCCTTTCCATTATACCGGCGCTGACTTCTATGCCTTGTGTTCTGATGCTATGCTCAACGCCATGCTGCGAAAGGCAAAAGAAGTGGAAGCCAAAATAGGTCCACCTTTCGCCTTTTCGTAATCTACCTATGGCTGATGTAGGGTGTTCCAGCGACGATGAACGAGTTGCCTTCGCATGATCAACATCCACACATTATCACGCCACATTATTATCTGGCTGAACTAGCAACCCCGGAGGACATTGAAGTGTCAATCGTCCAGGAGGATTTTGATTTAGCTTTGCAAGACTTGGTGCCTAGTATCAGCAAGTCAGAACTCGAATACTACTCTAGATACCAAGTGCAAAGCATGAATAATTAACTGTCTAGTGTCGCTCCATGTTCTCTACCATGCACTATCATTGCTATGGCACACTGCTCCTATATCATGTCTAGAATCGACTAGCGTCTGGTATACATCAATCATTGTTCTTGCCTTTGGGTCTTAGATGCTGTTCTTGGTCCCAGATCAATGCTCGGGCAGCCAGGTGGGTCTGGTGTGATTCCACCGATTCTATATCTCGCAATGCAGTCGGCTGAGATACTGTTGCCTTCCGAAGGAATGACAGGAACTTCCAACGCAGCCGCGCTTCGGTGCTTTCTAATCACTTCTTTGTAGATCCACGCTTTGTGTTACATATGTCTGAATAATTGTAGCGAGTGGCAAGCCACAGCTGAGAGGTCTCTGACGCTTCTCACTCATATGAACGCAGCTGCCTCCTTGCTTGTCGTGTGCCGTTGGCTTTAAGTCGCTGTTCGGTCGACATCTGAGGCAGTCCGTCCCGTCGCTTCTCCTCCACCATCGTCTTGAGCAGGTGCAGAAAGTCAGTAACCGCGCGTTCAGAAGTCTGGATATGAAGGACAAGCCGGGCCCTATTCAAGCCAAAGATGGGATCCGGAAGTGCGCTCGCGCGTGCTGAGATCTCGGCGAGCCCCAGCCCGAGCGGCGAAGGGTCGTAGAACAGCTGTGTATTAATCCCACCTGGGTCAACAAAAAAGGTGTAGGCTGCGAGGGAAAAAATCACTCTTACCATACATGTCTCGGCCGGGCTCAGGATATTGGCACCGAGCTGTCCTAGGCCAGCCTGCAGCCGGCGTGCGAGGGCGTGGACCGCGGGCAGGCGCGAGAAGTGGTGCGTGAGCGCATAGGCGGCGCAGGCAGCCATGAAACCGGTCTGACGCATCCCACCGCCGAACAGCTTGCGCAACCGACGAGCTCGATGGATGAACGAGGCCGTACCGACGAGGCACGAGCCGATCGGTGCACCTGCCCGTCAACCGTGCTCAGCACCACGCAACCTTAAAAATTCCGCAGCAACTCCGCACCTAGCCCTTTGCTGAAGCATAGGCTGACCGAGTCAAACGGGTTGCACAGGTCCTTAAGCGGCGTAGCCGTCCCAGCAGCCACGTGCCAAAGACGCGCGCCGTCAAGATGCAGTTTAATGTCCCGACTCCGAGCGTACTCAGAGATCGATATGATGTCATCTTGCGGGAAGATCGTACCGTACAAGGTGTTCTCGAGAGCGATGACCCGCGTGGGAGCCCTGAAACGGGCCAAATCGATAAGAGGCGACGACGCGGGCAATAAGAACATGCAAAGACAAACAGATGGACATCGTCGCCTTCAATAACATTCGCTTCAATATCTGCAAGGGTGATATGGTGGCCTGGAAATTTCAATTTACAGCATAAGTACACAGTGACACGTACTTTACCATTTTCAGGCGATACAGCGACTGAGGCTGCTCCAGAATGGAACGCAGTTCCCCCAGCCTCGTAAGTATAGATGTGTGAGCGTGCGTCCAACATGACAGAGTGAGGGGGCCCTTTGAGATGCGAACGAAGCGCGATCTGATTGGACATGGTACCTGAGGGGAGGAACAAACCAGCTTCTTTGCCTGTGAGTTGCGCGACGTGAACCTCGAGGGCGTGAGTAGATGGATCGTGATACACGTCGTCTCCTAGTGAGGCAAGCGCGGCGTACGCATACATTTCCTTGGTTGGGACGGTAATAGTATCCGCTGGACGGCATTCAGGCTGGTCTCCACGACAGGAGCGATCGCACTTACAGGCGAAGGACCGTGCTACTCGGTTTAACCAAGTTGCATTACTTGAATCCAGTACATGAGAATCGGGCAAGACGTCTATCTTGACGCTTTCTGAAATCTTTGCTCTAGCTGCATCCATGCTGAGATAACGAGGCAGACAAGAGCTACGCGAAAATATAGACGATCTTGCAAACGTCCTTCGGACCAAGATGTGCATGAAGGTAGAATGACCGAGATATAGCGGCTGAAAAAACGCAAAAATGTTGCGAGTTTGGTAAATCACTCACTCACATGGGGTCGGGACTAACCCCTTTTCGGCACTAAAAGGGTGATGATGCTTACGTTTGCTTCATCTGATTGGCTGTGTCGGTGTTCAGATTTATGCAGTTGTGAGCCATGTTATCTTATCTTGTCCACAGATTCACAAATTCACTCGCTCACTCACTTTTGGCTGTCGCCACCTTCCCTTTCCCACTCCTGTCGCCTTGTTCTCCGCTTTCAAGCTTCTGGCTATTTTTAACAAGCCGCAAACCGAATGAGAACGCGCATATGATGAAAATCTTGGCCACTGGGGATCAGGAAGGTCAGGGTGGGGTTGGATAAACTCTGGCCGTATTTGCTGCGTCGCTGAATCATATTCGTAGAAGGCTAGGCGAGTACCGAACGCGCTAATGCCGTGAAGGGCGGGGATCGCTAGGATCTGTCGGAGATCTCTGAATCGGCGTCTCATTTGGACATCGGCTTCGCGCTTCGAGTCGTAAGGAAAAGCGGCGGGAGGTTGTAAGAAAACTGGATGTCGATTAACCTCTACCAGTAGGGCTGCGACAACGTCGATGCTCTCCTGAGCACCCTGCAGTGCTGTACTTTTGAACTAGGGCACAACTTCCTAAGGACCATCCACGGAGAACAAAGTATAGAGAAGCCGAGTGTATGGCCCATAGAAGACGGATTCATCTTTGCCATCAGGATCGCTGAGGATAGCAGAATTGAAGGATTGACGCATAAACTGAGGTCATGGCTGAGCGGCTTTGGCCATTGCTATGGTACTGCAGCTATGGTACTGCAGCTATGGTACTGTAGGCGCCAGTCACGACGGGAGGGTTCGGTCACAAGAAGTGTGACAAGAAGACGATGTCTTGGCCAACGAAAGGACTCGTCAATCACGTGCAGCCCTGTTCGCTGTCCGCGATCCATCGCGTCTCGAAGTCCAACAAGTCCGGATGACATCACATCCCTCTTCTGCACATATTTAAGCATTGCTCTCGCCCTCTTTCCCTCTCCTCCCCCAGTCTCATCACCCAACCCCCTCCTCCATACTTTGAGACTTTCTCCTTGCATCATTTCGCGATATGGCCATCACGACTCGCAGCTCCGCGGCTCCCCGTGACTCCGTCCCTCAGGGCCATCCCCTTCAGGACTCCGAACCATCTGCCCGTCCTCTGCCCAGGGATGATCCTCCGTCGGAGGGGGGAGGGTCGACGGTACCGCCAATCCGAGTTCCGCCAATCCGTTCTCATATTCGGCATCTACTGGGCCCGGCTGCAGGCCCCCTCCCTGGCCCCGGTGGGCTGCTAGGGCGCCCCAGGACAGCCTCGGGGTCTCCACCACCCCCGGCAGGTAGAGATCCTGGAGGGAAAAGGGCTCGCCTCGATCCGCCGGCTCTCGAGTATCCCCCTTCCAGTGCAGACGGGGGGCCCCCTGACCCGTCGGCCGCTCCTCCTTCCTCCACTGTGCCCCCTTCCCGGGATCCTGGGGGGCCTGTCTTCGCAGCGGCCCCCCCTTCTGCCTCGCCCCGCCGGGCTCCGGCGTCTCCGTCTGCCCCTTCGGCTGGGCGGACGTCATCCTCGCCTATCCGTGCAGGTCTGGACGCTCCGGCGAATCCAGCGGTTGGCCCCAGCCGTGCTGCGCCGCCGGCCTCCGGGCACTCGAGTCCGCCGCGCGCCCCCCCCGGAGGTCTGCCGCATGCCCCTTCCGGCCTGCCGCAAGCTCCTCCTGCGGGCCCATCGTCTGGGATTGAAGGGTCCGGCCCGCTGGTGGATCCGGCCCTCACCCTCGACCAAGTCCTCGGGCATCCGGTTTTCGCTGAAGCGATGAGGCTGACGGTCCAACGCCTCGGACAAGCCCACCTGCAGACGGGCCTGCTGCGCCCCCTGGCTGCTCCAGGAGCTGGCGCGCCGCACGCGCCGACCTCCGCATCCCAGTGTCCGCTGACCGGGCCCCCACGCATGGGTAAGAGCGTACGCCTTCGAGCTCTCGGTCTATCTGACTGCCTACTCCAGGCGTCCCCTCTGCGGATCCGATTCCAGAGCCGGCCGCATCCCAGTGTCCGCTGACCGGGCCCCCACGCATGGGTAAGAGCGTACGCTTTACAAGCTCTCGGTTTATCTGACTGCCTGCTCCGGGTGTCCCCTCTGCGGATCCGCATCCAGAGCCAGCCGCAGCCCCTCCTCTCGGTCTTCCGGCGGCTGGAACAGGGCCTGCGGCCGCGCCCCGCCATGTTTTGCCGGCTGGAGTGGCTGGAATTCAGCTTGATGCTCATGCGGTCGCAGACCATCCGGGCATCGTCGGGATTCTCGAGGAGGGCTGGACCTCTCACATCCCCCTCTCGGCCCTCACGAACGAGGCCTGTCGGGCTGCTCTGTTCGTGGATTACTCTGGTTCTGGTCCACTCACAAAGAGGCCTCAACTGGCCTCTGACTCTGCTGCCGAACCAAGAATGTCGTTGGGGGACTGGGTGGAATCCTGGCCCCGCTTCTGCACCTACGTCGCCAGACATCTGGCCTCCCCGGACCGCCTGACGATCTCTGAGGCCTTCCGTGCCCATTTTGCCGGTATCCAATCCCGTGTAGATTTCAAGCCAAAGTTCCCCTTGTACTTAGAATATGATATTCACATTCGCACATTGTGGGTCTCCCGACCTGGGACCTTCTCCCCAGCGACGTTCCATGACGGTGTTTGGGCGCACATCGTTGACCGCTCGCGGGACCGCGCAGTGATCGAAGCGATCAGGGATGCACGGTCTTCTCTGAGCGGCCGGGGGACTGGCCCCTCAAACCAGAGTTCCTTTCGCGGGCGTGGCTCCGGTCCTCGATCCACGCATCGCCCTGGTGTCTGCTATGTTTGTGGCGGGGACCACCTGGGAAGATCCTGCCAAAGCAGCTCTAACGGGTTCCTGTCCAAAACCCCGGCCGGCTGGAGGGGGCCGAATGGCCAGACCGTGTGCTTTCGATTCAACGGAACGGGCGGGGGGTGCAGCTCATCCTCGTGCAGCTTCTCGCATGTCTGCTCCAGGTGCGGAGCCCCCGGGCACAGTGCCCAGGGCCACCCCTGACACTTGTCTCTACCCTATTGTGACCCCCCTGCTCTGGGAGCGGTGGGAGTCGGCCCTGCAGGAGGCTGGCCTTCTGAAGCGCTTTTCTGATGTTCCCCTAGGTATACGTTTTGGCTTTAGTCTCGGTGTCTCCTCTGTCATTACCAAAGTTTTCTCTCCCCCCAACCACAAATCCGCGCTGGAAAATGATTCTTTCGTTACTACTCAGATTAATAAAGAAGTGGCACTTGGCCGCTACTCGTCTCCTCTTCCTCCTGCCCTGTTCCTCGAGAAGTATGGCCCCTACAGGACCTCCCCGCTGGGGGTGGTTTCGACGTCGAAACTCCGATTGATCCAGGACCACTCCTTCCCACGATTGTCATCATCAATGAGCTCGGTTAACTCCGAAATTGATGCGTCCCGTTTCCAGTGCGACTGGGGTTCATTCATTGACTGCTTCTCCGCTGTTCTCGATGCCCCCCCTGGCACCCAGGTGGCTGTCTTCGACGTCGACTCTGCCCACCGCCGAATGCCAGTCCGCCCAAATGATCGCCTGCACGTCTGTGTTCTCTGGCAGGGCCTCGTCTACATGGACCACTGTTGCTGCTTCGGCTGTGCAAGCTCCAGTGGGATTTTTGGCCGGTGTGCAGATGCGGCGAAGGAGATTTTCCTCTCGCGAGGCGTCCACTTCATTCTGAAGTGGGCCGATGACTTCAGCTTCTGGCGTCGGCCCATTGAGGACTCCCTGTCTGGGCCATGGTCCTACCCGTTTGATGAGTCAATCATCTGGAATACGGCGGCTGAGCTTGGTTGGCCGTGGTCCCCCCAAAAATGCGCTCCCTTCGCCAGCCGCTTTCGCTACATCGGTTTTGACTGGGACCTTCAAGACAAGTTCGTTTCAATCCCTGACTCTAAGAGAACAAAATTCCTGGAAAAGCTTTCAGCTTGGAGGCCCGGCCACTCGATTGATCGTCGCTCATGCTTGTCTCTCATCGGCTCACTGAACCACTGTTCAGTGGTGATCCCCTCTAGCCGCGCGCACCTTCCCTCCCTATATGCCTTCGCGGCTCGTTTCGAGCGCCTGAAGTCGGAGTTTGTCCGCCTCTTCCCTCCACAGGACGTCCTTGACGATGTGCGTTGGTGGTCTGAGCGCCTCTCGGTGGCCGGCTGCGGCATTCAAGTAAGGGCACGGGGTCCTGAGCACTCCTCCCCCTTCGCAGTCGACGCCTCCACGTCTTGGGGGATTGGTCTGGTCTATGACGGGAGGTGGATCGCTTGGCCGCTCAAAACTGGCTGGTGCTCGGAGGGTCGCGACATAGGGTGGGCCGAAATGGTAGCTCTCGAGCTGGCGGTGCTGGTTGCGATACAGATGGGCCTCTGTAAGGCCACCCTCGTGGTGCACTCAGACAACCAAGGTGTGGTTCTCGCCTTTGCTGCTGGTCGGTCTCGTGGTGCCCAGCAAAACGCCGTCCTGCGCCGCATCCTTCTGCTGCTCTACGAGCATGAACTGTGGCTTCGCGTGGTGTGGATCCCCTCTGCGGAAAACGCAGCCGACGGCCCCTCGCGTGGCTGGTTTCCCCCTGGCCCCCGCCTCCCCTTCCCGCCGAGAATCCCCACCTGTCTTCGACCGCTCATAGGGCACGCTGTCCTGCGGTAGCTGCAGTATTGACGGACCTCCGTAAAGCCCCGCCCGTCTTCGGCTGTTCACAGGGCACGCTGTCCTGCGGTAGCCGCGGTATTGGCAAGGTCAGCGGGCCGGGTTGAGAGTCTGTCCCTCTCCCATGTGCATCTTTTATATGGAGTTCTTCCTTGGGCTCGGTGCCCTTCTGTTCCTGTATCGGGTCGGCTCTCATCTCGTAGCTTGCATTTGCCTTAGAAGTTTTTTCCTCCAGCTTGTTGTCTCGTTTCGAAGCTTGCATTCGCCTTAGAAGCCTTCTCGCGTAGTCCAGTCTCGACTCATCCGTCGTTATCTTTGCGTTGTTGGCTTGTCATTTCATCTGCTCTCGACTCATCCGTCGTTACCTTTGCATTTTACCTTGTTGTTTCATGCACCTTAGACTGTATCATTGCATTTTACCTTGTCGTTTCATGCACCTTAGACTGTATCATTACTTTGTCCAGTACTGTTTCATCTTGACGATGCGTCCAGCATGTCTGTATGATCCTAGACTGAGTTGTAAGTTCTCGTGAGGGGCGGTCATGCGTCTTCGTGTCAGCCACAACCACCGTGGCTCGGTGGCCCAAGCCCAACCCTCACTCCTTACAGATACTACGATGCCCTTGTCTCCCTCCGAGTCGATTGTGGCTGCCGCCCTCGCCGCTATCATGGTTGGTCGCATTGAGGCCATGGCCATCCCGGTGTCTCCACCATCCTCTGTGACGCCAGGAGGGTCGTCATCCCAGCAGCTCGCGGACTCAACTCCATGCGAGGTAGGCAGGTCGTCGCATAGCCCTGTCTCTAGGGCCCTGGCTGCTTCGTGGGCCGCGTCGACACGTCGCAATTACGACCGGAGCTTCGCCTCATACCTGAACTGGTGCACAAGCAAAAGGATTCCAGTAGAAAACCGTGTACCCGCATCAGAAGACCTGCTGTGCGACTACGGCGCCTCGTTCGCGGGTAATTTCTCGGGCTCAACTGCCCGCAATGCCCTTGCTGGAGTGCGGGCACTGCACATCTTCTACAACGCCCCGTGGAAGGGCGGAATGCGTCTCCAACAAGTCCTGCGCGGCGTTGAAAACCTGCGCCCGTCCAGCTCCTTCGCTCCTGCGCGGCGAGCAATCACCATTAACCATCTCCTCATGTTGTGCGACGCTTGTGACGCTGGAATGCCGCTGGATGCGGCCTGTCTGGCAGCGGCCACGACGGCCTTCTGGTGCCAGACCCGACTGGGAGAGCTTCTCCCTGTGTCGCGCGCCCGCCACGACCTCTCCAAGTTCCCCTCTCGCTCGGACCTGGGCTCAGTAGCAACGGCAAAAGGGTCGCGCACTCTGCGGTTGCCCTGGACTAAGACGACTGGCTCGCAAGGGGCCTCGGTTATGACCTGCTACCAATCTGGGGCCGCTGACCCCATCTCAGCGATGGCGAACCATCTGGCTGTCAACAATGGCCCGAGCGACCTCCCGCTGTTCGGCTACCGGGGAAACAGTGAGTGGGCGCCGCTGACTAAGAGAAGTCTTCTGGGCTGGTGCAATAGAATCTGGGCAGCAAGAGGCGAATCTTACGTTTTCACGGGCCACAGCTTCCGGATCGGCGGCACGACTGAGCTGCTACTGCGAGGGATCCCGCCCGACGTAGTCAAGTTGCTTGGGCGGTGGGAATCTGATGCGTTCCTCGCGTACTGGCGGTCCGCAGACTCGCTGGCCCGTATCCACGTTGAGGACTCAAACGTGAGCCCGCTGGAACCGACCGCTCTGTCTCGGGGTCTTCCTCCCTCGCCGTCCGGCGCCCTGTCGGGGTAGGGGGTGCCGTGTTCGCTCCCGCACGTCATCGCCCGTCGGCTCGTTTGGGGGCGGTCCTGTCGCTCCCCCCCCGGCACACCCAGCTCGGTCCGGACAAGTTGCTGACTTGTCCGACCCCAGCTCACCCATAGCTAGTCTCTAGTTTACCATTATGCACAGACCCGTTTACCTAAGCATCCTCCCACCTTTGGCCTGAGTACAGAGCCAAGACAGGAGGGTTCGGTCACAAGAAGTGTGACAAGAAGACGATGTCTTGGCCAACGAAAGGACTCGTCAATCACGTGCAGCCCTGTTCGCTGTCCGCGATCCATCGCGTCTCGAAGTCCAACAAGTCCGGATGACATCACATCCCTCTTCTGCACATATTTAAGCATTGCTCTCGCCCTCTTTCCCTCTCCTCCCCCAGTCTCATCACCCAACCCCCTCCTCCATACTTTGAGACTTTCTCCTTGCATCATTTCGCGATACCCACCCTCCGCTCCCTGGTCTTGCCTTGGTGGCTAGTGACTTCGTGTTTCGGGGCGGTCCTGTCGCTCCCCCCCCGGCACACCCAGCTCGGTCCGGACAAGTTGCTGACTTGTCCGACCCCAGCTCACCCATAGCTAGTCTCTAGTTTACCATTATGCACAGACCCGTTTACCTAAGCATCCTCCCACCTTTGGCCTGAGTACAGAGCCAAGACCTTGAAATTCGTGGTTCACGCGTTCACGTGTGTCGACACTCAAGCCACGTCACGTGCGCGAAATCAGTCGTTAGCCTCCAACGCAGAGTCGACGAGCTTCGCTGGTAAAAAGCTCTTTGCGTACTCGACTCGTTGCTTTGGCAAGTTGGCCAATGTGCTCCATTGCCCATCTGTGGCATGTACAGTTACCTCTCATTGTATCACAGAAAGCTCTATGATCGTGGCAGTGCAATCAGACAATTCCGACTCACCCAACTTGCAATAAGAGCCCTATTCTCCTCTCGCTGGGTCACTACCATGTCCAATACCAGCCCCTCAAAACGCCAGCTCGATTCGAGCGAACCACCTGCCGGAGCCAAAAAGGCTATGAAAGGTCCTAAGCGTCTCATAACGTGGAGCGACGCCAACCCTTACACAGTCTAGTCCACCCTTTTTTCCAGAAGCCAGGATCGTCGTCTCCGCCTTTGCAATGGATTTCCTCGGGAGGTCTTACATATGTACATGGTGTCCATCTGGAACCAAAAAACATGGCTAAAGTTGCTGCCTTTGACTTCGACGGCACAATTATCAAAGGACGCACAAACATCAAATGGTGGGCGAAAGGTGTCCCTCTCAAGCTGAAACAGCTACACGACGCCGGGTGAGTGATATAATGACATGGATTGTGTGGCTTCTAGTGTAATATGACTTCTGCGTGCGCAAGCTACTCAATTGTTATTGTGTCGAATCAACTCCAGGGACATAGAAGCGCCATTCCAACACCAGAATGGAAACAACTCATCGGAAGGGTGGCTTCAAATGTGCGCATGCATGTGCGATTGTCACTTTTGGACTACATTCACTTCACGTATCACAGATCCCTGACGTCCCATTCCGCATTTTCGCGTCGACGGCCAAGGACGGATTTCGAAAGCCTATGCCCGGCATTTGGTACGAGCTAGAACGGATCTTTCAGGAAGACAATGTCACCATTGGTATTTCGTTTTCGCTGATCAACTCTAAGGGTAACTGAGTCAATGGCCTTTGACGCGTAGACAAAACCGTGTCGTTTTTTGTTGGGGACGCGGCCGGGCGGTCATTCGACTTTGCAGACAGTGATCGTAAGTGGGCCTTGAACGTCGAAATCGCTTTTCACACGCCTCAGGTGAATTAGAGTGGTACATCAGACAGGCTGGACTCATTGAAATGAACGTTGTTAGGAATACTTTCTGAAGACTCATCCATCCTCTTTCGTGCTCAAGGGCTTTCATGTCTCTACCCTCCCGCAGTGTCCGTATGCGTTATCTTCTTGATATAAATCAGGTCCTCATAGCCACCCGCAGTACCGCGCCTCACACCGGCTTCAGAACCTATCATCACCTCTTCCTCGGAGTCGAAACCGGAAGTCGTGGTTTTCTGCGGCTTTCCGGCCATGGGCAAAACCTCCTTCTTTCGCCATCATTTTATGTCTAATGGTTATATGCACGTCAACCAAGACACCCTTAAAACCATGCCCAAGTGTCTCAGCGCCGTCGAACAGGCTCTTGCCTCTGGTAAGAGCTGCGTTGTAGGTGAATTCTGCGTCGCCACCTTGAGCACTTCTTTGCTATAAATTGATCCGATCACCGTTGTCCAGATAACACGAATCGGGATCAACAAACGAGGAAACCTTACCTTGATCTTGCCCGTAAGTTTAGGGTGTCAGCGCGGTCGGTAGACTATCATTTGGCACGCTGTCCTAATCCGACTGAATAATGTGCTTAGATGCTTCTTGTTCGCTGGTAGCATGGAGCTAGCGTGGCACAACAATCTTTATCGGGCGTACAATCTCCCAGATTCTCCCTCGAACCATGAGGTATATCGACCCACGTTCCTTTCAGCGAAAGGACAACCACGCTCAAGTGCTTGTTTTCCCAGCGAAAGCGAGACCTGTTACCTTTCCTCGCATTCTTACGGTTTAAAGAGTCTTACGAAGAGCCCACGCTCAGCGAAGGCTTTTCAGAAGTTCGAACGGTCAATTTCGTGTTTGAGGGCACTGCTGAAGAGAAACGACGATGGCAAATGTGGTTACAGCTCAGTTAAAGAAAAAAAATCTGTATGGGAAACACACTGAAGTATACGAGCTTTTAAAACCCTTCTTCTACCTTCTTGAGCCCTGTCACATCTTTCGTCGTTCTGAGGCAGTAAGGTGAGCAAAGAGCAAAGAGAGTTTCGACATGCGACATACAAGACGGGCACCCCGAATACATCAAGCGCATCTATGCGAGTCACTTCGCCGCCGCCTTGATTGGACGCGACGAAGATCTGGAGGTGTGAGTCGGGCCAGGGGAAGCAAGGGAAGTAAGCAATGAAAGAAGACGGAGGAAAAATGCGACGGACGTGGAGAGAATTGACAGCCTGGAACCGGACGTATCTCAATGACAGCAGATTCCCCGCGCGCACGTCTTCCTTGGAGAGATCGACGATCTGCGCACACGATGGCTCCGTCGCGTCCTGCACGTCGTCGAACCCTATCGACGGCTGGTTGACGAAGAACTTGACGGCTTTAGGCCCAAGTTCTGGGTGCTTGGAATGCACGACGACGGAGCGGACTCGAACGACTTGGTGAAACTTGATTGGTGGTTACGGTAGAAGTTATTCGGATGTAAATAAAGGTCGTTGGAAACGCCCCGCCCAGAACAGCTAAGAAAGAAGACCAACGGGTATGTTGAGCAAGAGCTGTTCATCTGCATCACTCTCCAGATATGCGTCGGATGTGTTTCGTGTCTTGCTTGAGAGGATGGTGTGAAGAGGATGTTCCGCAGATTCATTCAAGCACGTCAACTGTGAAAGGTCGAGGAATTGCAAGAGCGACACCTGGAGAACGATAATTAGTAAATGATCCTCAAATCGTGCTAGGACAGGAGTCTTGACATCGCCTTGGGTATTTGAACTTGCCGCTGCCATTGCAGTTCTTATGTAAATGGGTAGCGAAAGGTAGACCACGCGATATGGCGCCGTGGTTCATGCACTCATGGGGAATGAGGGAATCTTGATGTGATTCATTCGTCGCCATGAGAGACAGGAGGAGAAGGAAGAGAAATAACAGAGTATTTATTTACAGTTGAAAGAAAATCGCAGACCAGAGCGTCAGAGCTCGACCGGTGATTGTCTTGCATTCAACAAATAACGCACTCATCCTTAGCCTGCTGCCGCGTGGGTCGAGCAACATTCCCTGTCCGTTTGTTACCCATGCGCTTCAATTCTGTCAGCCGATTCATGGCACGCTTATTGCCTTGCGCTATGGAATCGCCCAGCCTTCGTTAAATGAGGTGAAAAAAATTAAGCGCAAGTGACGCACCCGCGGCTCGCATGTACCACCGCTTCGCAAACTCAAGGTCCTGTTTAATCCCGATGCCCACTTCCGCGTAGTATCCCACAGCGTACTCAGCTTTACTTAGACCCTTGTTCGCAGCCCGCCTAGCCCACAAGTACGCTTCCGAGTCGCTCTGTTTCAGCACTCCTTCGCTGCCAGTCAGATACCAGCCACTCAAGGCGAGCTCAGCCTCCGAATCTCCTTTCTCCGCGGCTTTGGTGTACCACGCTATCGACCGTCTTGGATCCACCGGACACGTCAGCGATCCGTACTCGTAGCACTGGCCAAGCCTATACTGCGACGGCACGTATCCCAACCGGGCTGCCTGCGAATACAGTTCTTTGGCGTAAGCTTGATCATGAACGACAAGAGACGAGTTGGGCTGCTCGTGTAGCAACCCGAGTTCGTGTAGAGCGTGCGGATTCTCGTCATCTGCTTGCTCCGCCGCGCGTTTCAGCCAATTGATTCCTTCCCGGGGGTTTCGCGTTTCGCCTAGCAATCCGTTGAGCAGTATCATGCCCAGCTTGTACATGGCAGGGGTATCACCCAATGACGCTGCCTTTCGGTAGAATACAGCCGCTCGAGGCGGGTCCCGCTTCGTTCCTGCGCCGATCTCGTTGCATACAGCTATGCGGTATGTCGCAGCGGCGTGATTTTGCTTGGCGGCCTGCAGATAAAGATGATACGCTCTCTCGTGATCCACCTGCAAGCCGAGTGCCCCGGTCCCGTAGCAATTTGCCAAGAAAAATTGTGCGTCGTCAAAAGGTTGACCTTGTGTCGCCAGGCGACGGATCACTTTCAGAGATTCGGCAATGAGCAGGTCGCGGTATCTCTTGATTGTTCGTTGGTCTTTCGCGTCTCCTCCCACCTTTTTCGCTGCCTCGATGAGGTACTTCGCGTATTGGAAGTGCGCCTCGGGATCAGGGTCGCCTTTGATTCGCTGGCGATAGTCGTCAATGTACTGCTTCGTGAAAGGCGGACAGCTGAGGTCAATAGCCTTAGACTTTTGCGTCCGCAACCTGACGGAAGCTGAAGTTCCGGATCGCTGAAGAGAAGGCCGTGGGGCGAGACTTGCGTCGTCTGGGGATATGGGAGAGACTGCTTGTCGGCTAGGCTGTGGAGCAGGTGACCCGACGTACGGCGTAGATTGGCTAGAACCGATAGAGTATTGAGTTGTTACTGCTAGAGAGCCATGGCTGGCAGAGTAGCCAGACTCTGGGATGGCCGCAGAGCCGGTTCTCATGCCAAGGACGTCAGAGGCAGCCGCGTAGTAGGGATTGTAATTCCCTGTGATGGGAGGACCTGAGGGAGCCTGTGCCTGTGTCCAAGCTGGCTGCCGAGGCGCGTTGTATGCAAATCGGGGATCTTGGGGCCGCATAACGTCAGGAGGGCGGTCGTTCAATGGCTGGGGCGCGTTGGTATAGTTCCGGGGGTATACAGCGCCTACCCCAGTTGAGGCGCGCGGTACGTGCGCTTCGTGGTATCGTGTGAAGGAGCGCTGTAAGCCATCCTGGTGGTTCATGCCTGGATTCGGGATGGGATGGTTTTGTACAGCTTGAAAATATAATTCTGGGTTGGGCGGCAACGTATTCGCAGTCCTCGGCATTGTGCGCGGGATGGCGGAGGCGGCTGGATAGCCAGCGCCGTCCGAATTGACAGAAGTGGCGCTGGTCCTCCTCGGTATCGGTTCATCTTCGAGATGCAAAGCAGCAATGCTATCAGCGGTATTGTCGGGGTCGAGGTAGGGCAGAAGAGGGGTGTCAGGATCGTTGAGAGAATGTGATGATTGATCCGCGCGCAGATTAGGTACAGAACGTGTGGAGCTCCGCATGAGAGATTTGTCTAAGGAAGTATGCGTCAGTGGGGTTGAACGCGCTGCCTGCGGCGGGGATCTCACAGGGCTGTGGCTCTTGAGAAGGATCCGTGCTGTAGTTGTCTACGACGGCTGACAACCAGTCGGGCAAAGCAACCTGTTGCGATGCTGCAAAGCCATCATTGTAGTGTGATGACGAGCCTTCCGCAACGAATAAAGAACCGAGCGCGTCTGGCGCAGCTTGGCTGGACATTTCGAGGGAGACTCCTCTTATTTGTGGTCAGAATAGTGAGGAAACGACGGTCAAATGCAACGTGATGATGAATTTGATGGGACGGAGACGGTACCCGTTACGGTTACAGACCACTGGGAAGTTGCACCGCCACCACCAGCATATGGAAAAAAAAAATTCAAATACAATATGGAAAATACATTACTGCTGTAAATCACCGTCGGTTAAATGATGATGATGGTCAACGACAACGACTTCGTATTACCCAACAACGTCGACCTCCATAGCAGTGGCCGTCTCGTCTGCAAGCGTAGGCTTTGAGGGTGTCAACGAAGTTGAAGCACTCGTGCGCTCGTTGCTCCAAGTCCACTCCTCAATCACCCGTTCAATGCGGTGCCGCTCAACACCGCTATCTGTCCTCCGCACTTTAACCACCACGATACTCCGCCTAGTGACGTCTGCCACATCCCCATCCGCCTCTCCCGGTGGGCTATCCGACCACTCCGTCCACCCTTCTTTGCACTCCACCTCGCTTTCTGGTCTACGCGCTTTCTGTGCCCTCGTCTCCGGCTCGGCAGGGCGCTCTTCCACAACTTCCCACACCTTGGGCCTGAAGTTCCGTTTATTATACGGCGTTCCATCTATCGCCATTTCCTCCGACGCCGACTGCTTCCGCTTGTGACCAGCCCCGTTCCTCACATGTCCATTGCTAAGGGCTTTATCGTCCGCCAGACCTAGGGTTTTCGTCGACTCATCGTCCGTGAGATCTCCTCTCGCGGTCTTGGTCCTCCATCGAAGCTCGCGCGCCATTGCGGCCGGGTCCTTGACGCGATCGGTTGGCACATGCTCCTTGGCTTCCTTCTTGGCATGCTCTGTCCCTCGCTCCATGATCCTCACCTCTGACACCAAGAATTGTGCCAATGCTTCGATCCCTTCGAGTACTCGTGGCGGAAACTCCTCCTTGTTCTTGAGGTCGCGGAGATATTTCTCCCCGACATACCACGACAGCCTGGACAAGAAATCTTATTTAATGTATAGATCGGCAATCGTTTGGAGACTACACACTTGGTGAAATACGGAAACCGGAACTTTTTGGCCACCCGGGTAGCTACAATCCACGATCAGCAGTGTCATGGATACTCAGATTAAGAGACCTCACCGTTCTCGATGTCATGGACCTTGAGCTCTGATCAAATTTGATTATGAAGTATTCTGGCGCAAGAGAAAAGCACACGTACGAGTGGCAATATTATACGAGTGGAGAAAATTGCCGCCAAAGACCAGCGCGTCTAGAGGGGTGAACTGTATCACACATTAACGAGGAAGAAGAGGACACGGTACAGTATACGAACAACGGCGTGAATCCACCCAGTTGGTATAATCATCGTGTTCCCCGCGAGCAGTGTGACCTTGACAACTTGGTCAACCATGTCTCCTAGCCAGGTCTGGTTTTGTAATTCTGACCCAGACCAACGCTCGTATGCAGACAGGTTCTGTGGTGTGGGCCGTATGAAGTAGAAGACCTGGTTTAAATTGAGTCATGCTGGGCACACCGAGAAAGCAAAATCCGTGATGCGCACCTTTGAGCCTCGCAGGACATGGTAGTACACAGACGATCCGGCAAAGTCAACATGCCAGTCCTGAACCAAGGTCGGTCTAAGCGCAGCGAGGCAACAGTGACAACTCACCGTGTACGCGTTCGCAACGCCCATGAGGCAGTACAGCTGGACCTTGGGATACTGTCCCTTGCCTCGACTTTTGTTCGGCCAGAACTTCTCGACCCAGTCCAGCTCCCGCACAAGTCTCGGCGGCAAGACCTGGTCCGCCAACTTTGTACCGGATATCTCGAGCGAGATGACATTTCGGATCTTGTCGCGCTGCGAGGGGTCCAACTCGCAGTAGTCGGCCCATTTGCCTAAGGTCCATCCAGGTGAGTTGGCTTGGGATGCGACGTCTATAGCAGGAAAACTGATTACGACCGGGTTGATTCTATGCCCCCTAGATGGACGTACCAATGACCTCGACGGGGGTGTCGAGCCCGATGCTCTCGGCGACGTCCCGCACCGAGAGTTTCGCGTTGGGCATCTTCATTCCAAGCCCTTCCGCGCTCTCGACAATGATCGGTTCCCGCATAGCGCTGTCATCACTGTCCAGCCATTCCAAGCTGACGCCGCTCCCGGACATCCGCTTGAAGCTGGCCTCTGGCACGCTCTTGCCCTCCAGCAAGCGCATCCACCGATGGGGGTCAGACTGCAGGCCTGAGTTGAGATTGGCGTAGTCTTGTTGGGTGCGTTTCCTGGCTGAGGTCCGTTTCTATCGAGTGGAGAAACTCAGGATCTTGTCTCTGGTACAGGGGTTGGATAGAGGGGATACGTACAGGAGGCTTCAGACTGATAACGCGAGTTGTGTCGACCTTCAGGCATGGTTCGCAGTACCTAATATACGTGTCGGGGGAACGTCTTCTTCAAATGATTACGCATTTACACACCACTTGTTGATGAGTTCCACGCTCTCGCCGTTGCCAGCGCAGCGCCAGTGGAACCAGGTTCTGCAGGCATCGCATTCTATCCAACTCTCTTTGCTCTCTTTGACTGCTTGGGTTTCTTCGGCGGCTGAGTTTGCTTTACAGGCGGGACAAGTGTCCTCTTCGTCGCCTGCGGGGTTGATCACGGCATCGACGACTGAGGCGGGGTTGGATGGACCCTCAGAGAGTCCTGGACTTCTCTGTACACCCTTACGCGTTGAACGCCGTCGTGCACGAGCCATTGTGTCCTACTCGTTGAGTCTGCGCTGAGCCGAGTCCTGTTGGAACAAAACCGGTTTCTGTCCTCGACGACCGCAAACCAGCGCTTTTTTTTCACGCGGCCCCCTCGAACACCGCCACAACACATTTATCTCCGCGAGCCACCATTGAGCACGAGCGCAGTGGGCGAAGGCGGGGCTCGACAGGCGAAGCCAAAGCGTAGGCAACGAACAAACCCGAACGAGCGGGGCATATTATGGCGCCCACTTCTGGTGCGTTTTCCCTCAATTATCTCCAGCGGACCAAAAAATACATGATATCCACGCTAGTAAGAGCAGCGACGGGTCCGAATCTTGAGCTAGAAAAAACATTTGAGCCTGTGTTGGAGTCACACCATCAACGGCCACACAGCGGAATCCTTCCACCAAGTCTGTGCGCGTGGTCGACGGTAGGCTGCATTCCTTGAGGTTTTCGGATGACGGGGGTGGACCGGAGATTCCAGAGACGGCTGCTTCCGCTGTGCACAACACGCGGTACGTCGGATAGTGGTACTGCTGAGCGCTGATTGTTGCATTGTTCATGGCCTCTTGTTCCTTTTGCCATCTCTGACTGATGAAGTGAGCATAATTGATTTTTTTACGGGACAGACATAGATTATATCGGTCAAGCAACGAGCAATAGGAGAGGAGCGAGAGCGTCGTATTTTATTGTTTCGAAAAGTCACAACTACTGTACATTTCGGTTCTGTTCCTGCAACACATACAGCCGTCCGTCTATAGATGCTCATGCTTTCGACTTGAGTCATTTGTCGCTCAACGCAGCGACGCCAGGAAGCACCTAACGGGAGAGAGAGGCCCTTCAATCGATAATGTCCGTTCATCACCGGAGACAGACGGGAAATCACCTTGCCCTCGAGGAGCTCAAGACTGGCCCCACCGCCAGTGCTGACATGGCTCAGCTTGTCTTCAGCACCGTAGTTTGCCACGAGCGTGGCCGTATCTCCACCACCCACGATGACAATGGCGCCCTTCTTGGCAGCCGCGATGTTGGCGTCCAGGAGCGCTTTTGAGCCGCCAGAAAAGGCCGGGAACTCGAACACGCCAGCAGGTCTGCGAGACGGTTATGTCACGATGAGATAGCATCCCCATGAAGAAGGCAGAACTTAATCACCCATTCCACAGGATGGTCTTAGCCTCAGCGATCGCAGAAGCGAACAGCTCACGGCTTTTGGGCCCTACGTCAAGACCCAGCCAGCCGTCCGGAATTCCTTCTGCATCTGTGGCCACGCCTGTCTAGATTAAACATCAGGCAGACGATCACCGCGGCCAAAGTAGAGACGAGACCACACCTTTGCGTCCTTGGCGAATTTGTCGGCGATGACATGGTCGACGGGGAAAACGATCTTAACCTTCTTCTCCTGCGCCTTTTTGACAAGTTCGGCAACTTTCTGGGCACCTGGGGCATCAAACAGAGAATTGCCAATCTGCCCATATGTCAAAATATTTCAGGTTTCAGAACGTCGTAGGGGGCGTACCTTGACACCCTCCAGTGTCTTTTTGAAAGTAAACGCCATACCACCACAGATGATGAGTGAATCGACCTGTTGATCATGTGAATTCGCGAACTTGAAGACTGTCTAAGTACGACCCACCTTGTCCAACATGTTCTCGATGAGGAGAATCTTGTCCGAGACCTTTGCGCCACCCAGGATAGCCAAGAAGGGTCGGTCGGGCTTCTCGAGCGCCTTGGCAAAGTATTCGAGTTCCTTTTTGACGAGGAACCCGGCTGCCCTCTGAGGCAGCTGCACACCGACCATACTGGAATGCGCACGGTGCGCGGTCCCAAAGGCGTCGTTGACGTAAACGTCGCCGAGCCTCGTGAGGCCCTCTCGGAACTCGGCCACCTTGGCAGGATCGGCCTTGATCTTCGTGCCGTCCTTGTTTTTTACGGAGCCTTCCTCTTCAATGTGGAACCGGAGGTTCTCGAGGAGGAACACGGTGCCGGGAGCAGCCGCATTCACGGCGGTTTCGACTTGCGGGCCCACGCAGTCCGGGAGGAAATGTACGGACTTCCCAAGCAGCTTTGACAGTTCAACGGATACGGGGCGAAGAGAGTACTTGTCGACGACCTTTCCGTCTGGCCGACCCAGATGGGACATGAGTATCACAGCTTTCGCTCCTAGAGAGGAAGCAAGGGCTGTGAGGAGTGGAGTCGATAGAGGCTTTAGTTCTGCAAACCATTATCCAGAGCGTAGTTAATGGTGGGTAGCGCCGCAGATATACGCTGGTGGGCTCAGGGTCAGGCTAAATGGTGTGATCGATCAGCGCGCTGCGCGACTCACGAGTGAATTGGTGACGGTGGTGCCCTCAAGGGGAACATTGAAGTCGACACGGATCAGTACGCGTTTGCCTTTGAGGTTCAAATCTACGATGGGCAACTTGTTGGCGAGCGACATGGTGGTAGAAGTGGAAACTGTCTCAAGCCGACCTCCTCCGATTCCTTACAAGATGTTTCCAGCCAGGGAATTCGAAATTGGTAGGTCGGCCCTGCGTTGAAGCGGCAAAGCGGCAGAGAAACATCAGACTATCCTCGCAAGTCCAGCTGCAAGTCAAGCTGCTTCCATTGCTTGACTTCCACCCTTGCCTGGAGTGTCGAGCGAGATTATAATAAAGAGTTGGGTGGTGCACAAATGTATATTCACGGCGTATGTACAAAGAACCAGTTTACAGTAAGGCATTTGTGCAGAGAAATGAAAATTTTGACAGCGAGGCAATAAGAGCGATTGCCTGCGTCGTTGGACGCGACGAGCAGCGAGGATTTCGTCGGCGAGCGCGTCGCGGATGAGACCGCGAGAGAAGCCTTGATCACATAAGCATAACTTTGCTCGTCGCAGAACGGCAGACTCCTCGTCCTCGTTGGAACCGTAGGCCATACATATGGAAGCAAAGTTGGAGAACACGCTCGGGCTATCGATCCCAAATCCAGAGACGGAGGAAGCAGAGGTCACGACAAAGGTCCCGTCTCTGGAGAACGCTGCGGTCGATTCCGCTTCGAATCCAGAGGGAACGACGAATGACGCGAAGGAGGATCCTGCTTCTGCTTCCTCTGGCGCAAGTCCCTCTGCTGAGTCCCTGTCGGTACAACCCTCAACGGATGCTGTTGCACCACAAAGCCAAGACACCCCAGTCGAAACACCCGATGACTCTGCGCCTTTGCGAGAAGCGGGTAAGTTCGCCAATTTCTTCCCGAATTGAACGAATTCTAACCCTGTCCGAAGCACCCATGCGCCAACCACGGGGAAAAGCTGCCACTGAGAAGAAAGAACCCTACGTCAACATTGATCGCGTCAAAACTGGAGGGGGGCCTCGTGTAGGTTTGCGCATCACAGCACACCATCGTCGGCCTCATCTTAGAACTAGGACAAGCTCAGTGAAGAAGAGCTCGCCGTAAGGATGGCCAGGATCAAGCAGCAGAATGCGGAAATCATCAGAAGACGACAGGTCCGTTCTCAGGGCGCGAACGATCTCATTCCTCGACCATAATGTCTCTTTTAGGCTGTCGAAGCCGACATGGACGCTTTCCAACAGCGCGTGGAGAAGGAACGCGTGCGCTACACTCGCACGCGGGAGGTACAGAACGGGATTAACAGGACCCGCGCCGCGAACGCGCTGAACAAGCTGGCGAAAGCGGAAGGGCGCGAATGGGATTCCGGGAAGCCGCCGGGTGACTGGACGCAGGAGAACGCTCTGGCCTCCGGCACGGGTCTCGATGGCGAGGCCGCGGGTGAGGCGGCAACTGGTCTCGCCTCCGGCGACGGAGCTGGGCGGGCAGATCGAGGACAATACAGAGGCAGGGGAGGAAGGAGCAGAGGCAGAGGATGGAGGGGTGGGCGAGGCAGAAGCAGAGGCGGTGAATGACGTCTGGGCAGTAACGATGTATAACAATAGGCCGTGCGCTGTGGATTTCGTGCTACCCAACTTGGACACTCATCTTATAAGTCAGTGTCAGTTTCTGCTCTTCATATTGCCGTCTTGGAACTCATAGATGTGTATACCATAGGAGAGGTGTCATTTGCTACAGCGAGGATACACTGTCTGCTTCTTTATGAACTCCGAATCTTCTGCATCACTTTAATAGGTGTGGCCTCCCTTCTCCCCGTTAGTCTGGCATTATGTGTAGCAATCTCCTAGGTTCTGTATGTGGACCCACTAAGTCAAATGTTTTCGGTATGCAGCAAGTGCGCAATGCATTTATACAAGGGTGCCTTGGTCTTATCGTGTGTGTCGATCCTCAATGTCACATATTCCGTCCCGAGATGCCAGCCGTGGACTCCGGATTGTAATCCCCAACCGAGCGTTGCCGTCTCGTAACGTTAATGTAGAGGGGTCCTCGCCTCTTGCCTCCAATTCTTTCCTTGTAAGCCGCGGCTTTCTCTCCGGCTCTCACTCCTGTACCAGGACAACATGCAGAGCCTCATCAAACCCCGCAGTTGCCACAAGAACATCGAGTTCTCAAGATCTAGGTAGTCAACAAATCGCACCCTGGCCGAAAGGGTCAAGGTCAAGAATCCCATCGAGCGGGAACCCCAAATACGGAAGTTTTCGTTCGAGCAAGTGCCCAGAAGAAACTCTATGATAAGAATTCAAAGGGAAACCTACAGACAAACGTTGTGTAGGCGAACTGGGGTATCCGACGGCTCCTTTCCTCTAATTCCTCAGGTCAAGGACTGCAAGACGATGCCCGCTTTGTTCGACCGAGTTTGATCAGCACCCTTTCGTTGGTTTCCCCATCAACGCCACCCTTGACTGGCCGATGGTACAACTTGCCACGTTCCTCAACCTGCCACCAATGCGCAGTTCAAGAAGATGCCGATGTTTAAGCAGTCGTCCTCGCATCGCTTGAATCGCGGTACGTTCTGACCGCGCCGCAGATAATGGCTGCTTCGGTCCCGCTGCTGGTATTACCATGACGAATTTTGCTGGGACCCATGTGTGTGACCCGACTGCTCCATGCCATGGATTCAGCTCTCGGGACAACATCTTGGTCATCTCCCCGGGGAGACAATGGCATCAATAGTGCCACGAATCGCAGGTTGACAACGTCGCCAGCAACGTAATGGCCATCGGCGAATTTTTCCCTGGAAGAGAACCATATTCGCTGAACCATATGCTCAACAATGACGAGCTTGCCTCGCCATTTGCCACTTGGACTGTCTACCAAGCGTCGTCGATTGCCAACGTTGGCATAGTCCGGTCAACGGCTCGATCGCCAAAGTTGTCCAGACTCCAGGAACGTACTGCGTGGAATTGCCAGCCCCGGGCTCCGGGGAAGCCGGCTGCACAATACCGTTAGCAAAGCTTCCTTACATCGTTGGCTGCTCAAGTGTTCATCCTCATTTGGGCCAATAGCCCAGTTGGGGCTCATATCTTCATTGCCGTGGGTTTTCAACGCCGTTGAGAAAGTTAGGTGAACGACATATGGACCCACCAAAATGGAACATCGTCTTGTCTTTCTGCTCAGAGTAAGTTGAATGCAAGCATCAAGGCCCTTGATGAGGTACCTTGGATTGGTACCGTACCAATGCTGTAAGGTTACTGCAATTGTGAATTATGACCTTTCCGGGTGATAATGAGCTATATCCGACCAGGCACTGCAATCATAGTGCAGCATTGCAGCACTGTACACATCGTGACCTGCAGGGTTTGTATGCTGTACTGTACAGCGCTTGACCCTGCTCATCATGGCGGTCACATTTTCTTGATAACCCGCTTGTGAGTGTGAACCTACAAAGGTTAGGCTGGACAGCATTTACAGAAGTACCCAAGTTGCCCATCACTTGTTCCTTCTCCCAGCAACCACCTGCCCCGCAGTGGAGTTACAGCTTCCAATCTCTCCGCCGCATATGTCTAGCTCCGCCACTCGCCGCATCCGTGTTGTCTGTGTCTCTGACACTCATAATGAAGACCCAACAAGCCAAATCCCCGATGGCGACGTGTTCATCCATGCTGGGGATATGACCGATTATGGTGTGCCAGACGCACTCGAACAAGCTCTCGGTTGGATCAGGAAGCTGCCTCACAAACTCAAAATCGTGATTGCTGGTAGGGGCATTCATCTTCCTTCCCGCCGCCCGCGCAACTTTTCTGATCGAAGCTACAAGGAAATCACGATATGGGACTTGCGCCTTCTCACCAAGCCTATAATGCCAAGTGTCACGAGCTCTTCAGGTCCCCCAGCGCTCGCGCCGATGGAGTCGTATATCTCGACCCGGCCGATCCGACTTACCGTCACGAGGATCTTCTTTCCATCTATGCCAATCCCGGCACACCGGATTTTCTCAAGCGCTCATACGGGTTCACGTACCGTCCCCACCCCGCTCCAGATGCAGAGGCAGCCTGGTCCTCCGCGCCCGATACCAGTCGCGGGCCGTTGGAGCTCTGGGTCATGCATGGTCCCCCGAAAGGCCGTCTTGACACTGTTGGGCCATTCCCTTTTAACCTCTATATGAAGGGATGCGAAGTCCAGGCCAGGAAGATTGCTACAGCAAAGCCGTTGGTGTGTGTATTTGGGCATTTCCATTACAGTCACGGCGTCGAAAGGGTCACATGGAAAGAGGGTGCCAAGGTGAAAGGGGTTAGTGAGGTTGAGACGAGCCGCACGGTGGCTGAAGACGGAGTCCTTGATTTTACTGATCTGAAGCCGGGAAAAGAGACCGCGTTCATCAATGCCGCGTGGATGACTGGATTGAATACGCGCACCAGCAAAAGGAATAGACCTATTGCATTTGACTTGCAGTATACGCCTGCTTAAACAACTCTCAATATGGAAGTTCTTTGCTCACGTGATGACTTAATGGCAAACCAACCCCGCTTTATCTCAGGTACGTGGGAATGGTGTGAGTCCATGATGACTATAAGGTGTCAACCCTTCAAGAACCGCTTGCCTCTTAACTCTTGGCCAACATTCAAGACGCCCCAACGCGAGAGAGTCTCCTCTCAAGATGGCTCCAATAGTCGTCGGTACGGCTCCAGTCACCTTTTTGCTAAGCCTCCCTGTGTCGCCTAACCCTGTTCTAGATGCCCTCGTCCAGCCACAAAGTCTCGTCCTTCGCCCAGCTCTGCACGGCCCGCTCAGCCCAGCGGGCGTCGACCTCATTGCCATGCTCGTGAGCGATTCTGGACTGGCGAGCAGCGAACCACAATGGTGGACCGCGTCGGTCCCCGGATGCGTCTTGATCGGCGTCCAGCCACGTGGGGGCTGGCAAGTCATGCAGAGGACCGTCCAATGGGGCGAAGACCACCTCGCAAGCATCTTTGGTGTGACGTGCTCCAAGCCAACACTATACGCGTACTTTACGTGCAGCATCAGGAACCGACTCGAGAGGTGGAATTCACTAGCGTGGGTCTCGCCTATGGAGGGACAGGGTGAAGGGGGGTCGTGGCAGGCCGTTGGACACGCCAAGATCAGAAGGCCAGGCAAGTTGGTCGACGGGAGTCGGGGCGGTCAGGCCTTTATTTGCAATGTGCTCCGACCCAGGGAAGGGACGGCGTACAATATCGTGGAGCAGGCTCGCATGCAATTTCGCAGCATCTTGCTCGTCTCTGTGGGATTGATGAACCAAGCGAGCTTGCAGGATTTGGAAAGGGTGATGCGGGAGGATTTCCAGCTCAGCGATAGTCTTGGTGTCATCTTCCACCGTCTGCTCGCCTTCCTAGTTGTCGCGAACGTTCTGATTTTTGGCCTTGCCATCTCGGTGTTCTATGCCATCTTCAAGAGGAACATATACGGTGGTGGGATATCCTACGTGGTGCAGGCATGTTCCTTATTGTTGTGGGCGGTGGGAGCCATCGGTCTATTGATGCTAGGAGGGCATCCTCGAGTGAAGATCGTTGACACGCCATTGCCGGACCACGTCATGGAACGGCTGGAGAAACTTGAGGCCGACATGTCGGAGGAGGGCGAGGTTCAAATTGAATTCGGCTCGATCCACGGCTCGGTCTACACCCCCGACAGCGGCCACTGCATCTTGCCTCTCCATATAGTGAAAGGAATTTGCGGCTGGGACCTCGAGCTCAAGAGACCCAGGAGGTGGAAGATTGGGTTTGTTTGGTGGGGTACCAGCTTATTGCTCAGCATTGCGCTGCAGATCGTCGGCTCTCAAGTGGCCACGCTCGGGTCCGAGATTTTCTCGGTTATCGTACTGCTTATCACATCCTTGGCAAGAGGATACGGAGTAGCAGGACCAGAGAAATGGTTGATACCGCGCTGGAAGTCTCGTGCGAGCGCACAATACGGGGCTCAGCTGGTTGGGAAGATGGAATCGCGAAAAACGGGCTGATTGCTGGATCAATGCATCTCTTTCACAGGAACACGGGAATTGTAGAGATATACCACCAATTTACCAATTTACGTAGATGACGAGTGTTCCAAATCTATCACGATGGGCTTGTTGCGTTTCTCCACTTTTCCTTTCTCCATCGTCATCCACGCCGCATTGATGAACACGGTTTCCTTCCCGGGCTTGAGCTTCGTGAAATCGTAAGGCCCGCCAGATTCGTCAGTCAGGATCTCGCTTTCCTTCACGCCGTCGCCTTCGAGCACATCGCCGTCGGCCCATACGACCTTCTCTACCCCATAGCTGGAATGGTAGTGTCCAAAGACGCAGACCAGTGGTCTGGCCGCCGCGACTTTCTTGCGCTGTGCCTCGCATCCCATCAACCCGGGAATATTGATCTGGTCCAATCGGCCTTTTGGCGCGCCATGGGAAAGCCAAAGGTCCAAAAACCCACGACTTTGCCCTGGCCCTGGTGCAGAAGCCCAGGCCGCCGTGGCTCCCGGGGAAGGGTAAGGGAGGTAGGTGAAAGCGTAGTTGCTCTTGAGAAAATCGGGCTGTGTGGGATTGGAATAAACGGAGAGGAAGCGGTCATAGAGGAACTTGGGCTTGGATAGCTCGGGGTACATGACGCCATCAGAGCGAACGCCAGGCGAGGTGAAGAGGGCGGTCATGGTCGGGTTGTACGCTTTGTGGAACGGGTCTAGGCTCAGATCATGATTGCCTATAGAAAGCGACGATAAGGCCCGTAATGCCGTTGGGGTGTGTTCAGCAACGTACCAGGGATGACGACTTTCAACTTGTGCGGGAGCTTTCTGATCCAGGCGAGGGCTCTCTCGAGTTCTTCAGGCGTCCCATCGTCGGTCACGTCCCCTGCATGCACAAGCACATCTCCATAGGGGATGCTGTCAGTTGGGTCATCGTTGTGGGTGTCTGATATGCAGACGATGCGAATTTTACGGGTCACTGTTTCGCTGGACATGATGAACTTGCAACATGAACCAAGTTACCAGGGTTGATGAGAACGACTCATGTTCCGTGCATCTACGCAGCATTGATAACCGTTCAGAACACTTTCCTGGTTTCAAATCGATGAAGTGGTCTCTCATCACCATGTTGCTCGTTCGCATGCTGGCTGCTCCACTGGCATAGTACTCTCATGAATGGGTATCGGATGGACCAAGATCATTATAAAGCGCCGCACAGTACAGCATGCCTGCTTCGCAGACCCATAAGTAAAACAATATCAGCGGGCGGCTCTGTAACCTGTGAGGCGGATAGGAGACTGCCTTCACTCCATCATTTTGCCCTCGCCTATCATGTCAGACTGATAAGCCCACGATGTGCCAGGATATGCATCAGCCGCGTGTAGAATGCGTGTGTTATGGTCTCGCTTGAGAGGCGGAGGTGATTTGAACACGAGATGGCTATCTCAATTTCACCGCCTAGCGTTAGGGGACATCCGTCAGTAGCTGTGACGCGTAGACGCTCACGCCACGCCACGCCACATTACAGCGCTGCAAGTTACAGGGCGCTACAAGTTACAGTATTTATATTTGACGAACCCATGCCTTTACTATAAAAACCCTTCGAACGCCGGAGACGCCCCAGGCTCTTAACATGGCTCCAACCGTACCTCCTGTCACTTCTACACAAGCCATCCTGCATCACACAAATGTGTTTCCACATGCCGTCCAGCCGCAACAACATCATCAGGCTCTGCAGGGCTCACTTAGCCCCGCAGGAGTCGTCCTCATTGCCATGCTCGTGAGCGATTCTGGGCTGGCGAGCGGCGAACCACAATGGTGGACCGCGTCGGTCCCCGGATGCGTCTTGATCGGCGTCCAGCCGCGTGGAGGCTGGCAAGTCATGCAGAGAGCTGTCCAATGGGGCGAAGACCACCTCGCGAGCATCTTTGGTGTGACGTGCTCCAAACCGACCCTGTACGCGTACTTTACGTGCAGCATCAGGAACCGACTCGAGAAGTGGAATTCACCAGCGTGGGCTTCGCCTATGGAAGGACAGAGTGAAGGGGGGTTGTGGCAGGCCGTTGGACGTGCGAGCATCAGAAGGCCAGGTAAATTGATCGACGGGAGTCGGGGCGGTCAGGCCTTTATTTGCAGCGTTCTCCGACCCAAGGATGGGACCGCGCACTACAATATCGTGGAGCAGGCTCGCATGCAATTTCGCAGCATCTTGCTTGTCTCTGCGGGATTGATGAACCGCGAGGGCTTGCAGGATTTGGACAGGGTGATGCGAGAGGATTTCCAGCTCAGCGATAGTCTTGGTGTCATCTTCCATCGTCTGCTCGCCTTCCTAGTTGTCGCGAACATTCTGGTCTTCGGTCTTACCATTTCGGTAATCTATGCTCTCCTCAAGAGGAACATATTCGGTGACGGGATATCCTATGCGGTCCAAGCATGTTCCTTATTGTTATGGACGGTCGGAGCCATCGGTCTATTGATGTTGGGAGGACATCCTCGAGTGAAGATCATCGATACGCCATTGCCAGACCACATCGCAGAACGACTGAAGATCCTCGAGGCCGATATGTCAGACGACGGCGACATTCACCTCGAATTCGGTTCGATCCACGGGTCGGTCTACACTCCCGACAGCGGTGATTGCGTTTTGCCTCTTGATGTAGCGAAGAAGATATGCGGTTGGGACCTAGAACTCAAGAGACCCATAGGATGGAAGATCGGGTTTGTGTGGTGGGGTACTAGCTTACTGCTCAGCATTGCGCTGCAGATCGTCGGCTCTCAAGTGACGACGCTCGGGTCCGAGACATTCGCAATCGTTGTACTGCTTATGACGTCCTTGGCAAGAGGGTACGGAGTAGCGGGACCTGAGAAGTGGTTGATACCGCGTTGGAAGTGTCGCGCGAATGCACAGTACGGGGCTATACTGGTTGGGAAGATGGAATCGCGAAAGACGGGCTGATTACTTTACCAATATCGCAAATGTGTCTCTGTCGCGTGTACCCTATATGACGCTTTGTATCATTGACCAATGACTCGGCCCCTCAATTGGCAGTTCAGCAGAATTTGAGAGAGACATCAGAGCTGCGAGCTGGGTCGTCGGCGCCGAGTCATCAGTCACAAGTACTCACAACTGGTCAATGGCAATATTGGTAGGATTAAACGCGAACACCAGAACTGTGTTTAGCGACTGCGACCCTGGTAACGAACTTGAAGGTGCACCAATACACGTGACGTGCGATCGACGGACTTTTTCGATCACTCACATCTTCGTGCCCCTCCCGTTGCATTCCCTGCAACCACGCCGCGACATATTCGAACACCGTGACCGTGGAATCGATGGGCCGTGGCATTTTACTCACGTCAAATTTACCACAGCTGCAAAATCTCATCAAACGTGACCCAACCGCGTACAGGGACGAGTTTCTGCAGCAATGGAATCACTACAACAGCATTCGTCAAATATTCACCCTCAATCCTGATGAACAGGCTCAGAATTTTAGGGAGCTGGTCTCTTTTATATCTCAGGTAAGGAGGGAGTCCACCGACAACTGGTCGTGAACTTGAGATCCCGCACAGGTTGCACCATGCTATCCGAAAGAGACTGCAGAATTCCCATCGCATCTGTCAGCCTTGTTGCTCGAAAATTATGGCACGCTCCTACAAGATACGAGAAAAACTCTCGTCCAGAATCTCGTCATGCTTCGGAATAAAGACGTTATCACTTCCATAGAGTGGGTTCTCACTCGCTTGTCATGTCAAGTTTTCGCATCTTAATGTCGAGGCTCTTTCCAGACTCTTGAAGACACTCTTCCCGCTGCTGCCGCGTACGACGTCCTCCAGCCTGCGTGCCTTTATCCGCAAAACTATCCTATCTGACATCCGTAACGCAAACCTCCGTACTAAAAATCACAAGCTCAACCGAGCTGTTCAAGCCATGCTTTTCGGGATGGTTGAGCGGGGCATGGACAGTAAAGTCATCGGCGACAAGGGGAAAGCGAAAAGCACCGTTTCATCGACGCCTCAGGGAACTGCAAATAGTGGGGACGATGCTATGTGGGCGGTACTTACGACAACAGAACTCTGGAGGAAGGGAACATGGTTTGTGAACTATCCCTCTTTTGCCATCTGCGCATGCTAAAGAGGCGAAATGCGTCTAGGAATGACGCAAAATCGGTGTCCATCGTTGCAATGGGTTGTTTTCACCCAGTTGTGAAGGTCCAGAGTTCGTCGATCCATTTTTTTCTTGGCAGCGACCGTGAAAAGGACGACAGCGATGAAGAAGACGAGGACGTGAGCCGTGCTTGTGTCGAGCAAGTACCCAGTCTCTTATCGTCTTCTTTCCAGGTCCCGGATGTCAAAACCTTACAACACCGACGGGAGATCAATAAGAAAACTCGAAGCGGGGAGAAGAAGTTCCGAAAAAACTTGACTATGGCCAAGAAGGTATATTTGTATCACCTTTGACTATTGGCACGTCTGAGCCTGCATCTTTTCACAGAAAAGTGGTAACAAGAAAGACACGCAAGCAACCTCATTTCCTGCCATCCAACTTCTTAACGACCCGCAGACCTTCTCCGAACGTCTCTACGACACCCTTCTCCGCTCCGACAAGTTATTCTCTCTCGACCACAAGATACTCATCATGCAACTGCTCTCACGCGTTATCGGCGCGCACAAGCTCTGCGTGCTCGGCTTCTACACGTACATTGTCAAGTACCTAACGTACCACCAGCTCCGTGTTCCCGCCATCCTCGCCGTTCTCGCGCAGTCTGTGCATGACCTGACCCCGCCCGATGACTTGACCCCTGTCGTCCGGAAGATCGTGCAGGAGTTTGTCCACCCCGGCGTGGGCAGCGAAGTCATCGCAGCGGGTCTGAACGCTATCAGAGAGGTGTGTCAGAGGCAGCCCTGGGCTATGGAAGAAGACCTGCTAGGGGACCTCGTTGAGTACAGGAAGAGCAGAGACAAGGCTGTAACGTCCGCCGCGAGGGGTATGCTCCAGTTGTACAGAGAGGTCAATCCGGGCATGCTCAAGAGAAGGGAACGCGTCAGTCCCCTATCGATTTCTCGCCGACAGCGTCGTTGAGCCCTGACGTGTTCTTTCGGTCACACTTTCTAGGGAAAAACGGCAAGTATGGGATTGGCAAAGGGCGCGCAACCTTTGCCTTTTGGGCATTCTGCAGAAGCTGCGGTTGACATTGAGGGTTTGACAGTGAGAGAACTCTGCTCTGTGAAAATGAGAGAGATATCTAATTGCTCCTGAAGCTGTTGGAGGATCATCTGGAGCAACTCCGCCAAGATCGGTCAGAAGACGCAGAGCTCGAAGAGGATGGGGGTTGGGAAGGGTGGGATGTCGAGTCTGATTCTTCCGACGCAGGCTCTGTCGATGAGCCGTGGATCGATGTCCATTCCGAAGATGAATATCTGAAGCTAAGCGATAGTGAAGATGAGAAGCAGCCAGAAAAGTCTGCGCCTCAGACAAAGGTTGCTGAGGGAGAGTCAGAGATATCTACGACACCGAAAAGAGTGTCGACGTTGGCGACCACGAAGGTGGGTGACATCCTGCGGTTACTTGAAGTTGCTCGTTGGACTGATGGCGACAAATAGATCTTGACGCCTGCGGATTTTGCGCTGCTGAATGACCTCCGAATACGATCCGCCACTGAAGCTGTTGAGGCTGGAGGAGGAGGTCGCGCGAAGCGGAAGCTTGCGGCCTTGCAAGCCGAGAAACAGTCTCAGCAGCATCATTCTGGTCAGGGTGAGGACTCATTCATATCAGAAACCGATATCTTGGGTCCGCGCAAGAAAACTAAAGCAGACTACACGGAGCGGATGGCATCCATCGAGAAAGGGCGCGAAGGCCGAGAGAAGTATGGTTCTCTGAGAGGGAAGAAGAAGAAAGCGGTGCCGAGCAGCTCCACTAATCGGGCGAAGTCGAAGAATAAGCCTATCATGATGATCTTAAGCAGCGGGGCGGTGAAGGGCAAGAAGAAGGCGTCTTTGCGGGAGAAACAGCAAAAATTGAGGGCACATATTGATCGCGCGAAGAAGGGACATCATTGACATGAATAGTACTTATCATTCGCGGCATGATTTTAGATGTGTCCTGCGGCTATCCTTCGCTTCATGTCATATCCTGCCGCGAAGTTGGAAAGCCTCGCATCGATCACGAATCCCTGCGGTTCAGTCGTCATGTTATGGATAGCAAACAGGATGAGAATACGCACTTTGCTGTCGTACCCTTGCGATGGTGATAGTGAATAAAGTCGGTATGCAAAAGGTCAGGACCTGTACCTTTGAGGGTCTCGTAGAGTTTTTCGAGCTCTACAACCTTTGTTACAATAAATTCTCCCTCGTCAGGTTGAGCTTTGGGCTCGATGAGCTGGTCTGCGAAGGGCACCAAAACGGTGACGAGCCGGCCGTTGGCAGTGGTCATACCTGTGACGGAGATATGAGGCTTTCGCCTCAAGGGCAGCATACCAACTAACTTGGGTCTAAGACTACGACTGGCGTGGACTCCACAACTTTTTCCGCCTTGTAGCCAGTCTCCTCCTCAAGTTCACGGAGAGCAGCTTCCTCCGCGGTTTCGTTCTCTTCAATGAGACCTTACATTTGTGTCAGTTTTGCGACTAACTGGATAAATATCGTAAACTCACCCGCCGGAAATTCTGAAGAGACGGTGCCTGTGACAGAACCGTTGACTCAAAAGCAAGGTGAGCGTACCGATGATGTACCTGTCTATGGGTGGGCGATATTGTTCAATGATAACGGTTGATAGCGGGAAGGCATTGGTCTCGGAACGGAGCAAGGCCAACACGGTGACACCTATGTTTAGTGAAAGATGAGTTGGAAGTCAGGTTTGATATAATATCAGTGCTCACCATCTGTACCCGCTGATGGCCGCGTCTTGCGCCCCGCGCACTCCCAAACCCTCTGTGCATTAAATCAACCACTGACCGAGCGAGAACTTGAAACAGCAAGCAACTTGTCTTCCCGTTGGGTCTTGCCAATTGACCTTACGCAAGGATATCCATCTAGATGAGAGCATATAAGAGTTCAATTGTGTCCCCGTCCGAGGATATGCTCACTTTGCTTCGGAGGAAGACAAATCTTCGACAGACAAGACTTTCGGAGCAGACATGCGTAGAACTCGTCTGGTGAATGCGTAGCGTCGAGATGTAGTGAGTACGAAGTGTGTTGTAGCTTGCAGTGGCATGGTCAAGCGAACCCGCGCGGTCGTATTGCCTCAAAACTCGACGAGAATGTAACAACGCGCGCCCAAGTACAGAATATTTATCCAGGACATCAGGCCATCATCTGCTCTGCGCAAAACTCAGTCACTTAACGCACGCATTGACGTACAGCGCAAAGTGCAAAGGCACGTGATACAAGCGGTAAGCCACGAGTTAGGGTTAAGGTCAGTCCAAGTGCTTAATGAGCCCAGACGACCACCTACCGAAACGCCATCGCAGAGAGCGTTCACCATCTCCCGTGTACAGGCTTGACGACCCAAATGACGACTATGAGCCTTACATACCCATTGCCCAACGTCGCGAGCACAAGCTTGCCAAGCTGCTCGCCAAGGGTGTAAACTCGGACAAGGCCAGGGCTAAGCCACAGCAGGACGAACAGGACGATAGCGACGACGCTGATCGCGAGGTGCGGCACAGAATATCAGCGAGGGGAAACAGAACGCTTTTGATGGAAGCCCAAGAAGTGCACCAACAAAAGGCCGCTGAGGACGCTAAGAAAACAGCGGACGAGAAAGCTGAGGAAGCTGATGCAGAAATGTTGGCTGCTATAGCAAGTCGCAGGAAGCTGGCTTCGGATCTTGAACTAGCAAAGGGGATCCAGTATACCGAACCCATCAAGACATCATGGCGGCCGCCAAAGTATATCAGGAACAGGACACCTGAGGAACACCAAAAGCTTCGAGAGAAGTATCATATCCTTGTGAACGGAGAGGACATTCCTCCCCCAATAGAGCATTTTTCTGTGTGCCTATTTTCTCCTTCACATTCATCTGCCTTGTTGAAACCTTGACTTGACAGGATATGAAAATTCCGGAGCCTTTCCTCAAGTTCCTCAAAGCAAATCGCATTGTTACTCCAACCCCCATCCAGCTACAGGGAATCCCTACGGCGTTTGTGCTTTAAATCCTCCCCTATCTCATAATTTTGACGTTTCGTGCAGTTTCGCAGGTCGTGATATTATTGGTATAGCGTTTACCGGTTCTGGCAAGACGCTCGCCTTCTGCCTGCCGCTCATCATGATGGCTCTTGAAGAGGAAATGAAGCTCCCCTTGATCCACGGTGAAGGTCCCGTTGGTATCGTCTTATGTCCCTCTCGCGAACTCGCCACCCAGACATATGAGAATGTCGTGGTGTGGTGCAACGAGTTAGCCAAATCGGGTCAACACCCCCAGCTGAATACTCTGCTCTGCATTGGCGGTATTTCAATGAACGAGCAATCTCATGTCATGCGCAAGGGTCTCCACATTGTAGTGGCGACTCCCGGGAGGCTCATCGATGTACTGGAGAAAAGGAAGTTCACTTTCAACAACTGCAGATTTCTATGCATGGACGAGGCCGATCGAATGATTGATTTGGGCTTCGAGGATGACGTGCGGAATATCATGAGCTTTTTCAAAGTTTGTTTTTTGCCTTTCCGCATTGTTTACAGTCAAGTGACCTATGGGCCCTCCTACGGATACACAGCGTCAGCGCCAGACCCTCCTATTCTCCGCAACAATGCCTCGGAAAATCCAAGATTTCGCCAGGCAATCCCTGGTCCGCCCCGTTCTTGTGAATGTTGGCCGCGCTGGCGCCGCCAATTTGGACGTTCTGCAAGTCGTCGAGTTTGTCAAACAAGAGGCGAAAATGGTGTATCTTCTGGAGTGCTTGCAAAAGACTGCCCCGCCGGTCATCATCTTCAGTGAGAACAAGAACGAGGTTGACGACATTCAAGAGTACCTCCTTCTCAAGGGTGTTGAGGCTGTGGCGATCCATGGGTCTAAGAGTAGGAATTCAGTACATTAGCTGCGGTCATGCCTTGTTCACATAGCCCTTGCCTTCGTTACATACAGCTCAAGAGGAGCGTCAATATGCTATCAAGTCATTTAAATCGGGGGCCAAGGACGTCATGGTCGCTTCTGGAGTTGCCTCGAAGGGCCTCGATTTCAACGACATCCAGCACGTCATCATCTTTTCCATGCCAAAGGAAATCGAGGACTACGTCCACCAAATCGGGCGCACTGGCCGTAGCGGCAAGACAGGTATTGCAACTGCTTTCGTCAACATGAACACACCAGAACAGACCTTACTGGACCTGAAATATTTGTTGATGGAAGCAGGGCAGAAGTGGGTGCTCAAAGTTATCGTCCTGAGATAGACATTGAGCAACTTGTTCAGAGTCCCAGCGTTCCTTCAAAGCGTGGAAGACCCTCATGCAGCTCAAGGCGGCTCCCTACAAGGCTGCCCCGTCTGCGGAGGTGCGTACTACCCGTGCTTGATACGTTCCTGTCTGACCATTCCGTGCAGGTCTTGGACATGGTATCTCCAACTGCCCCAAGTTGGAAGATACCCAGCGACGACTCATGGCATCTCACAGAAGCACGCATGATGGAGGCGGGTATTGATATGGTTGTCCAAGTTCTCCATTTTACAAGCCATGTTTATACTCTGCTTCTATATATACGTGGGTAATGCGAAAGTTGTAATGGTACAAACGTTCGTTGCCCTTTCTCAGCAAGCGGTATGTCAAATAGTGCTACATATATATGCAGAACGTCAAGCCCTGCGGCTGGATTCTGGGCCCCCAGATGATTTGAATGCATAAGATTCTCGCAAGGTGGCCGCATTAAAGGACGTTTCCCGTGATTTCGGATTGGTCGGCCTTTTTTAGGAAGCATTTTATCAGTTAGCTGGCTAAGAAGATAATGATTGGAGTTCTAACTCTCGAATAGCGGCAACGTCGTGCTTCATAATAATTGTAAGGACAGTTTCGCGTAGTTGTGAATCCCGATCTTCCACCCAAGTCGCCAGTTCAGATGGGTCATCAAATTGGTCTTGGTTATCGAGCCTTAAGACTTCACGGAATTTGTAAGGGTCTGACATTGCGAAGTCAGCATCAAGTCAGTCGTGGCTCGAAATCGAACCTTGAGGCGTGTACAACGCGAGCATTTGCAGAGTGGAGTCAGGAAGGAAAGCCTCTTCCGCAGCAGAACCTCCTTTACATTTCTGGCAGATCGACATGAGCAGACACAAAATGCGACCAGAAAACAAACACAGACAGCATAGCATGCAGCCTTGAGCTCTTTGTAAAGAACAACTTCTCGCGATCCCTTGTCGGCTCGAGTGGAACTATTCCTCTTCGGACGCTGAGGGACAGGCGAAGGGGGCTCAATAGGATCGTTGAAGGCAGGCACATCGAACGAAGGCTCGTCTTCTTCGTAGAACCTTATGTCTTCTTCTGGGACAGTGACAGGTTCCTTGCCTTTAGACGAAGTCGCGTCCATCTTGTAAGAAATGGCTTGTGGCTTTCTGCCTCTCTTCGGATATGTTGACATGTTGCACTGATCCCTCACGGGAAGGGTAACCGTTTGTATCTTCCGGAGGAAATCGTCTACGGCTGGGCCGGGCTGCATATCGCGAGAAGGAGATAAACGATGAATAAACCATAGGGTCCACATACCTCCAGATAAAGATTATGATAACCGCTATTGTTTGCGACAGAGACATGTTGCAAGACACTCATTTCCAACAACTTCGAGAATAGGCGTTCTACCGTTTCTTTCGGTAGACCTTTGCCCTTTCCATGTAGTGGCAGCTGCGCATCGCCTCTCGTCTTGATTTCTTTGTAGTTTAAGCCAAGAAAGACATCTTGACAGTAGTTCTGGGTCATCGGCTTCCCGGCGGATTTCACAATTTGCTTGACGAGTTCCACAGCATCGCGCGCCATTTGGGTGAAATCTCGCTCGATACTAGGGATTGAGTGGAGGCAATTGTCACACCCACGATGGCAGTTGGCGGCGTCGAACGATTCGCCGAAATATCGTAGAACTTGTACCCGCCGGCACGTGATCTTGTCTTGGCAGTAGGCGACTACAGCATAGATGTCCTCTCTTTGTCGTTTCTCTTCTTCAGGAGGGATTCTAGTGCCATCTTTATTACTTCCGATCATCCTGACAAGTATCGCAACGTCTGAATTGGAATAGACTGTTGAACGGTTGATCAGATATTGTGGCAAACAGAAACAAATCAATGCCATACAGAGAACACACTCAGATGCCTCTCCATCCCGACCAGCCCGACCAGTTTCTTGATAGTACCTGCGGCATGTATTTGGTGGATGACACTAGAATTCAAGCGGACTGACCCACCCATCCAGGGATTTGGGCATGGTGTAATGGATGACGAAACGCACTGTCACCATTTCGGTCGTTCAGTCAGAAACCAACTAATCGAGAGTGAAAGCCTCACCGTCTGCTTTGTCAATTCCCATTCCGAATGCGATCTAGGGCGATCTTCGCATAATTGTTGACGGAGCATTTGCACATCACGTACCGTGGCCACTATGATATGACACACTCCATTCTTCCAAGCAGATTGAGTCGCATTCTTGTCTTCCGGAGCCATCTTTGCGTGATAATGCTTGGCTTTCAGGCTGTGCTTCTCTCTCAGCTCCTTGGCAATCTCCTCGCAGCTGTTTCTGGACTGAGCATAGATGATGCCGGACTTGTTGGGGTACCTGCTTTTGATGAATGCGGCGATTTCATGGAGGACCTGCCTCGGTTTGGGGCGGACATCGTAGTGAAGATTCGGACGATTAAAGGATTCCTTGAGCATAACCGGCTGATGCATCTTGAGACGATGAACGATGTCATCTACAACGTTCGTCTTTGCTGTCGCAGTTAGGGCCATGATGGGGACATTGGGATAGTCATCGCGGAGACTATCGAGCGCCATATACTATTAGTAGTCAGCACGCAGTTACAGAAAGGACAGACGGACACCCACGGCATCACGGAAGTCCCGCCCCCATGAAGAGATACAGTGCGCTTCGTCAATTACGAACCGTGCTAGTTCCCCCTCCCGATACAGCCGAGTTAAGATGCTTTTCAATGCGAGACTGTCCTTCAATTTCTCGGGCGTGATATACACCAACGCAGGCTTTGTGTCCGCCAAGAGCCGCTGCTTGATCTCATGGACATCATCGCTACTTCTCTCGGAATTCCATAAGACAACGTCGACGCCCTTGCTCTCCAGAGACTTTACCTGGTCTCTCATGAGAGCAATGAGCGGAGAGACCACCACGGTGATGCCGCGAGTCTTTCCATTCCGGCATATGGCGGGGCATTGAAAGCATAGGCTCTTGCCTCCGCCGGTGGGCATCAGCACAAAGACATCCTTCCCAGCCAGTGTCGCATTGATAGCCTCGAGCTGGTTATTGCGGAAAGATCGATGGCCAAAGACATCCCTCAACACCCGCATAATTTCTGCGTAGTAAGGTGACGTCTCCTGAATTCTGTGTTGTGCTCCAACAGTAGAAACTTGCAGAGGCGCTACTGAAATGCGCATTGACGGGCCGGCGATTGGGGTATCGAATGACAGATCCTCGTCATTGATACAGTCGGCCAGGTCCCAAAGAGCATCGTCGCTTTGTGACATGATATCATCAATATCCGCCGTATCAAGGGGCACTTCATCGGTAGCAAGTTCCGCAGCAGGGGTGGGTGCAGTAGCGATGGAGTCCAGGTCATTCTTGCCGGAACCGAGGATATACGTGCTGGGCACGTAAGTGCTCGAGCTGGCAGTGCTGGGCACAAAAGTACTCGAGCTGGCAATTTCTGCATGACCGTTAAGTCCAATTGACAACACGGAAGGAGTGGAAGGATGGCTCGAGGACTACGATGTTCGGAAGACATACCGGTGTCTAGGCGAGATTGCAAAGAGACGTCAAGGGTCCGCGTGGGAGGCTGGACTGGGGGGTTGGTTCCCGATTCACGATCAATCATGAGTTGCTCGATTGCGCGAATACGAGCCTTTATCTGTTGTCTGAAGTCCCGGTCACAATGCGGTTATGAAAGATGTTCTGTAGAAACTCACTTCAAGGCGCCAAGAATGAATGTATCTGTGACTTTCTCGCTGGTACAAGCCTCAATTTGAGCCTCGTGAATCTTGTCAAGTTGATCCTGGTTGAAACTGAGTAGTTTCACGAGTGTGAAGCTATTTTTCTGAAAAAGTTATTAGTGACTGCATCTGACAACGGCACACAAAGAAAAGAGGTACATCAAGGAGATCGGGAAATTGAGATTGAACCGTATTTGTCATGTTGTTCATATTTCCAACGTGGGTTGTATTACTAGGTTTGTTGGTGCGAACTTCGCTTGACGTAGCAACAGGCGGTGCGACAAGATCTATCGTTGACAATTGCTCCTGAGCTGGCGCAGCGTCGGGTAGAGGCCAGGCTTTGTTTAGGGCCTCGAAAGGATTTGGGTTCGGAAGCGACATCTTTAGCCAGGGTTTCTCGTCGTCAGAATCCTCAGGCTGACGAACTGGGGAGCGGCGGGGTTGTGTTGCAGACACTGCTTTACTCTTTCCCTTGTCAACAGAAGGCAAAACATTCTCTTTGTTTGCGACCGAGTCTTTCTTGGCTCGCTTGAATGAGGGGGAAAGTTCATCAACAACCGCGGAGTGAGAGGAAGAACGTTTGGGCACGGGTGGGGGAGTTGGATCCTTGGAAGGCACAGATATATCTATGGCGTCACGTTTTCGAAGTGACGTCGTAGATTGAGCAGTCGGCGGCTTCCCGAACCCGGGCGATGCAAAGGCGGGAAGTGCCCTCCTCACTGTTAAGCAAAACGTAAATCACGGCCAAAGACAGAGGGGACTTTTGGAGCAAACCTGTCACATTCGTGGATGAAGAGAAAGAAATAGCTGGCTTGAAAATGAAAGACTACAAGGTTGGGTGTGATGAGTCTCCATGATAAGGAAAGGTGAAGCGTCGGCGGGCACCTTTGCAGGTGGCTCTTGTTCGAGGGACGAGAACGTATGCTCAGTCTTCTTTTTGCGTACCTCCTCCAAATTGTTCCTTGGTAAAGTCATGGATGTCCTTACGATTGAAGAGCAATGCTATCCAAGCGGCGATGAGTATTTGAGAGACGCGACGGTCCAAGGAACGACAAATAACACCAAGCAAACGCGTCTGTGGCTGAAATTCGACGCGTCGTGCTGCACCAGTTTGACGATTGGCGACTCAGCAACCTGCAAACTTGCTCGTTGAACTCGCAATGACTAATGGAATGTTTCCGACTATGCCCCCCTCAGATATCATCCAATGTCTAGGCAGGTGGGGCATTGCCGTCAGCCATGAACAACTCCTCCGTCCGAGTCCCGAATTTGTGGAATCCGTCTTTTACGCTTGTCTTGAACATGTCACATACGCGACACACGACACAGCCCGCGACCACGTCCCGAGGGCACTCGCTGCTTTGACAGACCCTGATGCCGTGTGTCGACTTCTCTTCTTGACATTCCTTCGCTGTCTGACTGCTTCCTAGGATCTCTACTCCGTGTCTCTCTCGCAAAACTTCCTTCAACAATCTTTGTGTGTCTTCCACTTGAATATTGGCGGGCAGGAGTTAATTCGTGTTCCAGGCTTAACTTTGCAACCGCCGCGCGTGTTAACGACTTCAATTCCCGAGACATATGTCAACCAACCTCCGAGCGTACTCGCTACATTCTCTCCGCGTTCATCAACTTAATGTTCTTTAATCAGCAACGTTCTGCATTTACCCAATCAACGCGCGACAAATCGAATTCCCTCATCGACGAAAGGGCACAAGTCTCCCATCAACTGGCAGAGGAGGAGGGGCACATTGCAAGCATTAAAGCCAAACAACAGCAAGACGAACCCATTTGCGAGAAATACCGTCAGGATAATATCGCTCTCACTACTCAGATGGTAGCAATCAAGGAGGTACAAGAACAGAAGGCAAGCGACTGCGAAGCGTTGAAGAAGGATAAGCTGGACCTTTTGAGACGCAAGGTCAGAAAATGCCACTTTCCACCACATTTATACTGAGTAGCAGTCCACCAGGAAGCCCACAATGGCGAAATATCTGTTGTGACGGACACAATCAATCGCACTCGGTCCCGGATCGTTCAATCTCCCGAGCGCATTAAAAGGACCATCTCTGTGATGGGCGATACAGCAATTGAGGACAAGAAGACGGTCGCTACGCTCGACGCCAAAGCACGAGACTTGCAAGTTAAGATAACCGCGCTGCTCAACATCGAGAAGGTGAGCGGAATGCCTACTAACATGTATCCGCAACCTTCCTAATACCTCGCAGGACGTAAGAGGTTGTTTAGAGCAGCTTCAAGCAGCAGAGAAAGAAATTCGTTCTCTGGAAATGTCCCAAAAGGAGTTGGCATCACTTAAAGACCATCTCGATGACAAAAAGATTGAGCTGAGTGAGCTACACCTGAAATATGAGGTATTCAATTGCGTGAGACCCCACACTGCTTTTTACTCATCGTAATCCAAAGCGCGTGCAAAAGCAGATATCCAATGCAATTGAAAAGCGTGACCGCGCCCAAAGGCATGCCGAAGAAAAGCGCATTGCGAGACAGAAAACCATCGAGCGATTGCAAAAGGAATACGATGAGATGGCGATTGAACGAAAGGAAAATGACAAGGAAGTTGAAGAGCTCAGAGCGGAAAGCGAGGCTATTGAAGCAAAGGTGGGTTCCAACGTGCCATTATTGAATCATCAGTATTGAGATTCCACTTCGAAGCTGGTCGAACATCTGAAGCAAAGCGAGGAAGAACTTAATGAACTGGTGACGGAGTACTTCCGGCTGATGCACGAAGCAGGTGAATATATCTCGTTATAGCACCTAAGCGTGACTAATGCGCTGACAGACGTGTACATGGAAACGATCGGGAATAAGCTTGGAATCGAAGTAGGATGATGGGACTGTCTATCTGTTCAATGAATATACTTCGTCATCCATTCTCGAACGACCGTGGTAGAGATGACTGTGTCATTTTTTCCGCTGACACGCCCTGCAGTACCAACGCCCCTTTGGCACGTCGTTCAGACCAGCACAAGCAAGATGAAACTACCAAGATCACAATGCTAGCCAGCGAATTGCGAACGACGAGACTCACCCATTCTTTTTCGCATCTTACTCCGTCACAAGCAACCATCTAGCCATGATTCTAAGCGATATCTGGAATGCGATGATATGGGAGGGGGCATACCGTGCCAAAGGAAACTCCGTCGCAGTAGCAATACCTCTCCTCGTCGGTTGTCGCCGTTGAGTGTGACAGAGGAACGTTTAGCTTAAGAGATCTCGTTTGCCTTCGCTTCCCCGTATCAATGTCAACTGGTGGTACTGTAGGGGCGGCTTCGATTAGTTTCTTTGGTGTTGCCTTGCTTTTGCCTTTCTTCCCCTTCCGCGGGCCCGTTCGGATGTCTGCCGGAGTTTCCGCAACAATGCCCAGCGTTGTCACACCGTCCTCTTGTCGCTCGTGGTTTAATGGTTCGTCCACGGTGGGACTGTAAACTGTCCGGGTAGGCCTGCTCCACCGAGGCACTTGGAGCTCAGGCAAAACTATAGGAGCTGGGTGAGTGCCCGGTCTAATTCCGATAGATATAGCAGCCTCTTGTTCCTTGATGGCCTGGTCAATTAACCGTACGTGTCGGTCAACCTTTCAAGACGAATGAGCTTCCGTGAAATTATAGATAAGACTTGAGAGCACATACTGAATCATAAGCAGCCTGGGCGAGATTGACTTTCTCTTCCGAGGCTCGTAGGATCTCCTCTGATAGCCAAGCCATATACGAGAGCATAGCGCGCGTAGTTCGCGGCGATTTGGGGCGCGCTGGAGAAAGAAATGTAGTGCTAGTCGGCAGAGTCGGTATAGCATCGCCTGTCATCTCCACTTGTGTTGGGACAGACAAATCACGGACGGGAGTCTCCAAAGCAGCAGGAATATGATTCTTGTCCGAGATTACTATCTCCGCATCGCTTGGTGGAACATGTGGAGGTTGCTCTGGGGTTGACGCGTTTCTTGTCATTGCGCCGTGCTGTTCTGACATGGATTCGCGAAGGGCAATGTATCTGCGCAGGGCTGGCAGAAGTGCTGCGTTGTATCCTGTAGAAAATGAGCAGAGCGTCTACCTAGACGTTAACCATACTGCACCTTGGGCTTGCTCGTCCAGCTCGCGCATGAGCGTATACTGTCGATGGATGGAGAGAGGTAGCTGTTCGATAGCTAGTCGTCTAAGAGGACGCATCCCTGGCGAAAAAATCGGTGACGAACCCTCATAAAACTCCTCCCTGAAGGAATCCCAGACCTCCCGCTCTTTCTCGGCCGTCGCATTCCTGCTCTCTTCGTCGCCGTCCTCATTCTGGCCATTAAGAAACGCTTCAGCCATTCCGTTCTTATTTTCCTTCGTGAAGGCTTGAGAACGCCGACGTTTTTGCCCTGCCATCCGTGTGTGAAGCGACGCACTTGTTAAGCATGACGTCTATACGAGGCAGTCCTGGCCCCAATTCTCTAACGGCGATCTTTCCGAGCTAGGAAACCACTCCAACCCTGTGCTATGGAGTCGAGCGCTCTATCGTCCATCACCTTATCTGCTTGTAATTCATGCATGCTCTCGTGGACACATCCGTGAAGACCCTAGAAATTGTGGGCAGTCTCTCTGGCGTTCCATACGTCGGTGCCAGCGCTATTCTACTGCGAGAATTAGTCCATACATGTGCTCAAGTTGCTGTACACAAGGTGAGCGCCCTACGTCATGATCAAAGCATCGAGGTCTTGAATTCGAATAAGAAAAAGTGTCGCGCATTGGCGGACAAGTGCGCTCAACTCCTTCTGACGCTCAATGAATCGACGTCTAGATTGCAAGGGACAGAATTACTTTCCGCTGTTGACAGTGTATCAGCGTATGTCCACGCTCATGCTCCCGAGGTTAAGAGGCTTGCACTGACACAAGCGCCATGGCCCTTCAAGTGTACTTGAAAGAATTCTCAATCGTGTCAGGCGGTGGGCAGAATACAGCCTCGTGAAGCAGTTTGGTGGGGTCCTCCGCTCGATCGTAGCGAATTACTGAATGTCCTCAGTTAGGAGTGCTGATATCGAGGAAGGCTTGCAGCAGTTTGATAAAGAAGTAGACACGTCATTTCAGATGTTCCAGGTAAGGGACGCTTATGCAGCCCCATGAGGTGATTATTAAAACTTCCTTCGCAGACAACCTCTGTGACGCTAACCTACCAGCTTCAACGAGAATCCCTGGACACTTTTCGAAGTGACTCTGTCGAGATGCGAGACTTGTTGTACAAGATATTGACTAGCCAGCAGCAGCTGCAGCGTATTGCGGAGATGCAGGGTGCAGGTGAACATGTTGCGGAGCCTATCATGCAGGCGGGTCAACTTGTTAGTCTCTTTCGGAACATCTTATTGCGGCATTCAGTAACACTCTACCCAAGGAATTGCGGCAGATGAGGGAGGGACAGCGTCATGTCTTGGACGACGATGATACGAGAGCGCTCACTTCCTCGCCCCCTCCATTTGTAAAAGAAGATTACCAAGAAATACAGCAAGGCTTGCTAAAACTGCATCAAACGACGGGAATTCCGCCATCTATAAAGAGACTGGATGGTGAGATCACAAGGGAAGGTGATTTTGCTGTCGCGGGAGGTACCTACAGTGATATATGGTTAGGCCGCTGGCTAGGCGAGAAGTCGGTAAGCCATGTCAGCGCGCTCAAAACGCTGAGGCACGGTGTTGACTTCTCAAGGTTGCCCTCAAAGCCCTTCGGAATATCAGAGCCTCTGACCCGCATGCTCAAAGGGTGAGTGTTGATGTGATGATGCCTTTTAAAGTAATTGAACGGTCGAATCTAGCGTTTTGAACACGGAGTGCAAGTATGGGCAAGACTTGAGAATGAGCATGTCCTTCCATTCCTAGGCATCGTGACAAATATCGGTCTACATATCCACATGGCAAGCAGTGCGACTTCTATGCGGCTGGTTCCCGTGCTCACATCCAGCAACTCAGGTGTCGCCTTGGCTGAGTAACGGGAATGTTCTTGAGTGCGTACCTGGAGGACTGAGCCGTCGCGCAGAATCTCCTTAATGTCTAGCTTAGTTATTCGGCGCGAAACCCCGATGCAAACAAGATACACCTTGTGGGCAAGCATCTTACCATGAATTTACTACACGTTTTGATTTTTCTCTCAGCTGTCAGGAGCTGCCGAAGGGCTTGAATACCTCCATCAACACAACGTTATCCATGGCAATGGTGAGTCCGTTAATAATCGGTGACCACCCAACCTAATCATCAATAGTGAAATGCGTAAGATTATGCGTGCGACTGTTGAGCACATCCTGTCCTGATACCCGTAAACTTTCCATAGACCAATATCCTTGTCTCGGAAGCGGTATGTGCACATTGCGAACGTTCAAGTGTTTCCGGGTACTGACAACAGTCATAGGGAGAAGCATGCATATCTGATTTTGGGATGAGCAAAATCATAGAAGAGGTGACGGATAAGGCAGCCTCTGTAACGCTGACGGTATCGGGCTCAGCGCGATGGCTCTCTCCTGAGCTCATCGAAGGCATCAATAGCTCTCCCACCAAAGCCTCGGACACTTATTCGTTCGCAATGGCCATCCTCGAGCTCGTCACCATGAAGCCACCGTTCAGCAACCGAAAACGCGATGCTTCAGTGATCCATGATATCATGGTGAGAAAGATGACACCCCCTTTTCCAGACAGTATAGAGGCACGGAACTGGATTACGGGACAATTATGGGCATTGATGCAGGAATGCTGGCGGTCGGCACCGGCTCGCCGACCCCATATGGGGGTGGTTGCAGAGAGAATGAAGGCAATTGACCGAGACTTCGTACGACCAGTCCCTGAAGAACAGTTTGTAGCTCAGACGACGGTTGCTGTGTAGATTTATTCACATTTTACGTTGTGGAATGTTGACTGGGTATCACTGAAGCACACCGAAAAAAATTGCGCAAGGTGTGGTTGCATATACATGACAATTGTTTCTTCATTACTCGACCATTTGCCTAAATTTGTCGTTGATCTCAGCGTACACGGCATCTAACTTCTTCTTGATTGCTTCTTTGCCTTGCGACGGAGACTGAACAGAATGAGTGGCGGAAACGGATAAGTAGTTCAGAAATCGCACGTACCTCAAACTTCATCTGTGATAACTTGAACATCAAATCGCCAGCTGCGTCCTTGATCTTCGCGAAGGTGAGATCGCCTTGTGATACAGCTTTTATGGCGGCGTCGTGGAAACCAATAAAGTTTCGGAGCATAGCACTCGTCTTGTAGAACGGACAGTAGCGGTCGTATTCACTCATACCGTTCTGTTGCAAGAAATCGTCCTTGAGCATGCGAGCCACCTCTAACGTGATTTTATCGTTCTCGCCCAGAGCGCTCTTGCCGACGAGTTGCACGATCTCGGCGAGATCCTCTTCCTTTTGCAAGATCTCCTTCGTCTTCATCCGCAGTTCGACAAACCCGGGTTCTGTAGAATCATAATACGAGTCGAGTACTTTCGTGTACTTGGAATATGAGAGACTCCAGTTTACAGATGGGAAATGCTTCCTTTGCGCTAGCTTCTTGTCGAGGCCCCAAAAGACTTGGACTATACCCAGCGTGGCAGATGTGACAGGATCCGAGAAATCACCTCCCGGTGGAGAAACACTATCCACCAAGATAAGAGGGCACGAGTGGCTGACAAGACACAGGATGCTCACGCTCCGACGATGGACACGGTCCCCATCCTTGAAGGGTTCCCTATGCATTTGACTTTCCCTGCTCTCTCATAAAAACTGGCCAACTTGGTACCAAGATAGGCGGGATAGCCTGAATCAGCGGGCATCTCCGCTAGACGACCGGATATTTCACGAAGCGCCTCGGCCCAACGTGAGGTTGAATCGGCCATCATGGAGACATTGCTGCCCTGGTCACGCCAATACTCAGATAATGTGATACCCGTGTAGATGGATGCCTCGCGGGCTGCCACTGGCATGTTTGACGTATTTGCCACAAGAGTCGTGCGTTTCATGATGGGCTCTTGCCGATCACCGATGTCCAGGGTTAATTCTGGGAACTGAGATTACAATGAATATCCGAGTAAATGGTGACGATGTAGTGACATGAAATACCTCCATCAGAACTTCTGCCATCTGGAGAAGTACGTCTTTGATATTGAATTGTATGAAGCAGTCGCTGGAACACGAACCTCATTGCCTCGCTCTCCACACCCTACGTAAATAATGATATCACTATTCGAGAATTTGGAGAGTGCTTGCGATATAACTGTTTTTCCACAACCAAAGGCACCAGGAATAGCGGTGGTGCCACCCTGAACACAGCTGGAGAAAGCTCAGTTGATAGGCTCCGAGCAATACTATTTGTACCCACGGGAATAAGGCATCTAGAATACGCTGTCCAGTAAGAAGAGGATAATCCGCAGTGTGCTTCTCGGCGACCGGGCGAGGTGCACGGACAGGCCATTGTTGCATTAAGGAGTGCTTCGTCGTTTTGCCGTCAAATTCGGTTTCTAGCACCGTGTCCTAGACAATGGCCATTGGTATGACCTAGGAGGACATTCAGGAGCACAGACCTTGACTGAGTAACTGCCTTTCTCGGCAATGTGGGTAATTGTGCCCATGGCACGCGGCGATAACATGATCTTGTGGTTATCAACCAAAGAGTTCTCGTATACTCCGCCAAATATATCGCCCCCAGATATATGGTCTCCCACCTAAAAGCTATCAGCGCTGGATATAGCTGGAATGGGGACGTAGGGATTGCAGACCTTGAAAGAGCCAGGATTGAAGTCCCATGCCAAAGATCGGTCGAGCGGATCGGTGTTAATTCCACGAGGAATGTAGATGGACTTTGACAGTTCTTGGATCGACTGCGAGACAATTCAGCGCGGGAATCCCGCACCAGACACAAAATACGGCGTTCACCCTCAACGGACGCTGGATACCATCAACGATATTTCCCATTAGTCCTAAGAAGCAAGATTCAAATTTTTTCGTGTCAGAAGCACACAGGCCAACTTTCCTGGGCCTAGTTCGACGCTGAGCGGCTTTCCGGTCCGCAGGACAGGATCGCCAACGGTGACTCCGGAGGTCTCCTCATACACCTGTATCGTGGCTTTATCGGCTTCGATTCGGATAACCTCTGAGAGGCAATGTCTGAGAATTTCTCGCGTGTATTGATGTTCTCTGCAGACGTACCACCAACGAGTTCATCATGACCGACGCGAACAAGCTCGTACATGGCTGCGCCGATCATGTTCTCCGCGATGACGACGGGGCCGGAGACACCAAACACCTGGCCGAACCTGGATTCGCGGTCTTCATCTCTGACTTGGGGCAGGTCGCGTTTGGCGTTCTTGAGAGCGCCCGCCATCGCTGTGCTTTGTCCGTAATAGCGTGCGTCGAGAGACTCTTTACAATATGCGTTATTAGGCGGTGTTTGGATTGCTTTGTCACGCGAGCGAAAACGTCTTTGACAGTGACGCGTACACCGCATACACTCACCTTCATCTTCCTTCCTGATTGACAATGCCACCTAAAGGGTGCGTACTAGTCTGTTCACCGTTTATTTGTACACTGAAAGCCAGTCGACGTTAATAGCGACTGGGAGAAATGTGAGATTCGCCTCAGGCATACGATACGGAACTCTGACCACGATGTACAGACGACAGGAAAGTCGACGCCAAGGACGACGAGAAGATAACCCGTATGTATTGTAATGGCTTTTGCTTCACGTTTTCTCATAGAATTTCTTCAGCATTAGACGATAGCGACATCCAGATCCTCAAGACCTACGTGCGTCACTCCGTTGTACGGCCTGTTTCGTCATCTTGACTCCAGCACAGGGACGGGGTCCTTACGCGGTACAGTTGAAGAAACTCGAAGCAGACATCAAAGATATACAAAAGCGGATAAATGAAAAGCTCGGTATGTAGTGCTGTCTCGAAACTTCGCCGCCAGTCGTTTATGATTGTGTAACGACAGGCGTGAAGGAATCGGACACGGGCCTCGCATCTCCGAACCTCTGGGATCTTCCAGCCGACCGACGGCGCATGGGAGAGGAACATGCGTTACAAGTCGCCCGCTGTACGAAAATAATCCCAATGGACCCCAAGCTCGCTGAAGCTGCTCGTGCTGTCAATTCGCTCGGAGCGATTCAAGGACAAAGAGGCGCTGACGAGCAGGACAAGTATGTTATCAATATCAAACAGATTGCGAAATTTGTGGTTGGTCTAGGAGAGCGAGTCGCGCCCACCGATATTGAGGAAGGTATGAGAGTTGGGTGAGTGCGGTTAAATTTTCGTATTATCTCATGCTCAGTTCACCCAAGTGTGGACCGTGTCAAATATCAGATACAGATACCACTGCCCCCCAAGATTGACGCTTCCGTCACTATGATGCAAGTGGAGGAAAAGCCTGATGTCACGTACTCTGACGTGGGGGGGTGCAAGGAGCAGATTGAAAAACTCAGAGAAGTCGTTGAAACCCCGCTCCTTTCTGTGAGTGTATTCGTTGGTCTTTTCGCGCAGCGGACCGAACGCTTTCCAGCCGGAACGCTTCGTCAATCTCGGAATAGATCCACCAAAGGGTGTCCTTCTATATGGTCCCCCCGGGACAGGCAAGACCCTGTGTGCACGTGCGGTCGCTAACCGGACAGATGCCACCTTCATTCGTGTTATTGGCTCTGAATTGGTTCAGAAGTACGTGGGTGAGGGGGCGAGGATGGTCCGAGAGCTGTTTGAGATGGCGAGAAGCAAGAAGGCCTGTATCATCTTTTTTGATGAAGTAGACGCCATCGGCGGCGCCCGCTTCGATGACGGGGCGGGCGGTGATAACGAGGTGCAGAGAACAATGCTGGAGCTGATCAATCAGCTGGACGGCTTTGACCCCAGAGGAAATATCAAAGTCCTAATGGCAACAAATCGGTAAGTCCTTTCATGCGCTGCTCTGTGACGACTTTTACGTGAACTCTATAGGCCGGATACTCTTGATCCTGCACTGCTTCGCCCTGGTCGGCTAGATCGACGTGTGGAATTTTCCTTACCTGACAATGAGGGCCGTGCGCACATACTCCGGATACACGCGCGAAGGTGGGCGTCCGCAATATTTGCGCCACAGGCTCTGACTGACTGCCACAAAACAGTATGAGTGTGGAACGGGACATTCGCTTCGACCTCATCGCTCGACTTTGCCCGAATACGACTGGTGCCGAGTTGCGGTCAGTTGCGACAGAAGTAAGTTGATGGTGTCATCATTCTTACCTCACGAAATGACATTAAGCTCAGGCTGGTATGTTCGCCATCCGAGCCAGGCGGAAGGTAGCTTCGGAACGGGATTTCCTAGACGCCGTCGAGAAAGTTGTTCGACAAGGAACCAAGTTCTCCAGCACGTGCGGAAACACTTTTTTTTTTCCCTGTCATTTGTCTTACCAATTGTGCAGGCCGCTATATCAAGTGTACAATTGACTGGTCGTTTCCATTACACTGTAGATATTGCACGCAGGACGTTAGTGGTACTTGCAATGAACAATTTTTTTCTGTTCATGTTGTGACATGCTTGATCCGTGACCATTGCTCTATCTTACAACATGACTCGGTCTGCGTCCACCAACCCTCCTCAGATAAGCCCTGATGCACAGACCAACGACGATGCTCACCAGACGGTGTCGTGGACACGTCCATTGTGCATGGAGACACAGGCTATCGCTTCAGACTTACGCGCCGACGCATTCTCGCCCAAACCCAGTGACCCTGTCTACGCTGCTCTCCTTTGCACGCCCGCTGACTGCAGAGTCGGTCCTGCAATCCTCCTTCTACGCCCAATCCGAACTGCCTAAACGGCTTGCTGCCCGCCTGAGAGCTCTCGAGGCTCTGCCGTTCATTGTGGGCACTAACCCTCACATCGCTAAGATGCTCAATGCGTTCAGAAGCAGTTTCCAATGGCTCGCCTCCTACCCGCGCGTCAAGAATCTGGATGAGAACGCGGCATTTTCAGCGCAGTTGGAGGCTCTTGTGCGGAACCACGCCAATGACATTCCCACCATGGCGAAAGGGTGAGTCGCGAGAGCAAACCTATCATTTTTCTTTTCTCATTTCCTTGTTTGTCACGACTGGCGCAGTTTCCAAGAGTGCGGTCGTTACATGTCTCCAATTCAAGTAGCAGACTTTCTGGACGGCATGATCCGCAGCCGTATCTCTATCCGGCTTATTGCAGAGCAACACATCGCTCTCACCCATGCTTTGAAAGATCCGGCGCCGAGTACCACCCGTTTTGGCGTGGTGGACATGGCATGCTGTCCGAGGAAGATGATCCAGATGTGCGGGTCATACGTGGGCGAGCTTTGCGAAGCAACGCTGGGCGCTGCCCCAAAAATTGTGATTGACGGACACCCCGACGTCAAATTCGCGTATGTCGTCCTTGACCCTTCTTGGTGGTGACTCACGGATTCCGCCAGCTATATCCCCGTACACCTTGAATACATATTGACGGAAATACTCAAGAACGCGTTTCGAGCTACGGTGGAGGCCTATTACAAGCTACACGGTGCATCGTCTCCCGAGCCCATCCCTCCAATCACAATCACCATATCCCCTGCGCGCGTCCCAGATCACTCTCACAGGACATTCCTGTCCCTCAGGGTCCGGGACCAAGGCGGGGGGGTCTCGCCGGACGACATGGACCACGTTTTCTCCTATGCGTTCACCACAGCAGGCAGCGCCAAGGACGAGGGCCCCGAAGATCCGACAGACGGAGGACCCTATGCCGCACAGCAGATCTCAGGAGGCGCGGCGGTGGGCGGCTCGGGAGACGGTGCAAATCTGTTTGGAGAGATCACGAGCAAGGGTCTGCAGAGTGGTTTAGGTACAATAGCAGGGCTGGGATACGGTCTGCCCATGAGCAGACTCTACGCCAAATACTTCGGCGGCTCGCTGGACTTAGTTTCATTAGACGGCTGGGGTCAGTTAGCCCTTTGACCTGGCTGGAAGAAACCGAGACTCATTTATCTATTTTTTGACTCAGGAAGCGACGTTTTCGTGAAGTTGAGGTGTTTAGACGAAGCCGGTGGGGCGGAGATATGACGAGCTTGGAAGGGTCCATCCAGTCCAGAAATGCAAAGTATATTGAATGATATGCAAGGTCAATGTTGTGCAGAAAGTGAACACGGACAGCGAAGAAGCACTGAACGACAATATACTAATGGGGTATGAAGTGCGGCCTAATTGAAACAATCGTTGGGAATACTCGACTTCATGAATGGCGTTAAAAAGGGAGCATGTGAGCACAGCGGTAGCACAGGATTTGTTGAGGCAAGTTCACTTTGCTGAAGTTGACTGACATCCAATGTCAGTAGCGTTGTTACCGAGTGCTAAAAAACCCACTGCAAATCCACTCAAGGTACGGCTGCTGTTGTGATAAGCTAAGGTACCAATGCCAATTTGCGAAGACCTATACGATCTCGACGACGACCCCAGGGTAGTAGTGTGAATGGATGAAGTAATCGGAGATACGGGAGCGGCGTTCGACACTCTCGTTGAACGAGCCGTCAACGGAGTTGGTGCGCCGATCTGCGACTTCCTGGGTGTCTCTGTGATAGGCTTGCTTCGGCTTGTGCTACTACTCCCCAGCGTGATTCTTGGAGCCGCGGAAGGATGGGCGTTAGAATTGGTGTTGGAACTTTTGGCTTTAAATTTGCCAGACGTAATAAAAGGGTGGCGCAGCGCCGCCTGCGGTTTGATGCGCCGTTCCGGGTCCCAGACCAGACACTTTGATATGAAATCGATGAAGTCTTCGTCACTACACCGTAATACCTGGGCAAGGTTCTTAGACCCAGGTCTTCGTTTCTTTCCCTTCGAGTTGACGACAGCCCTGGGAGCTCCATTAGATTCTAAGATACATCGATATCAGTAAGCAAGAAGCGTAAAAAGGGACGATATCCTGACCGAAAAAGAGTCGTTTGCGAGTACTCCGATTGATGAAATCCCGGTCAGGAACACCGAGAACTTCCATGATACATGATAATTGCTCCTGCTCATTCTCTCCTGGGAAGATTGGGAATCCTGTGTAGAGTTCCGCGAGAATACAGCCCAAGCTCCACATATCAATAGCCATGTGATAGTTCATGCCAAGGATGACTTCAGGTGAACGATAGAAGCGACTTTGGATGTAGGTATAGACTGCAGGAGATGCATGAGCCAAAACATGGTCAAAGCGGGATCAAGAACCAACTTTTTTCATGCTCGAAACAGCTACTGCCGAAATCGATAACCTTGATGGCGCTCTTCGTAGGATGACGTAAAAGGACGTTCTGAATGGAACTACTGAGGGGGAGAGTAACACTTTAGTAAAAGAACTAACCTCGGGTTTGAGATCACAATGGACGATCCGATGATGACGCATCAGTGAAAGTGACATCAGCATTTGGCTAGTAAACCGTCGTATCAAAGCCGTGGTGAAGCCGACGAAACCATTCGCTTTGATCAGCTCGTAAAGATTGATGCTCAGGAGCTCCATCGCAATGCAAAGGTGGTTCCGGAAGTAGAAGTGCTCCGTCATCTTGATAACATGATGTTTCTCGTCCTGGTCCTGGAGAAATCATATTAGTTGAGCACACAAGCTTAGAATGGCAACGTTTACCCATTTCCGAAGGTTGTCAAGTATCTTAATTTCCACGAGGGCTTGATGATGGAATCGCTTCTTGTTACGAATGATTTTGATCGCCACGGATTCACCACTGCGGTGGTCGCGGCAATGCAAGACCTGGCCAAAGGAACCTTTACCAAGGGTATCAATGATCTCGTAGCGGTACGCAAGGTGGTCACGATTGACCACCAGATAATCTCCGCGATCGTCGTCAAAACCAAAGTTATGATCGTTGTCGTGAGGAGTCACAGGCTTCTTGTCGCTCCGAGCGCCGACAAAGTAGATCGACGAGTAGTCGAAAATCTCCGTACGTTCGTAGTCGGATAGATAAGCGGCCCGACCGCTCTGGAGGATCCCTGCTCGTTATAGGTGAGGTCGAGACTAGAGAAATATACAACATAGCTGGGAACTTACCGGCCGGGGAAGATGGCGGCGAAGGAGGTAGAGGTTCTGGGAAGCACAGCAGCTCGTCCAATTCGGCCTGAGTGGCGCCGGTGGCCAATTTCTTCGTCTGTTGACGTTTGATATACTGCAGCATCTCTTCATCTCCAAGCAGCTCGTCCTCATCGACTGGAGGCGACGTAGGCGACGAAGAGGAAGAAGATTGCCGTCTGCTGGCCGGGGGCACCAAGTGTGGGTTGTAACCAGATGACGAGGCCTCCCGAGCTGTGGGAATAGACACCTTCGGACTGAGCAGTTTAAGGCCTCTTGACGGAGACAACGCGGAAAGCCTGTGAAGCGAGTCACCAGGGACGATAGAAGAAATAGATGCCACGGATCCGGTTGATGTTTTGCGAAGACCACTAAAGGAGAGAGAGTCGCGATTGTATTTACGGCTGAGAATGCTGCCGGTGGTAGCAGGTGCAATGGCTGCTGAGAGATGACGAGAAACGCGGGAGGTCGAAGCCGATGGCGATTCCCGCGTATTGTGCCGCGTGGTGACAGCATTTTTGGGGGGAGTCGCGCCATTCTCCAGCACGCCAAACTCACTGGATAAAGACTCGCCCAATGTAGGGGAAGGCTCTGCGGTGATGATGCCCAAGGCGGATAGGTTCATACTCGCTCGCTTACCATTCAGCGTATTGTTCGAATATTTCGTTGGGGGGGGTGACGCAATTGCTGAAGTACGACTTGAAATCCTAGGAATCTTCGTGGTGAGAGTTTCCTTGGAATTGCCCAGCGTGTAGCTGTGCATCGACGTAGGTGATCCTTTCGAGTCCTTCGCAGCCGTTAAGCCATTGATGCCAACGGAGGGGGAGCCAGCTATTGTAGGGAGCTGATGTCTGCTGCGAAGGGATGAGTCTGACTGTTTCTGCATCGAGCTCACAGTGTGATGCGTCAGTCTTGAGGAACTGCCAGAGCCTGAAAAGGCCGTGGAGGTCGAGGTCGATCCAAGGCTGGCGACTCGTTGCGCTGTGACTGGGTGCAGCGCAGACATTTGCATGGGTGGTAGCGCCGCAGCTTTTGGTTTCTTGGGGTCCGTTGAAGACAACGTCTGCGAGACGAAAGACAGGTCTATAAGCGGCATGCTACCAAGATCCAAACAGGGATGAATCGCCACCTTGCCACGTTTTCTCCCCATGAGCACCGAAATTCGGCTTTCGCTGCGGTCCTTGTCATCCTTCCGAGCAGCTTTATCCCTCTCAGCCTTCTCCTCCTTCGCAATATCTTTCGCACGCTGACCTTCTTTGGAATCATCAACGTGCATGCTTCTCCGCGAGCTGGAGCCTTTCAGGAGGGACGGTAGACCAAGACTCAAGACCGACGATTTCTTCTGTACCGAAGGACGAGCAGGTGAAAGGAGGCTCTCAGTTGGTAGAGAAGAGGTGGTGCTTGCCTTGGTACGTTCAGGTACGGGAGGCCGTCCAGAAGATGGCGTTGGAGAGGCTGGCGGAGCGACCGGATTCATCATCGGTGGGAACTGCATGGACTGAGAAGACGAACGCCTGAAGAACGGAATGGAAGAAGGCGTGAGACGCTTCGAAGAGGCGCCCCGTCTCAGAGAGGAGGAAGGGCTAAGCGGAGATTGCAACGCAGGGGGAACTGAAGTAGCAAGGTTTGTGCTTCCACTCGAGCTTGTTTCTGACCGGGTGATGCTATGATGTGGATCTAACGTTTGTGAGGTGGTGATGACCGGCGGCACAGAAGGCTTCCTATTGCTCGCAGAACCGACAGACGAGATCGAGACGAGCGAACCAGCAGATGTCATTGCTTCGGGTAGTCTAGCCGACCAGGGGCTTCTTGGAGGTAAGGATGCAGAAACTGCTGAGTTGAGGTTCAGATCTTTGGTTTGTGCCTGCCGTACTAGCTGCCCTGTGCCCGAGGGACGTGGAGTTAGGGGGAACGCAGACGACTTAGCATTGGAAGACGCAGAAGCGGGAGAGTGGGAAATGAGGTTAAGGGCATTCGAGAAGCTCCACTTCTTTGATGGTGTTTTCACAACAGCAGGCGCAGACTCCGGACCGCGAGTGTAGTGAAGACTATGTCGTTGGACAACCCCAGAAGTGCCCACGGCAGGCGGGACCTCGAGCGACATGGTGCGGTCCTTATCGCTATCATTGCTCTTCCGTATGTCGTCGGGGAGAGGGAAAGTGAACGCAGTTGTAGAAGCAGGCGGAGAACGAAAGCTAGTTAGGTCCTTGGGTAAAGGAGGTACAGGTGGTACAAATTCGCCTTCTAAAATTTCGCCAGCGACGGCAAGCGCAGCCACGCGATCTTTGAGGGATGCAGCATCGCTCGATTGCGTGCTGGAAAGGTCGCTGCTTGCGCTATTCCGTTTCAACTTGCCAGCAGAATACCTTCCCGAGGTGGCCGACACTGAGGTGGCATTAGTTGACATAGAGAGTGAGCCAGAATCGCGCGAACTGGAAGTTGTGGTGGGAGTGCTAGCGCACGTCGTAGACGAAGCTGAGGCTCGTTTCGGCGTAAAGCTTGAGCGGGCACTGGCTGTTCCTGATTTTTTATGTGGCTTCTCAGGACCAGAAGTATTGACATGATGTTCGTCGCTGCTTCCCTTCGCGTGATCAGGGGCTGGCAACGTTAATCCGAGTCCAAGAACCGGCTGACCCTCGGGGTCCTTCTCGTTGGTATCACTCTCTCGGGACCGCGCACTATCTCTGCGAGCGATCTTTGCGCTCTCGACACCCTCCCAGTGCACCCCGACTCTGCTAGAGGGTGTCCCAGGTCGGCTGATGCTTCCAGTACGGTGAAGGCTGCTCATGCTGGCCCTGGCACGGGCAGTTTTCCCAGTCAACCCATCCAATTTGCGGAGCGCTTCGGCAGTGGCCTCGTCATCTAACCCAGACCACCCTTCTTGAGTACCTCGTAGGAGGGAATGCGCAACGTTAGGTGAGGCTTGGGCTGTATGCTCGCGTGACACGTTGCGAGAGGACGTCTGGAGGTTGCTGTTGTGTCGCAGTATTTGCTGGATGGAGGTAGATGATGGAGACGGAGGCAAGTGGGAGAAGTCCGACGTGTGCGCACGCCTCGAGTGGGGAATATCGCCGTAATTCGATGAAGAGGAACTGGCTGACATCTGCCTTGTGTGGCGCTCCGGCTTGACGGAAGAGCTCAGCTTCGGCGCCCCTGTTGCCGCCGAGACCAAACTCTCGCGATGTCGCTCCTTGCCCTTCTCTCGCAACGAAGGACTAGATGGCAGAGGAACACCCAAGCTGCGATGTTTGCGAGTCGATAACTTTTCCTCCTTCTTGTCTTTCGAGAGGTTCGTTGCACCAGGGCGTGCAGAAATTTGACCTGCTTCGTCCTTCTCTTGCTCTTCTGAAGGTCGCTTCTTCACCTTGCGGGGACTCAAACTCAGAAGGGGACGTGCGGACGTCGTGGGGGAGGAAGGAGGTCGAAATGCAGATTCCGCTATAGGTTTAACCAAGTCTGGTAATCTGAGCTGCCTCAGTAGGTCAGCCTTCCTGGGATATAAGATCTCCTCGCCGCCGCTTTCCTCCGCTATTGAAGGGCGAGCGCGGATGCGGCGTGGTATTTGCCTGATATCTGTAGGTGACTATAAAGGAGGCGCGCGATAAGCCACTGCTATCTGAAGATTATGAACGACTTGCCTCCTCCCGCTCATCCGATTCGCCATCAACCGCCTCAATCGTCCAGGGACTATCCGGCACCTCGCACTCTTTTTCAGGCAAGACTATTTCGTAGCCATCGCTGCTCGTGAGTGGGCTTTCGTCTGGCTTCTCAACAAATTCACTGTAACTGTGTGTATGCGCCCAGCGAGGAGTAGCCAGCTCGCCGACCCCGATGAGGCCTCGCCTGTCGATAGTGGCGGGATCTCTGTGAGGTGTCATTGGATCTCTGTGAGCGTAGATGTCGAGCCGAGAACTGAAATTAGAAGCATCCGGAAGTGGAGGTACGGGTGAGTCGTATGGCGAGATTGCACCGAAATAATACGGATCAAGAGACGATGTGGCAGAGGTGGAACGAGTGACGACGGGCTCCGGTTCCGACGTGGGGTCGTTGGTCTGGGCATGAGGGGGACAGGCCTTGACACGCTCTGGGTCAGAGACAGAGGCGATCTTCGATGCCTGATCTTCGGATGGTTGCGCGTCAGGTGCAGGGCCATGGTTGCGAAGTTCATGAGCGTTGCGAACAGGCATTTCTAAGACAAGGGTTATAGGCTTCCTGTCAGGGTCCCTGTCGCCGAGTGCTTCGGATAGACGCGAAGAAGGAGTCGAGGACATGGACAATGAACGAAAGCGCAGGGGAAAGACTGAGGCAATTGGCTAAGCGCAACAACGCCGGCGCAGAAAAGGTAAAGAGATGAAAGAGAAAGAGAAAAAAAAAAAGAGGGATAAAAACAGAAAAACAGAAGGTGGATCCGTTGGCGAAAAGGAACAGGAGATGGTGATGGTGAAAGGAGGAAAAGCGGTTTGCAAGACTTAGGATAAGGACTTGCAAAGGCAGGATTCGTGCCACTGATTTGCTGTTATTTACAAATTGTGGCAGATTAGCACGTGGCTCAACTTCGAAAAAAAAAACACGGTCACATGGATAAATAAATAAATAAATAATAAGTAAGTAAGGAAAAACAACGATGGTTCCGAGGCAGCTCGAGCGGGGTAATTACAGAACCCGTATCTCCCACAGCCGCGAGTGAACCACAACTGTTCAATTTCACCATTAATCTCCGTCTCGCTAGATCCAACTGCCGTCTTATTAGAAATATGCCGGCAACACACCCTGGGGATACGAGTGTTGCACGAGCTGCTGAGGCCATGGCTGCTGCTGTTGCTCAGGGAATGGCTGCTGCTCAGGGAATTGCTGCTGCTCAGGGAATGGCTGCTGTTCAGGGAATGGCTGCTGCCCAGGGAATGGGTGCTGCTGAGGGAATGGCTGCTGCTCAGGGAATGGCTGCTGCTGAGGGAATGGCTGCTGCTCAGGGAATGGCTGCTGCTGAGGGAATGGCTGTTGCTCAAGGAACGGCTGCTGCATGACGCCTTCGTAATATGGCGGTTGCACGATAGTCCCGGGATACACTTGCCTCGTTTCCAAAGGAAAAGGTGCCGCTAGCGGCTCCATTTGCGGAGCGTAAACCTGATCGAAATGCGTGTTCCCAGGATAATACAGGGGTTGTCCCGTATCTGGAATACCTTGAGCGTAAGGTATGCCTGTATACGCCTGCGGAGGCCCTTGTAGCAGACCATCAGTTGTCGAGCCCGCGCTCAAGGCCATTGAGTAAGTATTGCACGCACCCTGAAACAGATTATCATATCTGGGAGGTCCTGCAGGAGGAAATGGCCCTCCGGCAAGCTGATTCGAAAGAGGGGAGATAATGCTTTGTGGAACAGGATATCCAGTGTCATAATAATAGAGCCCTCCATCGTAAAACCAAACGCGCTCTCCATTACGCAGTTTATAAACGGGATGGTTAATTCCCATATTGTTGAAAAATTGAACGGGGGCTCCCAGCCAAGGGTGAGCATCGTCTGCACCAACTCCTTCGGGCTGAGCGGGCTCTTCGGGCTGAGCGGGCTCTTGCGTTTCCTCAGTAGTAACAGGGGATTTGAGTTCTTGCGTCTCCTTTACAGGAGGTGGAGTTGGGGGTTTCGTAGGTATAATGTCAGCGGGTGGGGGCTTAGCGGCTCCGGGCTTAGCGGCTCCGGGGCCAGGGCGATTGGATGTCGCGACGGTGAGCAAGCTTATGGGGCGATTCAAGTCCTGATCCGACGTATTCCCCCCCGGTCTGGGCCTCGCCGCCGCCATTTGTTGTTTATGGGTGAGGTAGCGACGCAGTGTAAAGATAATGCCCCAGGTCCCGGCGGCCACGACGATTACACCAAAGACGGCTAAACCTGCTATACCCCCAGAGCTTAATGACCTATTTGCATAATTTCTGTTTAGTTGTTCGAATTATTGACAAGGGTAGGCTCACTTTTTGGGTGAGGATATGGACTCAGTGGGATAAGGATATTCTATGGTGGAGGTCACAACGGGGACGCTGTGGGTGACGGGTACGGCGCGGGTGGTAGGGACAGTGCGGGTGGTGGGGACGCTAGAGGTGGTGATGCTAAGATTGGTTGGGCGGTCTGTTGCGACTGTCGGGGAGGGAGTGAAAAATAGACTAGACGTTCTCGAAAATGTAAAGGAAGAAGAAGGGAAACGACCGGAGGAAAGAAAAGTCCGGGAGATGAGCCCAGGGGGGACGGAAGGGATAGAGGGAAGAAAAGTGGGACGAGAGGAGGAGCCGGGACGGAAGGAGGAGCCGGGACGGAAGGAGCTGGAAGTGAAGGGGTTAGAAGGAAAGCCAGAAGGGGCTATTGAAGCTGCAGTGACAGCGAAAGCTGAGGAGGAATGGCTTAGAAGGGTTGAAAGATCTGAGTGAATTGAGCGACATCAGTTGACATCAAGGGCAAGCGGAAGGACTACCGTCTGAATATGAGAGCTGTGGGAGAGGGTAGCCCTGTATGTCGACGGGAAAAGTCACTATCCGTGACGTCGATGGCAGCGTCGATGTCCGTGCCGACGATGTCAACCCTGGCGCTGGCGTTGTCAACGCTGGCGCCGACGTTGTCGGCGCTGGTGCCGAATATATCGACGTTAGTGCCGCCATAGCTGACGTCGCAATTGATCAAAGAACAAAAACATACAGTCAAATTGGATGAAGAGTGGCCAAAGCATGGGGGAACGACGTACGACTTATTCAACGCTGGAATGGACAGAGAGAGAGAGGGATGAATGCGAGACGCGAAGGGAGAAGGGGACGCGTTGTGCTGGACATGAAACATAGAGACGCCATCCCTCCACCACTGCGACCTACCTCGTGTTTCACGCCGACGTGCGTTTCAACTTTGGTGGTGAAGCGGTCGAGCATTGCTCATCGCTTGACGAACGAATGGAATGGACGCTGTCAAGGCGGGTCGGTCGACATTGACAATCACATGACGTGATAACTGCCACTCACGTGATACTAACTGACATCGAAATCTGATTGAGAAACTCCTGTGCTGCGGCTGCGGAGTCCTCCCACACATGCTCCTCCACCTGCACTTCTTTACGTTCTTGCTCTTCTCCAGTCGCGGTCTTGCGCTCTCGTTCTTCTGGTCGTCATCCAGACTGACCAGTGACCTTGGCAGCCAACGCCCCTATCATGTCCCCCATAATGCAGATCAGAATCTGTTCAACCCTCGACTAAGCGTTGGCGCGCAGAACGACGCAGAAATCGTGCTTGATGATAACCCCAACAGTACTATCTACCAAGTCCTAAGCAGTAATTCACAGTACGCTGCCTTTTTTCTGCTTAAAACCCTCACTATGTAACAAAATGCATTCTGGCAGTTTCTCTCGCCTTGTCAGGCTGATCAACTTCAGCGGAAGCGATGTTATTGACCTCCTCAACAAGTCTGACTCAAGGTTAGTTGCCTCTTACCCTTTCATACCACAGGCGAATCATCATTGAATGTCTTCCCCAATCTGAGTAGACTCACATTTTTCGCTGTTCCGGATTTTGCCTTGAAGAAACGACCCCATGGCAAGCGTCCTCGTGTTGACTTTGACCAGGGCCTCCCTGCATCTCTGGGTGTGTCGAGTGGACTCGAAGAGCACAACCTGGCGGGGCTCTTCGCTGAGCTAGAATACTTCGAAGCCTCCATCGATGTGCCTGACGAGGACAAGGAGAAGTGGAAGAAGGTTCTCAAAAAGATCATCACTGCCGTTCTCCAGTATCACGTTGTTCCCGCTGTGGCACTGGATGTGCGCACACTTGCACAGAATCACACTTACGGGACTGCGTTCGCGTTCCGGCATGCCTTGGGCGGAGAGCCGCAGCGCCTTCGCGTACATTCAGCCTTTCCCTCCCCCCTCTTACACAGTCTTATGGTCAATTTCCTCGCTAAGGTTGTCAGAGCAGATGTCAAAGCCAAGAATGGTGAGTGCCGCCTCTTTTACTGGTCCCCTAATTGAACTTTTCACCAGGAATTATCCACGTTATCAATCATCCCTTGCTTCCTCCACCTACCGTGTTCCAGGAGCTCTTCTTAATCCCAGATGTCTTCTCATTTGTGGTAGGCAATTTCTTGTTGTTGTTCAAGGAGGCTTCTGTCGCTCATCTCATCTTTTGCAGACTTCGGCTCTTCAGCGTGTTGGCCTCACCCAAGCACTTGACCTTCATTGGGTTCATGACAAGGAAGGCAAGGGTCACCTTGAAGGCATTTCCGCGGTGACATTCTTCGCTCCAACCAACAAGGCCTTCAAAGCTCTACCTCGGAAACTGAGGCTGTTCCTGTTTTCACCATTTGGCGTCAGGGCGCTCAAAAAGCTATTGCAGTATCATATCGTACCAAATGTGGTGGTACACTCAGGTATGATAGTTCCATCTCATACGACCCATTGAAGGGGACCAGCTTGATTAATATTGACCACTCCTCATCTCCAGATCACATCATTGACACAACAAAGAAAGCAACCGACTCCAGGTCAAACTTCCTGTCTCCACACACACCTTCCCAAAGTGGCTGTGATGACAGCTGGGATTGGACCTTCCCACCGTCCAACCATGACGAGGTGGCCGAGTATGCGTCTGAGCTTGAGAGGCAATGCGAACTCCCAAGCCTCGGTGACTGGGGCTCTGAGCTTAACAGCGAGTACTGCCTCGGGGTGCCTCTGCTTGCTTCCTTGGCGCCGGAAGCCCTCCCATTCTTCCGCCCGCATTTCCCCCACATCTCCCCAATCTACAAATGGGACCTGTCATTGTCTACTCTGCTCGAGGGCCATCCCCCAATGCATGTGCACATTGTCAAGCTGAAGATTACTTCGCCGCTCCCGCATGTTCCGCCCCGGTATGTCAGCAAGGTGCTCGTGAATAAGCCTCGCCAAGGTGCAGGTGGTACTTTCGCTGCCCTCTCCGATGTGGTTAGTGGGAATGGTGCCGTGCATGTTATCCCGAAGGTACTCTGCCCCCGACCTGATCATCACCGCCGTCCCCCCCGTCCCGATCGGGGCTCGGAGGAGGACAATGTTGACGATGAGTGGGACGACTGGGAATCATGGCTGCCTCTTTGGGCTGAGGAGGATTGACCTATCGTAGCTGTGCCATCCTTGTTGCTTGCTTTGAACACTTGTTTCCCGAAACACAGATACTAGGATGAAAGATGTAACAATGTTCTGTATTGGTTTAAAATGCCACATGTTGAATCCCCTGCCTCTTGTCACCGTCCTTGGGCTTGGCCGCAAGGCGCCGATGCAGCCGCGTCCGTTGGTGGATCTCCCACTGCTCTGCTTCATCAACCATCACTGGCTCATCTTCATTGACTGTGCAGATCGGACACACTACTTTGCGTCTCAGAGACAGCACGGCAGTAGGCCTGAAGCAACATAGGAAAACAAAGCATTAAAAATAGTAAACCCAGTGACACAGCAGACATGAAACAAACGATATTGGTTTGTTCTTGACAGAGAGCAGGTTGCGAGCAGTGTCCGATAGCGACAAAGGATCTGGTAACTCATGGCTACACAGGAAATCTGACGCGATACATCAGAGTCACTAGAAACCTGCGGGAACCACTTTCGCACACCTTGTTTTATTTTTTCAGCGGGGTTCCAGACATTCGATGTCCATTTGTCATCCAATTCTAGAATACATGTAAATGCGAGAACGAAGAGATTGAAGAGGAAAATCGTACCAGTCGCATCCAGAAGAAACGTAGGCACGACTGGATCTCCATCAGCAAGCGAGTTCGCGGCACTTATCGCTGGCAGCAGCTTGTTACGGATCCACGAGACCTGCCGTTTAGCATATCGGCGAGTCGACAGCTTCATGCGTTCAACCGCTTCCTCGAACGCTGCGGGGCTCGGATCTGTAGCGTTGAGGTAGTCGTGAAATTCCTTGTACCCTGCGGACACATGCCCGTCAGCGGACCAGGGACGACTTTGCAATGATCACCGGGTTTGACCAATGCATTGGTAGATCCCTAGCGTATAATCTGTCTCTGCAGTCGAGCCGCTCTCATCTTGAGACATAGCATGCAAGCTCGTCGACAGGTCCCGCAGCGCGCGAATCTCGTCCACAAGTCCATTCTGCGTTGGGTCTCATCAACTCCGTCACGTCGGGCTGGCGAGAATGAAACCGTCACACCTGGACCATCTCGTCTACTCGAGCGTCAAGCCTGGGGTATAGGGCCGCCGGCGCAGCATAGAGCCAAAAGCAGAGGGTGCGGTATCTGAAGTGAATGTCTAGGTCAGAGCGGGAGGTGCGATGCGAGGGTGTCTAGCAACCAACCTCGGCTTCAACGGGATCTCCGCCTGATTACTGATCAACTCGCTGTTCTGACGCCCAGTCTGCCGGATCACGACGAGACTGCGCAGGACCTTCCGCGTGTCTCTCCAGTGCCACCTGGACGCGACGGTTGGATCGAGGGCGGCGAGCAGACGATGAAGAGAGAGCGCCGATTTTGTATCCGCGGCGAGGGGCGGCTCCTCGGGAAGAGAGAAAAAGAGGTCTCGAAGCTCGGGAGGGAGCAAGCGAACAGATTCTGCGAGGTTGGGCGAGAACGACGTATGGGAGATTTGGGGAGCTTCTTCGCCCACGTTTGACGAAAGCCGGTTAGGGAAGATGAGGTGTTGTATCCAGTAGGACGTCCCGCCGACGACGATGGGTATCTGGTTCCTCCCATGAGTCTCGTCAATCTTACAATAGCGACGCGTGAGTTAAACGAGAACGAGAGGGGCACTGCTGCACCAACCAATCGCATCGCGTCCTGCACCCACTGGCCGACCACGTACTGCTCGCCCGGCTGGCGGATGCCCATGAGCAGATGGTCGATGCCTTGCCTCTCGGTTTCGGGCACTTTGTTCGTGATAACATCCATCCCGGCGTAGATTTGCATGGAGTCGGCGTTGATGATCCTTGCGCCTTGCCAGCCATGGTCCTTGGATGGCTGAGACAATCGCAACGCAAGTTCGATGGCAAGTTTGGACTTTCCTACACCAGTCGTCCCGCAAATCGCTATCAGCGGTCGCAACGCCATGGTTGTCCAGCGCTCAACCAGCACCCTCAACGCTTTTTTCAAAGTTTTTGCCTAATTTAGAGTCGCAAGCGTCCGTCGATGGCAGTGTAAACTGGTTAAAGGAAGCAAGGCCACTCTCTCGTCGTTTGGAAGGTGAAGAAACTCAATCGTTTTCGAAGCTGACTCCGTGGTACGGTCACGGAACGCTTTCCCTACGCCGCTCTCGATGTGCGGTGGGGAATATATTTGTCAAGTTCGTGCTCACGATATGATTGAGTCTCTACTGCTCTCGACCAAAACCACATTTATGGTCAGCCGTCAGCGTGTGGGCAGGAAACGGTTGTCCGTCTGTATATCTGTCTCCACTGTCGTGGCCCGTATCCGTCTTGTTTAACCTCACTGTCGCGTCCCGTTTGCTGCGAACTCATCCTTCGAATGGTGCTCGGCCCATCACCATATCGCGCCCTTCCATTTTCATAGCACCATGTCTGATTCGTATTTAGGAAGTAAGGAAAGGGGACAATGGTTGGGATGGAATTATGGACACGACTAGTAAGACGTGAGGTCAAGTAATAATGCATGGTTGGGAGAGAGAGCATTGAATCACGTGCTTACTGGTACCATTTGCTTTGCCAAACTTGCACTGCAGACGTGCCTCTCATGTCCGCATCGCGCGCTCAGGCTGTCAGCCGCGTGACGCTCGCGAGCCTATCGCCAGCCCCAAAGTCACGCCACGCAGTAAGTCGAATGCCATCTGGGGATGACGAAGTTGTAAACACAATTGACGTCGTCTCTCCGCCAAACAGCAAAAACGTCTCGGTCGAGGGCAGGGTTCGCACCACGGAGGCACTTCAGGTCGAGGGCACAAGGGCCAGAAATCCCGCTCGGGAAACGGGAAACCAAAAGCCGGCTTTGAGGGCGGTCAGACGCCAATAACTCGCCTGTTTCCTAAACGCGGCTTCGTAAATCAGTGAGTGTGGTGTGGACCAACTCCGCCGCCAGGTCTTGGCTGAACGCTACGCTACTCGCCGCTGGGAACACGCAGAACCGCACGGACATGGCAGCCTGTGAACTTGGATCGCATACAACACTGGATCAATCAAGGCCGACTCACCTCATCCCCGGAAAAGCCCATCACCGCTCGGGAGCTCCTCCTCAGTGGATGCGTGCACGACGTCCATGATGGCGTGAAGCTACTCGGAGACGTGCGCATTTATTTCCTTTCACTATCGATCTGGTTCGAGTCACTAGCAGGGCGCCAAGTATCTCAAGTCCCCAATACATATCATGGCCTCTCGTGCGTCCGCCTCGGCGATCAAGGCCGTCGAGAGCAAAGGCGGATTCGTCATCTGTAAATACTACAATGCGCTTTCCCTGCGTGATTGTCTCAAAGGCCGCGTCGATCGACTCGCAGCTGCCCCGACAAGGCGGGAGGACATCAGTGCGTCTTCCACATCTGACGTGCCCCTGTAGTCGAATGCCACTAACGTATATTCCCTTTTCCCTCGTGAAGCTTGGTATACAACGGACAATAATAGAGGCTACTTGGCGCCTCGTGTTCTCAAAAGAATACAGAACCTTCCGTTTGTTGACGAACGATGGAGGAAATTATCAGAACACTTGTGCGCATGGAAGAATCAAAGCATTGATGTGGAAACAAAGAAGTAGTGCACCTCTGCATCGAGCTAATAATGGCTTGCCCTGTGCAATGAACTCTTTATTGCTTGCCTATCTCCATGCTCTGCTAATAGTCTCAGTCCCGTTGCTGCTCCAGCAGCAACGTTCCCAAGTTGTAACTTGCATTAGCAAAACGAGCGCTACCACGTCACTCAATCAAATACCAGGCTCCTTTACACAGGTCGGGTGCCGCGCACCTTAATTTTGTGTATCGTGGTCCAATTCAGAATCAGGCCTCCTGCGCTTCCATTCTGTCTGGAGAAATGCTTCGACTGCGAGAACGAAAGGGTGAACGCGAGCGCGAACGTGAGCGCGAACGCGATGGGGAACGGGAGACGTAGCGGGAGCCAGCTCTTGACGACGCCTGGCTCCTACTCTTGCTCCTACTTCCACTCCTGCTCCTGCTCCTACTACTTCTGCTCTTGCTCCTGCTCCTGCTCCTACTCCTACTCCTACTCCTACCCCCACTCCGACTCCGACTCCCACTTTCACTCCGCCCCCGAACCTTCTCCTCGTCCCTATCCTCGAGGGCGTCTAGCAGCCGGCTTTTCCTCGGTCCAATCTCGCCGTTCTCCTCAAGCGTCTCCCGTTTCGCTATCCTGGGCAGTATGATGTCACACACCCGCTCCTCGGTGAGGAGTGAGTAGACAAATTCGTCCATGTACGTCAAACTGTAGCCGCCTAGAGACGGACTTTGTGTAAGTAGCATTGAGAGAAAACGGGCAAGCGATGCGCCAAGCACCACATCACGCACTCATGTTCCGCAACCTCAATTTCCTGTAGTCCTTTAAGAGGGGCTCGAGAATTTCGTAGACTTCGACCGCACGAAACGTCATGCGTATATATATGACGGACAAGGCCCGCAGGTACCTTGATGGGGGGAATCATGAGCCTGCAATGCGCTGGGCGACAAAAACGGAAAAAACACACTTGAACTCATCCGCTTGCAGATACTCTAGCAATATCTCCTTCTCTGGCTGTATTTGTAAGAGTTTGAGCAGCAAGCAGAGGAACTCTGTCGGGCGTTGGTTGGCATATACGCCGCCAATGGCGCGCAGCTCAATAGCCCGGTCGATGAGGCTCTCGGCTGTGAGTGCAAAACAGTGTTCCTTCCAGTAGTTGGAATCATATATGCGGTTCCGGATGACGGTCTCAACGAGGAATTGCGGATTTTGACCGTGGATGGCGAGCGCGCCGCGGACGGTGGTATTGGCCATGCTCGTACTCCCCAAAATGGAAGTCGTCGACTGTCAGCGCAGCCTCAGGTGATCATGCAAGGTGGTTACCCTCCCAGATCCATCATGGCCATGTTGAAAGCGTCTCCTTGGTGAGCCTCGTTACTACAAAGCTGGGCAAAAGCACTCGTGCATTTTACACTTGGCTGATTATTTCACCATCGTCTCTTTGGTTGACACGACTCGAACGGCCAACAACTCGTAACTTGTTCGCGGGGTGGGCGGAATTGCTTCGCTGTGGATGCTCTGTCAATCTCTGGTCTCTTCATCTTCATAAGAGGCTCAAGTCTCGGGAAACTCACTTGGAACCAGTTATTCTATTTCCGGAGGCTTGACACTTGACGGCAACAGTGCAATCAATCTGACAAGGGAAGACCACGATTGTCGTCGCCTCATTGTTCTCGGCTTTGCCCTTGCTTATCTACGTGATGTTCTAAATTGCCGTCTCTGCGGACTAGATGATGGGGTACCAGATACTAAGCGACGCTTCTGAGGCAGCAGTGAACCTGCAATTTTTGTCAGTGACTCCTGTTATCCAAGATGTCCGGTATAGCAGCATACTCTAGACGTCTGGTAACATCTTCGCTATTCTTCCATCGTCCATGCTTATGCTTTGTGCAATCAGTCCACTTCTGCTGCATGCCACTGCAATATCTCTTATTTAGCACGACCGGGTGCTGCAGAACTTAGAGAATGACCGTGCGTCGCACCAGCCCTTGCAAACGTATTCAACCCCCATCGTGAGCTTCACGTAACTTGATCTGCTGATTGAGCTGACCCAGTCCATCCACACCTGTTATTCAAATGATGGCTGTCGATTCTCCGATACGATGCTGCGGCCTCAGGACTAATTCGAGGCATTTCAGCAAGAATCCTCGCCAGCTCATGGCTGATTCGAGTCACCTCAGCAGGGATTTTTTCCTATCTGGCTTCGTTCTAATGTTTTGTCCATGGTATAATTTTTCTGGAATGTTGTGGATTCAGATCCTTTACGCTTGATCTACCTTTGGTTTTTCTAGATCGTGCTTATTGTGAGTGTGCCTATCCTCGCAACAATATTTATCCCATCATCCCATAGACTGGAACTCCGAGGCCACGCAAGCCCTTGGCTGCAAGTATAACTACTGGTGACCCGTGGTTATATTTTAGGGGAATATGCCGCTAGCTGTTGACTTTTCGAGTTGGTCGAGGATGTTAAGGAGTTCGAGTGCAATTTGAACGTTGTCATACGTAGTTCGTATAGCCGAGTTGTTTTTCCCGTCACCGCCTTGCCACGACCAGTCTGGCACTCTGCGGTCCATTGAGACTTTTGTTCCCGCCCGCATTCTCACATTGCAGTTGGCGTTGACCTGCATTGTAAGGCGGTTTTTTTCTGCCCCTTCACGGAATATCGCTGGTATGGTCGTTCCAGCCTACTTGCTCTCAGGAGTCCAAGCCGTGCAACCACCCCATCTGGAGGGCGATTCGACCTTCGCAACCGAAATCCTACCTGGACCGCCTCCTCTGGCATCTCTGCAGCACTCTGCACCCAAGCGCGACCCTAGAAAACCGTTTGCCGCCTTTACCTATCTACCTCCATCTGACCCCGGATCTACCTACTCTGCGTTGGCTTTCAGCTCTCTGGGCGGAGGAATCATAGACGATACCTCTGGGCGAAAACGGGCCCGACGGGACAAATCGTTGAGTTCTTTCTCATTCTGAGCGCTGGGCCCTCACTGAAGCATGCGTACTCCTTCCTTTGTCTTTTTTCGCTTCCTTTTCCCCTTCGTTTCCGGTTGCGGGAACCCTTGTATTCGTCTCGACACTGCGTATCTCCATGTGCTCTCATCGTCAGGGCGTCCAGCAACCGAGCACAGCGCGCGTCTGCTCGTAATCTGAGCGGCGCACCCCGCACGGCTGACCTGACACCCCTAACAGACCTGGCCACGAAATCTGGCAGACCATCAGCCGAAATCCTCGACTCAGCGGCCGCCCCAATCAACTCCCAGGGGTCTTCGACAGCGGTCAGTTCTCAGCCCTTGCCCAACGCGCAAGACATGAACCCGCCGACCGCTAACGGCACCTCCATCGCAACACGCAAGGACAAGGGCAAAAGCAGGGAGTCCGAACGCGCTGTTACTCGTGTGAAGGAGGAGCCTTTGGCGGTCCCTTTCGTTTATATTGAGTCTGCTCCCAGCCTCGTAAGTTTTCATCTCACTGAAGTGCTATCACATTAGATCTTTGATTCTTCTTTTCCTTTTTCTCCCAGCTTAATGAGGATTACTGTTCTGCATGTCGCTCTTCAGGCGCATTGGTTTACTGTGATGGATGCCCTAGAGCATTTCATTTCTGGTGTCTCGATCCGCCGATGGAGGCGGACGACCTTCCAGATGCTGAAACGCGATGGTTTTGCCCAAAATGCACAATGCGCAAGGTCGGTCGCTTACCGCGTCGTGGTGCATTTGCTCATTACATCGCAGAAACCAGGGAGAAAACCTGCACCCTCGCTAATGTCCCCCCTGTTAGATAAGCTGCAGACGACTATTCCTTCGGAATTCCAGCTTCCTGATGATATCAGGAATTTTTTCAAAGATGGTGAGCAGTCCCACTTGCTGTGACGTTCTGGTCATTCTCAACAGTCGATTAGTGTCTACTGGGCCGAGAGGAAACTACGTGGACACTTCGGAAATCAAGCAACCACGCCTCAAGTAAGTTTTGCCTTCCATGTCCGCGAGCCGATCTTATAGCGACTACAAGTCGGCATGGGCAACTTGAGGACCGCGATTCATATCGGCTCAAAGACAGAAACGGAGCGGCGGTGCTCTGTTTCCGGTGTGGCGAGTCTGCATTACCGGGCGGCATTGCCACAACCAGATCAACATCAACATCATCGGAGGCTTGGAAAAACATCATATCCTGCGACTATTGCGGCCTTCACTGGCATCAGGACTGTGTTGATCCTCCATTGCCGACTATGCCTCCAGAAGGCAAGAAGTGGATGTGCCCCAATCACGCAGATAAGCTACTGGTGGGAGCTACTCTGCTACATCCATCCAATAATCAGTAACGCATCTGTTCAGCGCCCTAAACCTCGTATACCGAAGCAGAACGCAACTCCTATAGATATCACAAAGCCTGGCCAATTCAACAACGGCAATATCGAGGTTATACACGACGAGGCCCCTTACCAGCAGCCTCTCAAAGAACCTGCGTACGAAGTGTTGATCAACAGTCGCCGTTATAGAATACCTGAACGAGTGATTCTGCTGGACTTCTGGAAAAAAATAAGCCTTACAACCAGTGCCAATGGAAGGTACGCCTTTGCATTGCACAGCGACCAGGCTCGCAATGACCATTCCCCTAGTTCGAGAGGGGTATCTACAAATGTGTCATCCCCCCTCACCTCCTTGAGCTCGCTTGAGGCGGATGAGACACCTTGTGTTCCATCAGGATCAGCGAAAGGGCCTGCTCATGCCAGCGTTAGTTGCGTTGATTTGTGCTAGAGCTTTGACTTACCAATGTGTCGACATAGGTATCTCCGGATCCATCCGCCGACGCACCCTTTGATCCCAAGTCCGCCGTAGTTCAGGCCCAACAGCCAGTGATCACGTCCGCCGTTCAATCTGACGTCGAGACGGTCCAACCTGAGTGGCCTGATGCGATCCCCGATGCTATGATTGAGCAGATCCGGCATAAAGTTTATCCCTTGCTAATAAATGGTTCACTGTCACCGACTCAGTCCGCTTTGCAGCTTAACTTGGGACGTCAAGGACGTACGCGAGGCAGCAATATCCCTGCAAAGACGACCCGAAGACGACTCCACAGCGCGAGCCAAACCAACAGCGTGAGCCAGACTCAGCTTGAAACCCGCAGAATGCGGTCGCGGAGCAGCAAAGGTCTTGGAGATCCTAGTTCTATCGTGAGCACGTCTATGTCGCGATCTTCTCGTCTTTTGATTTTGTGCTGATCTCTTGTGCACGCAGTCGTCACCCTCTAGTGTGCTTCCTGGTGATACGACATCGGAGAGGTCTACGCCCCTTGCTAACCACGTATCATCTGTTGTTCTGCGGACGCAGCGAAATACACATATCAAAGTTGGTTGTTGCAATCATCAGATACCATTACTATGTCTCAAGTCTCGAAACAGGTCGAACATGATGCTGGTTCAGCGTCATCTCCGCTTGATTGGCCCTGCCTTCCAGACACTCAGGCCGCTCCCGCAGCCATTACATCAACTTCTGCAGAGGTGTGCCTTACTATATCTGTTCTCCGAATGTCCGGACAGCTAACGATGAACTGACGTCAGCCTGCACCTACTGCTTCGCGACAAAGAGTTAGGCGCAAAAACGTACGCCGGCTTGAGGAGAGCCACGTGCGAAGGGGCCGGAAACGAAAGCAACCGGAATCTGAAGAATCCCCTATGGAAACGCTCGAGAGAGTCGAGAAACCTGCTGAAGGACAGCCGGAAATGACGGAGAGCGCGGAAAGGGCGGAAGAAGTGGAAAAACCCAAGAGGAAGAAGGCGGTGGGTGAGAAAGAAGAACGGGCGACCAGGCCACGTCGCCGGGTCATTCCCCCAAGGCGCCCTTATGTTTCCCCAACGCCACCTCCATGCACATCAAGGCCTCCCGTTCATCCAGTTGCACATTCCTCGCCCACTAAATCAGCGATTCCATCTCTTAAGATCCGCCTCCCTCGCCTTAGTGACATTGTCATATCGAGAGTATCTCCATTGACCTCAGCATCGAGCCCTCGTCACGCCACCCCTCGACCTGGTGCAAGACGAAGAAACTTGACGAGTACCATGGCCGGCTCAACTCCCCCCTTGTCTGCCTCGTCAGCGCTTGTCGGCGGCAGTGGTCCAGTGAGCCCTGCGTAGTGCGTCCTTCTGTCAACGGGGTATTTGCCTTGCAATATTTCTGGGTCGCACCGAAGAATAATCATCACATTACCTGGCCCTCTGGACTCAAATTTCTAATCATGAAGGTATAATTTACCTTATCAGTAGATTTCGCCTGTTACACTTGTCCTCGATACCGTTGACTTCAAAGCACATTTACATCGCCTTTGTGCGGGGAGCTCCTATGACTGAATCTGGTCAATCTAGCAAGCCTGGCGAAATCTTCAAATGTTTGGACGTGCAAATTACTACGATAACCCCAAAGGCGAACCCTACACAGTAGACAATCTGGCCTTTCTTCTCCTATCTAGCGTTTTCACTCGCTCCCAGACATCACCTGTCACTTCCGTACCGTGCATCGAGAGCGTCATCAACTTTGCTAGACTCATCCTCAGCGACAGATCTTCCGAGGTGATTTCCTTAGACTGCTGACGCTCGTTGACGAAGTCTTCTTGGATGTACTAGCAACTGAGTGTTCGCAGTAGCATCAATGAGAACGATGGAAATGGCCAACTTTAGATGTCTCTTCGCTTATGATGATACTTCCGGCACCGACCAGTGCCCCACCTATCAACGCCCGCCATTTCTCCAGTGTCTCTGGTGCAGGGATATTCAACTCTTCTGCCTTGCGGTACAAGACTGACTTGCTGTCATCCTTCGCGCGCAAAGGAACTGTTATGCTCGTCTGCAACGTGAGAACAGTCAGCCCTCTACTTGAGCAAACAGCAATGCGAGACAAGTCGCACCCGAAACAGAGCACTCTTCTTGCCTTCGCTCAAAATGATGAAGCTTACGTCCGTTCCAAATGTGAACTCGCTGTATGGGAACTTGTATGCCAACGTCTGCGCATTGATCATCCCCTGCGTTGCGCGGAGATTGAGGACGCCTTCGGCCTCGGGTCGATTCCGCGGCACTCGCGAGATAGAGATCCTCTAAGACGCACCTTTCTCCCCGACAGTCCCTTCTCGTACGCCGCTCTCTGTGATGATAACGCGTGAACCAACGGGGACCTGAAGAATCCCGGAGTGGAGGTTCTCGTCCTTGCTTTCAGGAGCAAAGGGATGATCATTCAGGAGAGGGAGTGTCATAGGGATAAATGACGCGAGCGGGAGGATGAGGGAGAGGACGTGTATCAATGTTGGGCGAGTCGGTTCAGGAGATGTGGAGGATGGGAACTGACATATCGTCAGCGATGGTGGGAGGATTGGTGGTGTTCTCGATTGCCTAGATAATTGGGGATCAGACCTAAATTAGCAGGAGGACATCGCGTACACTCTCGCTATGCTCGTCAGCAGAACCCACTCGGCAGCATCTCGATCCCCCGCCAGTGCTTCATTAGCAACCCAATCTACTAGTTCCTCTCTGAATCGTAGCACATCATCGTATCGCATTGGGTAGGAGCGTGGTACAAGAGTTGGAGGTAAAGGTCGAGAAAACAGGACGTGCAGAGTGGGCACTTCGATCGAACCTGAGGTCTCTGAATGCAGCCTTTTAGTAGCTAAGAACGCAAGTTAAGGCGCGCTGAAAAACGGGGAACGAACGGCTCGGAAGTGAGAAAGCCAACAAACGTAACAACGTCTGTAATCTTGAGAAGCTCCGCGGAATTGGTGTCATATATCTGACAAGCATCAGACAATTGTACACCAGAGATATGATGCTTACTTTGACTTGCACTCCAATATGAGGCGCAGCAGGCAGAGGAAATTTATGGGGTTGCAAAGCATGATGTACACGATTAGATTCACCTACGCGTGCGTAAGAATGTCATATTTTGAGGGTAACAAACACGGGAAACCAACCATTGTTACCTCCGTTCAGCTCTTTCGAGCACCAGTCCGTCTCCCCGGGCACGTTGACGGCCCACACAACCATACAGTCTCTCAAACTAGCTAAACGAATGCTAGCATCGTCTTGTACGTCGTTCGGCAGACCCCAGCCCCCAGGGCGCGCTCCCCGAATCGCAACGTAAAGTTCCGGGCTAGGAGACGTATCTTGTATCATGGCACGAAACCGGACGAGAGCGCGGTCTGGACGACATTCTGGTGGGTTCTGCACGTCGAGGACGGGAATCTGATGAGGCAAAGGCTTTCAGTCGCCAGCCGAAGGGCGGCAGAGCCGCGTACCTCGTTGAACGCGTGAGGCGTCACGAAGACATTTGAAAAGTGATCCGACACTGACTTTGGAAAGTCGTCAATCGGGAGCTGAAGATCATACAACTCAATCAAAGCACGCGTTGGATCTGCGAGTGTGTCGACCAGCAGCTGCGATACCATCGTTGTCGTTGTCGGGCACAGCGAGCAAAAGCTCTGTCGGAACCCTAACCCTAGAGCACACTTATAAATCATTACATAAGCGGATTTGATACCGCCGTACTTTCTCACGCGCATATCATTCCGCTTCAGTCCCGTCCTGCTTTGCCAGCACCACTGAACACTGATGGCTCTGTTCAACACCAAGCAGAAGCACGACGACAGCAGCGGCAGCGGCGTGAGCAACGATGATGCAGCCTCGAAAAACCAAAAGGGCGCATGGAGACGTCCCGCAAGTGCGTCAATCCTTCATTCATTCACAATTGTTCCGCAGCATCCTAAACGATTATTTACCATGCAGATACTGCTTTCAAGCAGCAAAGGTTGAAAGCATGGCAGCCTATCTTAACACCCAAGACGGTTCTTCCAACCCTTTTTATCATTGGCATCTTGTTCGCGCCAATAGGTGGGCTTCTCATATGGGGTAGCAACCTGGTTCGTGGACAGTCTTTCCCTGAACTCAGAGTCCTGACTTCAAACCCCAGGTCTCCGAGATGACACTGGACTACACGGATTGCGACACGTTAACGCCCTCAGCTGATCCGCAAAATCCCACGTTTAATGATATCCCTCAATTCTCGTATAGCTTGCGCTCCAAAGATGCTTCCGCCAAACCGACTGTCCCCAAGTATGCGTTCATCGATGATCCATCCAATCCAGACGTATCCCAGAAGCAACGCTGCATCTTGCAATTTCAGATTCCTGCTGGATTCGAGCCACCTGTGCTCCTCTACTACAAGCTCACCAACTTCTTCCAGAATCATCGTAGATATGTCAAGAGCTTCAGCGCCCCGCAACTCCAGGGGAAATTTGTTAGTACCACAAGCCTGGAGAAGAGCGATTGCAAACCGCTTGCCACACGCGATGGGAAGGCCATATACCCGTGTGGGCTTATAGCTAATTCCATCTTTAACGGTCAGCAGAGCGTTACGCGCAGTCCATGCATATACTGACGATACCTTCGTCAACGCAGATACTTTCTCAAGCCTCACATTGCTCAACCCATCAAACGACGGTCCCCAATCATACAATTTCGCCGACAAAGGCATAGCGTGGCCTGGCGAAGCGAAGAAGTACGCCGAAAAACCTGGATACAACCTTTCTGATATCGTTCCACCGCCAAATTGGGCACTTCGTTTCCCTGATGGCTACACGGAAGACCTCCCTCCGCCCAACCTCAAGGCTGATGAACACTTCCAGAACTGGATGAGGACAGCTGGCCTGCCTACCTTTACCAAGCTCTACGGCAGGAACGATAAAGATCAGCTTGTCAAAGGGACTTATCAACTTGTTGTCAACCTCAGTACGATTTTGAATTTGGTGTTGTCGGCCGACCTTGAATGATGGTTTGGCAGATTTCCCTGTGCGACCGTATAAGGGTACCAAATCTATCGTCATCTCAACTGTTTCTTGGATTGGTGGTAAGAACCCATTCCTTGGATGGGCTTATGTAGCCGCCGCATGCGTCTTCGTGCTCCTCGCTGTGATTGGTACAATACGACATATGATCAAGCCAAGGTACGCGGAATTGCTCTCATATCGAAGGTCTTCCTTAATATTTGAGTCTTTCAGGAAATTGGGTGACATGTCCCTACTGTCTTGGAACCGCTAGGCGTAGATGTGTCCTCCTGTCGTGTGCCGCCTATCTGTATTGGGACATTAGCCATATGTATTCCGCTGTATTCCCAGTTTTCTATTATCTATTGGGACCATCCTGCGTCGCCAGCGCTGGGGACTTGCTACTCTCAGAAATAGGCGGGGAGTACCCGATCCCTTCGCAAGTTATAAGGACACGACCAGCTGAATCTTCAGTTGTCGTGAATTTGGCGTCGGTTAACTGCTCCGCTACCCAAATAGCGGTCCTGCGCGTAAATTAGACTAGAGAACAGACGCAATAAATGACTGGAACAGCTCTCCCCACCTGGTATGCAACGTCAGAGGCCCCGTCAGCACTGTCGACTTGCCTTTGGCAAGTGCGAGAAACACAATCATCTGGTCCTGCAGGTACTCGTCCACGCAACCTCCCTCCTCGAGCCCCTTCAGCAACGCCTCCGCAGCAGCATTGCCCACATTCTCTGGTTTCACGCTTCTGGAGCTTACTGCGCTGCCTCCGAAAACGCACCCTTCGGACGTCTCTGCCCAGAGCATAGCGCTGCCGCCATGGCCCACGACGAACGCGTCCGGCTCCCGCCGCGCGTCGATGGAGATGACGCGGCGGTCTATGCCGCCCGCCACCAGGCGGTCCCGCGCGCCCTGCAGCATCCGGAACGCGATGACGTCCGGGAGCCCCCCGACGTGGATCGTGCCCCGCACCGCACGCAGCTCGCCGCGTTCGACGAGTGTCACCGCTGGGAGCAGGCCGTCAATGGCAGGGACGGAGCAGACAACGCACCCGCCGCCGCGGGGATAGTAGCCGCGCCGCTCGAGCTGGAGCCCAATGTGGAGCCCAAAGTGCCGCCGGAGGAACGGCAAGAGGACGTGCTCGCAGTAGTCGATTTGGGGCGCTTGCAGTGCGTTCGTACCGCCTTTCAGTGTAAGAGACGAGGGCCGCGTGGAGGGAATGGGTGGTTGTGGTGAGGCAGAGAATAACAGGCATGGTAACGAGATTTGAAGCAATAGGGTAGTGGAGCCTGCTGTTCCCGGGTCCGCGACATAATTGCCTGGCACCTGGACAGATCCAGGGTTATATTCAACGGTTGAAGAGCCTGTTTTTGCGCCCTTCAACGTGGCGCCACAAATTTGGGCGGTGAGGTTAATGCCTGAATCATTGTCGTATAAAGGGGACGCATGCATCGTGTAGACGTATCTTGATACGGACCTGCGGCATGCTGGTTCCTAAGACCTGGAGGAACTCTGCCGCTGCGCACATTTTGGATAGTGATGGGCTTGGAGAGAAGGGTCGAGAATGCTATCGCGTTGCGCAACAGTTGGCCACCACCCTCCAAGACGCTACCGTCTAATAAGAGATTTTCCATGGGCAGAATCAAAGGGCAGAATCAGAGAAACCTGCGCGTTGTGCGAACGCAACTGTGCCCCCGGCTTGAAACACACAGTCCATAATTGGAAGTGGCAGCTGAAATATTACGAGAACCGAAGCATGATATAATACAGTCTCCGTGTGGTGGATAGGGATATGTGGTAGTGTCTATATGGTGACTGAGAAAATTACACAACTGTGTGGGGCGGGTTACCGACGAAGTGTTTGGCCAAGCTGAATGAGAGAGAATCATCATGTCAGTCGAAGTTCGCAAGGTAAAGCATGTGAGGGTGCAACTGACTTGTTTTCTTTGCTGCCCGAGCCAGCTGGTTGGTTCTGGGCGAGTAGCTTGGAGTGGGACACCAAGATGATCGCGAGCCGTCTTCATTCCAAGTCCATGAATGGCGCTCAGCATCAGCTCTTGCTCTTTCTTGTATCGCCTTGTGCACTCCACCAGTAATCGCTATTGCAACAACGTAAGCGCGAACAAAGGTGCCTGGAAACTAAATTCACCTTATGACGTGCAACGTCGTCCCCCAATATTCTGATCTGCGACCGGAAACTGGCCTCAGCTTCTTCGAAGGAGTTCTGTTACTATGTTCAGCGTTCAAACTCTTTCTCGAGTGGATAGAAGCAACGCACAGAGGACACGCCAGCAAGCTTTGCTGCCTGCTCTTCTTTGAACAGCTTGTCCTGCGATTTGATGAACTGTGACGGATGAGATCAAGGGAGCAGATTTTGTACAGCAGTCAATACGCACGGCTTTGGCTTTGAGCAATTTCTCGTTTCCATTTTTCACTTGCTCCTTCAGAGAGACATTCTCCTCGTGCAAACTCAGCAAGCGAGTTTTAACATCCTCGGGTACGTCTTTCCCGCTCATGGATAAGCGCAGATCACTAACGCTTAGATGAGTAACGAGTCCCATTCTTGGAAAAGCTTTGCTGGTTTACCCAATGTCACGCTCACGTTGGAGCATCCTCTCCCTTTGACCGATGCCTTCGGTTTGCATATTCACTTTCTCCAGCAGAAGCGTGTTGACGTGCTCGAGCTGCGACCTGTTCTTCTCGTTCAGGTCCTTGACCTGATTCTTGAGACGCTGGACGTCCGCTTCCAATGCAACTTTGTCCTCGTTGACCGACTCACGCAGCGTGGCGAGAATGTCAAGTTGATCCTTGTTGACGAGGTTAACTGACCGTCCGCGCTCAATATCTGATATCTGCGGATTGCGAAGGGAGGACTCACGATTCGACTTGGCGATGGTAAGCTCTCTGTCCTGCGATTGAAATTTGACTTGAAGTTCAGCATGGTCTTGTTTTAGCCGATCTAAGCATTCGATGCTCTCGTTCAAACGTTGTCGCAATGCGATGACGGCCTCGGCGCTGAGAAAGTTAGATGTGGTTGCATACTAAGGGATTCACGCAATTACCTGTCGCCCGTCGCCTTCCCACTTCGTATCTCTTCCAAATCACGTTGCATCACAAGCTTCTCCCGGTGCGCCGCCAAATAATCAGCTTCATAGCGTGCTTTCATGCGATTGGCGTCTTCCAGTAGATTCTCGAGCACCAATATCCGGCTCCCGTCCACCTCGTTCTTACGTACGGCTACCAATTCCCTTTGCAGCTTCCGAATCTGAAGCTTGAGGTCCGTCATCGTGGTGCCAGCAACGGCATCGTCGAGCTCGCCGCCCAGACCCTGCACGGTGTCGTCTTCGGCGAGACCGTCACCTCCTTCGAACAGCTCGCGCTCCTCCGGGTCCGCCGCCCTCCGCGGATGCCTCGCCTGAGCTGCACCCGCAGGCTTATTAAGCTCAAGCTCGCGAACACGCTCCTGGTACAGCTCTAGCGTCTCTGAGTCCTTGGCTCGCTCATCCGACGTAATCTTCAGCTTTGTTCGCGTTTGCTGCACCTCGAATTTGAGTGCCTCGATTTCTTGCGTCTTGGCGGAGGCTTTGGTCTCGAGCTCGGTAATCTGGCTCTTGTAGGACTCCATCAGAGGCTTGAATGCAGCAACTTTGCGGTACTCTTCCTCCAGCGAAACGTTCTTGTCAACGAGATCTGCATTCTGTTTTTCCAATGACTGGTTGACAATGTGTGAATGCGAGTTCACACGAGATGCGTATGACACGCACCCGAACTTGCTGGCGCATATCGGCGCTCTCTTGCAGCTTCTTCTTATATTTCTCCATTACGTTCTCAGTTTTTTGTAGTTTATCCGCTGCGTGCCGGTATCTTGACGTTCATTGGTCATTGGGCTTCGTGACCTTGATATTTTGAAAAGAGTCTCACTCATCTACTTGGTCCTTCAGCTTGGCCACCTCGTCTGCCTTGAACTGCAATTCATCGACCTTGCGTGTCAACTCGGTGACGAGGTTGGTTTGTCTATCCAGCTCGCCCTCCACCATGGCGAGATTGTCTTCACTCTTCTGACTAGTGTCCTCCAATCAGGTGCGGGGCCAGCTTTGGGTACCAGTGTGCCCACTTACAGGTCGGCTCGTAATCGATCTACTTCTCCCTTGAGCATGACATCGGCCTTGTCGTTTCGCCTGAGCTCAGCCTCCCTCAATCCTTCTCGTAAGCGCAGAAGAGCGTCGTTCTTCTCTGACACGACGTCATCAAACCTGGTCTGCAGAGCACGTTGCTCTTCTAACAGGGCCTGATAGACGCTTTCCAGGGTTTCTTTCTCTGTGAGTAGGGTTTCTTTCTCTGTGAGTACCCTACTTCTCTCAGATTGGATGTGGTAATAATGGTCATCTCTGACAATATTTATCAGTACAGAATAACAGTGCGAATGAAAGGTAGTAAATTTACTCTGTCATGGAACCCTCTCCGAGGGCCAACGCGCTTGATCCTGGCGAAATCTTGTCCATGATCTATTCAATTTGGTTAAGGACTGTCGCGTACCACGTCAACGATCACAAAAGGACGCACCTGTTCAATAGCCTTCATGAGATGATGCTGATCTGTCTCACTCAATCCTTGAATTTTTTCAATGGTCTCCTTATTCTTCTCGCACTGCACGGCAATAGCGATGGTGAGACGGCACATGATCAGAGCCGCAGCGACATTGTAGTCTTTGGCGATTGCCTGCAGGTCTGGGACGTCTAGACCGCTCGTAGGCTTCCGCAAGACATCCGAGAGGTATTGCGTCATAAGTCGGTAGAGTCGCTTCAGGGCAGTAAAGCGGAGGACCCAGTTGTCAGGTGGTTGCGCCGTCGGACGTAGGGACTGTCGAAAGTAATCTGCATCGCTAACACCCATTTTTTTTGGAATTTACTCTTCATTCAAGAATGATGGAAACATACACCAAGGTCAACACCTCAAACAGAGCAGCGCCGTCACTCAGGTCTGCGATGTCTCTGACAGGCCGAACGAGAGAGAACGTTGCGAAGAAAGAAAAGAACGCGGAGATCTCTTTTCTCTGTGCACCTGTTATCGTCGAACTCATTACTGGCGAAGGGGCCAAAGGACCTGAGTCCAATGGGATAAAGAAGTGACAAATGCCCTTGCCAACGCGCTCTCCCGGAGTCACGTGACTGGCAGTCAGTACACTCACATACCTTCCTATTGCTCATTGCAGTGTCTTTGCCCAATGGACATCCAAGTGGGAAGCAAGACCAGAGAATATGGTCACAATCGAGCGTAAAAATAAAATAAAAACCTGAGACACGTGAAGCGGAAGGATTGGCTGAACTGTCTATGTGGCAAACCACGGTGGTAGTCACACATTGTAAAGACCCCAGAGTCAGAGGAGTGGCGGGCCACTAGCCAGTGAGGGAAGTGCCACAGAACAGTTATGTAAGCTTCAGTAAGAACGAGTCGAAGGTCTGTCTTCAACGGTTATTGTAGGATGCTATATCTTATGGTGGGCACACAGCGCGGAGGGTAGTCGTTTAGAAGAGCTCGATCAGAGTACAGCTGGATGGTGGACGGGAGAGGAGGAAGGGGATTGTTTTTTTTTCTTTTCATGAATGTATCTCATCATCCTTGTTGCTTTAGAATGTGAAGTATCAATAGGATAGCCTAAACCGCAATGCTGATACCCTCTTTGCAGCTCAACGAAATGCCACTTCTGTAAAACAGTAAGAGGTGTAGAGCTGGTCATACACCCCCTCAAGGAGGGGTGTATACATCCGACAGCAAAAGGCTCATCACTAATAGCACCAATGCAAATACATAGAACACCCTTCCCTCCTTCATCAGGTCACCGCCGGAGAGCAAGTTGCGCAGGGGAAGGAACACGAGGCCGACAACGAAGTTCGCGATCCCTGTCCCAACCGAAAGGGGCGCATGGCATGAGTCACTAATCTAGAGCTCGCGTAATACTAAACAACGTACAGTTGACAGAAAGACCGAACGACGAGAGTGCCGACACAGCCTTTAAGCCATGTTTAATCAGCCAGCAAAAGACACAAGGAAACAATGAGGGAACTAACGTGGGGCGGAGACACTTCCGAGATCATCACGAATGGCACAGGCCCGAGCCCGACAGCAAAAGCCATTACGAAAACTATGATGGCGACACTCGCTAAGAGTACACGCCCGCTATCGAGCCCGAGACCGAGCGCGAGCAGCGAACCCAGGATGCCCATGATGGACATCCGTAGTAGCTGTTTTCGTCCCACACACTGACAGCCGACGGTAAGTATCCAGTGGCTGTGATCGAGGACGGTGGAGACTCACATCGATGAGGATGATGGGCACGAATGTGGTCAGCATGTTCACTATCGCGATCGAGAGGGAGACGTAGGGGCCCCAGTCGGAAAGGACTTTGTCAAGAATTTCATTGCTGTAGTACATGACTTAACATTGATGAACATCAATGAGAAGCGGACAACTAGATATTCTGGAGTCACCTGCATTAATGCCTGTCATGCGAAAGATCAATTTATGCACCGATTAGAACCGTACCGATGGGGAGCAGCTTACCAGAAAGCTGTTGAGACAGCATAACAAACGTCACAATGAGCAACGGGCGCTGCAGCTCAGGGGCCATGACGAGCTGAAGGACGGTGACATTGGCAACGCGAGACTCCGGGTGATCCTGTACCTCATCAACCAAAAGCGGATCTTGCGCCCCAAGGGTAGGAGCTAGTGAGAATATGGTCTACATCCGCATGGAGTTAAGGACACAGATGCTTACATTGGGACCGCGAACCAGGACCGTTACGCCATAACCTTCTTATGCTCGACTTATGGGCTTCTCTGAGACCGTGTCTCTTAAGCCAGGTCGGTGATTCAACAATGAGAGAGCCCGTGAGGAGCTGTGCGATGGCGAGACCACAAGAGAGGAAGAGGACGAGGCGCCAATTTTTCGGAGTTGACCACACGAGCCCAGCGATCTGCGTGTCGAGGATCCCAATGACAATTGACAGTTGCGTTAGTACACCTGTGCAAGTGTGCTCCAGCCACTGGAAAACGTTTGAGGACGTCGTAAATACACACCGACCCTGCCCCGTATCTTTTCAGGTGCAATTTCTGAGATGTATAATGGAACGACACAAAGGCCCAACCCCGCGGCAACGCCCACTAGGAGCCTCGTACGGCTTTTCAGACGGTTGGATGATTAATGCAACAAGTGGTGCTTACCTGCCACATACCAGAGGAGTCAAGGAGCCAGATACAGCCATCAAGCCCGCGCCAGAAGCTGTACAGATAGCACTAGCAAGAGATGCGCCTTTACGCCCCCATCTGTCCATGACGAGATAGGCGACGAGACTGCCAAGGAGGCCACCGATTGTGAATATGGCAGTGACGAAGGAGAAGATGGCGTCAGACATGGGAATACATGTCGGCAGGTCGTTCAGACGGGTTGGCAATGCGTGTAGTCCATTGGTGACTTTGCAAGTGAGGACGGCGTGGATCTGGTTGAGGGCAGCAATATGGTATCCATACTTGGTAAAAAATGTGAGCGATTAACCTGCTCAATCCTCACGATGGCGACGACGAATACACACCTGAAAGGCTGGGATGAGCACCCAGAGACAGACAGCCCAGCCGTATAGTGTGAATAATGCGTGCTGGTTATTATTTATATTCATGGTCATGCGCCGACGGTGTACAAGTGACAAATGCGGAATGCGTTTGACTTGTCCTCATCGTCGCCGTCGATGGAATAAGACCACCAATATGGCATATTCGGATGACTCAAATACAACTGTAAAGCTACATTATCTGTATGCAGTCATCCCGTCCAGCTCCAGCCCCCGCCGATGCGACTCATTTTTGCTGTCAGAGGTATGGGGTCGCACGTCTTGTGCAAGAACTTGAGTGCTTTGTAGTAACCATGCGGAGGCGCGACAACAAGGACCGAGGACAACAATGACGCCGACTCCGTGGCCAGCTTTGAGTGGTACGAGCGCCTAGTGCGACAAGGGCGGGAAAGGGGTTCATTGGATCACGACCTTGTGCAACCATGGACATACCATCTCACCCAATCTGGTCTCCCTTGTATTTCAGCATCTCCTCCTCCTTCCTCCCTTCTTCCACCCTGGGACATAGGAGCCGTCAATTAGGGCCGTTTTGTGCACGCGCTTCTCGCAGCCGTCGCCGTGCACATCCGGTACCTCCGTATATCTTGCTTTCGCGTCTTGCGACATACACAAGCGCGCCATGCACTCAGACAACCCACAAACTGACGCGCATAAGTCACAGCGTAGGGTAGTAAGCATTCCCGAAGTCGCAAGTGTGCCCAATGATGGCTCAATACTATTATAGTCCTTTGTGCAGGCCCTCCTCGTCCCCTTCAGGAAAGTCTTCCCTAAGCCACAACCCCCACCCGACGACCCAACCCCCGCATTTGATATGGTAGTCGTGGGATCCGGGGGAGGACCGGACGAGACAGATCTCTCCGCGTCCGTATGCTTCTCGAGCTTGTGATTTCCTACACAATTGCTAAATCTTTCCCCCCTTTACAGCTACCTTATCAAGCCACATACTGCAGCTTGGGAAGACGGAATCATTGCCCTCGAAGCAGGTAAACTCTTTTCGGCTACTCTGCTGTTTAATGCTGATTCAGACCGAGGCTGTGGGAGAGGTACCTTAAGGCGGTTGCTTGAACAGAACCCGAAACTCTTTGCGTCACCTTCCCAGAAGCGGTCATACACGAGCAATGAGATTTATTCGTATGTCAGGTATGCTAAACTAGTTGCGAACCTTGTCTCCCAACTGAATGGACAGTGTAGGTGCTTTTTGATCAGCCACGCACATCTCGATCACGTCAGTAGTCTCGTCTTATCCGCTGGCTCATTGACCGGGCCACGGAAATCAGTCTATGCCGCGCATCAGACGCTCAAAGACTTGGAGAGCATTTTCTCTGACCGTATCTGGCCAAACCTCGCATCCTGGAAAGAACAGGACGAACCCTTCAAACTCTTATATTCTCCGTGAGTGACCAGCCAACAAAGCACGCACATAATCTCATTCTGACGCCCTTTTCCGATGCAGGCTTCGCGCAGACGGGGTGTACCGGCCCGTCTTCCAGGATGTCTCTGTGCTGATGATGCCTCTCAGCCACGGCAAGTCTGGCGGTGCCGCACCGGGCAGCAGCGGGGACGACGACGGAAGCGGCGACTGCTACGCCTCGGCCGCCTTCTTCGTGCGGCACGACACGACGTCAAGGGAGTTCCTCTTCTTCGGGGACGTTGAGCCGGACAGCCTTGCCGCGTACCCGCAGACGCGGCGCGTCTGGCGCACGGCCGCGCCCAAGATCCCCGACACGCTCTCTACTGTGTTCATCGAATGCTCCTGGACCACCGCGAGGCGCGATGAGCTCCTGTACGGGCACCTCAACCCGCAGCACCTCCTCGCGGAGCTCATAGCGCTCGCGACGGAGGTCGTCCTCGTCCGCGGCTTCGCGCGCCGCACCTCCGCCTCGTCCTCTCCTTCCTCTCCGACGTCTGCCGCTGCTGCTTCGCTGTTATCCTCGCCTCCTTTCACGACGCGAATCGGGTCTAGGGCGAATACCGTGCTCCCGCCTGAGAGCTTGCGCGGGGCGCTGAATGGCCTTCGCGTACACATCATCCACTGCAAAGACAGCATGGAGCCCATCGACCGTCCTATAAGTCACATCATATGCGATCAGATACGCGAGTTGGTGGACGCCGCTGGACTGGGTGCAGAGATCTTGCCCACTGATCAGGGCATGCGAATCGGTGAGTCGGCAGGTTATCTCATTTTTGAACGTTACCTCATCAAGCCTCTGTCCCGTTTCCAGAGATCTGATTTTTTTCTGTCGCTTTTATTGTTCTCCGTCTCGTCACAAATATCCCAGTGCAGAAGCAGTCCTTGTTGTAGCCTTACACATCTCTTTCGGATTCCCTTGTGTTGAATGTCAATTTCGTTTTTCTTGGCGACTCGAGCACACGGACAATCATGGCAAGCAGGAGTGGGACGAAGCACCAGATATTGCGCAGCGCTGATTATAGGTACAAACACGGGCGGTTGGGGAGACCAGTCGCGTCCAATTATGTTTGCAATACGTGTATTAAACAAGTCGTGATCGTGGATGCATCTAGCGAAAAGCCGCCTCCAAGAGAAACCGATGTACGTGGACTGCACACCAGGGTCGAAAAGAAATAAAGGGTAGAAATGTCGAGTAGAAAAGAACCATAAGGAGAGGCGAGAGATAGGCAAACACAGAAGAGCTATGATGAAGCATACAGCTTGACGACTCCGTCTGCGCCGGCGCTCGCCATGAGCGGCAGCGAAGGGTGGAACTCCACGCCGAGCACGCCCTCGCGCGCCTTTTCCCGATGCGTAGTGATCTCTTGTACACACGCACGCGTCCCGAGCAGATCCCAGAAACGTATCGAGCAGTCGTGGCTCCCGGACACCAGCGAAAACCCCGAAGCGTCGATTGACAGCGATGTCACTCCGTCCAAGTGCGCGAGCATCGAGTGCGTACATTGCCCTGGAGGGAAAGATGATCATAGGCGGTGATTATGAGTTTCGTACCTCGTTTAATGACTCAGCGTCATACTCACCGGTCACAACATCGAATATCCGGATGTACTTGTCTTCGTGCGCTGTGACAAGCAGTGGCATGGTGGGATGTGACACAATGCAATTGATCTGTGTCGCAGGAGTGCCATCTTGTTCACGAGGAAAGAAAGGAGTGTGAGGAAAGACAGAGGCAGGGGCTGCTGCGACCGGCTATCTCACCGTAAGTGGCATCCGTAGCGAGCCGTGTGACCTCCTTCCCGGTCTCTATGTCGAATATCTTAACCACCGAGTTCTGGTACGCGACCGCGACCGTCTTCAAGTCCGCCTTGAGCGCTTCGACCGCCGTTGCCCCGGGCGCGTCGACGTTCTCCCCACCAGGGTGCGAGTCGTCCATCGCACCACTCGTACCATTCTCCTGCACGCCCGCCCATCCCCACGTGAGCCTCAGGGAGCCAGGCGCAGCGCCAGACGACGACGACCCCGCCGCAGCACCGCTTACGTCCCACACCTTCACCGCGCCCTCCGCGCCGCAGCTGATGAGCGTGCTCTCGTCACGCACGAGCGCGAGGTCCCACACCGCGTCCGTGTGCCCGACGAGCTCACCACGCGCACGCATCTCGTCGTACGGCGCGTACGTCGTGTGCGACGGTGGCGGCAGCGCCCACACGCGGATCGACGAGTCCAACGAGGCTGAGTACAGCAGCCGCTTTGACGGCGAGTGGATCAGCCGGGTGATCGCGGCCGAGTGGCCGCGCAGCGTGATTTGTGGCTCGACTTCGGTGGTGACGCGCGCGCTGGGAAAGACATAGATGATAATGCGTCAGCAGGGGTTGCCATGAGGACAGCTGTGTAGGTATGATCGGGATGGACGAAAAAGGACACACCTTGATGCTGTGAGGCTGGCGACGTCCATGCGCCAGATTTTGACTGTGCAGTCGTCCCCACCAGTGGCTAGACACAGCTCGGCCGGATGGAAAGCGATCGCCCTCACGGCATCCAGATGGCTTTTGGGCGCGGAGCAAAAAGGGGAAAATATCAGCCTTATCTCTTCTTCCTTCCAGACAACAAAAGAGGGTGAGGGAACCCGGTCACACGACTGACTTTCTGAGCGTCCGCTTCGCTTTCCAAACCTTACTACCCTCATCCTCGCCCACCACGGTGGAATCTTCGTCCTCCACATCGCCCTCGTCCTCCTTGACGTCTTCGTCGTCAAACCGCGGTCGCCGGTCCCACGCACCACCCGCCGACAGACCAGCAGCGGAGGCGGCCGCGGCCGCCCCGCCCATCCGCGCCTGCTCTGCCGCCTCATGCGACAGCCTCAGCTTCTCCTTCCACTCTCCGGCGTCGTCGGGGCGGAAGATGGCTGTCAGCTGCTGCCGCGGCTCTGCGTCGCCCGTGCCCTCCTTGTTGGGGTCCTCGTCTACCAGCAGCGGCTGGAGCGACTGCGCGGCTGAGGACGGCGTGTGGGTTTGTTGCTGTTGCTGGCCTAGTGCGCCTGTCTGAGGTGCATTAGACTGTGTGAGCCCTGATCCAAGAGGGATGCTCCGATCCAGCGGGTGGATCTGGCCGCCTGGCGCGGCGGACGAAGAGGAGGGACCGGACATAAGACTGATGCCATTGAGCATCGGGAAGTCCTTGCCGCCGATCTCAGGCATGACCTTACGAGGGCGGCCGTTGTACGGCGGCATTTGGTCGAACGAGGGCAGGTTCGGCAGCGACAACGGGAGCGAGGGGTTGTTGAGCAGCGGGCGGTTGGGGAGTGGGTTCATGGCCTGTGGTGAGGTCAAATACGATATCTCTTGCAGACACCTTGGGTTTAGAAGTTTGAGCATAGTTGAAGTGGGGTGAGGGAAGGGTTCACGCACTGTTTCAAATAGTCTCTACTTCGTGCCCTGCTCTTTGGATCTCGCCCTGGTGGTGGCTTGCCTAACGCCGCGGCGGCTGATGTACTTGCGGGGCCGTTTGGCCAATTCGGGGCGCCCCATGAGTTAGGTCGACCAGACGGGCCCCGGTCTGTTAGGCCATTGGGTATACGGGTGTCGGGGAGAGGAGAATCTACGCAAACGGAGACGCTTAACCCTGTTTTGGTCGAGAGAGGGCGCATTCAAACGTACCATCACTCCGGGGTGAGCTTCCGCTGCTATCTCTGTGACTTTGAGCGTCGTCTTTTTGTGATGCTGCGGCAGCTTGGGATTGGAGCAAGGCAAACTTGGCTGGAGGAACGGAAGGTGTGGCTTGGGTGAGTTGTTTTGAACTGATTTAGAGGTAAATGTTAAGGCGCGGGGCAGATCAAAAGAAAAAAGCGCGACACCTACCGCTCCATGCGAAGGGCATACTCGAGCATTTTTATGCGACGTAGGAGGTCGAGTTTTACATTTTCAAACGAGCGCCGTTCGCCCTCGAGGAGTGCTATGCGTGCCTGTAAATTTATTAGATGGATGAGAGGACAGATCTGGTGTGGTCGGGGGGAAACAAAGGACGTGCCCTCATTTCTGCCCGTTCGATCTCCCATTCGTTGCGGTCGCGCTCGTAAGCTCTCCATTCTGTCTGGAGAAAGTGTAGAACGCTGGAGAGAGTAAAATTTTGGCCATTCTGAGGGGGAGGGGGTGGAATGTTGGAGTTTTGGGGACCCTGCTGCTGTTGCTGGTTTTGTTGGCTGTTGGGACCTGTGACAGCGGTTGAGAGAAGAGAATTGGAGAGTACAATGAGCAAAGCAGACCTGGTATATTCCCCAACATTGGTATCTGAATTGTTGTCTGCGAATTTACTAGTGAGGATTGCGAGGTCGACGGAGGAGGAGGAGTAGATGTGCCAGTACTGAGCAGGATTACACGGTTGAGGACCATCGCCCTTTGGCTTGGAAAGTGGCTGTTTGGCGGGCTTTGCTCTTCACATATAAACGGGATTACTTTCTCGGACGGATTATTTGTTACTAATAAGGCTCTGCTCGTTGTCGGTGACAGTGAGCTCAAATGTCAGTATATATTATTCGTACTAGCTCATTGATAGTGCCAGTGTTTACCGCCATAGCACAATTTTATCACCGTGCCTCGTGTTTCACATGCGTGGCATTGCTCTCTCGTTGAACAACGACAGCGACCACGGACATTCTCATGCAGGGTCTGATGGACGGTGACCTTGCCCTGTTCTGTATAATTTCAGTGTCTTTGCTAAGCGCCCGTTAGATGTGAAGTTAAGTTGGCAGTGTGGATTTGGTCTACTGACGCCCACGTACCAGTCGTTGGCCGCGATGAGCTCAATTTACCTGCTCGTCGACCGTTTCGTTCATGCCCACCAGAGTCCAGTGGCCTCTTACTGACATGGAACACGTGTCTCTCATTGACCGCGACAGTGACTACAGTAGTAGGAACATGGCCTCCGCAGACAATGACGAGCGGATTGTCACCATGCGCGAAACTTGGAGTGTGCGTACAACGAACAGGTCTTTGCCCAGCCCCTGATTTTCTCTATTCCATTCAGGTCCTGGGCCCCTTTCCTATCCACGCTCGAGAACAGCAATTCCTCTCGCCGTCGTTTCCAATTAACCGCGAGTTATCAATGTCATTGCGTGCGGAAAAACCTTGCTGAGGCGTTGCGCTTTCCAGTTTCCGAGCCCATTGATTTTGATCAGACATGGCCCTCGTCGTTGGCGGACGGCGGGACAGTCTCATGGAGCACAACTACTATCAGTCAGTCCGGAGTTCTCAAAGTGTCGTTCCCAGCCATCCGGTACGCGCAAAATACCCCCTCACTATCTCTCACGCATTATATCGATGCAGATGGGATGCTCTTCGAGCGACAGAAGGCTGGGCAGTGCTGCAGCACCACTGCGTGCTTCGGGCGACCTTCGTGGTGCCACCCCCAGTCGTCCGCAAAACCGCCGCTCCTGTCTCAAACTATCTCCTCGTCGATCTCAAGGGTGGCTCCTACTTTGCCGTCCGCCCCACGCATTCTTTTGAGGAGCTGCGGTGGCACGCCGGCAATGTGTACCGTATGCCCAACAAGATCCCTGTCGTCATCGAGCTACCTGTCCCGCCTTTGCCTTCTGCCCCGACAGAATACGAGCTCTTCGTCAGCGGTGACTACGAGGTACGCTTTACTTTCGTGAAACACCTTCCATCATTCTTCACACTCCGTACCTGTCTCACTGACAGATCCGGCTCTTCGGCGATCCCCGCGCCTCGAAAAAATCCGACATCCCCCTCCTGCGTCTCGTCGTCCAACTCCGCGTTAAAGCCTACTCCTCCCCGAAGCTATTGCACAAGGGTTACGTCGTCCCTGACTTCGTCGACGGTTATACCTTCGGGCCTGCTCTCGGCCTCATTCTCAGGAATTTCTCGGGTTGGTCGACCGTCGACGCTGTCACGCTCTCCAGTTGTCACGAGGTTCAAGTTTCTCTACTTGGTTGCTTATGTGCTAAACCTCCTGAAACTTTGCAGGGGTTCACCTTGAAATTACAAAGACCGTTCCACATCGCGCCCGCCCAAACGCGCACCCTCCCGATCTTAATCTCACAGACGAAGCCCTTCCTGGGTGTAGAGCTGCACATTGACATACAGTACTCCTCGTGCGACTTCTCCCGCAAAGTCCACTCCCGCACCTTGAAGTCCGTCGTCCGCATCACCAGGCGCACCTCCACAGGTTCAGACTCACCACCTGACGAACCGATTTGTGGAACCTATTTCAGCACCGACTATACTCCCACCGCGTTCGTAGCCCTACCCCCGAAAAACAGGAACCTGCCCGGTCGCGACGCAGGACCTCCGCTCTTAGCATTGCGTAAGCGCATCACATCCCCTGTTCTTCGTGCATGTCCAATGTGAAAACGAACCCATCACTTCAGATGGCGCCGGGGTGAACATCTTGGGTGATTCATTTTGGGCTGAAGCGATTCCTAGGCAGGCACACAGCTGGGTCGTTCTGCCCACCGGTCGGACTTCCTGGGTAAGCTTGTCCCAGGACCCCGTTCTCCAACAAAGAGACCGACATACGAGCCGATTATCTAGGGCCTGGACTGGCACGGCCCAAGCGCGGAGGATGCTTGGAATTCGCTCGACGCTCTCGCCTCCATCGTCAACGGCGACCCTGGGTGGTACCCGTGGGCATTTAGGAAGGGCGCGCGTGTGGTTGTGCTTGGGCACTCCAACGGCGGCCAAGGCGCGTGGTACCTCGCCTCCAGGTTCCCCGATCGCGTCCTCGGTGGTGAGTTTGAATATCTTGCGTCTAGTTGCTGCGATCCTTTGAGGACATTTTCCCCTCCAAAATTGTGTTTTAATTGTTTTATGCATTTCTAACCCCCTTGCAGTGATTGCAGCAGCAAGGTGCGAGTCTCAACACTGCGTACCAGCTAAATTTCTGAGACCATCTTATTGAACCATCAGCTATATCAAGTCGCAGGCTTACGTACCGTGGACTGCCTCGCGGTGACTGCCCGTCTTCTCTTCCTCAGCGATGCCGCTCAATATTTGGCTGGAAGGCAGGTTTGGGCATTTCATTGACCCCGCTTTGCGCGCCATCTTGGAAACTTCGCTCACCGCAGACGATAACGACCTATTTCTTTCAAACCTTGTCGACATCCCTGTCTTCGCTATCCACGGGTGCGTTCTATGTATACTCGTCACATCGAAACGTCTGGGAGATGAGTTTCTTTGTTTTGGCCTTGGCAGGGGTGCCGACGACAATGTGCCTACCTGGCATACACGGGCCCTCGTGGACATTCTGCGGACATGGAAACCGGACAACGGTGTCATGTGCGTGAAGCTTCTTTTCTTTGAAGAGCTGAGCACAGACAATTAACCCTTCTCTTTGCAGATACCGCGAGGACAAGAACAAACCACATTGGTATCCGTCCGTTTTCCACACGGCAGATGTGCAATCTTTTCTAGATGGGATTGCGAGCAGGGAGTCCGAGACACCCTCGAAGTCGTTCACGCTAACCGTGTCAATCCCTGCAGAGAGTGGATCACTGCATGGCTGGCGCATAGAGAGTTTGCGCATCCCTGGACGGTAACTCAGTCTTAGCAAATTCAAAATGGATTGGAACCGCTGACTTCCTCTTGCGACTCATTTTTCGGACAGTCTCGGGCGGTTGCACATTGCAGAGTTGGAAGGCGTTTTCCACATCAAGACGGTCAATGTCGCTGTATTTTCCCTCACGACCGACGCGTGGATTTCCGAATTAGTTGTCGATGACACTGTCGTCCCGTCAGTCATGGACAGCCGCGGAAGGCTACATCTTGACGCCACGAATCCGGCGGGAGAGTGGAGAGTATGCTCCTTCCAGCTACCCTGGCTTCGCCGTGATTCTCACCATTTGAACTGATTTAGTGCGTTATGTATTCCCCTGTATACCACCCTATACAACCTTCTGGTCGGCTGCAGCGCATTCTCTCTTCGGACGGCCCAATCCTCTTAGTTGTCCCCAATCTGGTGCCATCCTCGCCAGAGCATTCAGTCGCGCTGCGCATTTCGCATGACTTGCGCCGCTACCATTGCATCTCCACGGAGCTTATCTCTAACGGAGGCGCGTGGCACAGAGCCACCAACGGCGATCTGGGCAGCGGCAACATTGTTGTTGTCGGGAATCGGTGTTCTTTTAATCGGTGGCTTTTAGCTAACTCGGGGAAGAAGGTACCGCTTAAAATTAATGACGAGCATGACTTTGAGATTCGAGGGCGCAAGTTTGCGGGTAAGGGCATAGGTGAGGCCTTTTTATTAGCACTGATCATGCCGATGAACCAACGTGGCCAATGTTATCCCTTGTAGGGGTCTTATTCCTCCTCCCTCATCCGCAATCACCACGCGGGTGCGCGCTGTTCTTATCCGGCACCGACATCTCCGGCCTGGAAAGAGCGGCGCGGTTGTTCCCATTACGCACTGGCGTCTTACTCCCTGACTGGCTGGTCATCGGACCAGACGCAGATCAGGTCGGTGCCGCTGCGGTCCTGGCAGCTGGGTATGTAATCACCATTCTAACATCGTATTTCGAAACGCGACATGAACGAACTGTCTTCAGGGTATTAGGACCCGGATGGGAGTGGAACGACTGCATGTCTTGGATCTAACGTAGAAGAATTTGATGTGTTATACAGAACGTGCGAGATCACTGCAACAAGATCCTGATTAAAGTTCGTAGCTTTCAGAACCTACACCGTTTCAACACTTGAATGGGTGGAATGGTGATACAATAGTGCACAGGAGAGAAGAAACCCAAGTACATCGAGAGATATAGGGACAAATAGCAATGACAGGAGGGAATCTATGAGAAAATGGAATTGGCAACCTGTTTGAAGATCCATCAGTCTGCTAATCTCGCTAAGGCAGGGTAAGGTCTTACGCTGCGGAGGAGCATGGTGACTTCGGGGGCGATATGGATGAAGTCTTTATTCCAGAAATCATACTTCGGGTTCCGAAGCAATTCGATGAACGTGACCAGGGCTCCCCATGGGTGCGGGCGATGCACGATGAATCGCTCGAGTAGCACCTTAGTCATGATTTCTCCAAACGTGACATTTTTCACCTCCACGAATAGATGAAGGAGTAAAGAACTGAACCAATGGGTGTGAGCATTGGGATAGCGCAAGTGCAGCACAATGGAGCTCAGGAGGTGGTGTTGACCTTAGCATTCGTCCAATCAGTACTTCGCCAACGTTGTGTATCATGCACAACTTACCTTCAGGATCAAAGTTCACGGCAAGATATTGGAGTGCGACGACGCCAAGGTCGCTCGCTACGAACAACGAAGAGCCGCTCTTGGCTTTCGCATGCGCAACAGAAGAGACCCCGATGTACATCACGAGAGAATTGAGAAGGGAGAGATTATACGCGTCTGGTGCTCCTTCCGAGATGCCGCGAAATCTCAGATGATCTTTGAGAAATGGGAGAAAGGAGGGAGTGCCTCGATTCAGAAGATATTCGTCAAGGGAGTTGCGGAGGTCGCTAGTTTTGAGGGCTGAGGCGAAATCCGGCAACATGGGAGGAATGGGACCCATTTCAGGTATCGCATCGAACTTGACATGGCGAAGCTGGGGGTCAGGGAGGACAAGGGCAGGGGGAAAGGCACTGAGAATAACGTTGCGAAGTTGTATGCAACGAGGTGGGATGGCATCGCAAAGCGAAAAGTAGTACTCGCTCATGAAATCAGGGAAATCGTGCAAGAGAACTAGAAGAAGCCTCAAGGTACCACGGTAGAGATCCTTGGACGCAGCTTGAATGTCCGCCTCTTTGAGGAAAGGAGATAAAAATTTGAACAGCGACAACACAAGCTTGTGAAACGCAGAACGCCCCTGGAAAATGTTTGTGTTAAAGGAAAGCTAAAGCAAGGAGGGTTAGCGTACCTCGCGATTCTCAGAGAGTAACAATTTCGGCATGAAGAACCGATGGGAGATCAAGCACATCCAAGAGAACGCAAAGCCGGGGAAATAAGTGGGTTGCAGAGAGCTGAAAGTGTCACTGCAAAGAAGTGTCGGTCAGAAGTGGCTTCTGGCACAAAAGATCCAGCTTGGTTACTCGCCTTATCGCAATCAAGAGGTGGAAATAAGCGGAACCAAGCTGTTGCTCTAGGGTGTGCAGATCATTCACGAGACTGGAGAAGAACCTGAAGAAGGGCTTCTGCTGGAACGTAGGGCCTTGCTCCTCATGCGTTTTGGCCAATACTAGGACGAATATAGACAAGATTTTGGTGAGGTAATGGACCTTCGCCTGGTCATTGTTGACTCCCGATGCATCACCGTGATATTTGATGATGTACACGATTAGACGAGACATAGCATCCAACGCTTGAAAGGCGTGGTCATAATCGCCTATGGAAATGCATTTGACATAGCTGTTGACACCAGATTCTGCGCAGACTCTGAAGAAGAACGATGAGAGGTCCTCCACCTTGAGAATGCCTTGCTTGGTAAGTTGGGTGATGAAGGGGACAAAGCTCTTCTCTGGCGCTGGGGATCTTTGGAATATGTTCACCCATTGTTGAAACCAGACGAAAAGCTTGTCGCGTAGTTGATCCGTTTCAGGTTTCGCGGACGGCTGCCTCACGAGAGGACTATTATCATGAGCCACCTGTGCAGGGGGGCGGCTCACGCCATGAAGATCATCCAAGAGCTGGGTCACACTATAAAATGGAAATTCAGTGAGAGGAACCAGAACAATCAGGTTGTCACGAACGTCTCGTTCCCTTTGCCAGCCTGTGTGAGTTGGGATAGCACGTCCAAGGAACAGGAAAATAGATTCTGAGACGCGACAGGGGTGTCACCGGATAAGCATTCGCGGATGAGGCCAGCTGCGAAATTCAAGAGGCTGGGACGAGGGTCCGTGAACAACGACTTGGCCAGTTGCTGATCCTGAAGCGTGATGTTGACGAGGCCGCTTCTCAGCAAAGTCACGGTGACTGGTACGTTATATTTGCGCTGGAAACAATGATACGTTTGCTTTATCAATTAAGGCACAAGCATCTATACTCACCTCGTCCTCTGCGTAAAGCAACCACGTAATAGCCTCCTTCGCAACGTCTTCAAAGGAATGGCAGAGGTGATCCAACAAAGCAACATACACCTGCCGTCCTAGCTGGGTAGGAGTCTTATAGAGCAGCTGGACTATTTTCTGCGAAATCAGCAATGGTGTGCGCTGCCGATCAGCCGACTCAGATGCAAGTAGTAGGACTTGTCGGACAAGGTGACGAATGTCGTGATTAGGAGGCAATGCAGCAAGTGATTGAACGGGAAGATGCATCATGACAGCTTCCAAGTCTCTCAAGAGGACCTGGCGACACGGTGAGAAAAACTCCGAGGAGAGAAGTGATATCGTACAGGTAGACGATCCATTGCTTCTTGGTGTGTCAATGGCGGTTGGCCATGCCCGAGTTCCGGCCCAGGCGACGCTCCGTACATGCCTGGAGTCACATGTCCGTTTCGGGCGTACGAAATTGTCGAGCTTGGACGGCTAACCATTCGTCGTCTTTGATCTCCGGCTGCCAGTATGGTTTAGTATGTAGCAATGTAAGGAGCAAAGATGAATATACCGAAATCTTCATAAACGGCCGCCTGTGCGGGTTGCAAGCCGTTTGCCTTGATTCGCAAGGGGTCCGGAAGAGTGCTGGAAAAATTGGAGTGAGGAGCAGAAGGATCCCAAAACGGTTGGGCATTTCGAAGCTGTTCGAGCACCACGACTCGTCAGTAGGAGCGCCAGAGACGATGAGAAACACTGACTTCACGATGACGCCGTCTAACTTCATAGGCAGTTGCGAAACCTTCGTCAACGTCTGATACAGCTCGCTCCATGGCAGCCTTTTCGATGGCCGAGCATGCTAGATCCAAATTATCATGTACGAGTTGCATGATGACTTGCTCCGGGACCACTTGCTGGGAGGAAGTGAATATGAGAAGCAAAGAAATGTAGTGAAGACCGACCTCGTGATAGCCTTGTTCCGCCAAAAATTGACGCATGTGAGTTGCCAGATTGCTCTTCAAGGGTTCTTTGCACGTGACTAGAGCAAGGCTGCCTGCAAGCTTTTGTGCCATCAAGTGCCCGGCCTTGCGTAGTTTTTCTTCATTGGCCTCGGTGACAAAGTCCTTAGTGACAAGTTCTCGAGTCGAGATACCAGCGATTGTAACGGAACGCTCAACGACTGGAACGATGATCTTCATTTGAGAAAAGATGAGTCCGTGTCAATACGAGTTATGAATGCTCAAATACCTCTCGCACTGCACGGTGAACAGCCATTTGTACCGCTTGCTTGAACACCTGGTTCGTACTCAGAGAGCCGAGTTGTTGAGGGTTGACCACGACGTGATGCAGCATCGTCTGCAGAATGGCTTCGATGTGTGCGTTGAGCGCACGTTGAGCATCTGGAGGACTAGAAGATCCCATAGGGGCGACCTGAGATTCGTTCTGAGGGTGGTGGCTTGCAGGGTCATAACCACCCATGGCATGGGAGTCTATCTCGGGTGCATATTCGGACATTCCTGGACCTCCGAGGCTGTCAGACAGAGGCTTGCTACGCAGGATAGTTGTCGCTTCGACGGCGCCTAGATCCACCTCTAGTCCTGTACATAAGTTTTCAATCTCAAATTTGAGATACAATTTGAGGTCAGCATAATGATAGAGTTCCGCGAGTAAGCTGATGACGGCCATGAGCCATGGGTTGGGTGGCTTGAAGATCTTGGACTGAGTACACGGTTCCAATACTTTGCAGACAAAAGGAATTGCCACGAGTAATTGTCCATTGTCATACCCTTCAATAAGGAGATCTTTAAAGGAAAGGTTTTTGTGTCTTATAGGGCGGTCCCGGGCAAGGGTGATAGTGCCAAGCCAGAACCCGACATTTTTGAGGATGTTACGCTGAGACGTCGATTGCATGATGCTATCTGCGTTCATCAGCGCGGCTGCTTTGACGAAGGTCTCCTGAAGGACCAGATGAGAGAGGACCTCCTTGTTCAGCGAGTCCAGGAACCGAAGATATAGCGACTGATTGTTGGGCTCTGTGCTGATGCGTTGATCGACCAAATAGTTCGCGAACCATCGAGCATGCTCATCGCGATATTGCTCTTGCATGTCCGCCACTTTCGCCTCGTAGTTGCTAGGCGCCAGATTGTTGACGATGAAAAGGATCTTGTCAGTCACCTCCTCTGGTGGAACCTCTAATGGCCTGTCAATGACATCGGGCTGAATCGCATTGAACACAGGGAGGGGATCAGCGGCCGACGCTGCTGAAGGATCATTGGGGTCAGCATGTCCGTTACTTCCATCTCCAGGACCGGACAGCGCTCTGTTGATCACAGCGACAAGGTCAGGGCGAGCGTCAGCGAGGTGCGGGATACGTTGAAGGGCTTGGCAAAGCGGCTGCCATTCAGGGATTCGTGACTCGAAGCGAGAGAGTGCTTGAAGACCGAACTCGAAGAGATTAGTGTCGGGCGGGCACGTGAGAGCATCAATGATGTAACGGATGGCGATGCCCAAGGGGATGTAATCAATGATTTCGTGTTGTATCAAGGATCCAAAGAGGTAACCAGTCATCGCAAGTTCGCGAGCTGGATAATCCGATTGGAAGAATTTGTACTCGTCAAAAAGGAAGTGAAGCATGCATGAATAAATTTCGTGATCGCGAGGGTTTGAGGAAGTTTTATGGCGTTGCAAAAGGCCGATGACATCCTCGATGGATGTGTGTTCGTCGTACATCCGCTTGTAGATACCCTCCACTTCCGCCTCGATATCTGCGGAATAGGTGACAACGGAGAATCCAGGTTCGACGTCCGAGCCAGGCGTCAGAGTCATGAGCCTAGGGTGGATTTGCAGACACGCATTGCGCACTTCCAGGCAGTAATCTATATCTGACTCGTTCATGACGTTGGCACTGAAAGTGTCCGTTAAGATGGATCCGGGAGAAAGTGAGCGCAGCACGTACCTATTGCGGAGAGTTCGGAGGAGAACAGTGATGGTATGCGCGCTGAGCACCATGGTTTGATTCTCCACGGCGGGATCGGATATACGCGACATTTTTTCGTTCTCCATCTTTTGGTCGAGGAAAACAATGATGGCGTGAACAAAGTCAGCCCCCTCAGCAGCGACGTGGTCTGCGAGCCATTTGTCGAGATTCAAGTATTCCCTGCGAGAAGCTAGGGCAGCAACATCAAGAGCCATATCGTACGGCCGCATCTCGAGGAGGGCATCAAGGATCTAGGGAAGAACGAACAGTCAACGACAGTCGATCGCACAAAAGACAAAAATGGACCACACACTTTGATGTCCTGAGCAATGTCCAGCATTCGAGTCACATTGAGTGAGCTATCCTCATAGAATTCCATGAATGCATGTTTGAGATAGAGAGGCTGAAGCTGCCAAATGCGCATGAACACCAGTTGATGGTTTGGGTGCCCCGTGAGGAACATTCCCAGTAACTTCCGACAGTAGTCTACTCTTATGTCGTTCCATTTTCTTGTCTAAGTACATTTCCTAATTTAGTTTTGGGAGCAGAATTGAACTGGATGTAGACTCACGTTTGCCTCCAATAAGCCTAGGTGAACAAGCTCCGCGCTAAGCTTCATCGCCTTGTCCAACATTTCACGAATGTAGGCATGACAATCTGCAAGGTTGTCGGTGTCTCCGAGTCGGACGAGAACGTCAAATAAATCCTGAGAGTTCCAGGTATGCCCCTGAGTGTTCGAGGCGATGGTTTTGATAGTTGGAGTAGACCCAGCCACGTCTTCAGTGGTCACGATTCGCCGTCCCGGTAAAGAAGTGAAATTGAACGTGTCGGCAGGAAGCGAAAGCAAGGCGTCGAGGAGCCGTAATTGGTAGAGTGGATTCGACCATGATTTCCATAAACCAGCCGCTGCGTGGGAGTCGGCATCGCGAGGGCAGTTGTGTAAGATGGCAATAAGGAGCTTCAAAGTGGCGGTGTCCACCCCATGTCGGTCCGGTAAGTCAAACACTTGAATGACATCCGACCAATTAATTTTCGGATTCTAACAGATTTTTGAGCGTCCCAGTGGACAGAGGATGCTAGATTGAAGGCATACCAGGCCGCTGAGGACGCGAACAAGTAAGCCGGCGTCACACAAAGTCGTCCCTTCTGCTGCAACTCGCACTAGGGTTGTCATTGTGTCGATGACTTGAGTATCACGAGGAGGATTGGCGTCAGTGATCCCAAAGCGGGCCAACACAGCGCGAACAAGTTCAGCGTCGCTTGTGATTTCAGGGCCCAGCTGCATGAGGACCTGCATGAAGTTCGTGCCTGCGGGTAAACTGTGGACGGTGGTAAGCGGATTGCGATAGAGACCGTTTGACATGTTTATACCTCATAGTGCGCATGCTCCTTTGCAAAATAGGAACAACAATATCGTTCCCGTACTTGACCTGGGCTGCCGCAATGAGAGCCTGCCGGTGGGGAGCATCGAGAGGTATTGGGTCAGGTTGAGGGTCACACAGTAGGTTCATCATTAGTTTTGCGAGATGCGTTGGAGACAGATCGGCATGCTCGAAGGAGGGACGTTGGCAAAGCGACAAAAGAGCGTTCTCAAAATCCACGCGTATGATAGCAGACGCTTGCTGGGCGAGCTCCTTCCGAGCGGAAGCAGAGATGACCGCCGACGCAAGAACCAGTCTTTCTAACGGTCGGAGGCCAACCCTGTCGGCGAAGCGCACGAGATCAAAAAAGCGGAAAACGTCTCCCTCTCCTTTATCTATACCCTCGCGAAAACGCTCCGCGAGAAATGGGTCGCGTGCCACACGCTGAGCTTCCTGCACGAGGAGCTTAAAGGTAAGAGACGTTGACGGATCAAATGCGGAAGGAGCGACTGTAGGAGCTAGTCTAGCTTGTGAGTGAACTATGAGACGTCGTATAAAGTGGAGGTAGGTGTCTGGGCCATGCTGCTCGGATAACTGAGGCAAAAAAACACTGGTTACAACGAAATGACGTGGCTGGATGGCAGCAGAGACGTACGGAACGGATTTCAAGCTGATTGCGTTCAAAATTCTCGTCTGTGAGCGTAGAGAGCAAGAACACGATTTGAGCCTTGACAATGGTATGAATGTTGGCATTCTGGGTGGCGACAGCGTCCGTCGCGGAAGACCTATTGGGGGTCTCCGAGCGACGAGCGCCTCCAGGGGTAGAAGTCGCCGTTTTGGAAGAGTTCTGTGTGGGTTTGGGAGGAGGAAGAGGGGACTGAACCGTGAAGGGCGGTCAGCAAAAGTTCTTCAACGCAGGGCAGAGTCGTCAGCGGGGCGACCAGGCGAAGCTCGCCCAGCCTTTCCCACGGGCCAGCCACTGACTCCTACTAAGCTTTACTCTTCAATTACCACGATGAGCTCCTCAGCGGCAGAGCAGACCAAAGTACCTTTCTTCAAGAAGGGCAAGTCGAGGCCAATGACAGCGCGCGAACGTCCAGTCTCACCTCCGGCTACTCAGGCGATGGACAAATCTGAGTCACAGGTCGTACTTCCCTCTCGCAAGAAGGACCGCTCTTTGCTCAGTGCAGGTACAAAACGCACGGATTCGCAGCGCGACGAAGACGAAGACGATTCAAAGGACCGTCCAGGGATTAAATGGTCCGCGTCAGGCTCACACGTTAACACCGCGTTGGAGATTATAGCAGGGGATGAGGCTGAGGCGTTGCTCAAAAGGAAGGAGCCAAAGAGCATGCGTGTTGGACCACAACGAAATCCCAGCACTATAAGGACCGTTACCATCATCGATTACCAACCGGATGTCTGCAAGGACTACAAGGGTGCGTAAATTTTTTTCAGTTCTAAATCATCGACAGCCGTTTAACCTCGGACTTCAGAAACTGGTTACTGCGGATTTGGGGATACGTGCAAATTTCTTCACGACCGCGGCACCTGTACGTTGAATCTCTTTCCTTAATATTATTCCGCTTACATTCTTTCAGATCTCGCCGGGTGGCAGCTCGATAAGATCGCAGACCAGCCTAAGAAGACCGTGGAGGACGTCTCCTCCGATTCTGACGACGACATCCCTTTTGCATGCATCATCTGTAGAAAGCGTTACACTGACCCAGTCGTGACCCGTTGCGGCCATTACTTTTGCTCCGCTTGCGCCATCAAGCGGTTCGCACGGACGCCAAAATGTGCGGCGTGTGGGGCTCCTACGGGAGGTATTTTCAATCGTGCAGATAAAGTCATTGAGAAAAGCAGGAAAAAACAAGAGGAGATTGCTGCTGCCGAGGCGAATGATGAGCAAGGAAAGGGAGAAAACCCAATAGAAATCGAGGGTCTCGAGGAGAAAGATGACGATGACAACGCTTCGAATGAGTAGAGGTCAGTGCGCTGAGGAAAGGCATGCCATCATTGCTGACATCTGCCCAGTAAATCGTGTTTTAAAACTCTAGTCGAATCGTCAGCGAGGAGCGATCCGGCACACCGGTGCATCAGTTCCCATTTCTCCGTGATCTGGGCTAGCGTTGAAGGGAACTTCGGCCTACCGAGGCACACCACACATGTTGCAGCCGTAGTGCCTGGCGGGATGCGACAAAAGCGTTGTCGACGCTCTTCCCCTTCACGCACTCGTATGTCAGGTGAGCACTCGCGAAACATTTCTGACTCAAATAGTCTTTGCTCATTCACTTCCAGGCTGTACTTTGCGTCTACTTGCCCGCCTCTTCCTTGTATCTACCTATCGTTTTCTCTGTCAAATACACCCGGGGCTCCTACGCGAAAGCAGCTGGAGTTACTAACGACTTACCGCACGCGTGTCAGTCGCAGAACTCAGCACCTTGAGTGCGCTTGACAGCAGCGAAAACGTGACTCATCCCATGGTCACGATGCTATACTGTGTCGCACGGGGCGGGAGGGGGCGGAACGTCGACAGCAATCTTTATTGTTGTCAAGGGACTTGCCTTGACGGCCGTCCATCTAGTCGCAACGGGAGAACAGACATGAAACGCCGAAGCGCTCTACAAGTACAAACCGAAAGTGCACATTGACGCGGTATGCTAGAAAGACAGAAAGCTGGCACACAAAGCTGAAAGTGCCGACTAAGTTGTGCAGCGCGATCAGCGGTTTATTCATTCTTTTCTGGCGAGTGAGTGAGGCGGCGGGCGCCGCCGCCGCCGCAACCTGAATTTGATTTGCCCGCATGTGACTCTTGAGCATGACGCGCTACGAAACACGTCCCGCTACCATGTTCCCACTCACCGCTCCAAATGTTCGACCTCAGCCTGCTGCATAGCCTACCCATACATATATCTCTATGTGTCACCATAAGTCGACTCAAGATCTGATTTTTCATCTCACACAACCATGTCTATGTACTGCGACTTTCCACCAACAAACACTCAGACACCTGTTCAGGCCTCGCCACTCATAGCTTTGACTATAGGGTCATGTGTCCGGAACTGCTTGCAAGTTAATATACCGTGCCAAATGATGTAAGTCCCGGGATTTGGACTAAGTGTCATCGGTGCTGCCGGTGCATCACTCAAATTCTTCTCCAATTGTCAGGCCAACTTACGATTGCATTTGCCCTTTGCTGTCCGGGCTAGGCAATTGCCTGAGTAACTGCGGATCAGAGACAGCAAACGACTCGGCTCTCGATTTTGCGCATCAATGTACGTGAATGATTCTCAACTGGAGGGAGAATTAATTATATATCCTATGTGTTTTATAGGTTCACTACATGACTACTCTTCTATGGCAACGGTGTCCTCTTCAACGGCGACGTCGACGAGGACTTCAGTGGTGACATCGAAGACGAGGACTTCAGTGGTGGCATCGACGACGGGGACTTCAGTGGTGGCATCGACGACGAGGACTTCAGTGGTGACATCGACGACACCTTCAACGACAGAGTTGATTGACGCTTACGCTATTACCACGACAGTGAGGATAACTGGAACCTCGACGGTTATGTTTACACCTACCCCGACGGACCCCATGGATGCGGCCATGTCAATGAGCGGGAGTACCAAGCTCAGCATCAAAGGATTTTCCAGCCTTGTGGTGGCTCTCCTCATCGGCACCACCCTCGGAATAGGCCTTGCATGAATAGCATACCATGCTGCTATCCCCTCACCTTCTCATTCTTGATATGACTCATGTGTGGCAGGCATTATTATTATTAATAATTTTATTGCACACAAATGCACAATGATATTTTGAGGGATGAATCTGTGGTCAGACATGTCAAAACTCAAAACTGTGGTTACAGTAAACAGACATATTTTCCATACATAGGATTTAGATTGAATTTTCCACATAACAGCAAGGCCGGTGGAAGCATGCTGCTAAGTCCATTCTCGGGAACAGTGGGACTCCCAAAGGCCCATATACGTGTGTAGTCGTCTTGTCGCTGATTATTCCATGCCGGCTGACGCGTTAGCAGCACGAGTGGCATGGCAGAAGACATCATTGTGCTTTTAGATTCGATGGCATACCCTCAGTCTTCGTACTACAACTGAGGGTATGTACACAGTATATTCACTTACTCACTCTTTACCTAGATCAATAAGTTGCTCGATATTAGTCTCCGTACTACGACTGAGGATCTCTATCAGATCTTCATCATGTTTTGAAATACGAGAATTTCACGGCCCCTTCGCCTATAATGGACACCCGCCTTGAACGAGCTAATCCAGCCACTGGAAGAGGAGGAGGTTGGAGAAGACAATGTCCACTCTGAGATCGTGCGACTCTACGTTTGTTGAGACGTTTCGCGTCTCAACTATTTGACACGTGACCGTTCCGCGCGCCAATAATCCAGCCCTTGATGCGTGTTATGATTACAATACAATAATAATAATCGCGGACTACGAGAGCGGCATCATCCCCAACCTTAATCCAGGCAATCGAGCGCGTCGAACGTACTCGCCCTCGGCTCTAGATCGACGGCGGCCGGCTGGCTAGAGTGAATATCGTTCGCAGACTGAACAGCAGCATGTTCGGCTGGAAGGAACAAAGTAGATTACTTCGGAAGCCACGGCGGTTTACTCTTCGACAAACCAGAGGCGTGGGGGGCCACTTGGGGCTTGGACGTATTGTCACTGAATTGACTTTTTTGAAAGAGATACCCAAGATTTTTATAGTAAGACGTGTTTGCATAGTGTGAGGTAGTGTAAAAACAGATGAAATCATGGGGCCTTTAGCCTCTGAAGTGCGTGGTGAAGACGACGACAAAAAAAGAAAATTGCTGGATTGGCCTTGAGCCTGGATGGGGGAGAAACACAAAAAAATCGCATGAGAAGTGCGAGGATGAAGACAGGAGATGCTGCGTTTGGCCTTGAGCCGGATAGAAAGATAGAGAAAGAAAAAAAAAAAGATCTCCCTAGGTTGATACAGAAATACGTGAGAGCTGGCCGTCAATGGGAAGTGATGCAAACAGGTGAAAGAGAAAATGTCGTCAGGGATTGAGGGAGTACAGGAGGAAATGAAAGAAGAGAAAGGGAGGAAAAAGAAAATATCAATTGGAGTTTTATGAGGCGCACTCCCATAAGAATGGCCAGAGATGAGCGTGAGGAAGAGACGTATGAGGGCGGGGAAGAAAAACAGTCCAACGACAAGCCATGAATAGAAAGGTTGGGATTTCTTTTTTTTTTCTATCCCGAGCGTTTTGCGCCTCCTCTCCTGGGAAGCTTCTTCATCGGCCTAGATCCAGGTGGCGGCGGGGGCGGGGCGGACCCGATCGTGAACAACGCGCCGCCAGGAGGAGCCGGCGGGGTCGAGAAGGGTGACGATGGCGACTGCGTCCCTCCAGCTCCAGTTCCGGCTCCAAAAGTGAATACGCTGCCGCCACCGCCGCCAGCAACAGGCGTCTGCGGGAGGTTCCCTCCCACACTCGCAGGAGACGAAGGCTGGCTACCGCCAAACGTGAATGCCGGCGGCGGCCCAGTCGGCGTGAGCCCAAACGAGCCCGTCTGGACTGCGTTGTTTGTATTGCTGTTGCCAGTGTTAAACACAGACGTGCCGCCCATGCCATTGCCAAGGGGAGAGGAACCGCCAAATACGAAAGGTCCCCCGTTCGCAGAAGTCGGAGTAGGAGCACCGAACGTAAAGGTAGGCGTGGATGATGGACGAGACGTGTCAATGCCTGGTAACTTGGCCTGGTGGAATGAGAAATTGTTCCCAGACTGAGCAGCAGGTTGCCCGAACGCTGACGGTCGCGTTTCCCCCATCTTCGCACCAGCTCCACCGAACACACTGCTACTCGTCCCCGTCGCCCCTCCAAAAGCAAACGGCGAGGACGTCCCATTCTGTAGAGGGGCTTGGCCGCTGCCCAAGCTTGGAGCGAAGATCCCGGTCCCGAACCCATTCAACTTCGGTGTCTCCTTCACACCATTGGCATACATGCTCTCCCTCGCCGGCACCGGGCTTTCCTCCATCCGACATTCCATATCCATCGTGTTCTTAGGCGTCTGAGGCCGCGAAGGTCCCGCGCCAAAGATAAACGACTTTGTTGACGTCTGTGCTGTCGTAGTAGCATTGGCGTTGTTGCCACCCGCGCTGGAGGACCCAAAGGCCCACGGACTCGCCGCCGTCCCAGCAAACGAAAATGGCTTCTGCTCGATTGTCGACACGGACGGGGGGAAACCACCAAAGTTGAACGGGGACGACTTCTTCTCCGGCTCAGCAGATGGCGCGACGGGGCCTGCAGCACCAAACGCAAACAGCTGCTGCGACGGCTTCGACATGTCCATGTCCATAGCCGAATTCGTGTCCACCAACTTCTGGTTGAACGAAAACCCTCCTGCACCGATCCCACCAAACAACGGCTTCGGAGCTGCCAATGCTTGCGGAGTCGCCGCTACGGATGGTTGACCGAACATAGATGTCGCTGGTGCAGCGCCGACCACATCCTGACCGAAGCCGGTCACGGTCGTCTTTGCGGAGCTCAGTGCTGGGGCCGAAGGTGTCGCAGCGCCAGAGGCCGTCTGTCCAAAACTGAACACAGGCTTGGACGGCTCTGTGGTAACAGGGGCAGCGGCGGACGCGGCTGGGGTCCCAAAGCTGAACGTTGGCTTCGACGGCTCCGAAATGGGTGCAGCAGCGGGTGCGGTTGCGGCCCCAAAGCTGAACGTCGGCTTCGACAGTCCCGAAGCAGGCGCGGCGTCGGGCGCAGCCGAGGTCCCAAAGCTAAATGTCGGCTTCGATGGCTCCGGAACGGGTGCAGCGCCAGAAAGAGCGGTCGTGGTCGAGGTCGCAGTCGCCGCCGGCGTCCCGAAACTGAACACAGGCTTCGGCGTCTCCGCAACGGGTGTGGGAGTGTTGCTTCCGCCACCACCACCAGACGCAGCCGCTGGCGAGCCAAAGCCGAATGTGGGCTTTGCAGGAGGGGCAGTCCCAGCTACCGCCAGGCCAAAGCTGAACGCCGACTTGGGTGGCTCCGGGGCAACGATAGCGCCAGTATTCGCTGTTGGCGGCGCGCCGAACGCGGGACCGAACACAGAAGCGGTGCTGCCGGATGAGAAGAGAGGCGGCGGGACGACTTCGGGAGCTGACGTCGACGGCGCAGGAGCGCTCAGTGCACTCTGTTCGGCAGCCGGCTTGACGGCGGCGCCAAAGACAAAGCTACTCGACGCGGAGTCGTTCGCAGCTCTGTTGGCACTAGCAAAAGGATTTGCAAAGACGCTCGGGGCAGATGCGCGAGGAGCGTCCTGGGCTTCGGCAGAAGGGGCGGTCGTTACATTCGGCTCGGAGGCTGAGACAGTCTGTGCAGATGTAGCATTTGAATTGGATCCAAAGAATGAGGGGACGTGAGCAAGCGCAGGAGCCGGGCGTGGGGCACCAAACAAGGGCGTGACAGTGTTCGTAGACGCAGCAGCACCGGAGCTGGGCGCGTTAGGATCGCCCGAGAGCTTCTTGTCATTGCCGCCAAGGAAGGGCGACATAAGAGGTGAGGCTTGCCTCTTGGCGTTATCAGACTCCCAAAGTGGATTGACTGCATCTTTGACAGGCTGAGGAGGGTTAGTCGTCGAGCCAAAGCTAAAGCTGGCAGGAGGAGGCGTCACAGTAGCGGTAGGTTTAGAGAAAATGGTGGAGTTGGCAAAGAAGTTAGGAATGGACCCGCCTGTTGAAGGCGGATTGACGGCCGACTCTGCAGACACAACGACGGGCGTTATAGGTGCCAACGGTACGGTTGACGCAGACGACGTGATTGGGGCAAAAGCCGAGGTAGGAGGTGCAGAAGATCTTCCTGGTTGCTCTGCAAAAGCAGACACAGAGTTTTGAGTGGGTGCATCCAAATTGGGCGCAGAGCCCGGCCTCTCGAACGAGAACGGCAAACTTGCGATCGGCGGTTCGTCTCCCTTGCTGGGAATCGATTGCACCGGGGGTCCCTGACGCGCAAGGAAATCAGTAGATGAACACGATCGCGGGATAAAATTGCCGTCAAATACCTCTTTGAGAAAGGAGAAACCAGCTGGAATGTTGAACACGGGCACATGCTTCGCGGCTTCTTTGAGCTCTAGCAAGTCCTGCTCCCTGTCGCGCTCCCGGGTGTCATCCTCAGCTGGACGGTCCTCTTCTTCCTCATACGAAGCCGAGAATCGAACCTTGTTCGGCCGATTCGCCGGACGCGCAATCGGGCCACGAGACGCACGGGAGCGGCCGACGCGCAGCGACGACTGCTCCGGGGCACCACTCGGAGTGGCAGCTCTAGACGACGTTGACGAGGAGGACGCGGGAGGCACCGGCGGCGCCAGCTTCGATTTTGACTTCGATTTGCCTGGGGCAGGGGGAGACGGGGGCGACACAGAGCGTGTGGGAGGCGACTCAGTCGTAACTGATGCATCTCGCTTGAGTTTTCTCCCCTGGACGTGCATGGCCTCCTGCTCCTCAAGTTCCTCCTTGCGACGTAAAAGCAGCCTTTGGAGGCCGCCTTTGCCTGAAAAGGGTTTACCTTCGTGCATGTCATCGGACTCCCGCTTTCTCTTTCCTTGGCCAAGACGACCATAACCAGATTTAGCCGCGGGGTCATCCATAAGGATCGGAGTCATATCCCTTGTCGGTGCCTTGAGAAGCTCTATGCTCTCAGCTGAGGACCCGCGGAGGCGAGTGGGCGTAAAGGGTGTTCTATAGGCATCAAGGTCCCGGATAAGCTTGTCTGATAGTGACGCTGCGAGCGAAAGATTAGTGCCAAATCCACAAGTGGCGCTTGTGGACTAACCAGGATCAGGTGCAGATGAAGAAGACGGTATGGACGGGCAAAGGCTGCGCTGACGACCCGGTGGACGGGCCTGGAAAGGAAAGTGGATCAAATATTATGTAAGCATGCGGAAGACAAAACAACAAGGGCGAGAGGTGGCTCACCGGCAAGGAAGCTTCTAGCATACCGAGTGTTTCTATGTGGAGGTCTTGTGTCTCGGTGGATCCAGAAGGCATTCTGACGAACGTGGGGTTTGACCTGAGGCTCGTGATGGCGGGTGGCTGGGACCGGTCACGTTGAAAGCGTGGAGGCGAGGGGCCGTAGCCTTTACCGGTTGGTTTCGGAGTGATAGACATGGAGCCGCGCATACGGAATGAGGATTGCTGACGGGCCTCCGATTGTTGACGGTAAGGATGTGGACGGACGGATATGTCCCGCATGGAGACGTCCCGGGTTAAGGATCGTCTTTCCAAAGGAAAGGCTGGGCGCATAGACACATCGCGGCTATACGGTTTTGGCGTTCCTTGTCCTAAACGAGATGGGGGATCGAGACGGGGCGGGTCCATAGACATAGTGCGGGGTAAGGCTCGAGGATGGGAGTTTAACTGCGAAGCAGCGAGCGGACGACGATCAGGAGGGGGAGTAGGGGGAGGAGAAGACATTGGCGGAACAGTGGTCGCCGACGAGGATTCGCGTGCATAAATATAAGAAACGAGCTGTCGATATTCTTGTGGCAGCTGCGGAGTAGACTTGATGACGAGGGGTGCGGGATCGATGAGAGACTGAACGGCGACAATCGCGTTGGGGTTGGTTACTTTGAGCCTCTTCGAGCGCACGGAGTCGTCTGAGACCACGCCGTTTGAGAGAGGCTGGCCGAGAGCGCGACGTTTCCCGGGTGATTCTTCAAAGTCCTCGGCGGGTTTGTTTGCGCCGAGACCAATGATTCCAGTGACGAGGCTCTTGAGCGAGCTCAAGACAGACTGAGAGCGACCCAGCTTCTTTCCTCGCTGTTTCTGCTGAGTATTGTGTGAACGAGACGACGACATGGGCAGCATGGAGTGAGTCAAGGATGGTAGTCGTATATAAAGAGGAGTTGGAAAGGGAGAGGTGGGCTTGGTGGCTACTAAAGTGTGTTGTTTTGGCTTTGTTTGGGCAATTTTGAAAAGAAAAAGAAAAAAGGAGACACAACGACGACGATCAAGAGATAAATATAACCAAATAGTAGATTTTTATTATGTAACTATTTGCTAATATTTGAACCTGTGGCTATGTATTTACAGTTCGTTGGTTCTTGTACTCTGGCACGGCACTCATAGTAATGTCAGAGGTCATCGATCATCATCGAGCATGAACAGTCAGTAAATAGTGATGATAACAGAATCAGTCAGGTTATGCTTGATATTTTTTAATGAGATCTCGAAGTCTAGCTTGCCCAAAAGCAAGGTCGCCAGCAGTCCTGAGAGGCGCTGTCGCAATATCAATGCTGCTGACTGGGCTCTTGCCCGTCACTGGTTCCGATTCAGCGATCCCTGGCATCGCCTTGGAGGGCGGAGGAGGGCGTTCTCCAGATGGCAGAGGAGGGCGGGCGAGAGAGGCGCTGGACGACAGCATAGGCGTCGCGTAAGACGAGGAGACAACCGCGGGTACGAAAGGCGTCTTCGTGAATAGAGGCTTAGTTTTGGTTTTGCTACGGCATGCCTTCACCTCAGGAGATTGTCTTTGGGCCTCAAGGACACTAACGGACTCTGCAGGACCCCGCAGGTGATTCACTATGCGTCCTCTAGGCTTCAACTCTGCTGCAGTATTCGGCGACAGAGAAACTCCAGCGGCTGTGGCACGCGCAGGTGAGGGTACTGGGGACAGCCGCGGTTCGGCGGCCGTTTTTTTTCTCTCCAGTTTCCTATCCATTTGCAGGGCACCCGACGCCCAGAGGGCAGTCACTGCAGTCACTTGGCCCCCTCGTCCACCACGTGCAGATCTCACGTCGTATTTGACCTCCGGCTCACGAGGTGAAATCAGAGAATTTGGGGACACAAGATGCTTCTTGAATCGGTGCGGAATGTCCGTCTTCTCGGACTGTCCAGCAGATCGGGGTGTGGTGACGCGATCGGCCATAGGGGACTGAGGAGACTTACGACTACTCTCCTGTACAGCGTGGATTAAAGGGGTAGCAGCCTGAGGAGTCCGTGGGGCACGTGGTGGCAGAGTCTCCCGTTTGAATGCTCCGACGGGCACAAACCCGGAAGATCTTGGGTTCGGCACCGCGCAAACCTCCGTCTGCACGTTTTCATTACCCACTGAGCATGACGCATTGTCGTAGGATTGTGGGAGTGTCGCCGACACACTCGATGGCGAAATGGAGGGAGAGGGAGTGATGGGCTGCGGAGCATCGTCAGGGGGGTGATCAGGAACGATTGCTCCCAACCAAGCAGCGACTCGCCCATGCACAGATCTTCGATTCCTACAAACAACTTTCCCATCCGTACGCGTCACGCTCTTCCCATCTCTCCTGCCGGGAGGATCCTTCGAGGACCCTGCCACGGGATCCCCCACGACAAAGCTTGGCCTTCCCTTTCCTTCAAAGCTCGTGTCCCATTTGGCGCTGCCGCCGCTCTCAGATCGTGTCGCTTGGCCTGCCTTGTGTGTCCGCCCGTCCTCATCCGGGGAACCACCATCAGCGAGCGTGAGGCTAGAGATGGCAGAATCAAGCAGCGGTTCGCGGGCCGCGTTCGGCGGTGGTATCGAGATCGGAAGAGGCATGGGTCCCTTGCGCGTGCCCACGTCTGCTATCAACCGGCGCTCAAGTGCTTCTAGCCCATTTTCGGACGCACGTCGAGAGACTCTAACTGGCGTGACCGCATTCAGCGGCGTTGGAGGCGTCGGATGGACGGGAGAATGGGTGAGCGGTAAATGTGAAGCTGCTACTGCATGGCCCTGGTTTTCCGTAAGCCGCATATCCTGAATCGCATCCTTGCGCGGGTTGGGACCCTCAGACGATGTCCCGTCGCCCATCATCTCTGGAGACAATCTGTCATCACTTTGGCACTCTCTCAGTTCGGTGGAAGCGCCAGGGAGGGAATCAGATGCTGTTGTAGATAATTTGCGTGAGACATCTGGGTTTGTCTCCCCGGCCTCGGCCGCCATGCGCTCTAGATCCTCAACTTGTTCGCACCTCGCTAACGAAGCGTGTGTGGACAGGTCTGCAGAAGAATTCTTATGTGATTGCACCGGCCGTGGTGAATGCACTATGCTCTGTTGCGGGTCAGTCAATGCAGACACAGCCGCAATTACCTGGGGCGTGCGGCTCATCGCAGCAAGTCCAACGTCATGCGGAGGCGCTGGCAGAGGCCTGGGCCCAAGTCGGGGAAAGCGGTGCGACGGAGGTGATGCTGAGCGGTGTCTCGAGGTTTGGCGCAGGTGATGCGAAATGCGCAATGCCCTTTGACCTTTCCCTTTCTCGGGCTCCATTGACAGCGGGTGTGGGTGAAAAACTGCAGCGGTGGGCGAAAGTAAGGGATATGCAGACGGGTTGAGGGGGCCTGCACTGGAGGATCTCATGACTCGGCCAAGCGGTGGAGAGTGTTGTGGGAGGTAGTATTGCCCGGGTTGCGGTTGTGGGGTGTAGTACAAATCTGGATAGTCTGGCAGGCCGGAAGGTGAAGAGAACCATATCTGTCCGCGGTCATAATACGGTTGGAGTGGGTAATTGATAGGCTGAGCGGGATGGCCGAGTGGTGATGGCGAGGGTCCGGAGGGAGGGTCTGAGAGTTTATCCCATGGACGTGCAAGTTCTGGGACGACCGGCGGAGCGGAAAGGTATCTCGAATCGGGCGGGAGCATTGCAACGGCAAGGGGGTGGATGATAATCACGGGCAGGAGAAGCTGTATATCCTTGCTAGGTAGTGTGATTGGGCATGAGCGGCATTAACGAGTATTGGACAACAATTCTGCAACACACCTTCCAATCCCCATCAGGAGCTTGATGTCGACGAAAGACCTCACTTCGAACAAGGGCTCTGTCTGATGAACTTCGCTCTCGTCATCATCGCGTGGACCTCCTTTCACGCCGCGGGCGTGCTTTGGTACATCAAATACTAAATTTGCCACCCCTTGAACACCAGGATTGACGACATACTCCGGCCCGCGAAAGGCTACTGTGGTCAAAGTATCCGATATTTGCAAAGGTGTTCTCTGTGCTGTAGGCTGTCCAGGTAGATGCAGCCTCCGCGAGAGGGTGATAGACAGACCAGAGTTCTGATGGGAGAAATTAAGCAACTTTCGAACACATACATTCGAACAATTTGCCCACCCTCTTTGCGGAGTGGTTTTTAACGAACAACTCAACGCAAGCGCTTTCGCCCGAAACTATAAATCCTCCGACAATTCTGCCCTGTACCCAAATTTTCCCGTTCTCCCCGACAACGACACCTTCTGGCTCGACTGTATTGAAGTTCTCCTCGAAAATGTCCACGACATCGACCTCACGTTTGTCCGTAATGAGCCGCATCTCGCCTTTCCAAAACACCTCTATTGTCGCTCGTAGTTCGTATTTGACGCGAGCGAGACCGCCGCCAAAACTGATTGAGGCAGGAGATGAACGGGGGAGTCGGAACTGGAAATCGAAAGTGGAGAGCCCACGACGAGCTTGAAAGAAGTCGGCAGGTAAAGGTGGATCGCCAACTAAAGGGTAGGCCTTCACGGCGTTCGAGGGCGGAAGCCCCGGCCCTTGGAAGCAACGACGACTGTGTAAGAAGGTCGAGGTCGCGGCATGGTCGCGCGAGCTAAGCTCTTGGAAGGAGGATGAGTGCCCCGACGACTACTCAAACAATCATCGCAAAGCACCAAGCGACGATCACCTTGTACTGCAAGGAGCTCTACCATCATGACGCCGATGCCCAAACCTCTGTCGGCGCGACATTCAGTTTCCAGTCTACCGGATACAAAAGCACCGGCGACACAAATTGAGTTCGGGACTGTTAAGGCCACCCTGATCTTTGGATGATGAGACGAAGCATTCATAGGGTCATTCATGTGCTGCGACGAGCACGACAAGTGGGTGGGTTAGACAGAACAGAGAGTAAAGGTCCAGCCTGACTGAAAAGGCTTCCTCGTCGAAGAGCGCTTGATCTCGTACTTTACTTACGTAAGTCATTAGTCATATTACGTGATTGTTTGGTTCATTTCAAAAAAAAACAAACGATAAATCAATTATTATTTGATTCGCTGAGCGGCGTTCCTCCGGGTTTTATTCCCCCTCGTCCTCGTCCTCGTCGTTCCTCTTAATCACCACACCCATCAGCGCACGACTCTCATCGTCCTCCCTTTTCGTCCGTCGTCTGTCATGTCGAGCCCGCCTATTCCAGACATCTCTTCCTTGTCGTTGTCTCCTCAGGCCCAGCAACGTCTCCACGACTCTTATGATTACGAACAAATCTCTCCAAGCGGCAACGGTAGACAACAGCATTACTTCCAGACTTCCCCTCCCATTCCCGCCCAGTCTCAGTACGCTCCTCTTGGTCTCAGCCCATCGCCTAGCAGACAAAAGGGCACACGGGGTGCCCTTCCAAGTGTGCGCCACTCAAATCGATCTTTCAACCTTGTACTCATATTTGCTCTCACTAACACATAGCAATGGCTTGAAAGTGCTGCGGCCGTTACAGACAGTCGCTCTTTATCGCCCCCGCATAACTCTTCGGATTTTTCATCTTCTGGTAGCTCCCCTCCAATGCCCCAACATCATCCTGCTCCCATGCAGGTCACGACCCCCACCAACAACTCACCTGACGACGAGATTATACCTACTGCTATCGTAATTAAAAACATCCCGTTCAACGTCAAACGCGAGACACTCCTCGACATCATCGTGCGTCTTTAAATTCAACCCCGCTGTTCAGATCTCCCTTCATCACTAAACTTCTTTCTCTACATCAAAAAGGCATCTCTCTCCATTCCCACCCCTTATGCGTTTAACTATCATCTCGATCAGCAAGGCTCCTTCCGTGGTCTCGCCTTTGCCAACTTTAGACAGTCAGCCGATGCCGACGCCGTCGTTGCCGCCCTCAACGGCTTCGACGTCCAAGGACGCAAGCTACGCGTCGAGTATAAGAAAGTCCTCCAAGCCGGCGAGAAGGAGCGCATTGAACGCGAAAAGGCCATCCGTCGCATGCGCTCCATGCAGCTCGAGAAGGAGCAGGCCCTCCCTCAAGGGATTCCCCAGCCCCAGCTGCCGCTGCCACAGCCCCTGTATGACGATTTCGGGCCCATCATCCCCAACTACACACCCACGCGTGCCTTCGCCGGCTCGCCGTTCCATCCGTCCCATCAACCCTACTCACCTCCAGGCCTGACCACGATGCCCACCCCGCAGCCATACATGTCCTCTCCGATCGCACCCACCTCCTCGAGCTCCTCTGATAAATCGTCGAACGAATTAGACCTCAACGACCCCTCCACGCTCGAAATATACTCCCGCATCCTCTTATTCAAAGACGACAGGATGAGGGACGAACTTGCATTCTCGCGCATGCTCTCTCCGAGGCAGCGACGCGTCGTGCATCTCATCGCCCAGAAATTGGGTGTGTATCACTATTCCGTGGGCGAGGGCGATGAAAGATACGCCGTCGTTACTCGTTTTGATCCCCAAAAGGTGCGCACCGCCCACATCTAACAGCCATGCATCTTGACGGATGGTCGCCCGATCCAGCAACAACAACAACATCAGCAGCACCAGCAACAACAGCAGCAACAGCAGCAACAACAGCAAGGCCGTCACACGCTCTCACGTATGCCGTCTGGTTACCTGCACTCCTCGACGTCCTCGCAGATGGGGAACGGTGGCGGCAGCGCCAATGCCACGACCCTACGCGCAAAGAAGTCCATGCCAGACATGAAGACGTTGCAGGCACAAGTTCCGCGCCTCAGCACGCGCTCGTCGAACGGCAACATTCGCGAGGGCTACGCTACGATCGCATCGCCGCCGCGCCGCTCGCCGGGCGCGTTCAGCGCGCTGTTTGGCAGCGGGGGGCTGTTCGCCAGCGGTGGCGGTGGTGGTGGCAGTGGCGGGAACGGGAACGGGAGCAGCGGAGGCATCCCGCCTGTGCCGAGTCTCCCGTCTTCCGTAACTGGCGCTATGAATGGCGGCGGGAGCAGCCACAGTGGCGGGGCGAGTGAGAGTGGAACGAGCGGTGTAGTGAGGCAGCCGCGGGGGCCGGGTTTGGGTGGATTCGTCCGACGCGATAGAGTCGCTGCGAGTGAGAGTCAGGTGGCGAGTCGAGTCGGCTTTGAGGCTCAGACTCACCAGCCTTTGGAAATTTGAAGGCGGAGAATAGCTGACAATAGCTGTATAAAGCTGGATCTATGGGGTGTGCTGAACGTATGGTCGGTCTGTTTCCCCTCCTTTCCAACTCGACCCTGGCCCTCTTCTAACATTTCTTGCTGATAGGACGGATGATATTGATGAATAACTTTCGTGAGTGTCAGCGTAGTGGGTTTGCTATTCTCAAAGTCGGGTTCCACGATAATGTTCTGTGAATATCTTCTTCCTCAATCTTTTCCTTACCATTTTTCCCCCTCATTCGCGGTCTCTTATTTTGCTTCCAACTATTCGAAGCCTTTTCTTTCTGCATTTTGTATACAAATAATTCCCCTTCCCTTCCACGACGTGTACTTTTGGTGCAAGTAACCAGCACGGAACCATGCCGTATTTATTAGAGTTGACTTCATCTTCACACCCCCACGGTGGCGCACAAAAAAAAAGAGAGACCCATGCCAGGAGCCACCGTCATACACGCCGCGTTCTTCGCTGCTGGAGCGGCAGCAGGCGGAGGTCTAACAGCGGCCCTAGTACGCTGGAGGTCCCAAAAGCGCGACGCCGACACCACCACCGTCGCGCGACCCTCCTCGCTGCAAGTTGCGGTCGACTCAAGGACGCCGTCGGCGGGAGCCGTGCTTAGATACGGGAACCCAGGTAAGCCTGTGGACCACGTCTTTCTTTTCACTGTTGCGCTCACGTTGACCTATTTCTCTGTCCGTTCATTATTTTTCTGTGCATGGGCAGGACCTATCTCGGACGTCCTATTCCGCAAGGGGTATGTCGCCGCTTATGACAGGCGACTAAGGCATCCAGCATGGGTTGAGTGATCACCGACTTCCTCGATGACTTTATTCTCATGCTTTGTATCATCCGTTGTCCATGCACTTCCCTTCACAGACTGCAGAGCACCTAACGCTGGCGTCGCTAGGTCGATCCCAGATCGAAGGTCCTTCCAATGGCGCCGCGAATGTGGAGAAAGGGGACCGTAGCAAGTCTGGGTTTGCAGAAGACCTGTCCATCCCAGAGCGTTTCCGTGCTCGGCTGCAGGACTTCATCAGGAGCGGGTACGACCGCGGACACATGTGAGTAAAGGGCGAACAACACCGTCCGAAAATGCTGTCGCTCCTTTGTGCTTGTCCCTCATGGAAATATGACTTAGGGTTCCCGCTGCCGACGTGAAATTCGCGCAGGTTTAAGCTTCTTCAATGCCCAAAATGACTTTTGGATTCTTATCCTCACTCAGGAAGCTATGGACGAGAGTTTCCTCCTGACGAACATAGCCCCCCAAGTAGGCGTAGGCTTCAACCGACATTGTGAGACTTTCTCTTAAGATCCCAGACTGGCAACATGGGTTGATGTTCTTTCACTAGACTGGGCATACCTCGAAGACTGGTGCCGTCGTCTCACCGCCTCTTTTCAAGATGTCTATGTCTTTACCGTCCCACTGTACCTGCCCCGCCGCGAGGCGGACGGGAAATGGCGCATCGTCAGTCTCGTCTCCTTTTCCCCCGTACTGCCGCCCGTTTTGAACCCCCCACGTTTTGTTGGTGTGGCGCAGACGTACGAAATGATCGGCTCGCCGCCGAACGTGTCCGTCCCAACCCACTTCGCCAAGGTGATCCTCGTGACACGTCCGTCGTCTCCCGCGACGCCGGACGTGCTCGAGCTATCCACCGGCGCGTTTGTTCTGCCTAACGCGCCTATACCGGACGAAGCGCCGCTCGAGTCGTTCGTGGTACCCGGTAAGTTGGCAATCGACTTTCTCTAAGGAATGAATCGCATTTCCCTGACCTCGAGCTGTTCTTTCGCTCTGTTATGCAGTGGACGCGGTGGAACGCGCCGCGGGGCTGACGCTCTTCTCGGATGAGATCAAGGTGTCATCCAAGCACATCTGCAGGGTGACCGAGTGCTCTGTCATCGTGCGTAGATTCGACGAGTTGCGCAAGAGACCAGAGTTACGGAGGTCGAAATCTGCTCCTTGAACCCTTCAGCATCTTTGAGCGGGTTGGAGAGCGGGTTGCACACGCAGGACAAGGGTGATGGGAACAACACTAACTCCTCCCCGGCAAATTATAGATTGCATCAGTGGTCCGACAGCATGTCTTTTACCCCACACCAGTATTGCTGATCTACTCGTTGCTGGATCTCCTCCTTTGTGAGCCAGGCAAAGTCAGAGAACAGTGAGTTATTCGCGTGAACCTGCCCCGCGAGTATGTGAGCCTTGAGGAAGAATACCAGATCCTGTTTGCTTCATGTCAGCCTATATGTATACTAAAAATGCTGAGCGTACTCTTTGCTTGGTACGAGTTGGAGACTCGTACACGCCAATTGGTGTCGGACTCACGGTCCATACATCCATCCGATCACTGCATGACGAGTATAAGTTCCTTTGGGCGGCCTGCGGGGTTGATGTCACAATTTGAACTTCGAAAGGCACAACAAGAGGAGGAAGAAAACAAGATACCTGATGAAGGAGTTCTCCCTTTTCTAAACCGCCTTGTGGAAAGCGCCAGACTTCCCCTTCCTTTTCCCGCAAAAGCAGGTAAAGGTGTCGTTCACCCTGTCGGTCGAGGCTTTTGATGTCGCCATTAATGTCGGCCTCGTGCTCTCGTGGCATGAACACAACCTCTTCCTCTTCTTCCTTTTGTGTCTCCTCTTCGTCATCCTCCTTAGCTTCCGAACGCTCGTCTTCACGGGCGGTCAGCTCGCAGAGCCTGTCCCATTCCCCACCAGCGCCAGCGAGTCCTTCGCCGAACGCCTCCGCCTCGCGCGCGCGCTCCTCCCGCACAAAGCGCGCCTCAAGGGGCGAGCCGTGCTTAAAGTAGAAGTCGTAAGAGAACGGCCCGTGCAACGCGCGCCGGATCCGCGCGGTGTAGGCGAAGTAGGCACGCTCAAACGCGCTCGGCGTCTGTGTAAGCAGCGGCGCGCGTGCCAGGATCACGCCTGCGCGGATGTGCGGCTTGGGTAGCCGCTTAGCGTACTGGGACTCTGTCGTCGTCGTCGTTGCCGGCGGTGGGCGCGACGAGGCGGGGTCAGAGGCAGCTTCGGTCGCAAAAGACCTGTGGCGTGCGTAAAAAGGGCCTGGTTGATGTTGCTGGAGGTAAATTGGATTCCTGGATGCTGCTGGACGGCATACCTGATTGTCGACCTCTAACCGAGGACAAAGCTCGGACATGGCGAGCCAGCATAATTGCACAGAGCCAATACAGTGCGCGAAAAGTCGCGGGTGGGCAACGCCTTCCATATATATTCACGACAGTCGCTCTCTCTCGACGCGGCGCGGACGTGCAACCATGCCCACCTCCACGTCCTTGGTCTCGAATGCGTATTTAGATGAGGCGTCAGTCAAGATACGTGCGAGACCTGTACCCTGGCAGGTGCGACAATGCTCTCAACAGCGAACAGCACTTTCGCTCACCCACTTCGCTCGTCTAGGGCTGGCTGAGGGCCCAGTTGGTCACCACGGAAGAGCTGACGCTCTTACAGAAAGTTGACAGACAGCCCAAAGCTAGGACCGAGCCTATCTTGAAATCCGATGGCAAAACGTATGCGCTACTGTACTTGCGCCTCCTGAAGAAGCTGCAACCTATCGACGCCATACAGTGCATCCTGGTTCTCATCGCGGACGCTCTTACTGGTATATCTGTGAAATTTATGAGGCGTTGAACCTTCGATCGAAAAATACGATTATATAGACCACGAGGAGCGAGTACCTTTCTTCACGAAAGCAGCCGAGACGGACCCAGAATTGCCGTATGGACCAATGCTACGGTCCGTTGCTCGTTATGCTATCCCCCACTCTACCATGCAGGACTCATAAACGTCGCAAGCATACTGGAAATGTCGGACGAATTTTCCCAATTGAAGGCCGCACAAATTATCACCGTCTTCCTCAGGCAGCTATTGCATGTTCTTTGATCTTGAGCATGGGGCGCTGATAGTGGTTAATGCCAGTTCAGAACCTTCACCCCTACCTCAGCACCAAATGGCACCTTTTCTCATTCATATGGCCTCTTTTGTGCAAGTGTCGTCGCAAAACAAACGCGACGTCGCTGTCCAATGTCTTGAAGCTCTCCTCGCTCGTCGCGAGTGCCGGGCAGCGGTGTGGATGGTCACAGGCATCACAGCTGGGTTCGAGGCCTTGCCTACCATGCAACATGGCCTGCTCATCTTTCTGATGTCTTGGATAAATCCAGATTGATAGAAATCCTGAGACGGAAATGCGGCCCTCAGCTGAGTTACGAGATCGGATACTGCTTGTGGCTGCTCTCCTTCGAGCAAGAAGTCGCTGGACAAATTAACAAGTAACCAGCTCCACTTTCGTTTCCCAGCTATTCGTTGATCGCTTCCTCATGCAAAGGAGACATGATGTCATACCTCTTCTGGTGGACGTCGCACAGACCGCTGTCAAAGAGAAAGTGATTCGCGTCATTGTCGCCATATTCCGAGTACGTAGTACGACTATTGTGGCTCGTCATCCTCCACGACTTCCTTGTCTACATCCAGAATCTTGTGATCAAGGCTCCTGAGGCCAATCTTCCCGCGATGCTGGTCGCTAAATTGTTACCGCTTGTCAAGTACCTTGGTACCCGCAAGTGGTCCGATGAGGATGTCATGGAAGACATCCAGTTTTTGAAGGACGAATTGACGTTGAGTTTCCAGAGCTTGACGTACGTCTATTCTGCCACTGCGCATATGGCCGATTCAACCATCTGCCGCGTCCAATAGGACCTATGACGAGTACACCTCGGAGCTGGCATCCGGTCATCTGTCTTGGACGCCCGTACACGAGTCTGACGATTTTTGGAAAGAACACGCCGCGAAGCTGAATGACAAGGACTACGAACAGCTCAAGTGAGACTCAACTGCTGCCACTTCACGTCTATATCTTGACGTTCTACTCTACAAAGAATTCTGATCAAGCTATTGAAAGAATCAACAGATCCAATAGTGCTCGCTGTCGCAGCGCACGACATTGGGCAGTATGTGAAGCATTACGAGCGCGGAAAGAAGTCGGACACTACCCACTGTAGCTTCTACTCAGAGCTAACGCGTTCTTTCTCTCACAGGATCGTGACGGATCTGGGTGCAAAAGCGCGGGTGATGGAACTCATGTCACACGTCGATTCGGACGTGCGGTATCGTGCACTCCAGTCTGTATATCAGCTTGTCAGTCATCCTTGGGTGTCGGTGTAAAGGACCCCTCTCTTCGTCGAGAAATTATTGGAGATGCATGTAAGCGTAATAATGAATTTGTATTGACAACCCATGTGATCAACTGGTCTTGACCCACGCCTCTCCTATGACGCTCCACTCCCGCAACGTCCGTACTTCTCGCTGTGAGTCCAATGCATGTTCGGCTATCCCTTGGTCACCCTCTACCTCGTCTTCGACTATCAACACGCGAAGGCCTCCCATCGCAACGAAGCCTGCGCAAATTGGCATATACCACAGCTCGAAGTCTTGCGCTGCCTGCCCTCGCATCACGTCCTCTTCCTCTCCCTCCGCTTGCCGCGTCTCCGGATGCGATATGCGCATGGGCGGTAGGAACACGGCGGATGCACCCAAGAAGGTAACCCCAACCACCCGTGTCGCATCAGGAGCTGAAGGCTCCGCAACGGGGAAGGGAGGAGGAAGCACGGGAATTTCATTGTGCGTGGGGCTTTCGTGGTGTGGGCCCTCTCCAATGGAAAGCGAGGGTAATGCCTTTTCTAGCCGGCCTGAGGTCGTCGAGGCGGCTACCGCCGCAAAGCCCGCAGCGGACACGTTCGATGGTTCTGCGATAGCTCTGGCTGAGGGGAGTGACTTGAGTTCCACGTTGATCCGCGCAGGCTGTAAGTGTTGGACGACAAGAGAGAGCGTCCGATGGGCACCTCTAGCTGCGGGCAGCGACGCGGACACAGTCAGCCGGAAGGAAACTGAGAACGGCGTCCCCAACACGGACTCGCGGGGAAAATGTGTGATGATGAGGTCCACGTCAAGCGCAGGTGGGGCCGGCGTGTCTGGCGGGACGGCCAGCAGCGGTGGTACAGCGGCAGCGGGTTGGGTCGCTCCAGGTGACTGGGGGCGTGTAGGGCGATTGCGGAAAGGCGAGTCTGGCCGCTGAGGGCCGACCGGCGGCGTGACGGGTCGCGAAGGGGGCAGTTGTGGAGAACGCTCTCGGGATGGCCCCCCCGAGTGACCAGACGCGTGTCGTTGCAAGTGCAAAGGCACAGCCGACACGGGCGCCTGGGGCGGCAGGGGCGTCGGAAGCGGTATTCGCCTGGAGAGCATCTGCGATGGAGAGCCCTTAGCGACGCGATACACTTCGAGAGACGACAAGTGAAGCGTACGCTAGTAAGCAACCGACCGGGTTCACCAAATAACGATCTCCAAGTAATATCTAGTCTTCCTAACGGTATGATGCTCCCAGGCGTGTAACGTAGTGGCAAGGGCGGGGTGGTAGTCGGAGAAAGAATATAAATATACTGCCGCATGTCTTGCGGCTGCATAAAAGCCGTGGAGTCTGAAAAGATGCTTTCTCCCTGTACAGAGTTGGCATCGTCCATCTGCCATCCATCCACACACTCGAAGTTCATGTGCTCGAACCACATCGGCTCCTGGGTCAGATTTTGGATGTGCACTTCAAGGAATACCTTCTCCCGTTCGACGAGGGAGAGAAGGGCAGAGGGGGATCGAGGTAAATGGACTCTCGTTTTGACAGAGAGCGGGTTAGTGACCTGAAAAATGAAGGCCAGGTGACTGATTATTGCTGAGGACAAGATACAAACAAAGATGGACAAACGACGAATTTATAAAATTTGCGGAAGTTTGCAAAGGTGGGGTCGTGTACATTTTCCGTCGAAGCAGGAGCAATCCGAGCGTTCGCTGGCAAACGATACTGGACCGTACACGCCAGCACATGTTGACCTTGTTCCTTCAGCTCATGGTTGACCAAGTTCTCCAGACTATCGCCCGCAGCCAACGCAAGGTCAGGACCGCCCAACTCTGCCAGCGTCACTTTAGACGTGGCGGTCTGCATTTCCACCTTGAGACTAACCGACTGAACGTCCACTACAGTTTCGTTGTTCACGCAGACACAGCTCTGGAAAGTCTCCCCGAGATTGATAGAGCCAAACGCTGCAGGCAGGGTGAGCAGTTCCGAGACATGGGTCAAGTCACGCAAAGTCTTCGGATGTCCTGCCAACGGTTTCTTTCCTTGCAACGATAGTATTGACGCAGTAGAATGAGCGGAGAGCGAGGGAGAGCTTGAGTAGAAAGGTTGCCAAGCGCTCGCTAACGACGGTCTCTGTGCAACACCACGAGTGAGGCTTCGAAAATGACGTGAATAACAACAGCGCTGAGACTGCTGGCACCCACTGAAATGCGCATGACTTTGAGGGATAAAAGGTGCTCTTGACCGTCCATTTTATGTGACGTTGAGGTGGGAATGGTGCATCCCGTGATCATTCCCTCTCAGATCACGGGATTTGTCACGAGACCAAGTCGCGGTCACGGGACAGGGCTAAAAGATCACGTGGTCGCGACTCAGCTGCCCCTGGCACCTGTATGTGGGGACGCCTCTGCTCTGAACTGATTGTGGTGCAACTAGGGGGGCCTGCCACATTTTGATGAGACTGTACAAGCGAGAGACCTAATCCTGGACCTTGGAGTGCCATAAAAAAGGTGCACTTCTGATTTATTGCGAGGTGGGAGAGCATTGAAATAGTAAAATAATTGTAAATATTCTGTCAGCGATCAGCGTGTCGACTATGCCATTCCTTCATCAAAACTTTCTTCAGTTCACTGTTCTTTCGCTCCAATGCTTCGATTTTCATCTCAGCAGCTAGCATCTTCTCAAGTAGATATCTGGCTCTGGCATGTGCAGCGTTCCTTCGGCCAAACAGCCGAGACCACCAAGGCAGTGGCTCTAGACCGAGTGCCTTCAGTTTGTCCAACTCCTCTTCGCTCGCACGCACGGTGCTCTCTGAGCTCGAAATGACCTTCTCGTTAAACAGGATATCTTGTGTTGCCTGGAAGACACGGTCTAGAAAAGGCAAATTGCATACAGTTAACTTTATCAGGAAAGGCGGAAGACCTACCTTCTACGAGATGTTTGAATACATATTGATACATCGGCTTGCCAGGTCGTATTGTTAACGCATAACCTGTCTGGTGCTTGAGCATAATCGTAAGAGTTCACATTAATAAAATCACCAGTAGGCGCGCCAATTATGATCAGTTCCGCATGCTCCATGCTCTTCAACGGAGCTTCGTCACCTTTGAACGGGAAGTTCAGCAGGACGTCGTGGTACGAGATCTAGCCGGTTGGAAATAAGATTTTTGCCCGCTTTAGTAAGGAAGCATTGCACTTGCCTCGCTCTCCTTTGACAACCGTTTGAGTACAGTCCATACCTGTTCCTTTGTCCAAGGAAGGGATTTCGCTTCTTCCGCATCGTCACCAAATGCGTTCTTCCGCAGTTCTCCGACACCACGATTGATGATGTCAGCCACGGCTTCTTCAACAGGCTGGCCGCCTCGCAGTTTGTGAACGAGCTGGGATGCAGGGCATGAGATTGATGTAGACGAGGGGGATGATACTTACACTATCGAGGTCAGCAACCCGACCGCCTAGCTTCCGCACGGCTGCGGTCTCCGAGGACGTGAACTTGACATCTAGACCTGCGTCTCGCACTTTCTGTCCGATGAAGGAGAGTGCACTGTCAGGGTCAGCATCAGATAGCACGATGCTATTCAGTGCTTTCGTTGGAAGTGCTATCCACGAAAATCACATTGTAAATTGCATTGTTAGTCATGAGCGGCACCACACAGCAAGGAAGGGGCACTACCTTTCGCGACCCGTTTGGTATTTTCACGACTTTCACTAATGACAACAACGTGTGCAATCTGCAATATCACGGTCAATAAAAAGCCCAGCCACAGAACAGCCGCTAACCTTGTTCTCAGCGAGCCCAGCCCCCCATTGCGCTAGTACGTCAAGGACCCGGGCAGCATTCGCCCCACCTCTTGCACCAAAATTCCTAATCATCACAATCGGCAAGCTCTCGATAGCTTGGTCCTCTTCTGCATTACGTCTCTTCCTCTCCCGATCCCTCGCTTCCTCCAGTTGTAGCAACGCTACTTTCTCAGCTTCCTCTTTATACGTGTCTTCCTCTTCAAGTAGCTCGTCCCCAACCCCTAGCTCAGACATTACACCGTTTCCAGCGACGCAGTCCAGTCTACCGTCATGCCAGGCCCCCCGTTTGATACGCTGCCTTCGTCTCTCCTTTTCTGCCTTGCTCTCCTCGATGTGCTCGCTTCGTTTGATCGTGCGCTGCTTGGCTACACGCCTTGCCTGAGATGTTGACTGTAAACCGCGCCCAACAACCTCTAGCACCTGCTTTAGCTGGTCTTCAAGTGACGAACTCAGCCCCGCTAGGTTTAACATTAATGATTGGGACGTGGAGGCAGCAAAAATCAATTACGCACCTTTCTGGCCAATCAATCCGACACTCGCCACGTCGATCAACGTGTTCATCGAGTTTAGGAAGGTGAATACAGGCCAGTAACCGGTTTGGCGTGCAAGCCTCGCGACAATGTCTGCGTCCGTAGAGGCGCGAACGAGCTCCGTGCAGTCAATGAACAGAGGCTTTCTGTACCAAATTCTGACTTCAGTCAACGACTAGGTTTGTGGTGAATTGCGCACCGATCCAGGTCTCTCAATATCTCCGCTACCATGCGAGATTTACCGCTGCCTTGTGGGCCATATACAAACGCCACAGTGGCTAGTGAAAAGTAGTAGGTAAGAACAAATAACTCATACTCCTTGGAGGGCTGCATACTTGGCATGTCTGACAGATAGGAGCGCAAAGCAAACTGGGCGTCTTTGCGTTCCTTCCACGAGTTCTCCTCGCTACCCACGTAACCCAAGTCAGGGGTCGCGCTGGGGGTGGATAATCTGTCGAACGTTTGAGCGCGGAGCCATTTCCAAACCTTGAATTCTGGTTCGGGAGTTGGGTGTTACGGTCCTATTAACATTAAAACCAAAATGCACCTCGATAGTCAAACCAATCCATCACTTTAGCTTGCACCATAAACGATCTTATGGGATCGAAGATCTGTCATTCAGATCAGACATAGCATGAGTGATAAAGGCCTCAAAGGTACCGCATATGTTAACGTCCCAAACAGAAAGACAATGACAGGCAGGACAATTTTGGGATGAGAGGACAACCAGTTTCTGATGGCATGTGCTTCTAATGGCTTCTCATAGGCAGTCGTGATGCGAGTACTTGCGGACCACGGTAAGCTGTGTGCAACGTTTCGGGCGATGGTCGCAGAGCGCAGGCGATAGAATGAAATTATGGTTGAACGCAGCACACCTGCAGGGGCAGGAACGGGAGCAGGGGGGTAGGGGGCGATGTTACTTATGGGACCGTACGGGCGGAACAGAGCATAAAGGGCCTCCTCGGAAGGAATGTCAGGACCATCAAAGGAGAGCTTGAGAAGCGGTGAGGCAAAGCGGTTCATGTCCTTTCAACATCGTGATTCCTTTGGTCAATTTGGGATACAGTACGCGCGAGGCTTGCAAGTACACCTACCTCGCGCCACGGTTTCCCTTTCACGAGCCAGACGTTGCCTCCTCCGAGTCCCATCCAGGAGGGAGGCCCAGCCTGCATTGCGATCTCTTCCCGTAAATCGTTCTCAATAGCGGCCAGGGCCTCGTCCTTGTTTCTAGCGCTGTACTGGAACTTGACGAATACACCACCATCTTTATAGTGTGGTTCGAGGGCCAGGATGTTGAAATTGTGGGTCTTGACGGTAGAAAGCTGGGTTTGCAATCTATCGAGGAGGGTTTCCTCCCTAATGGCCCCGACGTAGTGTCGGAGACTGTATGGGTCTGTGCGTTAATACATCGTTCTTCCGTCAATGAGGGAGTTGACACGAACTCCCATCTCGCGACGCGAACTGGAAGGACGGAGTCAACAAACAGCCATGCCTCCGACAAGTCTGCGTCCGAATGACCGTTCGGCGTTTGCGTCGTCAAATGCCTGAGTGGTAATGCACGTTGGAGAGCAAGATACCTTGGCAGACAGATTTTTCGAGCCGAGATGGGGCCGTGACCGCGCATTTTCAAGGGTGAACAAAAATAGGTGACTCTGCTAATAGGTGAACACAAGCTCCACCCTGGCGTCACTCAGAAGCATAAGGGATAAAAAGCGCATACGGATTATACCAGAGGGGAATAGAGTACATGACGCCGTCGTCTACGGACTAAGACAACCGAATACCTTCAAGTAGGGGCCTGAGATAACAAAACATTCAAGGCTCGTTCAACGTTATAAGAGTGTTCTTCCAGCGTAGCGATGACCAGTTCGCGGGGGAATCCCATGTTACATAGCTGCTTCACAGGCGGGACGTCGTCTGGTGATGAAGGTGGCAATTCTGGAGGCGGTGAAACCCACTGAGATTGCGGTCGCTCCTTAGTATCCTTTCTCTTCTTCCCAAAGAGTCTCAACTGAAAACCAAACTAAGAACTTGAGATGCTTCAGGAAGAAATGTGCTTAAGATATCACGTACGCCCAATTTCAGACCGGTCTTCTCGGGTTGTGTGCTCGTTTCCTTGCCCGACGCAGTAGATGGACGGGACTTCCTACCTTCAGTCGGCGTCGACATCGTTTTCCGGCGGGAGAGAATCGTGCTTCTCGCCGAGTCAGGCGAGTGGGGAGCGCTGGAGGTATACGCTGTGGGCTGCGGCGATGCTGGAGGGGAAGCAGGTTCCTCGACCCTCTCCACTCTTTCGTCGGGTCTTTCCTCAGTCTTGTCTTGGGATTTTGCACTGGATTCCAGGACTGGCAAAGGCGGCACCTCAGTAGCAACACCCATGACAACCTGCGCGTCCTTCGCGTGTGAAGTTGACGACTCAGCAATAGGTTCAAAAAAGTCGGAAAAGGTTTTTTGCTTGGCAGGTGATGTGTTTCTCAGGTCCAATAGGGTCGACGTGCCATTCGTCGTCTGTGGGATGAAAAAGGCTAAATCATCTGCAAACGCGTTACCATTCGCAGCAGCAGGAGCAGCGGGAGCGACTATAATGTCAGACGAAGGCTGGGTTTGATTGGTCCCGAAATTCGGCCCAAAATCGAAGTTATCTTCAAAGGCAGTTTCGAAACTAATTTGATTCGTCGGGCGTCCGCTTGGAGGCAACTTCCCCAGGGCCTCGTCGAAGACATCCACCCCCGCAGAGGGTATGAAGGGCAAGGCAGTGGCAGATGGCTCGCCTAATTTAGGGCCAGTTTCAACGGTGAAAAGTTCGGGCTTCATAGGGGGGATTGAGTAGACTTGGCTGAATGCATCATCCACAATAGAAGTAGGCACCGGGAGTTGTGTGACAGCATTGGAAATATCAGATTTCGGCTCATCGGAGAGTTGAAACACGTTAGATTCCGGGGCAGCCTTGTCGTCGACAGGTGAAGTCTCCCTCTTGACCTCGCCAGATCCCACGGCGCCTGATCGTGTGGGGCCATCATCATGACTGTCACTATCACTTATGTCCACATCTAACTCTTGAATTCTAGACATGAGTGGACTGTCCTCTGTACGAGGGACAATAGGTCCTGTCGGAGAAACTTCCGTAGCACTGGCAGAGGCGAATTCGGTCGGGATTGCATCCAAGTCGGGAAATTTCTGAGCAGCCTCCTCAATGGTTCCCTGTCTCGCAGGTAGGGAGTCCTTAGGCACTTGGGACACAGCGGTAGATACCTCCTCTTTCTTCTCCAAAACGGCAAGGTCGTTCTGCGGCGAGGAAAGAACAGTGGCAGAAGTGGGAGGCGCGGGCCTGGCTAATGATGGAGCCGCATTTTGTCCAAGACTGGCGGGGTCAGCCTCTTGCAACCAAAACGGATCATGCGTGGCTGGGCTGGCAGGCTCGCCGCTCTCCGCGGCGCCGTTCTGCGAGCTACCGGGGCTGAAGAAGTCATCGAAAGGCGTGAAGGACGATTGGGAGCGGGATGGAGTTGACGACCGTGTGATTTTGTCAAACGGATTGCTACTCTTCCCAGGGGGTGGATCGCTGTTGCGGGGCTCAGGAGTGGTGGGAAGTGGTAGAGAAGCGGCGAGAATTAACGAATCAGTTCGCGTTGGCTCCGGCATGTTGAACGCGCCTGGCATATAGTTCGGCGAGGAATCTATGGCAGCCTCAGATTCGGCATTCTCCTTCTCTTTGATGACTAGCGCGACCTCCTCCTTCGCTTCTTGCAACTCTTGCTCCATTCTTGCCTTCTCCGCCTCCTTGGAGCTCAATTGTTTCCTGGCGATCGCCAATAGACCCTTCTGCTGCTTCGCATGTTTCTTCAACTTTTCAACCTCAGCCTTGAGGGCCTCCGTCTCCTGCCCAAGCTCTGCCATTTTACGATGCAGGTCCCTCACATCCTCCTTGTCCCTGAGAAGCATCCCCCCAACTTCCGCCTTCTCGACGCGCAGCGCGCTCAGGTCACTTTCTGCGGTGATCAGACTTTCCCTCGTCTTCTGCAGGTCTGCCGTCTGCGAGGTCGCGCGTCCTTGCAGCGTCGTCAGCAGCGTCGTCTCCGTCTCATACGCCGCCTTGGCAGAGAACAGCTGTGTCTGCAGAGCAGACAGTTGGGCGGCCTGGTTCGCGAGCTTCGTTTCCAAGGCTGCGCGCTCAGCCTTGACGGTCTCAAGCGAACGGGTCGTCGAGTTCAGCTGGTTCTGAGTGTTTCCAATGCCGGTCGACTGCTCGCTCAACTGAGAGAGCTTGTGGCTGTAATCCTCGTCATCTTCGAGTAAGTTTTTGGGTAACGCTGAATCACGTTTCGTGCGTGAGAACACATGGAAACCTCGTACTGCGAGAACTACGTACCGGTTGAGCCGAAGGAGGACGTGACAGGCTCGAATCTGTTGCTTGTTGGAGAGGCAGTCGTGGGGTATGAATTAGAGCGCGAGGGGCCGGTTGCCTGAGGTTGTAGCGTTACTGGTGGCAGTTGGAATGACGAAGACTGGAATGGCGAGCTGGGTGGCGTGTCCCACAGCAGATCCCTGGATTCTGGAGCTGGATTGGACAGCGCGGCGAATGGGCTTGTTGTGACGTTGAAAGGGTCGTTTGCAGGACCGTTGCGGCTTGTAGCGATTCGGTTGGCGGGGGGCACAAGTGTCGAAGGTAGGGTGTCGGGAATCTCCCGGCCTGCAAGCTTGCCTTGAATGAGGTGCATCCCTACGGCGAAGTAATCCCGCGTGATCTTCCCATTGTTGGTGTCAATAAGTTCCCTACGAGGGGTTGGATGTGATGAGCGGAGCTAGAGAAAGAGGCAGAACGCACCAGACTCTGACTAGAGTCCCTGGGTCCAGGCGTGAAAGGAGAAAGAATGGATAGACTGCCTGAGCTGTCAAGTAGCCTTGATTGTCGGGATCGAGCTGGTCAAAGTGCTGATCCGCACTGGCTTTTTCCGCAGTGCTTACATCCCATACTAGCGTTCGGAACGGTGGAGTCTGTCTGACGTCAGCACCTAAAAGATTCGACTGAGGCCTTGCAGGGAGTCGTGGGCCAGTGGCGGCTGCAGTTACAGGAGGGGCGGATCCCGAGATCTGCGATACGAGTGGACCGCGAGGGGGCAAAGAAGGTGACAAGAATTGGGAGAATGACGATACGGCTGGTTTGGGTGAGCCTCCTGCTTGTTCGTAGAGTCCTGGAGGGAGGGTGGATGGTATGGAACGGATTTGGAGATTCATCATTGCTCGGATGAAATGCATGCCGATGGTGAAGTCGGTCACGTCGAGGGCGCCCCGGTTCTGCGTATCGGCGAGGTCCCTGACGTTGAATGGATGAAAACTTGGTGTGAGCGCTGGAAACAAGGAAGAAGTGCATACCAGATCCGACCCAGGACTTCTACCGGAAGCTGAGACTTGAAGAAGACATCCCGGGCTTTGTCCCCTTGAGACGTGTGAGTTGGGACACAGCAACAGAAGGGTTGTTTCGAATGAGCAGCTCACCGCTCAGGAGACCATTCACAGGCGAGCACTGGGCAAAGAAACGCTGGGATTTCAATCTGTCCTGCTCGGTAATAGGTGGGACCTGAGTCAGCGTCAAATTAGGCAATGACGAGCCAGTGTTGTGTTGTACGACTGGAAGTGAGACGCCTTCAAGCACTGGCAGAGCTCCAGCTGATGACAATTGTTCTCAGCTCGCACGATGTGTGGAAGAACGGAAGACAGGACATACGTTTGCTGAGCAAAGCCTCAGAAATGCTTGCGCCTCTCTGGGCGTGACCCATGAGACGAAGGACGATAGAAAAGCTCTTCTTGGTCAACCAGCCGTTCTGGTCCCCGTCAGCCAGAAGCCAGATTTCACTGAGGACGTGTGTCGGCAGTTTGCTCCCGTTCATGAGCCGAGCAGCGACATCGCGAGTCAACATCCCGCGATTGTTGGGGTCCGACCGGGCAAAGACGGCATTGGTGAAACTAATTTCTGCTTGTGATGGAGTAAAATTTCCGGCCATGGTAGAGAGGGGGAAGGGGGAGGAGGACTTTCGCCCAAGGCAAACAGATGGTGTATCAGCAGCCTCGAAACTGCTGTGTGCGTCGTCAATTCTAGGCGTGGGAATTAGCCGTAGTAATGGGAATTGACTAAGAATAACGCTGCACAAAGCCTCTATTCCTGGATCTCCTTCAACCAACCCTGATTCCGTATGGCTATTTCTCGCAAACTCTTTCCGGTGTCGTCGTTACGAAAACGTTAAGTAATTATATATATACATTGATAGGGCCAGGAGGGGAAAGTACCACGTGCTTAAGTCACGTGCTATTCACAGCCACAGTGACAGTGACTCGCGTGACACGTGACGGTTCAAATTCAACTTTCGCGCGAGAAAACGCCACGCGGGGTCCGCGCTTGTTTAACCCGTTCACTCCACGCCAGGCAATGGAACAACTCACTTCCTCGCTGGTTCCTCCGCGCAGTTCTCCAAAATTCGCGGTCACAGGAGTGCTCCCTGATATCGCAGGCAGCGTCATTAAACGGTTTGTCTCCGAAACGAAACACCTTTTCAACCACTTACCCCTCCTCCAGTCTCAGTAACGAACTAATGGCCTTAATGGTACGTTGCCTCGCGACAAAATTTCAACTGCAGGCTAACTTTTCTCCCGAAGATGTCTTCTTCTCCTGGAATAGTAAGTAACATTGTCTGTCAAGGCACAATTTATCTCATTAATAGTCGCAGTCTGCATTCCCGAAGACAGACCACAACTTGTTTGAATGGGTGGGTACAATAGATGGTGCCCCCGACACGGTACGTGTTCCGCTTATTTTCCGCATGCCTTTGGCTCACCGCGTGTCTGCAGGTCTACGCAGGGCTGTCGTTTAAGATCTCTATATCTTTCCCGTCGAATTACCCTTACGTGGCACCCACTATCAAGTTTGATTCCCCGTGTTTCCATCCAAATGTGGACCTAGCATCTGGATCTATCTGCTTAGATATCCTGCAGGTGTGTGCGGATATTTTAGCCACCCCTGGATGACGATGACATATGGAGGTGTACAGGATAAATGGTCGGCGGTGTACAGCGTACAAACTATCCTTCTATCCTTGCAATCCCTCCTCGGAGGTATGTCGTTATGTGTTTCCAGTCTCGAACCGTCTCAGACTTGTAACGCCTGCAAGCACCTTACAACGCATCGCCTCTCAACCATGACGCAGCCGCGCTCTGGGACTCACCCAGCGGTAAGCTTGTGTTGATAATTGCAACAGAAACTAGTATATTCATCCCGTTCCCTGCACAGAATTCAAAGTCCAGCTGTTGAAGCACTACCGAGAACCTAGAGACGATGGCAATGCATGATCATTGATGGTGTTCCCCGTTTCCTTGTAATTAATCCTGTGTGTCGACTGTGGGAATATATTACCCAAGATATCCAGTCCCATCAATGATGAACGCTTAAGTTCCAGCCAACATTCACTGAAGTGTCCTTGCTGGTCGATTTGCGTGGCATTTCCTTTCTCTTCCCAACTCGCAAGCACTGGTTGCTTTAGTTTCTTTGTGAGTATGCCTTTGAATTCGACGAACTCCAGCTGAGACTACGCCAAAAGTTACATTCTTTGTCAACTTTTTTCTTCCTTTATTCACTCGCTCAACGTTGCATTGCTGGCACTAATGCCCCGTCGTTCCCGTCCATCTCCTCTCCGCTTGCACTACGGGGTGAGCACCATTTACCGTCTTGCTTCCTGTAGGGCCTTCCTCATTCCTACGAAACGAACCTAGCCGACCCCGAGTCGCAGCCACCCCAAGCATGTCTTGCCAAGCCTCCCTCAACCCGTGTTCTGTCCCAGCGCACTCCTCTCCCCTTCCTCTTCTTCTTCCGCCTCCACGACCACCGCCAGCCGCCGGAGCGCCGCCGCCGTGATACCCCGACCACCAGCAGCAGCGCACACCAGGATGATGATGATGATGATGACACGCCCCTCGCCGCCACCACCGCAAGATGACCGCGTGCACGGCAGGAACAGCGTACACGGGCCATGGGTTCATTCTGGCCGCATTGGTGCATGCGTACTCGATGTGGAGAGCTCACTGAGACCCCTCCAGCCCGTTGTCGTAGTTGACACGAACGCGACGTCGTCCTCCGTGGAGCATCTGTTCGCAAATACCGTAGGAGAGCTGGAAGGACCGCGGCTGACGCGCTGTCGCATCGTCTCGCGCGGCATCTCACCGTGACGCATGTTTCACGGACACCTCTTTTATTATTTATATTTATTTCATTCATGTTGGGAATACCACGTTGCTCATTTCAGCTGGGAGGGTTCGCTGATGCCACTTCACATGAAGAATGATATCAACGCGAGGTTTCGCCAGTCCATGGGGAAGCACGGTGATGGGAGCCGGCTTTATAGATGATTGATGGCGGCGAACTGGTCGACCACGTCGAAACCGCGGGAACAGACATCCAGGTGAAAAGGAAAACGTGCTCATCATCAGGATCATTGCGTCTTCATGAAATTCTGGTCCTTGATACGCTGCCTATTCTCCTGTCTCCTCCGCCTCCTCTCCTTCTCCCCGCCAGGCCCATCGTCGGGCAAGTTCATCGGCTCCAGGATGCCCCACAACCAGTCTGGGTACTCCTCGTCTGGCAGCGCGATGAGGGGCGGCTGGTCTTTGAGGTAGTTGAGGCCGACGAGTACGGTGTTGGCCTGGCACGACGATTTGGGCATCATTGCTGGATAAGGGAGTGGACCCAGCCGTCAGTACCAACGGAAAAACAGACGGCGAGAGGGGGAGAAAGGCGCACGCGGAGTGCCAGATGCCGCAGCCGCGTCTTTAGGCTGAGGCGCATCCCCCTCTTCAGGTGGATTCGACTGGTCGGCGTACGCGCGAACATAGGCCGGCAAGACACGCTTCAGGGAGCCTGGCGGCCGCGCGGGTAACCTGGGTGTGCGAATAGCTCGGAGTGCGAGCATGGAGCGGAAAAGGGTACAGTACAGTGTTGAGAACGAATTGGCTATTCTATTCGTGTGAATCTTTGGCCTTTGGAGCTACTATAACATTGCAATGCCAACCAACCTGTTGATCAACACATTTCATTTAACATTCCCCTTGGACTACTAGACTAAGTGTGTTTTGCATGTGCAGAGTTGAACTGTTCCCCATTCCAAGTGTCATGCATACACAATATCAGCAAAGTAAATGTGAAGATGAATTTGGCTTTCACAAATGCTCCTCCACAAACCTTCCCCATCTGTCAAAAGACCGGGGCAGACCATGTCTTCCCTCTCCTTTCCATGCATCCCCCTTTTGATATCTCTTTGTGCTCTCTGCTACCTGTGTTGATGCGAATCATTAGAGAACTACATCGGCAAGTTACCAAAGCTAAACTTACAGCCAGGGCAAGCCTCATTCCTTTCTTACCAGGCACAACCCACATGTTGCCTAATGGCATCCTTGGTAACGCAACCAATTAGGGTCGAGGTACACCAAGTCTGCCAACTCAACATGAATGGGCCGTTCCAGGCAGTGGGAGCACTTGCCTGCGGGGCCAGGCTTCACGAGCCCCTTGAGCAGGCCAGCGCGGTCACTCTGCGGCCCGCTTGGCTACCAGCCGCGCAAAATCTGTTCCTTCGACGCGCATTGCTTGTCCCAGTTGTCCAGCCGCTTGATGAGCTTCTTCGTGCGCCCGACCTTGAGTATTAGATGAGGATTGTCCGCACCTGAAACGAAGGGTCAATTTATGTTCGTGTAAAATGACATACTATGCGCCCTTGATTTCATATGTAGATGTAGCCAAGTTTGTCCTTTTCGCTCCAAATTTGGCCATCTCAATCCTTAAGTGCTTGGATGCAAATAACTCGGGATGTAATCAGCACGAATAAATAGTTAGAAGGTAAGAGGAATGTTCGACGAAGAAATTACCTTCATACGGAAGAAGTGCATTCTTCAAATGGAATTCCGCTCGGCTTCAAAACCTTCTCGCGATATTGCCAACAAAAGCGCTCGACTTCGTCGCTGATGTCCGGCCATGCATGACAATGGGTGGGCCGAGCTTCACAGGACACGTGGAGCATTAACCGTTCTGCTTGTTGCCGCTGCACTGGACCATGACAGATGCCACGACGGAGGCGGAGGGCGGCGGCGGGACGGACGCGGCAACGGGTTGTGCTGAGAGGCGCGTGGATGGCGCGTCGACGCCAACACTGGGCGTGCGAGGGAACATGCTCAGCGCGTGCCGCATCGTCAGCGAGATCTGCGGGACGGGCGTTGCGGACGGTCGCGGCAGGGGCCCCGGATCGAATCCAGCTTGGCTTGGAGAGACGACACAATCCAGCGCCCGGACAGTAGAGGCATAGGGGACACGCGTAAGTCTGGGCAAAAGCCACCGACGAAGTCTCGGTGGAGGAGGTGATCGAAAGTCAGGGACCCCGCCGACATCTTCATTGTTATCTAGGCTCAAGGTCAGGGACTCGAACGAGTGTCTGAACTGTTCGAGGTTATCCGCCTTGCGACGATGGCGACGGAGGCGGAAGGAAGCGGCGCGACCCCGATACGCGTGGGGACAGATGGGGTAAAGAGCGCTTGTAATACCTCCGCGTCACCAGGGGCTGGGACGAGCGGCGCCAAATCAGATCGTGGGGCATGCGCGGTGTGGGACAGAGTGAGTTGCACTGTGGACAGTGGGGCAGAGCCTATGGGCCAAGGTCGGTGCGTCGCCCAGGGTCGGTGTCTCACAGAGATGCTGGCGAAGATCCCGAAGCGGTCTCACAACGACCTGCAGAGGTTCCCTCGAGCGCGGCGGGTGAGAGAAAAGCAAAGGTGAAGCGCGGATCCAAATGTGCCTGCGGTAAACGAGCACGTGACGTACAGCAAGAACTGCCCAGCGGACGGTGCTGATTGGCATCGATACTGTGACACCCTCATCACCGTTGGTCTTATCATGAGTCAAGCTCGTCAAGACTTCAGTTACGCAACAATCGGTGAGTAGCTTGCGTGGTCTCGTGTCGCATGACATTGACTCTCCTCTCTAGATACATCCAGTGTGACTGGTCGCGGCGGCGATGTTGGTAGTCATAACCTCAATCTCAGCATTGCCGATAACAGAACAACCAATACTTACACCATTCACAGTGAGTAGGAATGAGATTGAACACATAGGAAGTCCATATCTCACCTGCAATGTAGATCAGGCTGCTGCCAATGTGACCAATCGATTACAGCCAAGGACTCCATACCGCTTGATGCCTCCGTCCAGTCCTCTCTTTACTGGGCGCAGTGGCTATCTAGACAGACTCCGACAACACTTCAGCATGCCAGTTGAGTGTCAGAGACAGTTTCTGCTATATGGAATGGGTGGTGCGGGGAAGACTCAGATTTGTCTGAAATTTGTTGAACAGAACAAGGATTTGTGAGTCTAGTCTGCTCTGCCAGGGTTCTGTCAGCCTCACTTGTCCTGCCAGGTTCTGGGGAGTGTTTTGGATTGATGCAACAAATAATGAGACTGCTGAGCAAAGTATCAAAGACATGGCAGAATTTCCTGCTGCCCGGTCACGCGGAGTCCAAAGCTCTGTGGAGTCGGTGCTCCTGTGGCTGTCATACACTGCCAAGAACTGGCTGCTTGTATTTGACAATACAAGTGATCCTGACATGCTCTCCAAGTTCACTCCCAGAGGCAGTCATGGAAACTTGTTAATCACAAGCAGAAATCCAGACATGCGCCGCACTGTGCATCCTACGGCATGGGAGGAAGTTGAGAAAATGGAGGAGCAGGAAGCAATATCTCTACTTTTAAAGGCTGCATGCCTTGAGGAATCTGCTGAATCATTGAGGGACACCTCTCAGCCTATTGTGACTGAATTGTGCTGTTTGCCATTAGCAGTTTACCAAGCTGGAGCATATATTGCTTCTGGTCTCTGTAAACTTGGTGAATACCTTGGGAAATATCAGCAACATCACCATGATCTACTAGCACATCCACCATTCAGGGGAGCTTCAAACTATGGCCAGGCAGTGTATGGGACATGGGACCTTTCTTTCCAAGCCATAGCAGCAAGAGCTGCAGGACAAGAAACCACCAAGGATGTCCAGGCTGCCAAAAGTGCTATCCTCTTGCTACAAATATTTTCTTCACTTCATCATGAAGGTATATCAGAAGAGATATTTCAAAGAGCAGCAGCCAATTTGCCCACTGATATGCATGCCAAACAAATCAAGTTGTTCCAGAAGGTGCTCTCCTCTGTATCCAGTGGCAAAAAGCAAAGGAGACATGTATCAGAAGCATTTTCAAAGTTTCATGTCACATTGCTGCAAATAGATGAAGAAAGCAAATGGGATGATGCTTGGTTGAGAGAAGGGATTGCCATCTTGCTATCATTTTCCCTTATTAAGAATTTGGAAGGCAAGATCTACTCCATACACCCATTAGTGCATTTGTGGAGCTGGGATAGATTATCCAGGGTGGACCAGCAGATAAGCTGTCTTATGACAAGGAGGATGCTATGTCACTCAATCACAAGTCCAAGTACTGCTGAAGACTACACATTTTGCAAGTCACTCATTCCACACATTTATCAAAATGAGAAATATTGCAGAACTATGAATAGTACAAAACAGATGATTGATGAAGAACAGAGTATTCTGGAAGAGAATAAATTGGGATTGGTGTATTTTGCAAATGGCCACTACAAGAAAGCTGCAGAGCATCATATGCATGCAAGGAATATGTGCAATAGGATTCTTGGGACAAAGCATCCAAGGACATTGGAAATAATGACAAGACTTGCATTAGCATATGCAAAGCTAGGTCAGTTCAAAGAAGCAGAACTACTAGAGGTTCAGGTGAGGAGGAAGATTGGGAAGATACTTGGGCCAGAACACCCAAACACATTGACAAGTATTGCCAATCTGGGATTCATATACATGAATCAGGGGAAGTTGGATGAAGCAGAGAGTCTACAAGTGCAAGTGATGGAAGTGAGGAAGAGGATACTTGGGCCAGAAGATCCAGACACTTTGACAAGTATTGCTGATCTGGTAACCACATACCAGAGTCAGGGGAAGTTGAATGAAGCAGAGAGTCTACAAGTGCAAGTGACAGAAGTAAGGAAGAGGATACTTGGAACAGAACACCCAGACACTTTGGCAAGTATTAGTAATCTGGCAGTAACATACTCAGGTCAGGGGAAGTTGGATGAAGCAGAGAGTCTACAAGTGCAAGTGATGGAAGTGAGCAAGAGGATACTTGGGACAGAACACCCAGACACTTTGAAAAGTATTGCCAATCTGGCAGTGATATATAGGAATCAGGGGAAGTTGGATGAAGCAGAGGGTCTACAAGTGCAAGTGAAAGAAGTAAGGAAGAGGATACTTGGGACAGAACACCCAGACACTTTGGCAAATATTGGTAATCTGGCAGTAACATACTTGGTTCAGAGGAAGTTGGATGAAGCAGAGAGTCTACAAGTGCAAGTGATGGAAATGAGGAAGAGGATACTTGGGACAGAACACCCAGACACTTTGAAAAGTATTGCCAATCTGGCAGTGATATATTGGAATCAGGGGAAGTTGGATGAAGCAGAGGGTCTACAAGTGCAAGTGAAAGAAGTAAGGAAGAGGATACTTGGAACAGAACACCCAGACACTTTGTCAAGTATTAATAATCTGGCAGTAACATACTTGGTTCAGAGGAAGTTGGATGAAGCAGAGAGTCTACAAGTGCAAGTGATGGAAATGAGGAAGAGGATACTTGGGACAGAACATCCAGACACTTTGAAAAGTATTGCCAATCTGGCAGTGATATATTGGAATCAGGGGAAGTCAGATGAAGCAGAGGGTCTACAAGTGCAAGTGACAGAAGTAAGGAAGAGGATACTTGGAACAGAACACCCAGACACTTTGTCAAGTATTAGTAATCTGGCAGCAACATACTTGGGTCAGGGGAAGTTGGATGAAGCAGAGAGTCTACAAGTGCAAGTGATGGAAGTGAGCAAGAGGATACTTGGGACAGAACACCCAGACACTTTGAAAAGTATTGCCAATCTGGCAGTGATATATAGGAATCAGGGGAAGTTGGATGAAGCAGAGGGTCTACAAGTGCAAGTGAAAGAAGTAAGGAAGAGGATACTTGGGACAGAACACCCAGACACTTTGGCAAATATTGGTAATCTGGCAGTAACATACTTGGTTCAGAGGAAGTTGGATGAAGCAGAGAGTCTACAAGTGCGAGTGATGGAAATGAGGAAGAGGATACTTGGGACAGAACACCCAGACACATTGACAAGTATTGCCAATCTGGCAACCATATACACAAATCAGGGGAAGTTGGAAGAAGCAAAGATTCTAGACATTCATGTCATGGAAGTGAGGAAGAGGATACTTGGGCCAGAACACCCAGACACTTTGGCAAGTATTGCCCATCTGGCAGCCACATACAGGGAGGGGAGGTTGGATGAGGCAGACAGCCCAGAGTACAAATGACTGAAATGATGATTCTCAGGCCACACCAGATACTTTAACCACCCTTCTTTAGCTATTCCTCTATTGACACTGCATGAGTGTATTGTCTACTTAGTAATATGCAGACTGGAGTGCATAAGATGACCATACAGATGAGCCATATGATTTCCCGATTCTGTGTAACTTCGTGTCCGTTATGTACCTCTGATTCCTTGAATGTATATGTGGGCCCACCTTCGGACGCAAGCCACCCTCTCAGAAGCGACTCAAGCTGAAATGGTGGGGGTCCGTTCGTGCAACAGTATTAGTGGCTAGTAACTTAGTAAACAGGTATCACGGCTGTGGCACGGTTCGCCGTCCATCTCAGAGAGCTCGCGCACGGCATAACAGACAAATGATTCATTCGATGACTTTACACAAAACCAAGGACCCATAGAGCGCGTTATAACATAGATGAGGCCAACGGTGATTACCCTAGACAGCCAGTCACGCTGCACCTTACGCTTTGAAGTAGGGAGTGGGGTCCGTGCCTCCGGGAAGCTGGATGACGTAGAAAGCTGCGATAGGTGAGGCTGGTGAGGACTCGCGATTTGATTAATAATAAAGCGAAACGCACATTTGCCACCGGTCGTCGTGGACCATTTGACAGAATCACCCTTGGTGGCACGGAAGATATTGTGCTTCTTGAGCTGTACTTTCTTGGCCGCGGGATCCTTGTTGTCCTGCGCGAAGAATTCGCCTAAGATCCAGACAATAAGCAGTTGTTGGAATACACAGATCGTCAGGGGCGGTATCGCTCACCCTCGAGGACAAGGCAGAAGATGGTGCAAGGATAGTCAACTACCGTCTCAGTGTTCGCTTCCATGGTGTACGAGCCGCAATGCAAGGGGGCCTCCTCCGAATTGTTGCCCAAGATTTGTGCGAGGCCGATGCCCGGAGCGAGGGGCGCATGCTCCATGGAGAATCCGTCGGTAATAACCTAGTAGACAGCGATGAGTGGTGTACATCAACGCCGTTTGAGGACTTACAGCAAGAACCATGATTTACAGCGAGTAGTGGGTAAGTTCACGAACACAGATGGGGTGTCGAGTGATGATGCTCCGTTCGCAGATGTGGTGATACTTATAGTGTCTGACCTCGGTATTCGCCGTAATTAGGAGACCACGTTTAATGACGCATCCCGGGATGTCCACGAGCGTTTCACCGATCCACTCGGTTATCTGATGTTGGACAATAGGTTTCCGATTTCAATTTCGGGCAAGGATTTGAATGCTGCTGCGTTGAAAAGTGCGGGGTTTGGCGGACAATTCGGGCTCAATACCGATCAGACCGAGACGCTAGAATGGCCGAGATCCAGCGGGCGCATAGATTGTGTCCTGTCCCGTTAATTAGCGTTGTCAATCAAGCTTTTGGGTCTTCAAGCTCTTCAACTCCCAGATACTCGTCACAGGCGTGGACTGACATCCGACCATTTGAGAGCACTTTCTGGTTTTTACGCTTGCAAAATTTCGAGTCGAGGATGCGGAGCCCCTGTCTCAAACTGTGCCTGAGGAGAGTGGGAGACACAGGAGGTCACAAGGGAGAAATGATAACGTTCTTCTTGGCAGAGAGAATGCGCCTTGCATGTCCGCGCTCGCCGTGGGCGCCTCCGAGCTCGCCATGCCATGCCAGTGGACTTGTATGTCATGTCACAATGCAGAATCTCGAGTTCCGGGAAGGTGGCGTGCCTGGCGCAGATCACGTGCGATATGCTTTTTATTTATTTTATACCGCAACATTTACAGTGTAATACTGTTCCCTTGACCACAACTTTGAATTATTATTTTCTCCATGTGATGTCAATATTTATTGCCCATATTTTTTCACTGACCAACTTAAATGCTTTCTACATGTCCCACAAAATTAAGGAATTATTACTACCAGCAGCGAAGTCTTTCAAATCTCAATGTGAGCTGGCAGCATTGAAAAGTCACATTTCATCGTTCCTTTGACCAGTGTGACGTCGCATGTGACATCCGTCACAGGCCCTCGTCAGCCTCATCTCCATGCAACTCCCCCACTTGTCCAACATCGTCAGGAAGCATTGGCTTCTTTGGTCGCACCGGCTTTGGGGGCAAATTCCGCTTTGCAATGCCTTCTTCTGTCAGGTGTGCACACTCAGCCTCCCAGGCTAAAATCGCCGCTGCATGTGCGGCCTTCAACTCGTCCCATTGGGCATTGATTGCTGACCTTGCATTCTTCCTTGTAGCCCTGTTTATTGCCCTCTGTTCCTTCTCGGCAGCCTCCTCTGCCTTCCGCTGTGCCACTGTCCTCAATTTCTCCTCAAACTCATCAGCAGTCAATGCCACAGCCTTGCCATCAAAGAGCATGGTACGGTCATCCTTCTTCCGGTTCTGCTTGCTATTCAAGGCCTCGTTTTGCTTGTCCAGGAACATGTGCTGGAAGATCAGCTGTGCAGATTGTCTCTCAAGCATCGAGTCTCGGGCATGAATGTGTGAATGGGCAAGTTTGAGATTTTTGCGGAGTTCTGTGACATGCTTCTCTAGTGTGTTGCGGCTGATGTATTCTGTTGGCAGTTCTGCCAGCATCCAGTCTGGTTCTGGAAGGTCTGGGGGAGCCTCAAGAACAGGTGCAGGTACGTTGTCAATGGCCCTCATCGGTGCTTGTGATACGAGGATAGAACCAGTGGATGTTGCACGGAGCGTCTCTGAGAGCAACTTGATGCGCTTTGAAGCCACAGTCAGAGTGGGATCAATGTCCGTATCCCTTGGATGGTGATGCAGCAGTGTGGGGGATGTGAGTTCCTCGTTTTCTATCAGCTGAGTTGAGATTGTTGGTGCGTCAGAGTCCTCTTCTTCATCATATCGCTGAGCCCGGAAAGCCGCCATGATGCGCCTCACAGGGCTGCTTTGTGGTCAGGTGCCCAGCTGGACATGAATTATGCATAGGCCAAAAGCCAAATAGAGTAGTTTTCACAGCCATTTTTTTCAAAAATTTATCACCAATTCCTGTTCCACAAATCCACTGCCAAAAGTGGATTTGTTCTGTGAACACCTTGCATCAGCGAGACAAAAGCATGCCAAGATGTCAGTTCCGGCCCAAAACACTCAAAACGTCGTCAGGTGCCCAGCTGGACATGAATTATGCATAGGCCAAAAGCCAAATAGAGTAGTTTTCACAGCCATTTTTTTCAAAAATTTATCACCAATTCCTGTTCCACAAATCCACTGCCAAAAGTGGATTTGTTCTGTGAACACCTTGCATCAGCGAGACAAAAGCATGCCAAGACGTCAGTTCCGGCCCAAAACACTCAAAATTTCCCCAAGATATACACCATTACACTCATGATTTTCCTACTTAATTTCCAAAATAGACATGTGGCTACTGTGCTTGCTATCTCCCTTTGGTCAAAGGAACTGTAGTGGTCAAAGGACCACTATTACACTGTACTGTAATATTATTATGGGGACGGGCAATCACCACTAAGAGCGCATGACGCTTACATAAGCATTCTGCTCTAAGGCTCTGACCCAAAAACACATCTCAGTATAGAGCCTTCCACACAACAGCTACAAAAAAACTTTGAGTGTAAAAGATGTCTGAAATTAAATTTAAAAACTTTTGTTCAAGATGGATTTTCGAAAAATGCCCTATTTATTGAGATATTGTTGCTATCTAAACAACAAAGACATTGAGAAAACTTCCATCTTGAACAAAATGTTCAAATAATATTTCTGAACATTTCCTCTCAGCAAAAGTAAGTTCCAAAATTTGTGTAGAAGGCTCTATGAGGCACACAGATTTGGGACTGCCGGACTTGTGCGCTTATGTAATCAGTGGCTGTGCGCACACACTGCAAGTTCTGTGGCCTCATTCTCTGGCTCTCATTCTCCCCCCACTTTCAAACACTCTGTGTGCACCTTGTGTGCAATCTAGGTTACAAAGTAAGCCTCCCAAACTTCATATTTACCTATCTTATCATTTAATTTATTGTTTTCTCTGCATTTCAGGCCAATTTCATCCTTCTGTCACCTTAGGGGACTGTGTGTACCTGGGGGGAAGAATTTGGAGCTTTGGAACACCTAGGTAAGCACTATTATACCATTTTCACAAGTGAAGACTTTGTTATTGGAGGGACAGACAATCTGGAGGACTAGAAGTATGCCCTGTGATAGGCACAAGGTTTTATGTCATGACCCCTTATGTTTCTGCTGTAATTGTACATGAGTGGAGATGTTTTGAATTATGTCTGTATTTTTCCTGTAATCTAGATATAAAAGAGTCTGTGTTTACAAAAAATCCCATGCCAAATGCTTCAGAATTGACTGAGGAGAGAGTAAAATATCTTTGGGTCAGTGAAATCAAGGGCTTAGGCGCATTTTTGCTTATGTAAGCGTCACGCGCTCTTATTTTTTATTTTATATATTTTTTGAATCAGCATTTATATACCGCCACATGTAGCTATGACAAAGACGCGGTTGTACGTGATGTACGTAAGTGTGTTGTGTAGGATGGGTAAGTGGGTAAGTGGTAGTCTGTCATATTGTGTGTGGTTTTTATTGCCTTAATCTATGGCAGGTCTGGGGGTTCTGTCTGGTATGGAGCGTCGGACAGGTCAAGGCCAGGGAGGCTCGGTGGTTTTGGCGTCTCTGGATTTCTTCCACTGGATGTGAAGGCGCCGGATAGTTGTAAGAATTTCGCCACAGTGAGGAGTCCCTTCGTGCCGCTGAGTAGTACGTGCGGCGAGTGGTCTCGGTGTACTTCTGTTAACATGTGGCGGTGTGTGTCGTATGTTTGGCAATTGTGAAATATGTGGTCTCGGAATCGCATGGCCATGGGTAGGGTGTCTCCGCATGAGCATTCGGGCTCGTGCGGGATGTTCATTCGGGCGTAGTACGGTGGGTTGTAACCGTGCATCGTTCGTACTTGCGTGAGGCGTCCGAAAACCTCGGTCTCTTTCTCGAGTTGGGTGAAGACCCACCCGGGTTTGGTAGAGGGCGGGTCGAGGGCATTAGCCTCTCCAAACGCGCCTGTGAAGGGACAGTTTTTGATTAGTTCTTTCCATTTTCGGGTGACAATCTGGGATCGCTTCTCTGCATGGTATGTGAGAGAGTCGGTGAAAAAACCGCCTTGTTTTTTGCGTCCTTGTTTCGCGAGTTGGTCAGCTTTTTCATTGATTTCTATGCCTTTGTGTGCGGGTACCCATTGTAGCATGATGCTGTGGTCGTCTTCGGATAAGAACTGTCGCGTGAGTTTTGTGAAGAGGAGGGATAGTGTTTGCGAAGGGTGTGGTTTGACATCTGTGATGTTCTTTAGAGCGGATGAGCTGTCTGAAAGGAAAACTATCTTTTTGATCTCTGGTTGTTCTCTGCAATATTTCATTGCAAGATGCATGCCAATTGTAATGGCTAGTGATTCGCCATTGTACGCATTCGTGCGGGTGCCTACACTGTAAGCGCGTTGGAATGCGAAGTTTGTGCCGTGTCTGGCATAAATGCCGGCGCCTGTTCGTTTTGGTCCCTTTATGCATCTTCTTAGTGGTAGCGCGTCTTGTTGTCGGGGATTTGGGTCTGGGTCCGGGTCCGGGTCGTTTAGGCGTGTGCGGTCGACTCTTTTTCTTGATCCATCTTGTTGAAGATCAAGCGGAGCCTGAATCTTATTTAGACTGTTACAGCCACGGTAGTGGTGCGATACTGCTCAGTACGGTATACCGACTGAGCAGTGAGTAAAATTTTCTATGCGACTACAACTTCTCTTATTGACACGACTACTTGTAGATAAATTACGTTCCAGGTAGCTGTCTAATAAAAACTCAGTACGGTATACCGACTGAGCAATAAACTTACGTTCCAGGGCATATCTTCTATAGATTATGAGACCCGCTCCCTCTCATGAAGACTCTATCCCTGCTCAAAGCTCCCCCTTTGCAATAGTAAAACTACGCGACGATGGGTCCAACTGGCCGGACTACGAAATGAAAGCGAAGACGGCTATGGGAGCAAAAGGGTTGATTAGACACGTTGAAGGGACAGCGAGGAGGCCCTTACCTTTCGATATTGAGAACGGAAGACCGGTCACGGAACCCGGAAAGGTCGCCACACGCTCAGACATTCAAGATCTAGAGCGTGCTATGGACGACTTTGAGCAAAAGGAATATGCGGCGCGGCATATCATGCTTACCACTGTATCCCCGCGACTCTCTACAATGCTCCGAGCCAATTCGTCTGCCGCTCAGATGTGGCAACAGATCGTATCCGATGCTACAAAGAAAAGTAAAGTTCACCAAGTTGATACGCAACGCCGCCTGCAAGAAATGCGCTGCCCCGAGGGTGGAGACGTGCGCGCGCACCTCAATGCGATGACCAATCTTCGCAACGAACTGGAAGCGATTGGCGGATCTGTTAACGACGAGGACTTTGCGACGATGATACACGTTAGCTTACCTCTCAGCTATCGCCCCCTACTCCAATCCATCCTTCACGCCGCTGACATGAACGAAAAACCGGTCGACCCGAACTACCTGATCAGAATTATCCTCGAGGAAAACCACCAGCGAGAGATCACTCATGGGCTAACGAAATCGGGCCAGGCCGCTTTCCAGACCAACAAAAACCGTCGAAGAGGGAGAGGAAACAAAAATTCAGGCCAAGCGAAACACTGCGACAATTGCAAACGCACCAATCATAACATAGAAGACTGCTTTGCCAAAGGCGGACCCAAGGAAGGCCAGCGCCCTCCCTGGGGCAAGAGCAAGCAAAGTGGAGCGAGCGCTACGACGACAAGTGAGAAGGAAGAAGGTGCGGACGAATGGGTATCATTCACCTGTACTTCAACCCCCATGGACGTCGCTGCCAAGACAACCCCACCATGTTCACACGTCACTGCGATCCTTGATAGTGGCGCTACCGCCCACTTTACTCCTTTGAGAGAAAAGCTAATCAATTTCCGGAAGACGTCTCCCAGGCCCGTTACCGCCGCAGATGGGGGAGAATTCAACGGTGTCGGTTGCGGCGACATGCCTTTGGAAGTCATGAACAGGTCAAAACTGTCAAAGCTACTCCTCAAGGACGTTATATACTCACCAAAACTCGCATTCACCCTCGTCTCCATCGGGCGCCTGGACGATTCTGAATGTACTGCTACGTTCAGTCATGGTCTCTGCACCATCAGGCGTTCTGATGGAAGGGAGGTCGCACGTGTAAAGAAAATAAACGGCCTATATCAGTTAAATGGCACTGCGCACAAACACGCCCCACTACACGCCAATGCGGCCACACAGAGGCTGACGATAACGGAAGCCCACTGCACACTGGGACACATCAACGTCGGTAGCGTTAGACATGCAATAAAAAATGGCAAAATCACCGGAATAACCCTCGACGAAGACTCAGAGTTCGAGTTCTGCGACGCGTGTGCCCAAGCAAAACCCCACCGTCAACCGTTCCCCGATCAAGCCCAGAACCGAGCCCAAAACTTCGGCGATTGCATCCACGCCGACCTATGGGGACCAGCCGCCGTTGAGTCGATATCTAGGTGCCGGTACACAGTCGACTTTGTCGATTGTGCAACACGCTGGACACACATAGTGTTCGTTCGCCATAAGAATCAAGCGTTTCAGACATACCTTGATTTTGAGAAAGGACTTGAGACACAGAACAACGTGAAGATAAAAATCCTTCGCTCTGACCGTGGCCGCGAGTTCCTAAACAATAGGTTTAGTGAGCACTTAGCAAAAAGAGGGACGAAAAGAGAACTCACCGTCCACGATACGCATGAACAAGTGGGCGTAGCCGAGCGCTGGAACCGCACGAAGGCGGAACTAGCGCGGGCGATGCTGATAGACTCGAAACTACCGAGGTTTCTATGGGCTGAGGCTATGAATCACGCTGCCTGGATCAAGAACCGCTCACCTACTCGAGCACTTGACAACTGCACCCCCTATGAAGCCAGATATCGCAGCAAACCCGACATGTCCAAGCTCGTCCCCTTTGGCACGCATGCCTGGGTCAAGATACCCGATGCCGGTAAGCTTGAGTCTCGCGCGAAGTTCGGCCACTTCGTCGGCTTCGATGGGACAAGCACCGGGTACCGTATCTATTACCCAGACAAACGTCAGGTAAAAGTTGAGCGTGAGGTCATCTTTAACCGCACCGGACACTCCCAAACCGTCCCAATACCCGAGGAATTGGAGGCCGTGGGGGAGAAGATCAAGAACATCCTCCAAGACCTCAAGGGAGACCGTCCGTCGTCGCCCAGTGTCGACGAAAGTTCCAGCGACCCAGGCGACCCAAACGACGTTAATCAGCGGTCAAACGACGACGAAAGTGACTCAGACGACACTCACAGTCGGTCTGGTAGCCCTCAACCTCCGTCTCCGCCGCCCGATTACCCTCACCATTCCGAAAACGAAGACGCTGGTCGACCGCGCCGTAAACGCCATGATCCCGGTTTTTACAGGAAATTAGCTGGGTACCAAGTCTATACCACTGATCACACACCTGAAGGCCCTCTAGACAACTCACTAGATCCTCTCCCGCTGCTTGCACTGAGCGCTGGCGCCATAGGTTCAGAACTGCGCACGCTCACAGAAGCACTATCGAGAGACGACGCGCGTCAATGGCAAGAAGCTTGGGACGCTGAGCTCGCACAGCTGCAACGCCTACGTACCTGGAAGATCGTCCCGCGGCCGTCCAACAAGCCCATTATCCCGTTTAGCCATGTCTTCAAAGTCAAGTTAGGCCCAAACGGTGAAATTTTAAAATACAAAGTCAGGCTCGTTGCTGGTGGACACAGGCAGGTAAAAGGACTTAACTACACCGAAACCTTTGCCGCCGCTGCCAAGATCGCCTCAATCCGAGTCGTCCTCGCCAATGCGGCCCAACTTGACTGGGAGATCGATCAAATCGACGTCGTCGGCGCTTACCTCAACGCAGAGATCGATGAAGACGTTTTCATGGAGGTCCCTCCAGGCGTGCTAGGCACGAACAATAGAGGGAAAGTGTGCAAGCTCCTAAAGGGTCTCTATGGGCTGAAGCAATCAGGAAGGAAATGGCACGAAAAGATGACGAGCGTCTTCCTCGACCTGGGATTCACACCGTCACGCTTGGACCACTCGGTGTTTACAAAAACCAATGCTGGCCAAACAACCCACGTAACGGTCTCAACAGACGATATGGTCATCGCCACGAGCTCACGCGCAGCCGTAAACGAATTTAAAAGGTCTTTCTCTAAGTATTTTGAGATTACCGACCAAGGCGAAGCCTCTTGGCTTCTAGGCTTCGAGATAAGGCGTGACCGTGCTGCAAAAACGATTTCCATCAATCAGAAAGCCTACATTACAACGATGGCCGAGAGATTTGGACTGACCGATGCGAAGCCAACGTATACGCCCATGGAGCCTGGCGCAGTTTTCTCCAAGGATCAGTGTCCTTCCGAGCCCATCCACGCACCCTACCAAGAGGCCTGTGGCAGCGTTCTTTGGCCTGCGGTCATTTCACGCCCGGACATACAATTTGCGGTCGGAATATTAACCCAGTTCACCCAGAACCCAGCTGAGATCCATTGGAGAGCAATCAAACGTGTAATAAAATACCTACACACCACTCGCGATCACTGGTTAATGCTTGGTGGAACTATCAATGAACCGGACGTGTACGCAGACGCGGATTGGGCCTCGCAGACTCATCGTCAATCCATCTCGGGGTATGCGGTCAAGCTGGGCACCGGCGTCGTCTCGTGGTCGTCGAAGAAGCAGCCGCTCATTGCACTGTCAAGCACCGAGGCTGAATACATCGCCGCAACACACGCGGCGAAAGAGATCCTGTGGCTGCGAGCTTTTCTCAGCGAGCTAGGGAGATGCCCGACCGGACCGACCAAGCTGCTTACCGATAATCAGTCTGCCATCGCTATATCCAAGGATCCTAAATTTCATGCGAGGACGAAACATATCGACGTGCGGTACCACTTTATAAGAGATTTGGTCTGAACGAAGAAGATCAACATCACGTACGTGCCAACCGATGCCAACCTCGCTGACACATTCACGAAGGCGTTGTCCCGGATGAAATTCGAGGGCGCAAGGAGGTCGATTGGGCTTTGTCCCGCTTGAGGGGGAGTGTTGAAGATCAAGCGGAGCCTGAATCTTATTTAGACTGTTACAGCCACAGTAGTGGTGCGATACTGCTCAGTACGGTATACCGACTGAGCAGTGAGTAAAATTTTCTATGCGACTACAACTTCTCTTATTGACACGACTACTTGTAGATAAACTTACGTTCCAGGTAGCTGTCTAATAAAAACTCAGTACGGTATACCGACTGAGCAATAAACTTACGTTCCAGGGCATATCTTCTATACATCTGTTCCTATGAAAAGGGTGTTGGGTTGGTTTTGAATGGTGTTGGAGAGATAGAAGATTTGTTCTTCTATGTATTGTTCTCTTGTCTCGACTTTGGTTGGCGGTAATATGGTGGTGATTCTTGGGTGCTTGTCCAGGGAATCTTTCCATGGGGGTTCGATGAGCGGATTGAGCTGTGGTACGGGAGTTGCCTTGGTTAGTTGGGCGATACGCTGTATTGGAGTTTGTCTTGCGAGAGGTATTTGGATGGTGAAGGGTTGTGCATGGTTTCTGTGAGTGATTCGTATTTTGGTGGGTGGCGGTGGGATGCGAGCTAGGACTGGTGAGCTGGGAAGGAGACGGTGTAAGCGGATGGAGTAAGAGTAGCATAGTCTTTGGATTGTTAGTGCAATCGGCGGTATATGTGATATATATTGGAGTGCCGCTACTGGGGTTGATCGGAAGGCCCTGCATATTCGGCATAGGGCCTGGTTGAGGGAGGTTTGCAGCCGTTTCGTGTTTGACTTGTCGTAGCGTCCGCCCCACCACAGTTGGCACCCATAGGTTAGTACGGGGATGACTGTGGAAAGAGTTAGTTGTCGTAGTTGGACGTGCGACATGCCTCGGATGGTGTTCCCGAGTATGCTCATCGCTCGGATAATAGCGGTTGCTCGATCTGCCATCGTTTTGGTGTGGTAAGTGAAGTTAAGGTGGCGGTCGAGGTAGAAGCCAAGCCATCGAATGTTCTTGGGTGCGACTACTGGTCTCTGGTTGGGAATTCGTAGAGGTGGCGAGTTTCTGTCCGGGCCTTTGGTGAAGTGCATGAGTTCAATTTTTTCTGGCTGTACTTCTAGGCCGTTTGCCGTGAGCCAGTGAGTGACAGTTTCGTAGGCTCTTTGCAGTCTAATGATGTTAGTGTCAAGGGAGGAAGAAAAGGTGAGGATTACTCCATCATCAATGTACGCGAACGAAAGGACTCTTTGTGTGATAAGTTTTCTGAGATTGAGAAGGTCAGCACTGTAAATAATTGCGAGAATTGGAGATAGGGGAGATCCTTGGGGGATGCCATTTGTGATATGTACTGCGTCGGAGGTGAATCCGTCAAAGGAAAGGGTCGTGGTGCGGTCGCGTAAGAAAGAGTCAATCATTTTAATGGTCGTCTGGTTGAAGCCTGCGTGTTTGAGTCTCGCCTTCATTCCCTCGTGATTGACAGCGTTGAAGAAGCCGGTGATGTCAAAGAAGAGGGCAGAGGCTTTTGAGCCTTGGTTCCATGCGTTCTGGATGTCTTGTGTGAATGCTAAACCTGCATCGATGGTTGATGAGTGTATGCGTCCCCCGAATTGATAGTGGGAGACTAGGTCGTGCTCGGCAACCTCGTACTGTACTCTTCTTGCGATGATTTTGTCGAGTATCTTCCCCAGGCACTCTATTAATTGAATAGGGCGGTATGCTGATGGGAGGCTGTAGTCTTTCTTTTTCGGTTTAGGTACGACTGAGGTGTTTGATTTCTTGAATGGTGCTGGGTAGTGACCGATCTCTATGCATTTAGAGTATAGGAAGAAGAGGAGATCGGGTGCTACTTCCCAGGTCCATTTTATCGCTGTGTAGTTGATTCCCGATGGGCCTGGCGCGGTGTCTTTCCTTTGGTGTCTTATCGCATGTTCTAGTTCAGATAAGATTAGTGGACTGTAGGTTCGTTCAGGGCATGGTTCGTCAGTTGGTGAATATTGTTGAACTGCAGGGGGGGCAGGGAAGAATTGTAGCGCGAATGTTCTTGCTCTGTCTTGGTCCGAGGAAGCAGGTACGTTTGATGGGCTTGTGTAGAGTGGGCGGTAGCGTTTGCCATCGTGTTTGTACCACTTGGTAAATTCCCAGACGGTTTTCGAGGTGGCGCCTTCTAGTCTCTCGGTGGCCCATGTTCTTTTGGCGTGTCTGACCTTGCCGCGGAATGCAGCCTGGGTGCGCTGGTATTGTCTGGTCAGTATAGGGTTATGCGATGTTTTGATCACTTCGCTTAAGCTGCGAAGCTGGGTGATGGTCTTGGAGAGTTCTTCGTTCCACCAATGTTTCGCGTGGATCGAGTTTTGGCGGGCGGCTGGCATTGTGATTTGGGTCGTGTTGGTTATGGCATCGATGATTTGTTGGCTTAAGTGGTCGAGTAGCTGTGGTGTGGCCAGGGAAGATGTGAGGGCGAGTAGGCGAGAGAGTGTTGGTTCGATGTTCGTGGTCCATTTTTCTTTGAGTTTTTCCGATAGCGGGTGGTGGGCTTCGGCGTTTTGTGTTTCTGTGAAGGTATATATGTCAAAGGCTATCGGGTAATGGTCAGAAGAGTAGTGTTTGTCGTCTAGCACTTGAATGGGGCTGATGTCATAGTCTTCGAAGACGCCTAGGTTTGCTATGACTAGATCGTCAACTTTGTTGTATTGAAACTTGTGGCCGTGATAAGTGGGCTTGTCTGGGTCATTTAGTACTCTGAATTTGTTTTCATCTAGCCAGTCCTGGAAGGTTTCAGTTCGGTGGTCTGCTCGTTCGACTGTGTCGTCCCAGTCTGGGGAGTGGAGATTGAAGTCTCCACAGAGGATCGTTGGTTCTTCTGACATCTCGGTGTTTTGCAGTCGCGTGGTTGCAGCTAAGGTTGAGGGGGAGTTGTAAACGGCAATTAGGGTAATAAGAAAGTTTTCGCCTATTGAAATCTGGATAGGTAGGGTGTGTTTAGCAGATATCTCATGGTGTGGTAAGGGAGTGACTCTGAATCTAGCATTTTTTCGGTAGTATATGGCGACGTCGGCTTCTTGGATGTTTGTGGGGGTGACGCATTTCCAGTCAGGGTGATTGACTGTTCCTTTTTCTTGAGTTTGGGCGCGAATGGTGCCGATCCAGGGTTCGGTAATGATTACGATTTCTGTATTGGAGTGAGGGCTAGCTTGGGATTGTAGGATTGCATGAGTAATATGGTTGGATCGGTGTACGTTGTTACAGAAAATAGAAATTACTGTTTTGTGATCATTCATGACGAGTGTTCTCTTGGGTTGTGTGGTTTGTGCTGTGTGATTGAGGGCCTCGTGTTTTTATCGGTTTTTTCTCTCTTTTTGGGGCATTTGGGGTCGTCCGCGCAGTGGTCGTTTTGGTGGCAGTTGGGGCAGCAAAGGTGGTGGCAGGAGGCGACTGGTTCGGGGGACTTGAGGCATATCTCGCAATGTTGGTCGTGTTGCTCTTCCGTTCCAGGTTTCCCACACCTCCTGCATCTCTGGTGTATTGATGAACAGTATTTGATGTCGTGGTTGAGTCGCCAGCATTTTCGGCACTGTGTCTGTTTCGCTTTTTCTTTCCATCTGTCAACTTTCACTGCAGTGCCGTACACGTAGAAGGGCTCAGTTAGTAGTCTAGGAAGAATGGAGTTGGGAAGGTCTATGAAGGCGAACGATACCGCTGCTGATTCCTTGCCTGTAAGCGCTTCTTCTGGTTGAATCCAGTTGGGAGGTTGTGTGATTTGTACTCCTTGGAGGATTGGATTGACTTGAATGGCGTCTAGTAGGCTCGCCAGCGTGCGTTGGATCTTGTTGTTATCGAGCCTTGGTATGTTGTGGAGGACTATTTTTGCCCAGGGTTGGTCCCTTGTTACGATCGCATGTGGGAAGCCGCTAGCTATTGCTTCGAGGATGAAGTTTTTGTGTTTCTCGGCGAGTAGTGGACAAGATAAGGCAGACAGAGTTACGATGTAGTTACCGTTAGGGCGTCCCTCTGTCGCTAATGCAGTTACCTTTCCCTTGGTGTCTTCGGACTGGTCGAATTTGTGGTTGATCGCATTGGTAGCGGCTTCGCTGTTGAGACGTTGTTCGATCGGGGGAGGACGGCCTTGGAATCGTACCACGTATCTCGTAGGTTGGGGAGGTGAGGGTGGGGTGGGCGACTTGTTGGTCGGTTTTGTCTGTTTAGGTAACGTGGGAGGTTTGGCTGCCGCTTGTGCATACGATTGGTCTTTCGGAGCGTTTGCGGTGGTGGGAGTTTGGTTTTGGCCTGTGGTTTTCGGTGCGTGGGGGGCCTTGACGGTAGTTTTTTCCAGTGATTGTATTTTGTTGGCGACCTTGAGGATAGCGGATAGTATGTCCGTGTTAGTGACCTCCTCGGGGTCTGTGCGCATTGGAATGCCTGCGAGCGCTGCGTTTACGTTGCGTAGTACGCTTTCGAGGGATGTTCTGAGGGTGTTGAGTTGATGAATGATGTGTTGGGATGACACGGAGTCATCTATGGGCGATAGGTTCCTCGGGAAGGAGTCAGCTAGATATTGTGCAGTTCCGAGTGCTCTTTCAAGCCACTCCGGTTTGGCTATTTGAGGCGATGGGGAGAGGTCTGTGAAAGGGATAGACGGGGAGGGTGGGGACGGTGTTGGGAGGGTGGGGGAGGGGGGTTTGGGCCCTTCCTGTGGGTTGTTGGCTTGTGGGGATGTTATCTCCGGTGGTGTGTCGTGGGTACTTCCCCCCGTGGCGGCAGGCGGAGAGGGGGAGTGTTGGTAGTAGAAGTAGTGGTTGGTGTTTGAGTTTCGGCTTGTGTTGTCGTTGTCTTTGTTGGAATCTTTGGATTCCTTGGGCCTCGAGTTATTCTCCTTGTCGTTCTGTGTGGGTACTGTGGAGTGTCTGGCCGTGGGGTGGTTATCGTGTTTGTCTTTGGGCGGTTCTTGGGTGGTGCTGAGTACGTCGTTGTGCTCTGTTGTTGGTTCGGTTTGGTTGTTGGTTTTGGTTTTGGTGGTGGTTATGTCCGGGGGTGGGTCCGGGGTGTCTCCAGGGTAGTCTTTGTTGCTTGTCGCTGCTGGGGCTGTAGCTTTCGGGCGCTTACTTCTAGTCGGAACGGGCATGTCGTGTTTGACGCGCTCTTAGTGGGGATTGCCCGTCCCCATAATATACGACAAAGACGCGGTCGTACATACATCTTGTACGTGAATTGGTAAAGTAAGGGGTTTAGGAGGTATGTACATGGAGTTGGACTAATATGTGTCGGGGGGCTCGGGTGAATCGACTGGGACTGACCGGCTGGGGTCGAGGCACCAGAGAGGAGGAATTTGGCTATTGCGAGTAGCGTGGGATATGCAGTACCGGGATATGCAGTACCGCACTGGCCGCACCACAGTTATCAAAACTACTAGAGATTCACCTGAGCTGGAGATACTGTAGGACAAACCTTGGAGCATTCCCATAATAAATTGATGCATGGCGAATTCCATTCTTAACCTGCGCCATTCTGTCAATCTTCTATCACGCAGCTATCGCGGTCTGACGCGAAGAGGCCCCCTACTTCTTGATACGGCTCACACCCTCTTTGACGCCCACCGCTTGGCTCCTGCCTCTCAGGTTCTTGTAATTACATCTTGTCGTTTACACTCCCGCAATGCGGATCCCCTCTACGGATCCCGCGACGCTTCCCTGTCTATTGCGCCGCCCTCCTCTTTTATAATGCGTCCTACATACTCGCTGGGGATTCACGTCTCGACTCACTCGCGTGAATCCCCAGCTGTTGCTGATACAGTCGAGTGATAACTCTGCGAGGTGCTCGACACGCCCCTTCGCGCTAAGGAGTGAGACAAGAGCGCGAGAGTGAAAAGTCGCTCCAAAGCCACAGCGACATCTTGTGCAAAGATACGGCGACGCTTGTGTGTTGTTGAGATGAGAAATTGATTTTGCGACACGTGATGCACGCGTGAGTTATCTCATCTCTCCCTGATTATCGAAACCAATTTCACTGCTGTGCGACAACTTACCAATCTGCAAACGCGTGGATCCTCTGGTGCTAATAACAACAGTGACAGTGATAGAACCAGGGAGCAGTGTAGGACGCGTCGTCAAACTGAAATCTACGCGTACACTGCGCGACACTTTGTAGTTCGAGTCTCGACCATGCCTCGGGAGATAGTGACCATCCAGCTGGGACAATGTGGCAACCAAAGTGCGCCTTACTTGCTGCCACTTTGGCGTGATGTCCTGACGCCACTCTCACCAGTGGGCTCCGTGTACTGGCAACGCCTCTGCGCCGAGCATGGTATTAGCAAAGAAGGCATTCTTGAGGAGTGGGCCACTGAAGGCGGGGACCGCAAGGATGTGTTTTTCTACCAGGCGGATGATGAACACTACATTCCCCGCGCCATCCTCGTCGATCTGGAACCCAGAGTGTGTGCTCGCCAACATGGCCTTTTCTTCTATCCCTCTTGCTCATGCGATAATGCTACATAGGTGGTCAATAATATCCTATCCTCACCATACGCAAATCTATACAACCCGGAAAACATTTTTGTCTCTAAAGACGGCGGAGGGGCTGGGAACATTTGGGCACAGGGATATGCGGCCGGTGAGCGGCTATACGAGGAAGTCATGGAGATGATCGATCGCGAAGCGGAGGGCAGTGACTCTTTAGAGGCGAGTCCAGCTTGAAAGGAGAAACTCAAATGATTCAATCTGAATGGTCCGCAAAGGGATTCATGCTGATGCACTCCATCGCGGGTGGCACGGGCTCTGGGCTCGGCTCGTTTGTGCTTGAGCGGCTGAACGACAAATTCCCCAAGAAGCTCATTCAGACATACTCCGTCTTCCCCAACGCGCAGGAAGGCGACGTCGTCGTGCAGCCGTACAACGCACTGCTCACGCTGAAGCGGCTCACGAACCACGCAGACTCGGTCGTGGTGCTTGATAACGGCGCGTTGTCGCGCATATCAGCGGACCGGCTGCATGTGCAGACGCCCACGTTTGACCAGACGAACCAGCTCGTGCGTGGTCTCATTCTTTGAGGGCGAGTTGCACAGGGGCTGTGCGAACTGAGAAACGGACTGGTGCTATTATCAAGGTTGCTACCGTTATGGCTGCGAGCACCCAGACCTTGCGATACCCAGGATACATGAACAACGACCTCGTCGGCATCGTTGCGTCTCTCATTCCGACGCCGCGTTGTCATTTTCTCATGACGTCGTATACGCCATTCACCAGCGACCAAATCGACAAGGTAGGTTGCTGGCATTTTTTTCACGCTGCAAGGCGTCTATATGATTTTTTGCTTCCAAGGCAAAGCCCATCCGGAGAACGACGGTCCTCGATGTCATGAGGCGATTATTGCAACCTAAGAACCGGATGGTCTCGACCGTGCCGAGCAAGACGGCATGCTATATATCCATCCTGAACATCATACAAGGCGATGTGGATCCCACCGACGTAAGCATCTCATCTTCTCCGAAAGCCTCCACTCATGCCGCGATGACCCAAGGTCCACCAATCTCTACTCCGCATACGGGAGCGACAGCTCGCCAACTTCATCCCGTGGGGCCCCGCCTCCATCCAAGTTGCGCTGACACGCAGGTCACCTTATATAACGACGAACCACCGCGTCAGCGGACTCATGCTTGCGAATCACACCAGTATTGCCTCGGTGCGTTGGCTTATACGCGGCCGCTGACAAGTTCGATTTTCAATTCGCAACTGCCCTCTAGCTATTCAAGCGCATGCTCGATCAGTATGACCGACTGCGAAAACGAAACGCGTTCCTGGAGCAGTACAAGAAAGAGAAAGTGTTCGAGAATGGCCTCGAGGAATTCGACGATGCGCGGTGAGTGTAATGCTGCGTGTGGACGGCGGTTGGTGCTCATGAGGCACTTATAATACAGGGCCACGGCAGAGGAGTTACTGAAAGAATACAAGGCATGCGAAAGCTCAAATTATATCAATTATGTGAGTTCGCGTGCTATTCAATGTTGCCGATTTCCCATAGACTCTCCGAGTCCAGGGTGCGCCCGAAGCAGAGCAGGTCGCGTGAAATCCTGCCTAGGTTGTCATGCCATGCTCCATGCCATTGTTCTTGTTTCGACATTCGATCACTCAGCCATGTCACTCGACGGCAAATATTTATCTATTTATCCATGAACTGCAAAAGTGGAGCTACTGATTGGCGGGAGTGGCCTGTTTTTTCTTGCCGCGCACGAGTGCCTGGCCGATATCGGATCCTAGACGGAAACAGCGATCAAAGACTGACATGTCCGTGAGACTAGATGAGGGTACGCACCACGCAGCTTGACCTGCAACACTCTCTGGAGCTGCTGCAAGATCTTCTCGTCTGGCACAGCCGTCCCAGACTCGTATGCCTGGACGACCGACGCGGGCACATTGATTTTCGCGGCCAGGTCTTTCTGGGTCCACTCGAGATCGTTGCGGCGTTTGCGGATGGCCTGTGTGATACGTAACATTGGGCGGAGGAAATGAGCGTCAAACAGGAGGAGGGGGCGATGACGACGCACGGCGCTGACTGCGAGAGGAATAGTTGATGGTGGGGTTGGCGCGTCCCCGGCCAGCTTCTGAGAAACTGGATGCTAGCCATATCAATGGTTGTGCGAGATGAAAGAGTAGGAAACGGCGCACCTTGATTCTGAGTTATCTTTCGCTCGCCGGCTCGCTGAGAAAGAGTGGGTAGTACAATAAGTGAAAATGAAGTGCCAGCTAACCGGGATGTAGTTACCGTTGTTCCTATGAAAGATTCAGTGAGGTCAACATAAGGCATGTTCAAAACTCTGAAGCTCTTACTGCGGTTAGGAGCACGGCCGATAATGATATTAGGGTCTTCTCCTTCAAAGCGCGACATGAGCAAAGCGAATAACAAAAGTCTGAACGTTGAACGTTGAAGGGTAATGACTAGGTAGAGTGCGTCGCTTCCGCGCTGACTCAGCAAGGAAAGAACGCAGCACGTGCCTCCGCTTTGACTTCGTCGAGGGCGGACCAACGACGCGTTCGCAGATGAGTTCGTCTCACCAAAGGGCCAGTAAACCCCAATGCATCTCCTTCAAGCATGTCTTGTCCGCAGAAATACTCGCCGTCACGTCGGCGATGCGAAAGAATTCTCGCTGGGCATCCTCCACTCACTTTGTGAACCCTCGCGACTCTACCCTCGCAAGCAATTTAGGCCTCAGGGTATCCGCTCCACCCCATCACCCACAGAGTGTGGCCAAGGCAACTGCTGAGGGAGATCTCATGTCTGGGTTCCAAGCGCTGAGGCGGGCGATACGCGATGTGGCTGGTCAGTAACTTCTGCCAGCTGTCATTTTCAGCGACTATATCGTTCAGAGTAGATGTGACTACGCTTCCGTTGCCTGAAATCCTCGCCCCTTTCTTTGCCATTATTCGCTCTCCGTTGTCCACGGGGCCCATAACGTCTACCGCCCTTGCCGCTATCCACAATTTCTTCGTTCGCGGCCTTGTCTCGCCTGTATCCGTTGCCCTTGAACCGGCTCTTATCGAACTTAGTAGCACAGTGTCACACTGCAAATTTGAAGCTAGTGACTCTTCTGGTGATGAGGTCGTCCTACTCCGAATCATGACTGTCATTCAAGATTGCCTGTGTGGTAGCGTGGGCGCGTTCTTGGGTGACGTAGAGGTCTGCGAGATGTTAGAAACTGTGTTGACCACATGTTGCCAAATCCGACTGAGTGGTAATTCTTGGCATTTCTACTCATGCAATTCGGAAATTTACTCGCCCACACAGAAACGCTACGTAAATACGCTGAAACTACGATGCATGCCCTTGTCCGCACAGTTTTCTCTCGTCTGCACGAGATAGACCCTATAAAAGAGGAAGCAAAGCTCATCCAAGCAAATACTCAACTTCAACAGCAAAATGAAATCCGTATGAAGGTGTCGACGGCTGATGGCTCTGCTACTCCAAGCCATGAACATGGCGAGGTTCGCCCCAATGTAGATGCTCGTGTAAGCCCACCTCATGCGAGTGCTGGAGTGCATGACCTTCAGAATGATACACCAATAGTTGCTGGTGAACGAACGCAATGTGAGCCTCCCAATTCTGCTGTGGAATCGTCTATTTTATTCATCTGCTTCCTTATAGTTGGCCTCCCATCCATCCTTGAGCTCCTTCGTGTTCTTGCCAATGTCCTTGACCCGAACGATCAGTCACATACCGACTCTACCCGGCTCATCGCGCTCTCTACCTTAAACTCCGCTATCGAATCATCTGGCCCATCCATATCACACTTCCCTTCTCTTGAATCAGTCATTCTGGATCCAGGGTGCAAGTTCTTATTTCAGCTCGCTCGCTCGGAAAATATGTCCGTGCTGCATCTTGCTTTGAGAACTATCACAAGCGTATTTGAAACGATGAAGAAGCATTTAAAGTTGCAGCAAGAGTTATTTCTATCGTTCACCCTGGATCGATTGGCTCCCCCTCAGGGTGTTGCGGTGACGAAACCACACTTCCTGACTGGCTCTGGTTCTGGGGCGCTCTTGAAGCACAAGAGTCCTAATATTTCGCGACCAAGTACCCCAGGAACGCCGGTTCTCTCTCCCCAAGATTTGGGCCAGAGTTCCGAAAACTTAACTCCAGCTACGCCTCCACGCGCCATTGTCCCCCCTGCGGCAAGGGGCGAGACCCGCGAAATTCTCCTTGAGACTCTCGCACAACTCTCTCGCCAACCCAGCTTTATGGTTGATCTCTATACTAACTACGACTGTGACATCAACTGCGAGAATTTATTCGAACGATTGGTGGATTTTCTCACGAAGGGCGTTTACTCAGCAGCTGGCGCCAGTCTGGACGGCCAGCGACAACAGCAAAACTCTCAATTTCTGTGTCTGGATATATTATTAGGGTTTATCAGTGACATGGCGATGCGAAACGAAGGAGTGAGTGCATCTCTCTTTCCTGATCGGCAATTCGTTCAACCATCTGTCTCCCAGGCAAGCGAATCTTGGCCGATAGTGAGTTCCTATGTTCACCGGCTGAATTTGCCATGTCACCGCTAATGTTAACTGCCGTAGGATTTCCCTGTTCCCGAGTCTCTTATCCAAACCAAATCGCGCAAGAAACTTGTTCTGACGGGCGCCGCCCTTTTCAATACGAAACCCAAATCTGGTTTAACTTTCTTGGAAGAAAACAAGCTCATATACACGGACTGCTCTCCCGAAACCACACGGCCCCAGAGTCTTGCTGCCTTCTTGAAGGGATGCACAAGGATTGACAAACGGCTTCTGGGCGACTATATATCCAAACCGGAGAATATTGAAGTCTTGAAGGCTTTCATAGGGCTGTTTGATTTCAAGGATGTGCGTCGGCTGTTTCAGCACCTACAGTATTTGATTCTGAGAGCCGCTGCTAGAAACCAATGGCAGACGCAATGCGTGAACTGCTGGAGACGTTCAGATTACCTGGTGAAGCACAACAGATCGCAAGAATTACGGAGACCTTCGCATCTATCTACTTTGCTTCCCAGCCAGGTGTGGATCCTTTTGTTTCCGCTCCTTCGCAATTTATGTTGGCTTGTTAGCGGAAATCAGGAGTGAAGACGCCGTTTATGTTCTGGCATATTCAATTATCATGCTGAATACCGACCTTCACAACCCACAGATCAGAGTAGGTCCGGGCCACTATTTATCTCATGCTCGCTAACTGGCTTTAGAAACGGATGACCATTGAGGATTACAAGAAAAATTTGAGAGGAGTCAACGGCGGCTCAGACTTCTCAGCGGAATATTTGGTGAGGCTGTAACGCTTTTCATTCTATTCTTGCTGACTGGACTCCAGCAAACGATATATGATTCCATACGCAAGCGAGAGATCGTCATGCCTGAGGAACACACAGGTCAGCTAGGGTTCGAGTACGCCTGGAAAGAGCTACTCGCTCGTTCACGACAATCTGGTTTGACTTCTTATCTCGCTTGCCGTCCTGTGTGCTCAGGTGCTCATCTCATAGGCAATCTCATGATATGCAACACCTCGATGTTTGATCATGACATGTTCAAGTCCGTCTGGAAACCCGTCATCTCTGCAATGTCATACGCTTTTGTCAGCTTCGAGGACGACTACCTCATTCAACGGGCCATTACCGGTCTCAGGCAATGCGCAAACTTGGCCCGTCGGCTGGAACTTCCGGATGTCTTTGACTTCATCGTTCTATCTCTCTCTCAGGCGACGAGTTTATTGTCTGATCCACTTCTGACGCACGTGCCAAACTTTCCTGTCGTTCAAGTGGAAGGGCAGTCAATTACTGTATCTTCTCTTTCCGTGAAGTTTGGTACGAACTTCAAGGGTCAGCTGGCTGCTGTCGTCCTCTTCAATATCGTGAACGGCAATGGTAACGCTTTACGTGAGGGTTGGACACAGGTGGAGATCCCCGCATTCAAACCTTGCACAAGCTCACTTGCAGCTGTAGATTTTCGAAATATTTCAGAATTTATTCATGCATTCCCTTCTCCCTATGCGAATGCTGCAAATGGAAGATTTTCTGGGCGGAGTATCTATGATCCCATTGCAAGGCAGCCAGCCCGCTCGTCCTGCGGCAAGGAGCGACGGCGGCCTTCTATTCGCGCTATCTTCGTACCTGATGACCCCTTACTCTTCAAGCCACAGCTCCCTTGTACCGGAAGCCACGGACGCCGATGTGGAGAACACGCTTTGCACGATCGATTGCATTACCTCATGCCGCTTCGATGAGTTGTACGGGGAGATCATGTGAGCCCTTCTTTGAATTAAATAGGTGCATTCTCAATGAGTCCTTCAGGCAACTTGAATCGGATGCTCTTATTGCAGCAGTACGATCGCTTGAAGCGCTCGCCCATGAGAGGACTGTTGCACGCCTGCGACAGGAGTCAGATGACATCGGCTCGCCCTTCAGTGACGTGTTGACCTCACTTCCATACGACCCCGCTTCCGTTTTCCTTCTGGAAATGATGGTCAGCATTGCCTGTCGTACTCCGCATCATATTGAGGAGATCTGGTAAGTATCTTCTGCTGCTTCAGATGAATGATACCTGATCGTTTCTGCAACACAGGCCTATCGTCTTTGAGCACCTTTCAGCGTTACTTTCGGCTTCAACTCATTACAGTATACTTTTGATCGAGCGTGCAGTGGTCGGATTGCTGCGTCTGTGTCTCATGCTCGCACCGAAGGTAGATGGCTTTCATTTCAATGCATTGTTATAACACATTGGCACGCCCTCTTCTAGCCGTCGCTTCGCGATCAACTGTATGTCTCTTTTGACCTTCTTGCAGGCCTACCGTCCATGGTCGCCAACTCAGTGGGAGAGCAGATTGTTGGGGGTGTCAATCTCGTCGTGCAAAAGCATCGCGATGTAATCAGGTCAGCTGGAGAACAAGCGCCGTCACCTCGATGCTGAAGTCTGGAAGCAGGTCACAGACAGAATGGAATTTAGTGTTCGCTTTACTTCGCTCAACGATATCAAATCCCGCAGCTGCCCATCAATCCTTCGAACTTATTGCTGGGTTGGCCTCCAAAGGGCCAACTCAAACAGTCAATTCAGACAATTTCACCGGCCTCATCACTTTATTGGACGAATTCGCCACACTGGCGGGGTCCACACTCGAGAATCAGCAACGTCAAGGACGTCAGCGAGACGCGACCGATCCACCCAAGTACGTATCAAATTACAATTGCCACAATTGCCACTTCCCACTCACAGAGACGACAATAGCACCCCCTCTGTAAGTCGTGGGCGGAGAAGCGTCGATATACTCTCCGAGATGAAGTCATTTATCCCCTCACTGACTGAAAATGCTTCCGTACCACAACTCCAAGGTTGGCCAATTACCACTTACGTGGGACTGAGAACTCACAGTCTTTCACCCCTTAGCGTGGCGTCAATATTGTTTGCATTACTTGGCATCTCTAAGCCGCCAATCAACGAACAGTTCGCGTGAAATTCGCTATACTGCTCTCAGCCAACTCTCGAGGGCGCTTTTGGGGCCCCACATCCTGTGCCCCGACAATCCGCCAGCGCAAGTGGAGGAGATTTTCAACCGCGTCATATTCCCGCTGCTGGATGACTTGTTGAGACCTCAAGTATTCCAACGGGACCCTGAAGGGATGCCTGAGACCCGCCTGCGAGCATCAGCACTTCTATGCAAGGCGTTCATGCACTTCGAGGTCCGCGAACCATTCGACGGCGCCGAATTGAGAATCGTTTGGATGCAGATATTGGATCTGCTGGACAGGTTAATGAATGCTGATGTTGGCGACCAATTGGTAGGCCTCCCTCCTATCTGTCCCACGCCAATCCTCACGCTTAGGCTCTACGTAAGTACGAAGCAGTTCCAGAATCGCTGAAGAATGTTCTCTTGGTCATGAATGCGGCGGGCATTCTGGTCCCGCCTAGCGATGACGATCAACGCGACGAGCGGGAGCGCAATCTGTGGACTGCCACACAGCAAAGAATGGAGCGCTTTCTACCAGGATTTCTCGTAGACGTCATTTCCATACCACAACAGTCTGCGCCTCATGCCGCCGTACCAGCCACGTAGACCGAGAATTTTGCGCACAGATTACTAAACAGATAAAGGTACTGTACTTCAACGGGGACACCCAATTAAATTTTAAATGAGAGTCAACCACGCCTGTTTGACAATTGAGCCAAGGGTCCACGAAGATAAGGGGGAAAAGAGCCTGTGTTCTTCACCTGACGCCGGAATACACGAAGGCAACGAGGATGACGGGTGCAAGAACAAACGCGACGAGTCGCACACTGCCCGGAATATTCTTGCTTGCGAAATTGGACCAAAACCCGCCGAGATGCGCAGTCAGCAGGAGTGCGGGAAACAATCCATAACCTGAAAGCCTACGCCGAGGAAACTCAGCAAACACGAATATGTTGAACGGCGCTAGAAAATCATTTGCCTGTGGTATTTCCGAACCTTCGCTCTTATCCCCCCACTGAGGGCAGTGCTTCCGTACCCGATCATGACCTGAGCAGCAACCCACATGATGACCATGGCACCTATCACCTTGCGACGAAACAGAGGGACCAAGTTCATTTGGTGCGGAAAAAACATGCACCACCCAGAATAAGGGGAAGGCAAGTTCGTTACTCACACCGTGCCAGCTGACGAGCGAAGGGCTGCCTCGCTGCCACTTATGGTACGAGACCGCGCCTGTCCCAAGGACGATGGCCGGAAACGCCATGGCACTCATGACGAGCTCGTGGTGCGCGAGCGCGGCTTGCCTTTGCGACCGCGCATCTGCCGTAGTCGATTGCAGCGTCAAGATGCCTAGGAGTAGCCCAGTGTGGAGGCAGGGTTTGATTGTCGCGGGTGAGGGTCAGACAAACAGTTATCCCGAAAGGAGGTCCAAAAAATAGCGCACCATACGTGAAGAACGCCAGAGCGAGACTGTTGAGTGTCGGATGGAACGCAAACCAGCCCAGCGCGTGTAGTCCGTTGCGGAACACCAAAAACCAGGCTGTAGCCATGAGCACCTGCGGGATGCGAGAAACAATCTAAGTGTCCAGACTCGATACTTTGGGACATATGTTCCCGCTCCGGCTCGGAATCCGTGACAGTTCACAAGGTACGATGAGAAGACCCACCCCTACAGAAGCCTACCAACAAACGCGAAGTCCATAAGCACCCAAAAGATGTACTGACTCAGAACGATTGCTTCGGCGAGGTACTTGCCAAAGCGGTGACTGTCGCCGCAGTCGTGATACCTCAGTGTCGAAGGACGTCCATAGATAGAAGAATAGCTGCGGCTGAACCTTGCCTGTCCCGCGAGTGCGAGTGGTTTGGCTCAAAGACGGTTACAGTTATCGAATTTTTATCATTACTATAAGTCATGTGGTGCGGAAGAGGGCGTACGATAAGGTTAGGATGTGGGAGAGGTGATTAGACGCGCAGGCCGTGAACATTACATTAGTATAATGAGGTCATGTTTAGTGTAAAAGGTGGGGGAGAGAGACGGGGACAAAGAGAATAAAAGTATAGTCTTGTAGCAAAGAAAGGAAATAGAAGAAAGCAAAGGGAGAGAAGAAAAAAAAAAGTAAGGCATCACTGACCATCCAAGACCGGCCAGATCCCCTCGGCCTTCCATGCTTCGACCACCTCCTTTATCGCCGCATGGTCAAACCGCGCGTGCTTCAGCGCGTATCCGACCACACGCTTGATCTTGGCATTGTCGAACGCGAGCACGTGCTTCGACAGTGCGTAGTTGTCCATATACGCGGACAGAGGCGTGTTCGGTACCGGAGGACTCGAGATTGTAATCATCTCTGTCCATCCCCCCACGTGATGCTCATTGATCTCTTCTACGACGTCGTCGAGTCGGAACTGGGGTGGTGTCTCCTGTTATAAGGCAACGAGGTACAGACAAGATGTCGACTCACCCTGGCCATAGTGCTCATGAGCATGTCATAAAACTCGAATGTGGTGCCAAAGAGCGTGGTGACAGTCTGGCCCGCACTAAGAAGAGTGCTTTTCGAATCGTCGACCTAGATGCAGAGACGGTCAGCACATAAAATGCAGCACTTGAGAAAGAATGACGGCGTACGAGATTAAAGAGCGGCACGATCACTTTCTTATCATGCGAGACAGCGCCCGCCACCTCGGCTACCTTACTCTTAGAATTCCGGAAGTTTATTTCTTCCCCAGCAAGCGCATCTGCCTTTGTCCGCCCGAGCCGAGCCATCCATTGCGCGCACGCCCACGCGGCGCCCGCCACGTCATCCACGTGCACAGTGTGCGTGGGGTGTTTTCCCGGCGACCAGCTGGAGGTATGTCTGTCAGCCAGTGCGCGCATGACACGCGTGATAAAGAGAGAGAACGCACATAGTCTTCATGGGCTTTTTCATATAGCCGTAGACAGAAGCAACGATGATGGATGACGTGACTGGAGAGACGCGCAGTTTAGCTTACACAGATGAGACAGAGGATAGGGACAACATACTGATGCCCCAATCAGTGTAGGGACCATACGCGAAGCCTATCCTGAGCACCACCAGATTTAGACTTGAAGCCAAACGCAAGGGTCAATATCGGAGGACTCAGTTAAGGGGAACGACAGTTTGCCTCACCCTTGGATCGCGCCGAGCGCACGGAGAGTTTCATGCCACCAAGTGCCCAGAGTTCCGACGGGCTTAATATCTTCTCTCTCGTCGTGAACGCCTTTATCAGAGGTCTCGTAGAAGGGAAGCTGGATGCGGACGTAAGCCTTGACATTCCGGCGTGCGGCTTCGAGGCCCAGTAGCCGGGACACATTGAACGTGGAGTTGATGGTAATCTTGGTGGATACAAACGTAGACGTGTGAGAAGATAAGTCTCGGGCCCGACGACGAGAAGACGGACCGGTTCTCCTCGATCGGGGCGGATCTCGCCGGTGTAGTCAAAAACGTAGTCATAAGGACCCTGTCCTTCTGGGGGATCAAAACATAATTTTACAGTGGCTATCGATTCAACAATCATAAGTGAAGCTAGACCCTGCAAGCGAGTAAGCGGAGACGCACCTGCTACGGTCAGGTTCGCTTGACGATATTCGACTTGCGGTCGTTTCAATACTTTGGGAAATTCAGAGCCAATATACCTAAAGAAAGGTATAAGCTACGACGACCCGAATGATTGGACGAGGTCCTCATCGCCACTGACGTACACGGTGGGTGGTGCGACGGAGTATTTATCAACGATACGAAGATGCTGCGGTGATAGAGCGAGAACAATCGATGAGTGTGGATAGAACGGCGGAGACTTGGGACGCACCGATACCAAAGGCTCCCCGTTTAAAGGCACGAGAAGAGCAGCGAGGGCACGAGAACAAGTGTTGAGACCGCCTGTAAAACGAAAGTGTATTCAGAGGGATGTGACACATTCGGCTGATGTAGGGGAGCGCCCACCGAAGATAAGGACATTAGGTTTATCAGCCATTGCAGACTGGCTCGGGACTGAATGGCTTAGTAGAGAGCGACTTGAGTAGGAGATGAGAAGAGAAGGAGGAGGAGGAGGAAGACGAGGAGGAGGAGGAGGAGGAGGGAAAAGGAAGATAAACGGGTTGAAAGGGACAGGGCGATATGACTTGTGACGCGAACGAATATGTCACGAACGGAAGTGACCGAGGATGTCACAAACCACACATACACACTTGACTCTGCCAACCAAAAAAATTACATTCAACCGCAGATTTTTCAACACGAAATGTCTTGGAATGGCCTAGGAACGGTGTACTTTACATCGGACTGTACGCCGTTGTATACACATGAATTTCAGCAGCAAAGCTTTTCCAATTTGATGGTTATGTCACGTTCCTGTCACACAAATTCACCATTTCTGCTCCCGAGCAACACGTCCACTAAGGTATCCAACAACAGGGTACAGTATACGAAATTACTCTAAAGGGTCAGCAGTTTTGGCCGCTTCTTCGAGGAGAAGGAACACCGAAGAGAAGTCCTTCTGAGCCAGATCCGGACGCTGCTTCACCGCTCCGGAATAAACCTTTTTAGCCGCTTCTGCCATTGGCAAGGGAACCCCGAAGGCTTTTCCAACGTCCGTCGCCAGGCCCATGTCCTGCAGATCCACAACCCACCCGTCAGCAACGCAGAGCAAATAAGACGGAGACAATTTCAGTGACCCTTACCTTTAGCATTAACATCGTAGCAAAGCCACCCTCATATCCGTTTTCACATGGCGGACTCTTCCCTGGTAAAGCAGACGGAACAGGATTGTTCGTTGACGACGCCCAGCAGCCCCCAGTCGAACTATTGATAACCCGAGCCAACACCGCAGGGTCCAATCCTGCTTTCTGACCCAGCAGCATCGCTTCCCCAACCACAATCTGCTCCACCCCAAGTATCAGGTTGTTGCATATCTTCGCGACCAATCCGGAGCCAGACGGGCCGCAGTGGATAATCCGCTGTCCCATTTGTTGGAGAAACGGCCGCGCCGAGTCGCAGGCGTCGCTCGTCCCCCCAACGAGGAATGAGAGCGTCCCGGCTTTTGCGCCAGAAACACCTAGGATGCCACATGAGAGAAAAACCCGTGTCAGAGGGTCTGAGAGAATGCGCACCGCCGGACACGGGTGCGTCGATCATGACTGCCCCCGCGTGCGCCACCTCCTGCGCCACCTGGCGGGCAGCCCGGACGTCCAGCGTTGTCGAATCGATACAAAGCGTGCCCCACGTATCGCCGTCCGAACGGAGTGAGTGCAGTGCAGGGATAATGCCTGCCCCTTCCGAGTACACAGTGAGGACCTGTGGAGACGAAGGCAGCATGGTGATCACCGTTTGAGACATCCGTACGGCTCTGTGGAAGTTGTAATCATCCCGGGTGTAGGCGAACCTCAACACTCACTCCTCAGGCGTCTCGACTACATGCACGCGCGCCTCAGGGAAACGCGAGAGGAAATGGCGTGTAAAGTTGTGCACGGCAGCGGGAACGGCGTCGCAAACAACGAACTGCGACCGTGGTGACTTGGAGAAAAGGTTGTAGGCCATCTCCGAGCCCATGCGTCCGAGCCCAATGAAGCTGATGCTCTGGTTGCGCGGCAGTAGTGACGGCTGGCGCCCTACGACCGTCTGTAGCAGACGCAGTGTAGGTTTCATGCTGAGCTCTGAGCAAGTCTGCTATAAAGTTTGAATTTGCTGGTTCGACCGTAACCACATTTAGTGAGCCAAAAGGAGACGGCAACAACGGCAACAGGTCGCGTCGTGCTCGTTGGCAGACGCGCCTAGAAGACTAGCAAAACGACTCTGACAACGCGCCCAGGTCTCATCCGCGATACTAGTAGTGACGCTGCGTTCATTTACATGGGAAAGCCGATGCGGTCATGCAAGCCTGGTCAGAATTTTATCCGACCCTGGCGGCTACCTTTATCTCCAGCGGTCTCAGCGCCGGCTTTGAAGGTCGAAACGCGTCACAAGGCCCAGATACGCGAGTCTGGTACCGTGTGCTGCCGTTCCATTGCTTTAATGGCTGGCCGACCCATGTGGGAGCAACTTCTTCCAGGTTACCCCATGGGCCAAAATGTTCCATGAAACGAATATGGTAAGAGACCTTGGCATACCCCATGGCTCGGCTCAGTTTGCAAAGTCTCCCCCTTATGCCCAGTGCTTGATGGCTCGTGCGCCCCAATGGCAACAATGATGGTACGCAATGCGCTTCCTGCATATTTCGATAGTCCTGCCGAGTCTGGGTTGCCCTCTCCCACCTATTCCGTGACACCGGCTCGCACCGAAACCCTCGTCCGCACAGGGCAGGTCAGCCCGTCCCCACGCGAGCCAAACTGGTCATTCGCCAGCGACCATATGGAGGTCGACTTGGGCCCTAAGGATGCCTGGTCGCTACATTTCCCCGCGTTTGGGTTACACGGAACCGTGGAGGGCTTCGTGAGTTTTAACGGAGAGCAGCGGCATGTCGCGCACGTCACCGCGACGGTACGGTCTGGTCGAAGTCTGCAGCCAAAAGCTTTTTGGCATCTGATTCGCATGTTTTCTAGCTCAAAGGGCACCTGACTACGACATCCACGGATCGTGGTCTAGTAGCTGGGCAATCGAAGCACTTGCTTTTCTCCACGACAGTCTCGCTCTACTCTCACACCGCGGCCAATAATGCCCCATGGGGAGAAAAGATCCCGTTCTCCCTGCCAATCCCTCATGAAGTGAGCCAGGATGGCGCAATCACCGCCCTGCCGCCGTCCTTCGCCGCCTATCGCCCTGGCATCAGCAGTGAGGTCAACTATGTCGTCAAATTTGACATGGTGCGAAAGGGGTTCAGGCGGCACGAATGGTAAGGGTTCCCCGCGTCCTAATCAACCCATTGTCCAGCCGCACGACCATTCAGTCGAACGCTACAGCGTCATTATTCCGATCTTGTATCTCCCAAAATCGTGGCCGCAGCAGCCTGCGATAGATGATATACCTTTGTCGCGGGGCAGCCCACTACAGAACCCTACCCCAATAGATGAGAGAGTGCGATCTATTAAGCTGACACCCCTCTGGCTCAAAGCCCCGCCACGACATGACGAGTCGTCGACGCCCTCGGTATATGTACGTTCATCTCTCTTACCTCTACTCGGGCCTACGTTTCGTTGATTTCAGTTTACCCTTCCATTCCACCTGACCTTTGCATCGGGTGAATCAATACCGGTCATGTTGAGCGTGCTATCACCAGCTTCCCCCGCATTGGCGAAGTTGTTGGCAGCGAATATCGGCATAGGCCTGTTCAAGCGCAGAAGCTTGGTTGCGGGGCCTGGTCGCGGATGCTGCGTTTGGGAGGTCCCCTTGGCCACTGCAAGACTGTATGAGATAACGAGTCAGATAGAAGGCTTTGCTATGTTCAAAGGAACTGTTCGAGCCGGGACAGCGGGCCGAGACCGGTCGTGGCGAGTACCCAAAGTCGCTGAAGTCCAGGTCAGTGTTGCTGGAACTTTACTCGTCAAGGTTGTGTGCGAATACCCTTTTGACTCGCGCCTCTTTCATCTTGGCAGTATGTGATACGCCTTTTGCTCCAGCCGCCGAACAATGTGACGGAGCATTTGCCGAGCTTCAGACACGAGGAGGTGGTAGAGATCACAACCGATCCCTTTGGGTCGATGCAGAGAGAGTTATTGACTTTGGGTGGGAGACCCATGCCAGCGCTTGGCTTGGTACCGCATGGTAATTTTACTGCAAGGCGTCCGGCGTCCGGTGCTTCAGTTGGAATTTAAACCACGTATCGCAATATATCGGGGTCACTACCCCAACGACCAGTCTTTACAGTGTACAGTAAAAAATGTAATAGTAAATCACGTGTACTTTGAACCTCATTCTCCGCAACATGCTCGCGGTCGCTACATCATTCTTCTCGAGGACAGCCATATCTCAAGCGTACACCATCGGAGCGGCATCGACCAGCATCAGCAATAACAGCAGTAGCGGCAGCAGGACAGCCTCGCCATCGCCTAATGTAGTGACCGCCGCACCTGTCGCATTCACACCATCGTTCAATGTCGGTCTGTGGCGCGTCCAGTCGGCCACACACAAAACCACCAGCAAACGCGTTTCTGTCTGGAGCTTTGATAAGCGTAATTCAGAGATGGAACGCATCGGACTTCCCGGAAGGGAAAGGACATTGGAGGTACTCAAAGCTGAGGTATGTGCCTCGTTTGCCTATATGCTTGAGAACGGCTTATTCATGATGCTGCTGGCCAGGCTTCAGCTTTAGGTAGACTTCGCCATCCCTCCATCTTGGGTGTGTAAAGCCCTGTATCACGCAAACATCTTCGTGTTGAAGATCGTATCTATCCCAGAGATGGCAGAACCGCTCGAAGAGACAAGGAGCGAGCTCATCTTTGCTACAGAGCCTTTGCTCTCATCGCTAGAGCTGAGTATACCAGGATCATCGCGGAACTCACCGTTGGTCGAACTGGACGAGATTGAGGTGCGTTTGAGCCGCTGGAAGCTTTAAACCCGTCTGCGAAACGGCCTGTGGACTTTGATACAGATCCAGAAGGGCATACTTCAGATATGCAAAGGCCTTTCGTTCCTCCACACTTCCGCCAAGTTGATCCACTCCAATATCTCTCCTGAGAGCATCGTTGTTAATAGTGCCGTCGGTTCTGCTGTGATCACTCCAACACCTCATTTGCTCATTCCTTGCTACAGGGTGACTGGAAAATATCAGGACTCGGGTTGACGATCCCTCTCCTTTCGCAGGACGGAAAAGCAACTAGATGGGAGTTTCCGACCTTTGATGGACGCGTGCCTGCATACATTCAGCGTTCCTTCGATTACATGGGTGCGTGGTCATTTTCGCCTCTAGATGACGGCCTGACAGATGTCGCACAGCTCCAGAATATGCGCTGGACGAGCAGCTGTTGACCGCCTCGGATATGTACTCTCTGGGCTGCGTGATATATGCCGTCCATTTCAAGGGGAGTCCGCCCTTCAAGACACATGGAAGTTTGAGCGGACTCCGTGATAACGCGGGCCGTACACCACCAAATATGGACCGGCTGGACGTTGACCTTCGAGGTGCCCCCCAACATCTCTGTCCGTAGGTAATCACTATTCTTCTGACACGTCACGCTGCAGGTTTCTTAGGCTCACTGATCACTCGGCATCCCACCAATCGACCTACGCCCGCCACCCTCCCCACACACTCATTTTTCAACTCGTTACCCATATCCACACTCAATTTTCTAGATAGATCCAATTTCACTTCCAAAACACGAGAGGAGAAAATCTCATTCATGAAAGGCTTGGGCTCAGTGTTGGATAAATTTTCGGAGGGTCTCCGGACGCGCAAGATTCTCCCCTCTCTCCTAGAAGAAGTGAGTCCAAGAAGACTACACTCCGACTCTACTGAGGGAATCGCGTGACTAGATGAAAGACTCAAATTTGCTTCCTTACATTCTTCCGAATGTCTTCGCAATTTCTAATATCCTGACCGCGAGCCAGTTCGCGTCACTGGTCCTCCCAAGTCTTAAGCCCCTGTTTGCGGTTAAAGAACCACCGCAAAACATGTTGACACTTCTAGACAACCTGCAAATGCTCCAAAGTAAAACTGACAAGACGATCTTCCGTGAACGTATGTTTCTTTTATCCACTCATTACGTTCACATTTGAGTCGGTCTCCACCGTACCACAGAGGTTCTTTGTCTTGTCTACAATGCCCTCGAGTCAGAACATACCATGGTACAATATTTTCACACCATTTATGCGTGCCTGATCACCGACGAAGGTTTTAGGTCCAGGAACGCGCTTTGAAAGTTGTTCCTGATCTCTGTGAAACAATAGACTATGCCGAGATTCTGGGCGTTCTGTTTCCCCGTGTTGCGGTATAGATTTTCCAATGTCCAATGGTCCAGCAAGGCTGGCGCTGATATGTTAATAGCTGGTATTCACGAAGACACGAATCCTGTCTGTCAAAGTCGCGACACTTGTGACATTCCTGGAGATGGTGAAGACGCTAGACCAGGTGCGTTAACAATTCCCACATAGTTACCGAGCAACTCAGCCGGTTTGTAGACCACTTTAACGCAGAGGTTGGTTCCTCTGCTGTCGAAAATCAGGACTAAAGAACCCGCCGTAATGGTATTTCATGTTTAGTGCACCACCTTGCGCGTTTCCTGATCCCTTTCATATAGGTCGCAACCTTGGCTGTGCAAGAAGCCATGGGATTCAAGGTTGACAGAGAGGCTGTAGCAACTCTGGTGCTTCCACAACTCTGGGCAATGTCCATGGGTCCTCGTAAGCATTTCTGTACCTCGCGATTCACAAGCCACGTAGACCACTCCCGTAGTCCTGAACTTAGACCAATTTCAACGCTTTATGCTGGTCATCCGAAAACTCGGCGAGCGCGTGGAAAAGGAACACAACCAATTCCTTCGCGATTCGCAGCGGATTGAGGACCGGTCTGCGACCGCCGCGAATGCAGACACCGCGACGACGAGTTTCAGTGCGACTGTCAACTTTGAAACTCTGGTGGGCGGTGCAACTGTCAAAGCTGATACGACCAGTGCCACGTCTGACGGTTGGGACGACGATATCTGGGGCACTATCCTCAGCTCAAACACTCAGGTATGTTATCCTTGAGGTTTCTACGCGTGTCTGTCTTAACGTTAGGTTTCGAAGGCGTCAGATAACTTCGTTACCAACTCGCAGACTCAGTCATTGCCCTCTTCTCCCAAGTGGCCATCTTCTGATCCGCCTTTGCGACCGTCAAAATTGGGTGCTCAACGACACACATCGTCGAACGTTCAAACCCGTGGTAACGCCTCGGGAACACATTTTACAACGCTGTCTACATCGACGCCGTTTGCACCTCTCGCTCCTACATCGATGCCGAACTACAACATCACCCCGAGTGCAACCCAGCCTATCTCGTCCACATTTTCTCAAGTGCCAAATGCGCGACTATTTCCGAACCCCGCCGTCTCACAATTCATGTCGCCGCAGCAGGTGCCTCCACCAAGCATGACCAGCGTGTTGACACCCACAAATGCGCGGCCTGTACAACCCAATCCTGGACCGATGAAGTTGACGAAGAGTGATCCCGCTTGGGCCGTCTTCGATCCGCTCGCTTGACCCCTAAATGTGGGAAGGCATACGCTAGTTGCCACTCAATTCCACAGTCACGCCACCCTCCACAACTTTGACGCTCGGGGCCTCCACGACCGTCTCGAACGGGTAGAATTCCTGCCCCATCGGGATTGCATCCTCGTTTATCTCGAGGCCGAGGATGGACTGCAGGATGACCTGTGCCCCAATTTTGGACCATACCTTATTCCCTTCTTTGCATGCTGCGCTTTGAACACCTGGGTCATTGATGGTCAGCCATGTAGGAGAGGAGGAACAAAACCCGTACATTTACTGCATCCATCGCCACACACGCATGACTCAACTACTTCATGGGCAAGACGAAACGTGCTATGTGCTAGACAGAGGTCATAAATATCGTTGGTAGAATATGTGTATATATGTTTTACCATGATCAAATGCTTTGGAGGCAATACCACCGCCCTTTCCGATGCAGTCGTAAAATATCAACCTAACCAAAATGAGTGCGCAGGACTTCGCCCTTGAATGTTCTCACCGGGCAGGCCTCTTTCTGCTTGATTCGGTTGTGCTGTATTCCTTCTCTGGCGCCTTGCATTCTGTCTTCAGGTCCGCAGCTAGCGCAAATTGATTTAGGAATGCATGTTCCGCGGAGTGGATTGCCGCGGCGGGATTGATGCCTTTGGATATCAACAGGCGCAGAATGGGATTAGGAACGTCAATCCACATTCCCGTGGTTTCACGCAACCAGGGTTCAGTTTCCAGGTCGACGACATCCAGGATGATGCCATTCCTGTATGGCGGATATCTACACGGCTTCATATGGGAACTCGAGCGGAGCCACGTACCGTATTTTATAGAACCCTACGCAGTTTGTCAGTACATGTACGTTTAATTAAGCAAAAGACAACACACCGAAGACAACCGTTTTCACCTCTACATCTAGCGGAACGATTCAGCAGATGAGCCCCGTGCCATTGCTATTTACTCACGACCGAAGAAAGCCCGATGGGGCGAATTTTTAATCTCTCTGATCCTGTGAGTTCGGACAGGGTCGATGTCTCTGTATAGACCTTCGTGAGATGCACCGACTGCAGTGAGGGTGAAGCAACCATACGTGAAATCTCTAGACTTGTTGCGTTAGCCAACTTGAATGGGCCTATTCAATTGGGCTTACCTTGGGGTAGTGATCCAACTGATTTCGGCTCGAAGGACTTTGGCCAACTTGTCATCGTGACTCAGTTCTTTGACCTAGTTTCTGAATCAATCATCGTGACTGAATATCGGATAATCAACAACTTACAATGAACGTGAGACCTTGGTGCACGAACTAGACCGCCAAATATGAAATTCGTCTGAAAATGAGAGAAAACGAAGATCTGACCACAGCACCCTCGTAGAGCTCGAACAGGGCCCGAGAAAATTCTACTTCTTCGAGGATGATATTGGGGTTTCCTGAGAATCCTTCTTTCGTGACATCAACAACGACGTATTTCTCCTCTGGGGCACCTCTCAAATGGACAAACTTGGCAGGGTAAGGTAAGTATTTTGGGTGCGGATGGAACCTGGGATGTGAAGAGATCACCGGGTGACTCTGCATGGAAATCGGTAGGTCTTACCATCCGTCATTGTCTCTTGTGAGGTGAGTTTCGCACAGGTTCATTGTCAGCGGCCCAAAGTAGACTTCATCATCTGGAGACAGTGGCATCTCCTGAGCAGCGCACTGGAGATGAGCCTCCATGATTATTTTGCTGTCCAAGTCCAAGAGGATATCGTCTGGGGAAGTGTCATAGAGCTCGTGAGGATGTGCAACGTAATGTTGGTCAATAGGCGAAGAGTCGGCCACAAGAGCAGCAAGGGCGTCGCGAGCCCTGCGCCCCGCTCGGCCTGCTTGTTGCCTCTAGGGAGGGGATCATGTTTCACACGTAAGTCGGGCGGCACAAAGGACAAACTCACATAACTGGCGATCGAAAGTGGAAAGCCGAGCATGATCACGGCGTCCAAGACTCCAATATCCACACCAAGCTCGAGCGCATTTGTAGCTATGACTCCAAGTAGATTACCAGAGAAAGCTTGCTGTTCTATCCGTCTACGATCCTGTAATGCTTTAAGGAACATGATAATGAGTTGAATTGTAATACAACAAACCTGCTGGGAGTAGCCTTATCTCAACGATGGTCAGCTCAATAAGAGACGGGTGGCATTAATCGCCCAACCTCCTCTGTACGCCATGACTCGTTCCAACACATCCAAGCGACCTTCTGCGCTCAAATCTGTCCGAATAGTCTTCATTGCCTATATCTTCGTTGAGTCGACAACAGACGGAAGGCGTGAATGTCTAGCTCACCAACTCACAGACTTTCCTGATCTATGAAAATACATTAAGCTCTTAGCAAAGGCGTTATTATGATCCAGACCTTGCAGAAAAGAATAACTCGTATCCCTCGCTTCATCAGATATCTCATCAAACCGGTGGCCTCAGAGATGGCACTTCGCCGTCCCATACTCGTCGGCTTCAGGGTATCAATTGGTGGAGGATTCCATATGACAAAGTCCTTCCTCCCGGATGGCGCTCCATCCTCCGTTATGACATCGATATCCTGCTGGCTTCTAAGTGCTCGAGCAGCATGCAGTAGACGGCCGGGCTACTGACGTCAATTCCAAACACATTCTTCATGTGCTGCTTGGGGTTCGATATGGTTGCACTGCAGGACACGAACTGGAACTGTGTGTCTACACCCAGAAATTGGATCACTTGGCTGAGATACGGTTAAAAGGGACACTGACTTCCGAGCGCTGCACATACTCTCCTAAATCGGCGCAGTACTTGGGCAACGTGGCTGTATCATAATCAGATCCAACCAGACATTAAAACAATGAATCTCTTACCATCCAAAAATGCCATTATAGTAATGCAGCTCATCCACCGCAACAAGTTTTAAATTTCTCAAAAATCTTTGACAGCGCTTCAGTCTGTTGGTCGGATGACGGATATAGTTCCAACGAACCGTCGCCACAATTCTTCATGCGGGAGAATGGAGGCGTGAAGCATGTCCTGCAAAAAACAGTCGTATGGGACACATGTCGATTACCACCGAGCCACCATAATAGACTTACGAAGTTTGTGAAGATGACAGAAGATATCTCACGAATACCTGCTCCCAGAAGCGTCAGAACCACAACGGATTGGTTAGGGCATCATACCGGCTCTGTCTTCTTGTGGGGTATCTCCATCATAAGTGGCAACCTACATCATCATGTTTCAGGCCGGGCACAAGCAAAAATCAAGAGGATTCGCAAACTTTGATATGCTGCAAACCTGAGCATGACCACAACAGTTGTTCAAGCATTGCTCGTTGGTCTTGGGCAAGTGCCTGGCCAAATTGTCAGAGAGCTCCTCTCTTTCTACGGTGTGCTGAGATTTTTCAATTGCACCTTCGTCGGATATATGAAGATTGCAGTCGCGCTCTGGTCAATTTCTAAATATCTGAGGAGGGGCACCTACGTAATCCAAGCGAATGAGCAGGGAACCAAAGTCAAAAGAAGAGTTCAACGACCTGGTAAATGACACTCTTTCCAGAAGCCGTGCTTGTGGAGACAATAACGTGCTGCCCTCTCGAGATGGCACTAAGAGCAGCTACTTGATGTGCATACAATTCGGTGATCCTTCTCGAGTCGTTTAGAGCCTGCGCGATTGTGGGCGACAACGGTGGATCCAACTTGGCTGAAAAAGAAACGTGGGATCAGGAGATGCCTGGATTTTCGCTTATTGTTGAGTTTTTTTTACCGAACTGCGCTGGCTTCGCCTCTACTGTTCTTCGGTCGACAATTTGTTCCCTGTACCAATCCTGTCCCATGATTTCCAAGATGACATCATCCACCGAGGGCCGCTCTTTCCACTCAGGAACAACAGTGCTCGCCTGGGCGCTACCAAAAGGGACGGACAACGTCCGCCCTGACTCCACCAAGGATGGGTTAACAGGGATGTGGTCATGTCCAGCAGATTGGAGCAACGCAACCGGATCGTCGGGCGGCGAGGTAGCGCGCAAAAGCCTGGTCACAGCCTTCAGCCAAAATCCGAAAAGCTACACAAAATGAGCCTACGCAACTCGCTGACCGCCTGAGAAAACATGTGGTTTCGTTTCTCGACGAGCTTTTTAACGTCAAGAGGCGACAACGCCGGTGGGTTGCTGAAGTCTGAACTGGTGTCCCACGCCGAGCCAACAGATACAGTCAGTCAGAACCACAAACACTATTTGAGAACATGGAGATACCCAGGATGGTCCGCACGCTTTCCTTTTGATCTCTCCGCGAATTCGAGAACGAGAACATGTTCCTCTTCCTCCAGGACGCCCGTCAAGGGCACTAGTAACGCTCGAATTCCGAATTGCACGGCCAAAAGGTACGGGACGTACGATTATTCTGGGCATCCCCATTAATACGGGCGTCGTTCTTAGGTATATACGAAAACTTGATCAAGTCCGGCAAAAGGGCTCTACCGGTAATGTTCGAAGCACCGTTTAGCAAGCATCAAAATGACCAGAAAGGCGACGAAACACGTAGAAAGCCAGCCAACGCACTTCAATTCTGCCACTTTCGCGAGCTCCAAAGGTTGCTTGAGGAGCCTTTCAACTGAGGAGCGCACAACAGGAAAAGTGGTTGCGAGATGTTTGCGAGAGGACACAAAAGCCAGGACTGTATTCAAAGCCTGTGCTCCCTGGTTCAGTGACAAAGACAGAAAGACGTCTTAGGGCTATGGTGTCCGGACCTTGTAGACCTAGACATCCATGTTCATTGGGGATTTATTCCTGCCTTCACGCGTTTATTATATCTCACCTTGAACAACTTTGCACTTGGCTTCAGTGAAACGATATTCTAAGCTGACGATCAACCGTCGCCGGACTCACAGACTTGAAATAGTCCGGCCATCCCTCTGTGTCAAGCAATTCAGGACCTTTCTTCTTCTGACTCCGCTTGCGAGGTTTTGAGGACGTTTCACCGGTTCCTTCAGGCGTCAGCAACGCAGCAGACTTGCGCTTCATCTTAAACAGCTTTGCCAGCAAGCACCGCGTGCAACTGAGAGACGATTGCAAAATCCATCCTATACCCAAGTCATCAACGCGTGACCGCAGAAGTCTCCGCGACAGTCACGTGGATATCACGCCCTCCAAAAATCTCTGCACTCCATCCATCACTCTCATGAAGCCCTCCCCGACCCTCCTCGTCCGGCTCATTCCCCGTGCCGCCTTACTCGCTCGCTCTCCAACACCACCACAAATTCAATCATTACCCACACCCTCTTCTTCCACCCCTTCGACGACAGCAGGCGCTGATGCCATCGCCAACACTACAACCGCTGCTGCTCTCGCGTCCCCAGACAGCGGCAACAGTGCGCGCAGAGTCCACATCGTGCCTGCCCCGCCCTCCTTCCACGAGCTGCAGCGGCAGCGGCGCACGCTTATCGACGTCATGACCGCCCGACAAAGGGACAGCGAGGCACGCGGTTCGTGGCCCGCCAACCTCCGCATTGAGCCCATCGTCACAAGCAAGACTCTCGGCTCGCTCGTCAAGGGCGCTAAGGGGAGGTTTAAGGCACTGCTCAAGGAGCGCTAGAGGGGAGGGCCAGAGATGTGGAGACATTCCCCACGTCGTACTTGCGCTCGTCCGTCGGTGGACGGCGCCATTTTCAATTTGACCCGCCTGTTCTGGATTGCTCATCGCTGGTACAAGGGGAGCATATCCAATATCGTACACCTCTGTGTCAAACCAGCGGAGAAAAAAATTATTATCCACATACAAAGTACCGACGGTAGGAAAAAGCAAGAACGCTCGAGCATACTTTAAATATCCTGGGTCGTGGCATCTATCGCGTCAATTATCTCTCTTGCATCCTTGACCATCCGCTCGAGCAACTCGTTGAACCTCTCAGGCCACTGAAGATGTATCGGATGGCCCGTCCCCTCCCACCTGACCAGCTCCACGTTCCCAAGGACGCCCCCGAACGCCAGAACCTTCCTCCCTACCTCAGTGCGAGCGTCCTCGCCGACAAGCGCCTCCCAGACCCGCTCGCTCCCACTCGGATGCACCATCCAGTCTTCGTCTCCCGTGACCACTGTCACCCTCGATACGTCGAGCGCGATACTCCGCAGGCGCACAGGTGACACATAGTGCGTGAGCGCGGCACACATCTGGGACACGGATCCGACCAGGGTCTGGCGCCTGGTGGACGCTATGCGGTGCCGGTAGAGCTACCACGCGGTCAGGAAACGCCTCAGAATGATACTTGAATTGCCTGAACAAAAACGGAGGCGCACTTCTGTTTGCACTTGTCGATTTGTTCTCCCTTTCTTGTCATTGTTTGCAGGTGCATCAAGCCAGGAAGCGGGGTACGACACGTCTAGAAGAATGGGTATCTTGATGGCTGGATCCGACACGGCTAGCAATCTATCATTTGATCAGTCAAAAACAGATGAATTCCGGTAGCAAGTCACGAGCCTCGTTAAGGCAACGACTCCTCTCCACTAAAAATGAGACGTTTAAGTCATCTTTTCAATCGTGTAATACGAAACGAAGAAAACAAACGGATGGAAAGTTATTCCATACTCTTCCACCAGGCGTGGTCACGGCCAACATGAGGGATATTATACGATCGGGTATCCTGGTCGCCAGCTCTGATGAGATAGAAATATGTTGTTGTTCTCATTGGTGTAACAATGCACACAACATCTACCTTGCGCGATCATGCCTCCAAGAGACATGCCTACTACGTGAACACTGCGCGGCTCTGTCCAACCGATCGAATCTAAAAGCACAATGACGTCCTCCGCCATGCCACTCGTGCTGCTAACGCGTCAGCCGGCATGGAATAATCAGCGACAAGACGACTACACACGTATATGGGCCTTTGGGAGTCGCACTGTTCCCGACGCCTCTATTGTCGAAAACAAGGACAGAGTAGCCGCCGTGGCTTCCGAAGTAATCTACTTGTTCCTTCCAGCCAAACATGCTGCTGTTCAGTCTGCGAACGATATCCGCTTTAGCTAGCCGGCCGCCGTCGACCGTTTCGTTTCGGAAGGGACGCACCCGGTGATGAAGAGCAGTTTTTCTGGACCAGTGCCATGCTGCTCAAAGTAGAGCGAGTGGCTCTGCGGGGGCAGTACATCGAGCTGCTGGTGGCGTATCTTCGTTACAGGACAAAGACCTTTGTGGACACAGGTCGATGAGTCAAAGAACTCTGTGAAGGCACCGATGATGTCGAGGTCTTGACGAGCAACCGCGTCGTCGTCGTTAGAGCCGAGGGCAATTGACGACATGTCCACTCGACGCACTCGATTGCCCGGGTCAAGGTTGGGGATGACTGCCGCTCTCGTAGTCCGCGATTATTAATAACACGCATCAAGGGCTGCTCCATTGAGGATTATTGGCGCGCGTAACGGTCACGTGTAAATAGAGTTGAGACGCGAGACATAGTCGCTCGGACCCTATACCTTGTGCTCACAAAAACATATATTTCAGAGTCCAGCCTCAATTTTCCCGCAAACCAACTTGGTTAGGGCCCAAGATTGATAAGTGTTGATGGCCGCTATCCTTGCAATAGATGAACATAAAGTACTGTCGCACCATTCACGACACCATTCCGTCCTTCGCCGCCTTCGTCCCCTCCCGGAATACTCTCTCCAGCGTCGCGTTGAACCGCTCAGGCCACTGAGCGTGTATCCCGTGTCCCGTCTTCTCCCAAATCAGCAGCTCAATGTGGTTCGCCATATTCTTGTTCCCGTCCACGCCGCCCATTGTCTCTTTCGCGCCGCCACGTAGTCCCTCTGCAAGCCGCTCACTGCAGATAGGTGTCACCAATGCGTCATCGTCCCCCGTAATCACCAGCACTTTCGGCATCGCCTGCCCGAGCATTTGAAGCCGCTGATGAGAGAGATAGTGCGTACTGCCCGCCCATAACTGCGAGAACGCGCCAACGAGCGTCTGTGGACGCGTGCACGAGATGCGTTGGACATAGAGCTATCAAAACAATGCATTTGATCTCGACGATGGGGCTGAAGACAAAAAGAACGCATACCTCGGCTTGTACTTGCCTGTTGGTCCTTCCTCGCGGGTCGCCTTCTGCTTTCGCGTCGAGCCAAGCTTCCGGGAAGAGTTTAGAAAGCGCTAAAGGAATCCTGGCATACGGATCTCTCAAGAGCATGATTCTGCGCAAGGCGTTGAATTTTTACGATGCAGAACAGAGCACGGTACGCGACAGACCGAATTATGGAGAAGAGGCTTCGCAACTGTTGCGCCAGACGTCAGAAAGTGGAAACGATGATTCGAAGCAGAACAACGCACAGGTCGGTGATCAGTCCACGGGGGTGCCTCTGCGCGCGTCACAGCAAGCGTAAGGGAGAGTATGCGTGATGGGATACGTAAAGCCAATTCTGTGCATAAAATATTGAGCAAATGGATACAGGATAGGGATCTTTGAGAGACACAGTACCCTGGGCAATCATGCCGCCCATGGAGATCCCCACGACATGGAGGTCCCGTCCGTCGGTCCAGCCTAGATACTCCAGCAACGCGATGGAGTCTTCTGCCATATCGCTTGTCCTTACCGCACTCTTTGTCAGGATCCTTATTGTAAAATAAAACGAAGAATCCGCGCACGAGTATGGACCGATGGGCGCGTCGCTGTTGCCAACGCCCCTATTGTCGAAAACAAGGACCGAATACTCGCTGTCTCTTCCAAAGCGCTCAACCTGGTCTTTCCACGCCCAACAAGTAGCGTTCAACCTATTGTTGATGTTTGCAATGCTTGCATGTAAGAACAGCGGCCTTCATCGACGATATAAGAGTAGGGCGCGTACCCCATGATGAAGATAACTCTCTGTGGGCCGTTCCCATGCTGCTCGTAGTACAACGAATGGCTCACGATCGAGGGGTCATCCTTGCGCCCAATCGGGCAGAGGCCTTTGCGTGTACATGTAGAGGCATCAAAGAATGACGGCAGAGATGCCATGTCGGTGTCGCCAGAGAGGACACCTTTGGACATTGCTGGAGGTTCGGAGAGGAGGCTGACACCACGAGCCGGGTAAATTTGGCTTTTCGGCGCAGCCTTCACCCCTATCGAGATCCGAAGACGAAGACTCAATCGAGGTTGAAACGCAACTGTAATTGCAAAATTAGCAAGCCTCTTTCCTTCTTAGAGTTCATTCTTGCTGCCACCTTATAGAAAGGGATTTCCATTTGTCTGTATACACTGATGTCGACTTACAAGTTCGACAAGTGATTCCATTAGTGTTCAGTGGAAAACCTCCGAGTTTTAGACAAGGTGAATTTAAAACCGTCGGTGTCGATATGATAAGCAAACCCTGCCTTTCTGTGCCATCATTCCATTAGCCCATCTTTGCTGTTGCTGACATTCATTCTTTCGAAGAATGCAGGGGCGAGTAGACGGTCGACATGACAACGATGCATACATGGGAGGATTCGCATTTGACTGACAGGTGGAAAGGGTAACAAAGGGAAGGCAATGAAGTCGGCAAGGTATATCATTGACGAAGATTGGAGACGTGTCAGTAGCAATCAGTAGCAATGGAGAGAAACAACGTTCATTTCGATTACATGCAATTGGAATCAATAAAAATCGAGCAGAATCCGCCCGACTTCATTGATTGTGTGGACAGAATTTGGACTCGATTGAAATCTATTGACCACAATCAGAGCGAATCGAGGCGTTTCTCACGGGGGTTCAACGTTCGACGTTCAACGTTTGCCCTTCGCCTGATTTTTCTTCGTTCGATTTTTATTCGTTCGGCGGTCGTCACCCGAATCGTCCGAGATCTGCCCTTCGGCCTTCTTGATATCCGCTACATATACGCGACGTAAGAGTCCGCCATGAACTCCAATCCAACGTCCCGAATGAGTACTCACATTTGGCAGCTTTCCTTTCAAGCTCATCCCAGTCTTCACCATCTACAGATCGTTCAACATATCCGTTATTTGCTCGTCGGGGAGAGAAGGGGAGAAAGAGTGGAAATGCAACTGAACTCACCGGAGTCGTCATCAGAGGCTGATTCGTCGTAATCGGATTCACTCGGATCGCTTCCCTCTCCACTCTCATCCACGCTCGATTCCTCCGAGGGCGAGATTGCAAATTCGGATTCAGAAGATCGCTCAGAACCTTCGCTCTGCTAGGACAGGCGTAGTTTAGTGCCTCAGAATTAGCATAAACAGGAAAGCAGCACGAACTTCTTCCCCAACAGCTGGTCCACCAAGGAACGACCATCCGCCCTCCTGGAAGAACTCGTATGGGCTGTCGTTGATCGTCTTCATGATTGGACCCCAATTCAAATTGACTGGTCCCTCGCTCAGAGGGATGTCGACGGAGCTGCCGAGCATTTCACCGTCAATCAGCTACGCAAATCGGGATTTTTACACTCACTCCAACCAGTTCTTCACATCGTCTAATTGGGTGCTTGGTATCGAGTTGATATGCAACGGAGATTTCGTGAAATCCTTGAACACAAATACCATGTCAAACTGTTTCAGATGAAATTGCACGCGTTCCAACGACGCGATTTCAATCTCAGAAAGAGTGACAACAAGGAATGGCGGATCGGTGAGGTGAACGAGGCATTCTGTCGTAGGCTGTAGGCGAACGCTCATACGGAAGGGCACGCCTTCAAATGAGAGTTCGCGGAAGGGACTGTCGACCTCGAGCGTGTCGCCAGTCTGGCATAGTACTCGTTAGCTGGCGTGATAGCGGCGAGCGCAGTGCGGAGGAGACTTGTCTTACAAAGGATGAGGCAGCCTCTGCAATTTTATCCGCAAAATGTCTGAACTCCTTGTTCAACATTTGCCGCCGCTTTCTTTCTTGCTGCTCCATCTCAATTTCATCTTCATCCCCATATCGATGCTTCCGTTTTCGATTGCCTGTTTCGTCGAACTGCACATCGGTGGCTTCACGGAAGAATTGGACATCCTGTAAACTTTGAGCGACGAATAATGAAAGAGGCATGGTGACTCACGTGCGCTTTTCTCTTTCCAATCATGATAGGAGACTTGAGGTTCAGGTGAACAATGACTAGCAGCTCTTTATCACATGGTTGAAAGAATAGGTGTTTGACATTGCTGAATAGAACATCTGAATAAAGATGAGGTTGGAATCTCCAGGGGATCGCGATTTAAACGCACCAATTTTTTGTGAGCCCATCGGCGAGTGATATCTCAGCCCATTTTGATGTATCTCGACCTCGCCGGGCAACCGCTTGCCGTCCAAGGCAGGACGTACGAACACTTCGGGGAGCTTAGCGGGTCGACGTCCTTTCAGTTCTTGCAGCACGTCTTGCTCAATCACATCCGCCATCTCCTTCTTCTGTTGTTCTCGCTTGTTTACTTCCTTCTTCAGCTCGGTGATCTGTTTGGCTACGGCATCGAATCGGTGACCATCAGGTGAACGATAGGTAACGGAGCGGATAAATGTCGCGTCAGGGTCCTCGAAGGGCTAGAAGCAGTAATGAGTAACAATCAAATTGGGATCGAGAGTTTTACCGTATCCTCCTTCTTACCCGCGAGTTGGCCAGGCGTCTGAAAGTTGATACGTAAGTAAGTGAATTCGCCTTCGTCGTTCTTGGACGCGTTTTTGATTGTGTTGATATGGAATGGGACGGCAAAACCATGGACAGGGAGTACAATCGTCTGGGCTTTGCGGTCGACATATATCTAAAGGTTGGCCTCGTTAGAATACCGCGGGAGATAGGTGACGCTAAAATAATTGCAGACCTTCAGTTGCTCTGCTTGTGGGGGCAGCGCAGCTTCGCCTTTGTAGCTCTGGAACCGCTTCCAGCTCTTTCCTTCTTTACCCGCGCCGCCCGACCCTCCTTCTGAATATTTCTCTAAACCTTCAGCCTGCCGTGCCGCATGGAGTTCTTTCTGATGTTCTGCTATCTTGGCGACCGTAGATTGTATGACATCTTCTTGGGCGGCGCTACGCGTCTTGGTACGTAATACTTTACCAGCGACCGTCTTGTTCTTAAGCGGAGAACCATTGGCTTTGAGGAGCGGCGCGACAGGTGGTTTCTTGGCGGGCTTGTCTGCTCCACCAGAGTTCAGAAAAAAGAGCGTGTCCTTGGACGACTTGGCTCCATCTGTCAGAAGAACCGCTTCGTCTTTCTCCACTTTGACAGTATCTACAAGTTGTAAGGCGTATCTAAGCAGGAACGTGTGAACGTAAGGCATGGTGGGCATGGAACGGGATCCTTACTTCTTGCCATCGTCATCAACCAAGTCCGAAAACCCAAGGACAAGGTTGAACACCATTCCTGTCTTGATTTCGCGGGAGACCTTTGGAGACAACAAGTAGGCCGAGTCGCGGAATTCCAGTCCAATCTGACAAGGTCACGTCATTCAATGACACAGATGGACGCATGCATCCGTGCCTACCCCGAACCCCACATTCTTGACAAAATTTTTCTCGATTTCGGGCCTCTTCTCCTTGACAAAAGCAACAGCCTGGTGGTAGACATCACGAGCCATCGCACCGTGGGTCAACACTTTGAGGAGGTGCGTTTGCATGGAAACGAGAAGGTTGTATATTGCTTCTTGGTCCTATCCCATCGATGAGCGAGATTTCCACAGTTTAGCATCACGCAATACCTTCGTGGGATCGACGATGAACGTTCGAGCAACATTGGAGCAATAGCCCTTGTAGCGAATGCCAACGGCTGCAAGCAGTACGCCTTTATGAGCCATGTTATCTTTTGAAGACTCTGCAGTGAATCTGAGGTCATAACCAGATTGCGTGTTCTGCGATTGGATGATTGGCGAATAGCAAAACTCAGCAGAGGGCCAGTCGACCTGGCATGGTGCCCTCAGTTCAGCAGCGGCTTCAATCTGCGCGTTGAGCAACAACGCACGTCATTGAGTCCTCGCCCTTTGCCCCAGACCCGCATGTCTGGCCCTTTTGCATGATCCCCTTCTCCGGAGCCGAGCCGCATTTCGATTTGCGAAGCGAACGCCTCATGAGATATCTTCGTCTCTCTGTCAAGTATCGTCTCCAATTTTACAGCAATGTGGTGCACGAGCAAGGTAGATGTTAGATCAGCAGCGGTCTGCATGATTTTCTAGTAGCGCCGCTTGCATCAGGAAACGAACGAGACGGGTGCTGCAGATTGGGTGACTTCGACTGACCAATTCTTCCGAATCCTTAACCGCCATGAACCCTGCTACGGCGGGCCCCATATCCACGTGTTCGGGTCTCGTGGTAGCTTTATCGATAAGGCGGTCCCATTCGGTGACGAGCTTCCCTGAAGGTGCCTCCTTCACAAAGGTGCCAACGCGTCTTTTCGAAAGATACAGCTCCGAGAACTGTATCAGTGCCTCGCTTGGGGCCTGCTTCCCTTTGGCTTGGACTAAGATCTCGAGCGGAACGACGGTGTCTCGTTCTTTGATTTGAGACAGGATTCGAGCTGGGGACAAACGCGTCGGTGTAAATATTGAGGGAATGTGGAGTAGAAGGATAATTGTACCTTTTGAAGCTGAACAGAGAATGCATAATTTGTCTTTCTGGAACAAGATGAACGTAGATGGGAACTCATATCCGAGAAGCCAGGTCTATAAAAGTAGTTTGAGACCATAACGCGTCCAAATTTGTTGGTAGATACCTGGAACGCGATTCCTTTTCGGATGGGTTCATCTTCGCCCGCCAGATCACCTGCAAGGAGCAGCAGAGCATCTGCTTCGGCAATGGCACCGTATTCGTCATTTGCAGTGGCGCTCTGAAGAAAGATGGTCAAGTCGAATCATGTGAAGCAGCTAGGTAGACACCCACTTTCCAGGTCTCAAGAACTTTCTTAAGACGAGCATTAAAGAGTTTGAAGTTCAACTCAACAGTCGTCGCCATTGCTGAGACTGAGAGATCGTCCTGTTAAGCGTTGCGTTGAGGAGCAGCAGGGCAAAACAACGACCAACGCGCTTCGGCAACTCGGCAGGCTTGTCATGAAAATGCTGACTCATTCAGGTCCGTAGTCCGGTCCGACGCCGTGATCCGGTCCGAGGCTGTGGCGGGACCCATGCGGCACATTGTCACGAGGCACAGTACAGCAAATTCAATAAATACAAACACAGCGCCTATATAACGTGGAGCTGCGTTATCGCTGAAGCCTGCGCTTCTTGGCATTATCCTCTTTGCATACAACACTTCATTCACTCGCCTCGTTCAGCGAAACTCCGACGAAACTGCAAATATGGCCGTGCGTGTGAATCTTGACCTTTAATGTGCTTTCGTGCTGACTCCGCGTCAACAGGGCTGTGAAAACCAATCTTGCTCCTGCAAGAAGTCAGTCGCTCATTCTTAGGTCTCGTGACGGACATCCCCCTTAACCTATCAGCTTAGCTGCTCATGCTCGTCCGGCGATTGTAAGTGCTGATAGAAACAACGAGATCATGCACAGCATTCGCATGCCGGTGTGCTGAATAACCTTCGGTGGAAACGTGGGTTACTTGTGAAATGGATGCCCGTGGAAGTTGAGAAATGTATCATGTTCAATGTTTGTTTGATTGTATGATGAACCCATGTTAATCCTCCTATATGTGAATCACCATTGTGAAGCGGCTGATCTCAGTTCCTCAAGTCAACAATAATCGGCTTGTGGTTGCCATACAGCGCCCCATTTACATCCACGCGTAATGCCTGCTCGCCAAGATCTGGTAGAAATTCGCCAATCTCCGTAAGCGTCGCCCCTCGAGCCTCGTGGATGTGTCCGAACACGTGCAAACGGCAACGGTGAAGTTGCCTGAGACGAGTGGCCAAATGCGGGCACCCCGCATGCTTCCCTTTGGCAGCGAAATCCAGAGTCATATGCGGAGGGGTATGTGTCAAGAGAACTTCGGTGTCGTGTGGTATGCGCGAATAGATTTCTGGGCCCGAAACTCAGATGTTTGACTTTAAGGGATCTAGGGAATCGGGACGTCTTACCCGTGGCTACGTCAGGGTCTGAGTACTGGAAAGCGCCCGGGAAATGATAAGGGACAGCCTGTACCGGGTGTCGAAGTATTGAGTGCCAAGTATGAGGGACGACTGCAAGAATAGATATGCACAGGAGAACCGAAGAACTTCCACCGTCGTCCAGAGACTGTGGTGACTTCTACTGCTTCGTATTCTAGATAAAAGATTCCCGCTTCTAGTGCTTCTTGTCCTCGAACAAGGGATCTCGCAGCTTCATTCTGGCATAATAACGCATAATAACGTTGGATGAGTCGAGTAGCGTGTGGGTCAATAAAACGTCGCGTACATAACGATGGTGCATCTTGTCAAGGCAATGCTACAGTGATTGTAACGATCAGCACATGAACCTGTGACCAAGGATGGCTTCAAGCAGCATACATCGTGGTTCCCAGCAATGACTCTGAGCCAAGTCAGTCACAGAAAATGGAGCGATTGGAGCGACACTCACATTTTCGCCGTGTGCGGCATGGACCCGAGCCATCCCATCGTCGCAGCGATATCATTGGTACTTCCCCTGCTGCACATATCACCGGCGTGCAGGAGTATATCTCCAGGAGGTACAACAAAGTTATAACGCGAGTGCGTGTCAGACATGCACACAAAGCGAGTCCAGTCATTGCCAGGATGGGCAGGGATGTTGTCGTAATCGCTATACACTATGGCCGTGGGTTCCTCTCGTTCCGTCAGGGCCATTGTCCACAAGGAATGTTGGCGAGGGCGACACGTCGTGTTACTGTACAGTATAGCATTTGGGGTCCGACGTTTCAGGGGCCATGCTGAATCGTTAAGTCTTGACAAATTGGACGTCGATGCAGCAAAGCAGATTACATAGATAATGTTGGAAGGTCGTCTGAAACCCACTAGACATACGGCAACTCATTGGCTAGACCCAAAAGAATCACATTAGTTCAACACAAGTTTATTCAGTTCGAATGCGCAACTGCGGCGGGCACAACATGGATCACGGCCATCAGCAGCGTAGAATACAGTACGCAGGAAACTCTGCTGGAAATGCTGGAAATGCAGGAGAGAGGCCGATATGGTGCACGTGGTGGTACTAGTATCCTTCTGGGTTGCATCGTTTTGTGCAAAGAAATGCACATTTGAAAATTACAAGTTTCTTCGCGCGACAGAATCATACAGTATGTCAAGTTCTGAGACGGTATCACCAGCGAACCATCCGGTACATCATCGTACTTGCGTAGGTACTAGTATGCCGCGCTTTGATGCCAGTGAGCTTCAGTATCTTGCTTATCGTTTCCTTCACAGCGTCTCGGTTATAAAAAAGGGGTTGAGCCCTTGAGAACTGAGTACTGAGAGCTTTAGCACCTGAGCACGCGGCGCCCCCACGATGTCTATTCAAGACATTAGCACGAGCGCCTGCGCCTGACAATCTAGTCTTGCTCAAAGTCCACAGCGCCCAGATCCCTGAGGATGAACACCGCATCTTCAACACGACTTTCCAACACGGTGAGCTTCTCTCGCTTGCTCTCGTATTCCTTCAAGATGTCGCGCTCCATTTTCGTGAGAAGGCCTTCGTCCTGGCTAACATCACTCCGCTCTCTCTTTTCTAGCACCGCCTTCACCATCGGATCGTCTGACTCGGCCTGCCGCCGCATGCTGATATTGTACAACATCTTGTGGAAGGAGCACAGCAGCACAGAGTACGCTTTGCGTAGGTCAACATACCTGCAAGGAATGAAGTGAGGTATTAAAGACTTTTTCTTTTTCACGAACCATAGATAAAAAGTGCGGGTTGGATTACGGTCAGAACTTTTTGGCACCTCTTGGACGCTGACCAGAGTGTCAGCAGAAAGAGCGGAAAGCATTGACCGGACGTCCTTCGCCGACATCATAGCGACTTTGGAGATCTAAGGCAGAACAAAAATTATTCTCGATTTCGAGAAAGGGAAAGCGTTCACCAGCCAAGCTTTACACTAACCTGTTTCTCATCCATTTTCCCGGAATCTAACAACAGTCGCAGGATCCTCACTCCGGAGGTGCCATGTCTTTCTCTGGTAACAGCTTCCAGAAGCCGTCGACGGAGTCGCCGAGCCACAATATGAAACTCAACTTGTACTTTGGAAGATGATAGAGATACGAACGAGCCTGCCCTGCCCACGGGCGTTGGGTTGTCAGACACGGCGAGCAAAGCGAGATACTCCTTGACGAGGCTGACGAGACTCGGGCGCTGAGACGAGCGAAAAACTAACCCAACACTCAGATCTGAATCGTTCGGTATCTGTGTCGTGATCTGCTGTATCGAGGTTGGTTCTACTGAACGTTTCAGAAACAGGTCATCAAAAAGGGGACAGCGGGTGCGACCTGAGCGGACTTCTGTGACGTCCCTCTGCTTCGATTCCGTGGCCTTAAGCACCGCTCTCATTACAAGTGCAGTGGAGTTGTTGAACCGCTCTCTCGCGGCCGCTTCTATGAGCTTGTAATGATCATGAACGAAGAATTGAGGCGAAAGGTCAAAACCTTACCTTGTTTCGTATATGGACATTAAATTTATCAAAATTAACGCGAAAGTGAACTTCATCCTGATGATAAATATGAGGCAACGGTGTTATTCCACAACAAGCGGGGAAAACGAACATCGACGACATCCTCGTCCAAAGCTTTGCGCTTCAAGGCGGGCAATGAGTAAGCTTCCCTCGATGAAGCTAAAGGTATTCATTCACCTTTCCTAAACGGTATCCGGGGAGCTGATTGACCCGTCTCTAGTCGAAGCTGAGTGATGTCTCCGCGTTTTGCCAAGTAAAAGGAGCTCACCAGACCTATCTGTTCCTCTTCTTGCTCGACTCGCCGTAGACGGGCCGCAGCCGCCTCCTTGGCCTCCCTGATCTGTTTAGCCGTAGGAAAACCTGCGATCTTTGCCTTTTCTTCTGCTTCATACTTGATGCGCCGGTCGGTGGGTGACACGTGCGACAGGATGGTGGACGGCTTGAGGTAGTGCTCCGTGACGAGCTTGTGCAAGGCTCCGACATAGACAGACGATTCTGTCACAGTAAGAGTCAAGATCGGGAACCATGGTATTTCGTCCGAAGACATGCCTTTGGGGTCGCGCAGCGATAATTTAGAGATGATGGCTGGTGGGCGCAGCTTTCCATGGTCCAGGACAAGTTGTATGATTTGTGCGCCCTGAGATAATTCGTCACGGAGAGACACATTGAGCGAAGGGGTTGCACGCAACAGCTTTTCCGAAGAGCCCTTCGGCCTGCCACAAGTATCGCCCAAACCTCAATCGCAGGAGACATTCGTCAACGTTGATCTCAAGAACCTCCGCTTCGTCGTCGGTATGATCATGCCACAAGATGTTCTGCTGTATTAAGACGAGAGCGGCGGCTCGAACTGTGCGCGGCTTCAAACGAGTGAAACGGATGATCTGGGCAACGGAAAGACGTCCGCGGGTCAATAGGGCCTCTGCAACTGTCTAATGTCCGCTCATCGCCTCAGCTCACATCAGAGGGTGGTCTGCAAGGAAACGCTTACGGCTATCAAGGGACCAAAGTGCGAGTGTATGATCTGGGTACATAGGCGAGCAGTCTCAACATCCGTCATGTCGGTGGCAGGTGTTCACGGCATGCGCAAGTAAGTTTTGCTTCAAAAGTTTTGCTTTGCTTCATGACTACTGTACTTGGAATGCACTCCATAGCAAGCTATGTACAGACATGGCGACTTCCTCGAGCGAACAGAAATAAGCGGCCCAACCTTTCATCATAACTTTCGTCACGCAAACACCTGCTCCGACATCTTCCCACCGAGATTTGACCGTCGCTCACGAACTGAAAGGATTAGCAAGCACACAAGAATTGGGGAAAAGTGAGACATGACGTGGAGAAGGAAAAAATGATCCATGAGATGCAGTGAAGAGAACGACCTAGCCTTTTCAATGTGATGAATGGGACCAAATACTTGCATGACAGATGCAGGGAATGACCAATGGGAAACGCACAGCAAGCGCTGGCGGAGCCGGGTAGGCAGCGAGGCAGGCAGATCTGTACATGGATAAAAGTCTTCGATCATGGTGAATGGAAGCGTCAGATTTTGGTACGAAAACGCTTAGAATCTACGATCAATTCTGTTAGGGTTTGATATATGTAAAAGAAGGCGCAAACAAACCAGATGGACTGGACGGCAAGGCGTAAATTGTTTCGTCGATCTCCTCAAATATCCTTTTCGACGTTGTTTTCGTGGAAGAGAGCGTGACAGAGCTCTGGGGAGAAACTGCGCCGAGATCGTCTTGCAGATCCCACGTAAGTGACGGGTCACCTTCGCCCTCACCATCGAAATCCTCGTCCCAGTCCACGTAAGGTGTGGTGAGGTCAAGTCCGGCTTCCTCAGGAGATGCCTCAGGAGATGCCTCGAGATTCACGTTTGATGCTATATTATCTGGATCTTAAAAAAAAAAGTCAACATAAGAGGCCAGTTGAGGCAACGATCACAAACCAGTCAATTCTGCTTCACGTTCCAACATGGCAAGGAAATTCAAATCCGACTCATCTACACCCTGGAGATGTTCAGCATTGCGGGAAACAGGGACGACAGGGTGATAGTCTGAGAGGTAACCCATGTGAGAAGGCAACTCGCAATCAGAATAGGTTTTAGCATACCATCTTCTACTTCTCCGTCGGCAGCTGGCGCGGTAGAGCTCGCGGGATGACTCTCTATAAAGCCGGAAAGCTAAGTCACATAGACGATGGACGTTATAGAATGAATACGAACCAGCTGTTTCTTGTACCTGTGGAGTTGCTAGGTCACGCGAAAACGAGTTGGCTCCATCGTCATACTCTGCGTCCTCAACCCGGTGCCCCTTGTAAAAATCCTCTGCTGTCACGACTTCAATTTGACCATTCTCAGGCTCGTCATTGTCGTGGCCCTCGTCATCCTCGTGGCCCTCGTCATTGTCGTGGCCCTCGCTATACAACTCGTGGTGTTCACCGTCCCCAACCCCAACAGTGTCGCCTTCTTCATGAATTTCAGAGGCCAGATCATTGTATTCATCAGCGTGCACGCCATCCTCTTCTAGATTGTCGTACTCCGATGGATGCTCTAGTGGATGAACATCGGGGTCGTGAGAATTTTCAGAGTCATCCTCTGGATTGTCGTATTCCGATATTTGATCTGGGTGATGAACTATACCGGGTTCATCAGGATTATCGGAGCCAACGCCCTCCGTCGGAGACACTACATTCCCCTCACGCGCAACAGCGCCTTCGTCGCCAGCATGGACGGTGTCTAAATGCGCATCATGACGCCCCTCATCACTTTTGGATGTTATGTCAGCGCCCTTCTGGGGGGACGCGGCTTCGAGCGGAACTGAATCTCCTACGTCCCCATGCTGATCGTCCGGTAGAGATTCGGATTCACCTTTAAGGTTTACTTGATCTGCAGACGGCTCTGGCTTGTGGCTTGAGTGAGATTCGTGCTGACCATCGATGTCGTCGTTTGAGTCTGACTCGCGGCTTGGGGGGTGCGATTGGTGCTGATCCTCGATGTCGTTCTTCGGGTCTTCTTCTGTGTCGTGTCCTCCGTCCTCAAGGGCTTGGATTTCTTCGTGGTATTGCGCTGAAATACGTTGAATATAAGCCTGAAAAATGGGAACGAGTACTCACCTTCACTGCGCTCGTCGTATGCTTCTCCAGGTACCGTATTGGCCGCAATACTGATTCGCTCCTGCAATAAATGATACCGAGTAATGAACCTGGGCAACACGGTCCCTAGTTGTACCCTTAGTGGACCGCGAAGCTCTAATCCATCGTGGATCACATTCAAATCGTGCAGAGTGATTTCACGGGCATAAATATTATCCTGTGTGAGAACTTTAAGTTTTCAAGGAGACTCAAAGATTTGAGAGTACAAACCTCAGATATAACAAGCGCTATGTCGTAAGCATCCAGCACCAACTCGCCTTCGACGGCATCCGGGAGCCTAGCGGCGAACAGGGCGTCTTGTCTCAGCGCTTTGAAAACATGCGCGAGCGGCTCGTAATACAGCGTGGGACGATTATGTAAGAAAAGTGTCAGAACTTGGGCTGGGGTATTCGAGCGAGGGGTAGCAAGGGGTTGATTGAAAAACGCGCATTCTTGTTCGTTGGAGGTCGAAGAGGAGAATGAGAGAAGAACAGCTGGAGGTGGGTCAATGAAGACCCCTTCCGATATCTCATGCGGATCACCGCTGAGTTCCTGATGGGTAGCAACAGGAGTTTCGCCATCCTCGTCATTAGTCCCGAAGGAAGTCGTCGTGCGATGCACGTCAGAATGATGGGCATGAAGCTCCGGCTCGCCAACCTCAGAGTTATCGGCGGGGTATACAATCCCTTTCTCGACTTGAACGGGTGCAACTTCAAGAGCGTTTGGATCCTGATCTACTTCCCATGAGCGTTCAACCGGGAGAATTTCAGGAACAGAAGGTGGTTCCTGCGAAGGCGCAGCCTCAACCGGAGGGATATCAATTTGATCTGTATGGCTTGTCTCTGCAACGAAAGAGGTCACAAGATGTTCGACAGGATGTTCGACAGGGGCCGCTGATGCGGAAGGATCTGTAGGAATCGGCAAGGAAAACACCCCAAAATCTGGTTGGTCTTGTAGTTCCTCGTCCAACGTCGCAGGAAGTAGTTCGATGTCTGGTGGCGTTGGGATCTGTGGAACATCGTACACTTCAACATCATAATATTCTTGCTCGTCTTCCATCGCTTCATCGTAAGGCTCCTCATCCATTGGCACTCTCTGACTCTGAGAATCGTCATCCATTGGAGTCCCCAAAGAATGCATAGTTACGTCGCGGTCGATAGGAACGTCAAAGTCAAGCATTTGTGTATCAAGTGTAGCCGTTGACATTGTTGCGGTGGACAACGTTGGAAGGTCAAGCCGGTCAAGAGCAAAAGGAGGAGGGGTGCGAATGGAACTCTAATGACTAGGCTCCGCTTACGTCAGGTGGCTCGTGCGCGGTACGCGATTCCGCGGTGTGGCTCACACTCACCATGAGAGCGACAACGACGGACGAGGACAAAGCGTTTCTCGTCCGACATGCAATGACAGTGGGTTACCAAGCCTGCTCCCTACTGGTACCCCCGTGCTACATCGCGTGTGGTCTGATCCTCAAGCGCCATACGAATATGAATATGTTGTCTACCAAGCGCGTACTCCGGACGACTTGGCTTGGCGGTGCAGTTGGTGGGTTTCTGCCCACTTGTCATTCTGATTCTTTTATGGTGCCGTGTAGGTTGTGCAGCCGGTTTTGGAGTCGAGTCCGTGCGGGCAGCTAAATCTAAGCCAGACATCTTGCGGACTAGACGACTCAAGTGTGAATACGATGTATGGTCTTCGCGTCACGCCATGCTTTGCGCATGCTCAGGTTAATACAGGCCATGCGCGTACGGGCAGCCGACCATTCCACCATTGGTGGTATCCTTTGTTCCGTCATGACTCCGGCTTTATTATGGAAACGAGCTCCAGTTGTAGATTGTACGCACCCTCCCTTTCCTGTCTCAGAGCCTGTCATTCTAATCGCTACTACAGTGTTCTTGGGTGGCGCAGGCATTGGGTCTTCCATCGGTCTGATGACCCATTACTGGCGAGTTCTGTTTCTGGATCCACCCCCTACGCCAACGATTGGCAATGCTCAACTGCGCGCCACGCTCTGATGGTAATTTATATCCTCTGTAACACATGATCCACTGGGTAATTTCTCGAAGATCGTTCACCAATGCACATTAATTGATCACTGCCTTGCCTCGTCCTTAAGTCTACCATCTATGGTAGGACTTATAGTGATCAAATCGCCATGTGCCGTGGGGCCAGTGCCAGACCTTCCGGCTCTTACCCTTTCTCCGTTGAAACAATCAACCTCGCTCATATGTTCTCTGCAAGCAACCCCAAGATGATCTTGGTAATGCCGCTTTGAGCGGGAACAGACCCAATCTATGGCGAGCTTCCACCTCTGTGATGCGTTTGAGCCAGCCCTGGCGGGTTTGTTACGCCGACGTTCTTGTCTCGCTTTCTCTCGTAAAACTGCTGGCAAGGTGTCAGTGTGTAACACACTCGTTTCTCGATTATCTATTTCCATCGACATCCTCTTCACATATTGAGCACCCTATACGCCAATTGTGAGTTAATTTCATTCGATTGCACATGAAACTTGCCAGGAAGTATCTCCGAACTATCGCGCTCATGATCTGGCCTTCTTCGTCATTTACAAGATATTTGTTACCATGCAGCGATGAAAACCCATCGTGTCCCCGTGCCAAATATTCTCTGGTTATTATCTTGTAATAGCGCCCTCCAATTTCGCGCTTGATTTCCTCCTGATTTGGAATGCTTAGATCTTCTCTAGAAGAAAACGCAGAGTCGCCATCCGATTGAGTTTCTTTCACAAGCCAGACGCCTCTGACACGCTGGCCAGGAGGCCGGCGCGAGTCCCAAGTGACACGAATGCCCGACACAACCGGAAAGCGGCTTGTGAAATATGTTATGATTTAATTTCCCGATATACACGGACACGACGGCACTCACCCCTCCTGAGCCGGCCATTTTGATAAGGCCGCTTCAAGTGCTGCCCACAGGACCTCCCCATCCACTTCGAGGACGACAAGCGGATCTTCGAAAGGCAAGATCTCGAGGATATCCCCCAGCGTAATTTCGCCTGTGCACCACACCATTTACAAAAGCTCGTGTCAGAGGAAAGGGTCTCCATACCAGGTCCATATTCAGAATCACCCCGCAGAGCACCAGCACAAATGAGAACTCCGTCTGCGCCTCCCAAGCCTTTCAAGCGCAACGCGTCATCATAGGAATAGCGGAAGATGTCTGCGAAGCAGTTTCCGGCCGCCGACTCCTCAAGCCGGATCGTTTCTGAACGAAGATCTAACTTTACAGCTGTCTTGCAGACGGGAGCTTTGAGAGCAAGAGAAACGTTCGAAAGGAGTGACTTTAATATATCGGCCATGACCTGCGATGATTTGGAATTTGGCATGGTGATATGTCGTTTCCCTTCAAGTGAATATCAGCACACCACTGGCAGTCCCAATGTCATTGCAGTCTCACCGTCAATTTTCTTGATTATCATTCTTCTGGCACTGCCCTCTGGGGTGGCTTCTAATTCAAGAGTCAATTGGCTGAGGTATCGGAAATCACACCCGCTCTTCACTACCAAGACATCTCCGCAGTCCTCCTCTGAGCCTAAGACTGTCTGAGTAACGTCGAAACCTTCCCATGAAGTCACCCCTTTGGACGCAAAATAGAAATGATCGTGACCACCCAGGATGACGTCAACACCATGCCGATCCGCGGTTGGTGTCTCGCGTTGATACGCAGGGGAGAGGGCAAAAAGACTTTTCGCCAGTGATATGTCCTGCGCGCTGTGATTCAGAGACATAACTTACTGTAGGGAAAAACGTTACATTTGGTAGTCTGAAAAGCCTCTTTAGAAAGCGGGTCTACGTTTGGGAAACGAATGGACGACAAACCTCGCATGTGTCAAGGCGATGATGACGTCGCACCTATATTCTCCTTCCGGATCGCGCAGCTTCCGCGAAAGATTCATCCCAACATCCGTCATATCTCTATATTCAAAACTTGTTGGCCAAGAAGGCACTGTGGCAATCCAGTCCCTAGCGTCAACAAAGGTCAGAACCGCAAGGCGCAAGGTCGTTGATTGAGAATATCACCTCTCTATAAGACCGATCACGCCCACACGAACCCCGGCTCGCTCGAGAATGTGGAATTCGTTGAGACACTCTGGGACTTTCATCGTCGTAGTGTCGATGACGTTGCTTAATAGCCAGGGCTTTAGACACATTAGTCTCAATATGATCAGAATGCTGCTTTCCTCACAAACTTTGTATCTTTGATGAGCTTAGTGAGATGAGGGTAACCTGCGGGGGCCACTCAGAATTCCCGTAATGGTAGGGCGAAATAAAGTACCAACCAAAATCAAAATCATGATTGCCTTCAAGCATATCAAACACGGACCAAAGAAGCGGCACAATGAAAACGGACCAGTCAGGGATACATCAGGCGCGAGTTCGTTCATGACTGGAACCTTTACATTCACAGTAATGAGCATCGATCTGCTCGAGCGAGCGAACCTGGAAGGCGTACCATATGGCTCCCTCTCGTCACCGAGGACTCCGTGGAAGGAGAGAACACGTCTCCGGAGAACAGGCTCAGCCCATCTCTCTTTCCATCCGCTCGCAGAGGCCAACTCGAGCGAAGGGTGTCTAGGAGGGTTGCAAACTGTGTCACATCGATGGTGTCGCTGGTGGTTGGAGAGACTTTCTGAGGAGCGATCCTGTAAACGTCGTTCCAGTGCAGTATCGAGAGTGTCCGCATCCTAAGGCGATGGTACTATAACAATGAACCCCTAAGGGGATTGAGTGACGCCGCTAAGTATGTGAGCAACCCGATTTATCTGATGTTTTGTACCCGTTCACATGACATTTTGGGAAGGTGGTATTCAACCTTCCCTACATATATATACAGTCATAATGCGGTAGATTCCATCCCTGCTTCTATACTTGGTGTTGTTATCCTTTCATAAGCCTAGTCAGGAAGATCAGGATACAGCTGAATGTCAAGTGAGCAGAACGGCTGAGATATTGTCAGCAAAGCACAACACCTTGCCGGGGTTGAAGATGTTAAGCGGATCTATGGCTTTCTTGATAGTTCTCATGAGTTTCACGGTTTCCAGACCTAGCTCGTCGATTAGGTACTCTCTCTTGCCGACACCTACGCCATGTTCTCCAGTACCTTTTACGAACGAGATCAGGCAAAGCGGACAGAATTAAATGGAGAATTGTTATACATGTTCCATCGAGGGAAATAGCTCGTTGGACAAGCCGATGGACAGCTGCCTCCGCTCTTTCCAATTCTACATCATCTTTGAACAGGACCATAGCGTGGAAGTTGCCTATGGATAGCACGATGTCAGGTGGAAATTAACACTCGACCATAAAGTGGATAAATACCGTCTCCGACGTGACCAAGGATAGTAGATTGAATATTGTGTTCCGCGAAGTCTTTCTTCGTCTCATACACCAATTGTGGTAAACAAGAAACGGGAACGCTAGAGCACGGTGACACTTGTAGAACGGCCTGAAGTGACCAAGGACTTACCACACGTCTGTAGGTACATTTCGATAGCCTGGCATGGAAGACAGTGTCGCAATGAGCGCGTACTTTCGATTCTGCCACATAGTCTCCGCAGCTTCGTCCGTGGCCGCAAATTCAAACTTTCGGCTGCCATATTTCTTGATAATTTCCTGAATGGTTTCAGCCGTCCTGCGGATGGAGTCTTCATCGCCTTGTATTTTGAAGAACAAAGTATCCTCGATAGGATAAGGTACGTCAACAACACCGCCGCTATTGATGGCTTTCATCACTTATCGCACGTGTCAGTAATGAGATCTCGACTATAGTCACGGTGAGATCGCTCACTATCGTCGTCAAGCAATTCCACGCATTCTATTGAAGAAGTCGAAGAAGGGGTTGTTAAAGTTGCATGCTTGGGTTTTGTTTAGCAAATGAACACCCACGAATATGGGTGCCATACGGGCTAGTCAGAATCTCTTGCACTGCATCCACAGCGTTTTGCACACCCGGAAACTGCGCTATGGCAACTTTTGTAGGTAATCTTGGGGCGAGACGAAGTGTGGCTGGTGAGATTAACATTCAGCGAGGGATTCTGCAGAAGAGAAGATGTATCGCACCCTCAGTCACAATTCCCAGGGTACCCTCTGACCCAACGAATAATTTGGCCAAATCGAAACCGGCGGATGATTTTCTAGCCCTTCTGCGGGTTTTGATTACCTTTCCCGAGGGGAGTACCACCGTCTGAAAGAATGTACTTAAACACAAGCAACGAGATTGAACTCCACTCCAACGTACAAGATTAAGGAACCACTCTCCTCGGGCAGTTCCATATCTGACAGCGTTTGCTTGTGCTATGGGTTAAAGAATGAACAAGAGGAACGTCAGAGAGGCTCTCACTGCCACTACAGCCAGTTGCAATCATCCCTCCAATGGTCTTCGCAGGGAGCCTCAGCAAATGCAAGTACAACGACAAGGACACTCACTGCACCAGGGCCAGGATCCAACTATAAGCCAATTCAAAAATATTAGAGAAAATGATTGATAGGACCAGTCGACAGTAGGCTCACGGGGAAGAAGAGTGGAATGCCTTTCTCTTGTAGGGCGCGATTGATGTCTTCCCATTGAATTCCAGCTTCACAGACGATGTCTGCGTCATCCTCTTGACCAAGTGCGTATTTAGAGTTCAATTCTCAGCCTCTACGAAATCATCACTACCATGGATTTCGATGATGCGGTTCATTTCCGACAAGTCGATGCAAATATCTCCAGAAGGATGCTGTGATGCAGAATATTGAACAAAGGACACCCCATTCTGCGAGCAGCGGACGTGTGCTAAGCGACACACGATACGTTACCCCAGCGATGTGGCCTTCCAGACTCGTCGCGCCGCCGTACGGGGTGATGGGAACCCTGTACGCCCGGGCGATGTTCACAACTTTGACAACGTCGTCCGTGCTCCGAACGTGCACGACGACGGCGTGCGAGGACGGGGGGTGATGCGACGTCTCGGGAGACGCATAAGTCTGCAAGACCTCTGGCGTGGTGTCCACCTGGCCGGGGCCCGGAAAAAGCTTGCGTAGATCTTCTATCGCAAGCGCGAGCTGTTCAGGAGAGGCGTAGTTCGAAGCGAACGCGACAGATTCGTCTTCAGCACGCGTCCTTGTCTCACCAGCTACTTTATGCGCCGTTGCTGGTGTCATAGAGCTTTTGCCATTACTCAGTTTCGCTCCTAATTGGGTCCCCACGGCGAACGCTACGACCACTGCCAACGCGACCCTCTGGGCGGTGTACGGCGATGGCGAATACGCCGGAGAGTCCGAACGTGCTCGTTGCAGCTGAAGCACCGCTCGCCTGGACACTGGCCTGAGACAACTGGAGAGCAGTAGGGAATGCACGCGGCGGTTCAGGAATGATCCAACAAGCATAGTGAATGAGTAAGTTCTTGAAAGCGCTTATGTCAGGTGCACTACGATGGTCGTCTCCGACTCATTTGTCTCAGAGCGATGGCCTTAACGGAGGTGAATTACACGGGTGATTAGCTCAGTTGGTTTCAGAGCGCTGGTCTCATAGCATGACAGCTTGTGAAGCTGCAATCCAGAGGTCGTGGGTTCGATTCCCCCATCGCCCAACTTTTTAACTTAAAAAAGTCGATCCATTCAAGTCACTCAACCAATACAGAAAAGTTGTTCCTGTAACTACCCCTTCGAAGCACCGTCTTTTTCCTGAACGTTTCCCCTACAAGCGATAATTGTGAGCGAACAGTGGCGGAACTTTCCCCATCCCTTTTGCCAAACATCCAATACGCCATTTTCCCTCCGATCCTCCATCGATGCCTGACCTCGACGAAGCCAACAAACTCCATAAGGTGCTCCAGATGAGACGGCGTCAAGTATCGCGAGTTGAGCACGCAGGGTAAGGGAAGCTGCAAGTGAAGCGTTGTCAAATGGGGGCGCATAAAAAGGTCGTCCAGGAGTCAGACGGAGATACAACGCACTGCAAGGAAAAGATAGCCTTCGGGCGAGAGCATATCGTGTGCCATACGAAGCATCCGACCTTCGTTGACGCCGTCAGACGTGCAACACCTCACGAGGCAACAGAGGGAATGAATAGTCGGGACACTCACCTCTACCACTCGGGTCCGGAACATAATTCAGCACCAAGCTGAGGCTAATCACGTCCCACTTGCCCCTGTGTTCCGCCTCGTCCATGAGAAAGAAATCCTGCTCCCGTATGGCCGGGTGTCTGGAGCGCAGATCGATGCGCGTGCACTCGATCCACGCGCGGCACGACTGGTAGCTATCCGGCTCGAGCGCGCCCACCTCAAGCAAGCGCAGCACGCGAGGCGACGACCGAGTCGCCGGATTTCTGTTATACCTAACCCACGGGAGACGTACATCCAAGCGAAAAGAGCACGCACAAAAACGCACCATAGGCCGCTCGCGCCTCTCTCCGATTCGATGCCTGCATCCTGGCGACCGCTTTTCGAGGGAGATCCGGGCTTCGGCCAACCGGCCGCGCGCAGCTCCCTCAGCCATCCGATCAGCACCTTCTCAGTAGACCCGCCGCGGTCGCGCCCCTGGCCGGCGCATGACATGCGCTGGTAGGCGCTCAGCCCGCCGAGGGCATCCATCTCGCGCTCCACCTCTCTCAGCTCGCGTGCCCGCCCCTCGTCATCCTCGCTGCCGTTGCAGTGGTCGTCCCGCGAGACGCTGGCCCCGTCACGCGCGCTGGGACCTCGCTGTGCAGTGACCAGCCGGGCTCGTTTCTTGAGCAGTAGATGGAAACGGCGGATGAGCTTGCGCGTGCGCTCAGGCGTGGCGGTGGCACTGCCGTTCGCCGCGGCGGACAGCAGACTGCTGCTACGAGTGACGGGGACGCACTTCTTTCGCGCTCGCGCTCGAGGCATGCGCTTAAGCCTCGTGATCTGGCCGCAGCCTCCCAGCTGAAATTATTTCAATGCAATGCAATGGGGTTACATAATGGCATGCGGTAACGAACGTAGAAGCGATCCGGCCTGATTAAACGTCCAGTCCACTATAACTATTGCGACGACGAGATGTATGTACGGTGTAGATCAACCACAAGCTCCACTCAAAAATCGGAATGCGAGAAGAAAAAAAATTGGGAGAGGCGAAAAGGATCCAGGGAGAGATATGACGTTAAACAGGTGGGATTCGCAGGTCTCGCTCAGACGAAACCTTTGCCTCCGCGCTTGGAATCAATTTTCTTGAATCGCTCATCTTCGAGTCGCTGGAATAAGTGAGGGGCCGATCATCAGAACGCTATCGAAGTCGATTGTCTGTCAATGACGCACCTTGTTGATCACACACAACGAAGTCAGGATTAACCCGACAATAACGGCCATGAATCCGTAAGTCTGTATGCATGCCGGGTGAGTATGGGCAGAGAAAAAGGGAGAAAAAGGACTTGAGAGTCTTTCTCACCGTTCTGCAGCGTGAATGCGTTAGAATGTTTCGTCCTGTGAGAACAGACAAGCGACTTACGTGAAGACATGGTTCATCAACTGGTCGGCGGCAGACGCTATAGGCCCAACGCATGCAGACGAAAGGCCGCTGTCATTCCCAAGAAATGCCGGACTTTGGATGAACGAAGGGTCCTTGCAAAAGCTGCCTCCGAACTCGACGAGATCGCTCAAGTTGAAGTAGCCGCAGCATCGAAACTAAGCATTAGGATAGCACAAACAATTAGTAACCATGAAGTAACAATCCTGTAGTGGACGGGCGAACCTTGTCTTGGAGGGTGATCCTACTCTCTGGACTTAGTGTTGTGTACACGGCATGCAAGTTGTCGCGCTCCCTGAGCGTGAAGAACCAGATGACGGTGGCGAGGAGAAGGATGCCTATAGAGTCCATGATGAGGAGCCAGTTTAGAATTACGAGTCCTATCGTGACGTGGTTTCTCTGCACGATAGCACCTATTGAAAAGGCGAAAGTGACGAGCAGAGATATTCCTAAGACCGTTCCAGCTGAGAGAGGCACAGTGGGAGAAGCATGTCAGCAGTGATGAAAGAGAGCCGGAGGAAAAGTACTACCTGTCAGTTCATGTGTGCCGAAGATCATGTTCATTAACAGATCCGGTGCTCGCCACACGATGGACAAGACCAAGGTAACAATTCCGGTGCCGAGGAGACAGAAGTCAAAGAACGCCCAAACGCCCATGAGTCGTCGGGATACCATGTTGAAGAATAGTGAGTGGGGATATTTGAGGACTGAACGAAGTGCATGGAGCGGAGTGTGAGAGAGAGATGAGAGGAGAGATGAGAAAGCCATCGCACCAGTGGGAAGGACGTTGAATCAGGCCAGAGACCAGTGTGTTTTGGGTAATGGTGAAAAGAGTGGACTCTCGCAGAGAGATGGAACTGAAGCGAGGAAAAAATTATCACGGTCAACGCGTAGACCAGCGCTTGCGCTGCAGCGAGGTGCGAGGAAGAAAGCTGGAGAAACGAAGACCGATTGAGCGAAAAGACCGGAGTAGAGAAGACGACAGTATATGGATGGCCCTACCTGTAAAAATCCGAATCCAAGAGGCGTCACGTATCGATGCTCTTGATTGACCGTTGAAGAGCCATCTCGCGGTTTCCATGGTGGTGGCTATTGCCGGAATCGGAACCCGGAGCTGCAGCCCCTAAGCCACAAGCAAGGCAAGGTAGCCCACAACAACATCCATTTACGGCACTCATTGTATTCCGCCTTGTACTCGTCGTGTCTTTGAGAAATACACACACACGAATGGAAAAAGCTACTATGCTAGCGTACTAATCGCTGACGGTCTCTCTACCATTTGGTGTTAATCGACATTGATGATCAGTGACCGGTTGTCGACACGTGGCAACACGGTTTTGTGGCAGATGTCTTGACAGTAATAGTATTACAGCCATGTAGTAGTGGGCATCTTGGTACCCACATAGATACTGGCATTGTATCCCGTTGTCAATCATGCGTCCCTCGACGACCCTTTCTACCCGAATGCCACCGCTAATCGCATCCGTTCGCTTGGAGCCTCCGAGTCCTCGGACTCCTCAATGCAACGAGCATGCATTCTCGTTGCCAACCTCTTAGCCATCACTCGTCACGACGGTCTTCCTGAAGAGAAAGGATGGAGCCACGAGATGCGGGGAGGAGAAGCCGTTTCGTCCCGTTGTCATTGGATCTACAGTACAGCACAGTTTCAAATGTAGAAATGGGTTAAGAATTCACCATGCCGGGCTTGTCGTGGCATGAATATTTTACAGTAATAAAATTGCATAACGACCAAAGGTGATTTGCAATCAACTTGAAATGCGGAGGAGACTGACTGCTCAAGCATACAAAGGGTTCAGCACAGCACGACATGCGGCTCCGAGGTCCGTCTGCGGAAAAACGGCTCGGAACGAGAGCGGACTAATTGCAGGGCCCATCCCAACTATTTCTCATTTCAACACATCGAAGAAGGAACAACGGCCAACACCTTTTTATGACGCAGTAACATCTCCCAAACATATTCGCGTCTACTCCGGCTGGCTACACGTTCAACTTGGGCTCTTATACAGCTTGAGCAACAATGAAGAGCACATAACGGAGAGACTCCTGCAAATTGGCACGGCTCAGAAAGACCCAAATTGCAAAGAGAATTGGACGGAATATACTCACGACAGCGCCATAGCCAACGATGCCCAGACAGGGTCCAGACGGATGTGTTTTGCCGGGTACAGAACGCCTGCCGCCACCGGCAGCGCAAGGGCGTTGTATACAATAGCCCATCCCTGCGAAGGCAATAAGTCAGCAAAGGGGCGTAGGGCCGCTAGAAAATCACGTTCGCTCACAAAATTGAATTTGATCCGTCTAAGGACGGTCTTCGATAAATCTTGCAGCGTCAGCAGACTACGGAGGTTCGCAGACATCAACACAAATGATGCGCTGGATATCGCGACATCGCCTTATTTGGGAAGCAGGATAAGAAATCTAGTAGGCACATCGAGAAGGGGGACTCACTGCCGGAGCCAATAGCGATGCCAACGTCGCTGACGGTGAGGGCCTGTATTGGTGAGTGAGTACGACGTATACAAAGTAGATTTCGAAACTGATGCACCGGAGCGTCGTTGATGCCGTCGCCGACCATGGCCACAATACAACGGCCCTTTACCTGGCTTCTGCCGAAGAACGATCTCCATCGCGAAAGCTTCCGCTCGCGACCACGTTTCTGCAACCATTGAACTTTGGCAGCCTGAGAGAACACATGAGCCAGGGCGTGAGAGAAAGACCGGTTCTACGGACCTTTTCGTGCGGAAGCACCCCCGCGATGACGTTCGAGCTTGGGATGCCCGCAGAGCGTGCAACGGCCTGTGCCGTCAACGCATTGTCGCCCGATATCATCCAAGTGGACACGCCCAATCGCTGGAAGGTCTCAACTACAGCCTTCGCCTCAGGCCTGAGCGGGTCCGCGACCGCGAAGACGGCGGCCGTCCTATACAATCTCTGGGCCTCTCCGCCGCTCTCCAGCCGAATCGCCAAGACGGCGACGCTCTTGGCATCGCGCTTCCACACCAACAAACGCCGCAACACGTCCTCATCCATCGAAACACGGTGCTCCGACATCCAGGCTTCGTTTCCTATAATCGCGGTGCATTGGTGTGCGTCGAACGAGGCCTTGAGGCCAAACCCCGGCTTCTCCTCGAAGGCCGTCCCATTCACGGGCAGGGCGCGCTGTTCTTGGCAGTGCTTCCGGATGGCGGCGCCTAGCGGGTGGGAAGAGACCGATTCCAGCTCTGCCGCAATGCCTAGTACAAGCTGTGGGTCCCACCGCGCGCCGTCTGCACCAAACGGAAGAATCTCCACGTCAGATACGCGCGGTTCGCCGCCTTCGGTAAGGGTCCCCGTTTTGTCAAAGACCATGACGTCAACCTGCGCCATCTCTTGGAAGGCTTCACCGCCACCCCGAGTCAAGATACCGAACTTGGCCGCGAGGCCAGAACCAATGAGCAACGCCGTCGGTGCGGCCAAACCGATTCCACAGGGACATGCAACGACGAAAACGGCAATGCTAAACTGGAGAGACCAAACAACTGGTCATGGTACGCATTGAATACAGCACTTTTTTTGTTCAAACAAATGATGCCACTTACCCCACCCTCCAAGTTTGATATCCAGATAGCTAGCAGGAAGTCTCCCAGACAGTCCCAGACTGAGCCACACTACCCAAGTAATAAGGGCCAGCGCAGTAGTCACTGGGACAAAGTATGCCATAATGAAGGACGCAATCCTTTCAATTGGTGCCCGCCGAGACAGCCCGTCGCGCACGACATTGATGATATTGCTCAACCTTTGAGCAATTAACTTTAAGTGATGACCTAGATTGTGTATGAGAAAGGGCGACTCACATGGTTCCGTCGTCAATCGCAGTCACCTCCACGTCGACCGGGTTCGCCTTGTTGATCGTACCCATGAACACCGCGTCACCGACCTTCTTCCGGACCGGCTTTGACTCGCCCGTCAACGAACTCTCGTCAAAGGCACTCTCTTCACCCCGAATGATCGTGCCGTCAGCAGGCGGCATAGAGCCATTGGGCACCCTGACCACGTCGCCGATCTCGAGGAGGTCGGGGCTTATTTTCTGAACCCTAAAGCCCGGTTGTGCGGTCAGGCATTCGTCATCCAGGTCCGCGTCGCCCTTTTCGATGTCGCTGGCGGAGGATCGGCGCTGCACCGTATCGGAACAGTCGCTTACGAGAAGGTGGGCTTCGGCAGGGCGAAGCGCGCGTAGGGCATTGATAGCGGTTGTAGTGTGCGTCTTGCTGTACTCTTCCAGCCAGCGCCCTTTTCAAGCATCAAATAACGAACGTCTTAATGCGCGAGACGGGACGCACCGACAAGGAGAAACAATGTCAGGAAAACGACCGAGTCAAAGTAAGTGGTCGTACGTCCGCCTCCATCCTTGGCCGGATGCTCTACGGCGGCGAGACCTATGAGAGCGAATGACGCTACGTAGGCCACTGAAACACCGGTGGACAGCTGAAGTGCACGGAATGTGGGTAAGCATGGGAATGTAGGGCGACCACATACTTTCTTACCAATAGATTCATGCTCCCGAAACGAATGAAGCGGTTTAGAAGGGGTGTAGTACTTCCTTTCTTCCACATGACATATATCTCTTTCATTGCCCGGAGGTGGAAAACGTTCGCGCTGTAGAACATCACAGGCGTCGAAAGGAGCAACAGCGCCCAGTCCGATCTCGAGACATTGCCGACCCATATTGGTTCCATCAGGAAGGCCTTCCCGTGATTGCCGTGCTTGACCAAGCTCATGTACACGATCGCAATTACAAAGGTCGGTATGGCAATCAGAAAGGCGACGACGATGCGCCAGAGCAAGTCTCGTTGTTCGCGACGCTTCGCTTCTCGTGCTTGTTCCTCGAGTGAAGGCGGTTGATGAAGAGACACTTGGAATGGCGGTGACTTGGCTTGGGCGACTGCGGCAATGATACGCCGCACAGTAAAGTCGGGAGGAGAAGGCTGGTAGGAAAGCTGAAGGAGAATATCTTTCGATGATCCCAACGCTTTCAGGACCGTAATTCTTGAACCGAAAGCGTTCAGGGAAGCCATGACCCGTTCGGGACAATTGCTGCAGACGGCGATGAGTAGGCAACGAGAACAACGGCAGTGGGATCGAGACTCACGGTGAAAACATGCCATCGACCTTGAGGCAGATGGTCCTCGTCATTTCTCGACGCTTTTTATCGTTGACTGGGTTGACGGACTCAACCTTGTGCGGCTGGGCATCATATCCAATCTCTGATATCCGGTCCACAGCACCGGCGATTAAGTCTTCTCGTTCGACTATCATCGTGGCTGTGTTTGTAAGGAGGTTCACAGAGGGCTGAGTGACGCCGGGAAAGTTCGAGAGAGCATTCGCAATTGTGCTAGAGCAAGTTGCACATGTCATTCCACCGATGGAAAGAGTCACCCGTAGAGGTCCGGCTGAAGCCTCGGTAAATACATCTTCGCTGGCCTCGATGGCACCCTCGAGTTTCCTATTCTTCGTCTGAGACGGGGAAATTGTTCGCTGGGCTGAGTTTCGTGTCTGTGTAGAAGATGTTTCCGTCTGGTTGATCGGAGTTGGCCGCTTGTTTGTAAACAAAGCATTCAGCGCGCGATGAATACGGCTGTAAAGTGTGAGAGGGAGCAGAAGATGATTAGAGATCAGCATACCTGTCGAGGCCGATCAGCGAGCTTGTGGGGGGAAGATCTTGGGATGTTTTGACTCGCATCGCGTCTAAGGTACACAATTATGCGACGAGATTGAGAAAGAGAGGCGAAGGCAGCGGACAGAAGCAAGGGGTGCTTTTATACATTGGTGATAACAAGAGAAAGCCATATCTGAATCTGAGCAGCCAATCAGGGAAAAGCGGAACGCACAAATTGCTCATGATGACGTAAAGTGATTGCTGATAACTGCGGTTACGTAAGACCTCAGACTTATGGAACAGCAGAAGAGATTACTGTACTGTATAGTAAATTTCTGTGCTGCATGACAATGTGTGGATAGAAAACTTACCCCGAGCGGTCTGCGGACGCCGAGTGCAGCATGACAGTCTTATACAAAGTTCTCTGAGAGATACATCAGAACGTTGTGGGTTACCAGCTTCGTCCCTGGGCCCCAGATAACTCCATTCAGCATGTCAGCAGGGCCAATGACGAAGAGGGTGGGGTAGTAGTTTGATCAGCTGTGAGAAGATCGATGTGGCAAACGTAAGAAGCAGGAGCACTGAGTCGGAGCGTTGGAACGTAAGGAGCCAAAGAGCACGTGATGGGTCACTTTTAGCTTTGACATCATTACGAGTAACAATTACGGATCCAACCTACGAAGTCATTTTCATCGTTTACGTCCTCGCAAAAATGTCTCGTGGTCTTGTGGTACTCCTTCCTCATCTCGAGTCCAAGTGGCTCTTTTGAACATCAGGCGACGTTTATGGGTGATCTGTCCCACACGGTAATGGCTTGGGCAGCGCTCTCGCCTTCATTTTCTTCCTTTCCTCTTTGTAGGTCTAACCAATCCAAGTCTCTCTACATGCGATGACGGGGATTAACGGCTGGACAGTACAGAGAAAAGTGCTGACGGTCGTTCGCATCCGAAACAGCAAAGAATCAGCCCTTCAAGCGAAGCCAATCAAATCCTTTCCTCTCCTTGATGTCTCGACTCTTGCCTCTGATCCCCCAGATCCCCCAGTTAACCTTGACCATCACCCTAGGGTCAAAATCCGCCACTTCCCACTTCTCGCTCCCGAAAGGGTTCGGACCTGGCGTGACGATCCAGTCAAACTGTCCAGCCACGCCCGGGGCAGCCGACAGCGACTTGACGTCTCGCTCCACGTCCGCCGGAGAAAACCCCGTCACGAAGATCGCACATTTCGTCGCCAGCAGTGCGGGCAGCACCGGGCCCCATTCCGTTGGCGACGCGATCTGCAGCATCGGCTCGCCCGTCTCTTCGGACACGCTTGTTGGTGAGGGGAACCCGAACCCCGGCGAGAAGAAGAAGAACACGTCCGAGTACGGGTCGTACGTCTCTTGGAATAGCTCGTGCACCTGCATGTAGTCTGTCCGTAAGCCGCTGAGCGTCAGCTCCATCTTGTATGGATTCGTATACGAAGGAACTCCGTAGCGCTGAATAGAATCGCGCGTCCATTTATGTTGCGCTATGAGTGCCGGAGTCGCTGGCTCGTAGACGTTTGGAATATACGAGGATTTCTTATCCGTCTCCGCAACTGCTGTAGAGGGGCCATGTTGGGAGGCATTGGCTGCAGCTGACGACGACGACGATGCGGTATTGGCAAGGCTCGATGCTGAAGAAACATCCACTTGAGACGATGCAGTATGGTCCTTACTTGTGTTTGTCGTAGGCTCAGGCTTAGTCGAGGCGTCAGGTATGGGCGGTTTTGTCTTGTCAGACAGAGATTCCTTTGACGGCGGCTCCGCGGCGGCCTTCGGCAATGCTACCTGCGGTCCGACAAAATGGACATGTAAGTGCGCGGAGGGGAATAGCAGGGATAGTTGGTCCCAGCAATGCGGCGGCAACGAGGACTCGGCGCGTGCACCGAGAACGAACACACGGACTTCGCCCAGCTTAGCGTCGTTGGCCTCCGGGGCCCCGGTCGGTACGTGCAGCGTGGAACGAAGCGCTAAGGACCTCATTCACGGGTGGGTTTTTTCAAATCGCAAAAAAGGAATAAAAACGGGTCGGCGCACCAGCTAGCGACCGGCTCCCCTCAGGCGTGACGCGCTGGTTGCTGGTGGTGAGGCTGCTGTACTGGTGGAGAACGGATCCGATGGTGAGTGGGTATGTGAGCACCTTGCTGACGTGCCGTCGGGAACGCTCCGTGTCCATCGACGGGAACTGTCGGGTGTACCAGAACACGTCCCAGTTGGCAAAGGAGATGGTTTCCTCAAATGGCTGCGGGCCTGTGGACCGGACCGATCAAGGCAAGTTCGAGCGAACAGCGTTTGGGTACACCAAGGCGCACCTGGAAATTCGAATTCCCACACCCGCCGTCCGCTTCTTAAGTCATGGTCGTCCTCATTGACCTCTCGCAGTCTCGAGCAGTACTTCTTATGCTCCTCGTCTCCTGCCCAATGCTCTTCGGAGCAGTGCGTGGGCCACCCGCACTCCGGGCATTCGAAGGTGACCGCTTTGGGCGACGTGTACACGTCAGGGCTCTCAGCGACGCAGACCGGACAAGGCGCCAATTTTTTAATGGCTTCGCCGCGCTCCCTGATAGCGGGGAAAGGCGACTTAGAAAAGGGATGGAAGAGGTTTTCCGGGGAAAGCGTGGGCGTTGGATCGCGTTTTAGAGTGAGCTTCTCCTTGATCCTCTGGAACAGACTGCCCAACGGGCGACGCGCGAGACCGCGGTTCACGCCGAGACATTGTCGACGAGAACGGGCGCTGGCCAACAACCGCACGGATGGTCTGATCGCGGTGACCAACGCGGGAGACATGAACCTGTCTAATGGCAGAGTTTATTTGCGGTTGTTGTCCAACGGCTTCGCGCAGCGCGCAGATCCCATCTACATCACCGAATGCAACCTCATTCAATTACCACTATCGTATAAGTCGGGTCTCATACTGGGCAACCAGGGCTGTCTGTTGTAAAGGCCATGCGCTTTCCAGGACAATTTCATGAATCGAATGCACACGTGATGTGACGAACCTCCGCGCCGGAGGTCGGAGCAAGGCAAGGAGGATTGTTGAAAGTTGGAACAAGCTGCGCTGTCGTGCATTCGTACCGTCCACCTTGCTGCTCACACTCTCGTCCCTAAAGAGCTACTATGGATGAGCCGAGGCGCTCGACAGATGACGGTGAAGCCTTGGTCTGTCAGACTTTACCCTGGCGTCGAACTGACTGTCTTAATTTTAGAACGAGATCCCCTCCTGGGTGACCACGTACAAGAATCACCCCCGCCCACTTTTCTTGAACGAGTTGCCGCTGTAACGCAAGAGCCCTTGACTCCGCTTTCACAGTTTCTTCTTATTGCTGTAATTGTACTGCTCTTATTGAGCTCTGTCTTCATTGGGCTGTGGGCTGGAGTCAATCACAAGTTGAGACTAGAGAAAGAAAAACACGGCGATGGCGGGACTACTACACAAACTACTACCACTACCACTACCGTCATCCCGTCGATAACGACACATACAACGACGCAAGTTATGACGACTACTTGGGCATCGACTGAAACAACGACAACAAGAACCACGGCCACGACAGTGATGCCAGCTCCCACTCCATCACCAACACAGGAAGTGAGTTAAATTTCTTTCCAGTCGGGCTTCTAAATCGATTGCGTTGGCTTTCAGGTCTGCCTGTCTTCGCAGTGCATCCTTCTATCGGCGTCAATCTTATCTAGCATCGACATCTCCCAGGATCCATGCGAGAGCTTCTACGACTTCGCCAGTGCGTTTTATGAATGTATCCGAGTCGTACTACGCTAAAGATACTGGTATTAACAGATGGCGGTTGGCTCAATTCCCATGTTTTGCCTTCTGACAAGGCCTCATGGGGAATGTTCGATACACTCGGCAATCAGAACAGACGACTGATACAAGAGATACTGGAAGCCAATTCTTCTATCTCCTCAACACCGCACCATCCATTACCTCTTGGCCAGCTGGATTACGATGCGTCTATTCTCGGCAAACTACGTGGACTATACAACTCTTGCATGGATGAGAAACAACTCAATCATCTAGGGCAAGACCCATTGATACGCGTAGCCCGAATTGTGAGGAAGCTGTTTAGAAAAAAGGAACGACAATCGAACCTCAAAGTGAAGATGAAGACATTCGTGTTGCCCAAGATTTTAAGGGAACCGGCTTGACTGCAGCCGTCGCCTACTTACATTCGAGAGGTATGTCCCCAAGTCATTATTAAAGAGTAGAGCTGAGTGATGTTGTGCACATCAGGCATTGATGCTTTATTCGGCTCTAAGATCGAGGGTGATTTGAAAAAGGATCCAAATCTACTCACACTCTGGTTCTTGCAGCCTCTTCTTGGCCTTCCATCCAAAGTAAGTACCGTTCGCATAGGAGAACCCTGCAACAGGAAGTGATTGATTCATTATTGTAGGAATACTATAAAGACGAAGCTGTAGTGGAGCTCTATCAAGCAACTATAGAACGTCTCTTGTTCACACTTTTAGAAGGCATGGAAGATGAACATGCGCCGACGCAGACGCCAATTCCCAAAAAGGAAAATTTGTTACAGTCTGTGAATTCACCAGTTTCCGAGACGTGGCTTCCTCCGCCGTGGGACAGGGATGACGACGACAAAAAAAGACACGCCAATAACAATCAACGTGCGCGTGAATTGGCTAAGGAGGTGCTCGAGTTTGAGAACAAGATCGCCAAAGCTAGCATGAACCACCGGTAAAACGCATCTACATCTCTCTCATGGGGTTATCTGACGGTATTCCGGACCAGCAATTTCATATCCGTCGACCCGCTTGCTACATACAACCCAATGCCGCTCTTAAACCTCTCCGCGGCGGTGCCCCAAATTCACTTCGGGGATTATCTTTCCACATTCGGTCCACGCTCCTTTCCTGCTGAAGTCATTGTGGCCCAGCCGGCTTACTTTGCTACTCTCCCGTTCATCTTGGATGACACTGCTAACGATACCGTCGAGGCCTACCTCCTGACGCGTGCTGCTCTTCAGCTCGCGCCCTTACTGGGCTCCGAGACAGAAGCTTGGAAAGCTGTGCGCGCGCTCAATGAGAAGCTGGGCGGGCTCAAGAAGGGCGCGGTTGTAGATCGTGCAGAATTTTGCGTGGAGCACGTTGAGCGCACCATGGGTTACGCTGTGGGCAGATACTTTGTGCAAATGAAGTTCCCTGAAAAATCGAGAGAAAAAGTTACGAAAGTTATCACAGGTAAGGGTCGGCGTTTCCCAGTCAGAAATTGCTTAATGGACCGAGCTGTACAGACATTGTGAAGGCGTTCAAAGAACGCCTGCCCCTTTTGAAATGGATGGATGAGGAATCCGCCACAGTGGCTGTAGAGAAGGTGATGAGAGGGCGTTTCCTCTCGCATATGTAAGCAGCGACTGACCGATCATAGGCTGATGCAATCCGAGTCAAAGTTGGATTCCCGCTCTCTCCGGACCTCCGGGATCCAAAGAGCATTTACAAGTTTTACCTCCCGCTCAAGATCCGTGACGACGCGTTCTTTTCGAACTTACTCACAGCTGCGTGCGTTTTCTCCTCTGCAGAGTCAGATGATATCTTCGCTGATTGAAGCACCTCAGTTCGGTTGAGGTGTCGAGAGAGTGGCTGCAACTAGGAAAGAGGCGGAATCCAGACAGCTGGCATATTCCCTTCTCAATGATGTTCCCCTCAACCGTCGACGCCGATTTCATACCTCCTGCCAATGAGGTGTGAACTTTCCTAAACCCACTGCTTTGGCTCAAATTCCTTTTCAGATGCTGTTCCCCGCAGGAATTCTTCTGCCACCCTTCTTCTCGCAAGAATGGTGAGACTTTATAATGTGGGTTAGATTATGTGATTCACTGATCCTGCTGTCTCCCTAAAGGCCTGGGTATATTTCATATGGGGCGTTCGGGTCTGTCGCTGGTCATGAGTTGACGGTATGTCTTCTCCGTGCAAATGTTCCCGTGATACTTCAATTTCTATCTCAGCATGCTTTCGATTCAAGTGGAAGGTTATATAATCAACACGGGAAGTTAGAGAAATGGTGGTCAGACTCCACCTCGGAAGGGTTCAAAGTCAGGCAAGATTGTATCGAGAAGCAATTTTCAGGTATGCATATCACTCCGCCCCCGAGTATGGTGTTATAGTAACAACGATGATAAGAGTACCCGGTCGATGATGGGAAAGGAGGCCACATTCGTGTCAATGTACGTCGTCTTATTCTCGTTGTGGCATCCGTCGTTTACATGTGAATAAACAGGGCAGTCTGTGCGTGCTGTCGCTTGATATCAACGACGCCGTGAGCTTCGCTGATCCCTGCATGCAAACAGAACCTCTGGCGAAAATATTGCCGACTCTGGTGTCATTCATAGCTACAACGCTTGGAAAGCTCAATTCCACACTTCTCTCGAGGCTGGAAATGAGTATCTTCTTCCCGGATTGAACTTCACTAGGCGGGTCTTTCGCTCTTCTCTCAACTCGTCCTTTGCTGAAGGTAGAGTCACGTAAAGAGAGCAACTTTTCTTCGTCTCGTTCGCGAGAATCTGGGCCGAGAAGAGCACCCCTGCCAACGATGTGAGTCCGAAAGCTCTTGCTCCCACACAGTCCTTGGTCTAACCACAAGGGTCTCAGGCGCGAAGGGTATACACGAACCTACATTCGCCTCCCAGATATCGTGTAGATGGGACGGTGCGCAACATGCCGGAGTTCGCGAAGGCATTCCGCTGTTCTCCCAATGCCAAGGTGCATTCCTTTATCTATCTGAGTGACTCATGTGTTCGGCTCACGAAGCGAGAACAGCTGAATCCGCCTATGGAGAAGCGCTGTCTCTTCTGGCAAGATTGATGGGGAAATGAACAGGATCGCACATCGTTGTTAACTTATTATTATCAGACGCGATCGGTTTGTGATGTACGACCTGGGCATAGAGGATGTGTCGCGTAAGGCAAACTCTACATTTCAAGAACCCCTTTTGTGCTTGGCACATCGTCCCCTCCCGTTTTCTCTATTGCTTGACGGATCGCCAATGCCAGAGCCTTAAAAGCGGATTCGGCGCTGCGATTTTGATTGGCCAAGAATCGCGCGGAGGGTGACATTCACGTACCGGTGATGGTCATTCTCGCCTCGTAGAACGTCGACGTGGAGGGTCACGCCGGCCGCCATGGCGAAAGAATGGAAGACATGACTGACCATCTCTGTTGAGAGATCGCCGATCTTCTCGCGCTTGAGGCCGAGATTGGTCACGCAGTATGGGCGCGAGCAGATGTCGATGACTGCTCTAGAGAGCGCCTTGGGAAACCCGGTATGGTTGAGACGCGCAACGAAAGAGAGGGAGGGCTGCTTACCTCGTCTAGCGGGGCAAAGCCGGTCCCGTACCTGCGAATACCCCTGATCTCACCCAGGGCCTGTTTGAATGCAGCCCCGAGAGCGAGTGCGCTGTCCTGTAATGACAATGTCAGGCAAAGGCGCGGGCAAATGTGCGAACAAAAGCCAGATGCTCATCTGCAGTGTGATGGTCGTCGATCCAAAGGTCGCCTTGACACTTCATCTGCAGGGACATCCCACTGTGCTTCGCAAGCGCCGTATACATCTACATTCATGGACGGTGAAGGCCCGAGCGCACAAAACATTGCAAGGGATGCCACCCACATGGTCTAGGAATCCAATTCCTGTGGAGATGTCGAGAACAGACTCTGAACTCGAACCAGATGCACCGTCCAGGACTAGGTTGACATGGATATCAGTTTCCTTGGTTTTCCGCGAGATTGTGGCGCATCGAGCCATTGAGGGCACAGCCGACGCGTCTTGGGACATCCTCCTGCAGAAGTGATCGATCAGCCACAGTTGGCCTCATAATAGGGTGTGACCGTAACCTTTATCTACTCGCCGTCAATGTGCCCGCCATCAACTTTCCCGCCGTCCATGTAACATTCCGTGCAGGCACCCGCCTACAACGTCACAAAATGACTATACTACGAAATGATCAAACTGATTACAAGCAATGCTAGATGAGATGCCAGGCTGGTACATATAATAATGTCTTTATGCCCACTCTATAGAATAAGCTACGACTAGGCACACCTCTCAAATGTATCAAAGATTAGATACGGGACTCGGTTTGGCTCAATATGAGTAGAGATCGTCCGGATCAATCAAAGCATCTTGTGAATGCAACCAGGATACAACGTGACTTCATTGCTGGTACGCGAAGCACAGTGGGATGAATGTTACCCTCCGTGCAATTCTTGGCCAATCAGAATCGCAGCGCTGAGCCCGCTTTCAAGGCTCTGGCGTTGGCGATCCGTCAAGCAATAGAGAAAACGGGAGGGGACGATGTGCCAAGCACAAAAGGGGTTCTTGAAATCTAGAGTGTTTGCTTTACGCGAACCACCTCGACGCCCGGGTCGTACATCACAAAACGATTGTATCTGATAATAATAAGTTAACAACAGTGTTGCGATCCTGCACATTTCTGTCCCCATCAATCTTGCCAGAAGAGACAGCGCTTCTCCATAGGCGGATTCAGCTGTTCTCGCTTCGTGAGCCGAACACATGAATCACTCAGACAGACAAAGGAATTCACCTTGGCATTGGGAGAACAGCGGAATGCCTTCGCGAACTCCGGCATGTTGCGCATCGTCCCATCTACACGATGTCTGGGCGGCGAATGTGGGTCCGTGAATACACTTCGTACCTGAAACCCTTGTGGTCAGACCAAGGAGCAAGAGCTATCGTTCGGACTCACATCGTTGGCAGGGGTGCTCTTCTCGGCCCAGATTCTCGCGAACGAGACGAAGAAAAGTTGCTCTCTTTACGTGGCTCTACCTTCAGCAAAGGACGAGTCGAGAGAAGGAGCGAAAGACCCGCCTAGTGAAGTTCAATCCGGGAAGAAGATACTCAGTTCCAGCCTCGAGCGAAGTGTGGAACTGAGCTTTCCAAGCGTTGTAGCTATGAATGACACCAGAGTCGCCAATGTTTTCGCCAGAGGTTCTATTAGTATGCAGGGATCAGCGAAGCTCACGGCGTAGTTGATATCAAGCGACAGCACGCACAGACTACCCTGTTTATTCACATGTAAACGACGAATGCCACAACGAGAATAAGACGACGTACATTGACATGAATGTGGCCTCCTTTCCCATCATCGACCGTGTACTCTTATCATTGTCGTTAACACCATACTCAAGGCGGGGTGATATGCATACCTGAAAATTGCTTCTCGATACAATCTTGCCTGACTTTGAACCCTTCCGAGGTGGAGTCTGACCACCATTTCTCTAGCTTCCCGTGTTGATTGTACAACCTTCCACTTGAATCGAAAGCATGCTGAGATAGAAATTGAAGTATCACGGGGACATTTGCACGGAGAAGACATACCGTCAACTCATGGGCGGCGACAGACCCGAACGCCCCATATGAAATATACCCAGGCCTTTAGGGAGACAGCATGATCAATGAGCTAAATAATCTAAACCACATGATAAAGTCTCACCATTCCTGCGAGAAGAAGGGTGGCAGAAGAATTCCTGCGGGGAACACGATCTGACAAGGAATTTAAGCGAAAGCGGAGAGTTTGGGGAAGTTCACACCTCATTGGCAGGAGGTATGAATTCGGCGTTGACGGTTGAGGGGAACATCCTCCAAGTTGATGGGAACAGTGCCTTGGTTGAGAGGGCAAGATCCCAGCTGTCCGGATTCCGCCTCTTTCCTAATTGCAGCCACTCTCTCGACACCTCAATCGAGCTGAGGTGCTTTAGTCAGCGAAAATGTCACCTAACTCTGTAGGGGACAAAACGCACGCAGCTGTGAGTAAGTTCAAAAAGAACGCGTCGTCACGGATCTTGAGCGGGAGGTAAAACATGTAAATGCTCTTTGGATCCCGGAGGTCCGGAGAAAGCGGGAATCCAACTTTGACTCGGATTGCATCAGCCTACGGTCGGTCAGTCGCTGCTTAAACGAGGAAATGCTGGCTCATCACCTTCTCTGCAGCCACTGTGGCGGATTCCTCATCCATCCATTTCAAAAGGGGCAGGCGTTCGTTGAACGACTTCACAACGTCTGTACAGCTCAGTCAATTGGGCAGTTTCTGATTGGGAAACGCGACCCCCACCTGTGATAATTTTCGTAACTTTCTCTCTCGATTTTTCGGGGAACTTCATTTGCACAAAGTATCTGCCCACAGCGTAACCCATGGCGCGCTCGACGTGCTCCACACAAAATTCTGCGCGATCTACAACTGCGCCCTTCTTGAGCCCGCCCAGCTTCTCATTGAGCGCGCGCACAGCTTTCCAAGCTTCTGTCTCAGGGCTCAGTAAGGGCGCAAGCTGAAGAGCAGCACGCGTCAGGAGGTACGCCTCGACGGTATCGTTACCAGTGTCTTCCAGGATGAACGGGAGAGTAGCAAAGTAAGCCGGCTGAGCCACAATGACTTCAGCAGGAAAGGAGTGTGGATAGAATGCGGAAAGATAATCCCCGAAGTGAATTTGGGGCACCGCCGTGGAGAGGTTCGAGAGCGGCATTGGGTTGTATGTAGCAAGCGGGTCGACGGATATGATATCGCTGGTCCCGGAGTACCGTCAGATGATCCATGAGGGAGATGTAGATGCGTTTTACCGGTGGTTCATGCTAGCTTTGGCGATCTTGTTCTCAAACTCGAGCACCTCCTTAGCCAATTCACGCGCACGTTGAGTGTTATTGGTGTGTCTTTTTTTTTCGTCGCCGTCCTTGCCCCACGGCGGCCATGGCCAAGGAGGCCATGTCTCGGAAACTGGTGAATCCACCGGCTGTAACAAATTTTCTTTCTTGGAAATTGGCGTCTGCGTCGGCGCAAGTTCATCTTCCATGCCTTCTAAAAGTGTGAACAAGAGACGTTCTATAGTTGCTTGATAGAGCTCCACTACAGCTTCGTCTTTATAGTATTCCTACAATAACGATCCAATCACTTCCTGTTGCAAAGATCTCCTATACGAATAGTACTTACTTTGGATGGAAGGCCAAGAAGAGGCTGCAAGAACCAGAGTGTGAATAGATTTGGATCCTTTTTCAAATCACCCTCGATCTCATAGCCGAATAAAGCGTCAATGCCTAGTGTGCACAGCGTCACTCAGCTCTACTCTTTAATAATGACTTGAGGATATACCTCTCGAATGTAAATAGGCGACGGCTGCAGTCAAGCCGGTTCCCTTAAGATCTTGGGCAACAGGAATGTTTTCATCTTCATCTTCACTTTGAGGTTCGATTGTCGTTCCTTTTTCTCTAAAGAGCTTCCTCACAATTCGGGCTACGCGTATCAATGGGTCTTGCCCTAGATGATTGAGTTGTTTCTCATCCATGCAAGAGTTGTATAGTCCACGTAGTTTGCTGAGAATAGATGCATCGTAATCCAGCTGCTCAAGGGATAATGGATGGTGCGGTGCTGAGGAGATAGAAGAATTGGCTTGCAGTATCTCTTGTATCAGTCGTCCGTTCTGGTTGGCGAGTATTTCGAACATTCCCCACGAGGCCTTGCCAGAAGGCAAAACATGGGAATTGAGCCAACCGCCATCTGTTAATACCAGTATCTTTAGCGTAGTACGACTCGGATATTTTCCTGCAACGCACTGGCGAAGTCATAGAAGCTCTCGCATGGATCCTGGGAGATGTCGATGCTAGATAAGATTGACGCCGATAGAAGGATGCACTGCGAAGACAGGCAGACCTGAAAGCCAACGCAATCGATTTAGAAGCCCGACTGGAAAGAGACTTAACTCACTTCCTGTGTTGGTGATGGAGTGGGAGCTGGGATTACTGTCGTGGCGGTGGTTCTTGTTGTCGTTGTTTCAGTCGATGCCCAAGTAGTCGTCATAACTTGCGTCGTTGTATGTGTCGTTATCGACGGGATGACGGTAGTGGTAGTGGTAGTAGTTTGTGTAGTAGTCCCGCCATCGCCGTGTTTCTCTTTCTCTAGTCTCAACTTGTGATTGACTCCAGCCCAAAGCCCGATGAAGACAGAGCTCAATAAGAGCAGAACAATTACAGCAATAAAAAGGAACTGTGAAAGCGGAGTCAAGGGCTCTTGCGTTACAGCGGCGACTCGTTCGAGAAAGGTGGGCGGGGGTGATTCTTGTACGTGGTCACCCAGAAGGGGATCTCGTTCTAGAATTAAGACAGTCAGTTCGACGCCAGGGTATAGTCTGACAGACCAAGGCTTCACCATCGTCTGTCGAGCGCCTCGGCTCATCCATAGTAGCTCTTTAGAGACGAGAGTGTGAGCAGCAAGGTGGTCGGTACGAATGCACAGCGCAGCTTATTGTCAACAGTGCAGCGCGCTGACCTCGCCTTGCTTCAACCTCGGTGCGGAGGTTCTTCACATCACGTGTGCATTCAGATTCATGAAAGCGTCCTGGAAAGTGCATGGCCTTTACAACAGACAGCCCTGATTGTTCTGATACACGCATGTTGCATTCGGTAGCAGGCACGGATAGCCGAGACACCAGACGCATCACGTTAAAATCTACACGAGGTAAAATGTTAAGTATGTAGGGCGCTGAGAGCTGTAAACGAGATCGAAGTGTGGGGGTGGCTGATAGTGAATACTGACTGAAGCAAGCCTGTTGTTCGTGTCACGTGATTTTGGCCGAAGCTGTCGGGTCCCATAAAGCTGGTTCCAGACACTGTCTAGAGCCAGGAATGAGCGCTTCAAACCTCGAAGAGGCAGCGGCAATCGCCTCAGAATTCATCTCCAGTCAGTGTTCTCCCCTAGCTCGCCACGCCGCCCTTCATGCTAGTTGCATCTCTTTGATCCCAGGCCTCGACAGCCTTCCAAGCGAGGTTCGACACCTTTTGCAGGAGATACAAGTCAAAGAGAAGCGATTGCAAGGTTTTTCTTCCATTTATTCTCCCCCTTCCCCTCTATTTATCATTATCGTTATCATCGTCATCGTCACGCGTGGTCGTGCAGAGCTTCAACAACAAATCGCAAGGGACTGCAACCGGTACACGCGACACGCCCTCCGCCAGTCGTCTCCCACCACTCCGGTTCCGCCCTCGCCACAGTCTCCGCTCGGGGACGCACCGCAACATGGCGGCAAGAACGGGGTCCCCCCAGAGACACCGGTCACAGGAGCCGCAGAAGCAAAGGACCAGGCGCTGCTGCCTAAGATCGACTCGGCGTACATGGAGGTGGACCGACTGGCGGCGGAAAAGGTCGCGCTGGCGCAGCGACTCGTATCGCTGCTGATGCGTGCCCGCGCACGTCTCGACGTCGAGCTGACGAAAGTGAGCATCCTCCAGGGTGATGTTCCCGGCTTGGATGGTGCTACTACTTTACCCGTCGGCGGCGGCCCCATCCTTGGGTGCGTGTCTATTCGCCCAACAGTTGATTTTTTTGACCTTTTTATCCTTTGTTGGCTTTGGATGGTAGTCCAGTGGCGCAGATTACGGAGAGTTTGAAGATTGCGCTTTCTCCGTCGACGGCGTCGGGGGACTCGAGCCCCATCGGAGCCGCTTCCCAGAAGAGTGTGTGCCTTTCCATTTGTTTTGGATGGTATTTATCTTGCGCTATCTCTGTATTGATTTACCGACAGGACGCAAATTTGGTGCGCAAGGCTCTCTGAAGCTGGGTTCAGGAGCGCACTCACGGCTGCCGACGCCGACGCCGCCGGTGCACGCAGCATCAGGGTCGTCGGCGCCGTACGCGCGGTCGCGACTCTCTCAGCAGGTGCACCTGAGAGGTGCAGGGCGACGCGGGGCAGTGACCGCTGCCGCTGCCGCCGTTGCAGCTGACAAGGAGGACGAAGACTTGGACATGGATGCGGAAGGTGAAGATGATGAAGAGGCGGAGGGTGCTGAGGAGGAGGCAGAAGACAAGGGCATTTATTGCATTTGCCAGGAGATGAGCCATGGCGAGGTCAGCGCTTTTGTTACACCCTTTCTATTTTCTTATACAAAGCTTGACCTTGTGGATGTCATCCTCTGATCAGATGATTGCTTGCGACAACCCAGATTGTCCTTATCAGTGGGTATGTACACACGCGCATGCGCACTGTCTGCTTGTCTGCTTTCATCTAACTCAGGCTGATTCCTTTTTACCTTGTTACAACAGTTCCACATTACGTGTGTCAATGTCAAGGCACCGTTACCCGACATATATTACTGTGCAGAGTGCACCAGCAAGGGATTTGGCGTGGATAATCCGGGAGTAGCTGAACCCTTGACAGCAATGACGACTGCCGGTGCTACGACGCCTGCGAGTGCTGCGGCAGGAAGGAAAGGAAGGAGAAAATAGCGGTTTTTTTAATCCGGTTATGATACAGCCCAGCGATGATTATGCGTTAGACGAGGGACACCAGGTACCAGTCTACTCTTTCGATAAATGCAAAGAAATTTTGAAACAGAGTACTACATACGTAGCCGTCCACTTGAACTGTCATTGAATCAAGTTGTCTCGTTTTCTCAAGCTGGACACCGGATTCATGGACTTTTACCTAGGGTGCAAAACTCAAGGAATTCCAGTTTCGCCCATCCCTCGATGTTCAGTCTTTATTCAAAATGTCACCCCATCGCTGATTCATGTGCGAACGCAGCGGCTACGGGCATGATAAGTCACGGGCCATCTTGCCGTATCGCAGCCTCCCTGTTCCACCCATTGTTTTTCTTTGGCACTATCACCTTTCATCCGAAGTCGCCTCATTAGTTCCAACAGACATTTCTGCCGCGCAATATGCTGACCTCCTGTGCGTTTCCACTCGGGTATGGGCTATGACTTGATTGAACCAGTTTTATACATCGACCTCAGATTCATGAAGTCGAAAGATTCTTCCTGCGCCACATGTGCAGACTGGAGACCAGGTCAGCCCTACGCACGCACACACGACAACCACGCAACGTACCCGGAACACTGCCCGCTCTGATTGCTGCCGTGACGGTATCTAGAAGCAGGAACATCGTATGAGAGGGAAACTCTTTGGAGTCGAGTCACTGAAGAGAAGAGGACAGACCGGAGCGACAGACCGGAGCGACTACAGGCTTATGCAGGTTATACGCTTCCTCTCACAACCTACCATCCGTCGTTTTGCCAGGCCTGATCATCCGCCTGACCCTGCCTTTGGCGTACACGAGAACATCGCTACCGCTCTGGATATCCACAGCACAGCGGAATGACATTCGTGGTTGAGCACATTCAGCGGATATAATGTCACGGAGACGGAAACAATGGGATGCAAGCGCCATCGTTATCGTGTGGCAAATATCGAGACGATATAAATGCTGCGCGGGCGGACATGCGTCCGCGTCTGGACAGTTCCATAGTATATGCATGACTTCCGGCGGTATATGCGTTATGGAAGGCTAGCTCTGAACAGAAAAGCCAGTATTTTACTTGTCGAGGCCGGGATGCAGGAGTATTGCAATCCTTCGGAAGAGCGCGCGCATGTAGTCGGGGCGTAGCAATACGGGCAAAGCGCCCTCAAGACTTGTACTCAATTTTGTCGCCTGCGATTACTAGTCCGCTCGGTCGGGGATCCAAGCAAGGGGTGCATCGTGGACACAAGTAAGACCGAGTTAAGCGCAGGGGCAACTTAGGACTTGCTTGGGCAGCCAGTTCAGTATCACCGGGTCAGTACTGCCAGGCTCTCCCGTCGGCTCGTTCCTAGTAAGAAAAATTTGAGAACAAATCATAACAAGCCATTGACCGCCTAACACACTCACCGCAGACCATTATCATGGCCAGTGCTAATCAACAGCAATCCTCGCCGCCAATCTTATATGGTACCCTTACGGCCGCCCCTCTCCTCGCATGGGTCGTCTGAAAATGCTACATCCGTCCTTTCCAAGCGGAAAAAGGCACGCGTGTATGGCTTTACGCGTCGCCCCGTCCGTGGATCCGATTATCCTGCTCTAATGCGCGACGTGGACTCCAAAGTGGATGGCTTCCTCGTGTTTCCCAGGAGTGGAACAAGCTCGATAATTTCGAAGGGGAAGCGTACGACAGGACCTTGGCGCGCGCCGTAGGGGAAGACGGGGAACTGGTGGATGTATGTGTCTATCTGTGGGCAGGCCCTACAGATGCACTCGACGACGGCAGTTGAAATTTTGGGACTTTTGAGAGGGAAAGGTTGGACGATTGGTTGATGAGATGGAGATGGTTGGATGAGGTGGTCACTGGTTTGACCGTTTCCACCTATGCGCCGCCCCTGCGCTCACTCTAGACAAAGCTATCGATACGGTATACTTTGAGGAGACATAGTACAGTACGTCGGTCGGGACTCGTTGAGACTGCCCCGTTTCAGCCTTGTCTTCGGCCGAGCTTGCATTACATAAGAAAATCGTTATTTGAAACCACGCTGGGGCTGCGACGACAAAAACGTTTCTTGCCATCCTCCCCTCACCATATCATCTCCAACGCATAATTCACGTCTTCATGTTACCAGCAAAGAATAATACCTGCAAGCTCGTCGCTCCAAGGCCCATTCCTCTGCGTCTTACGTCTGCTCCCGCAGAACAGTTTGGTCAGCTTAAATTAGAAGACCCCAATGTAGAAAGCACTAGCGTCGATATTGGTGTATTGCCTGAATCCCCCGCCGGCGCCCCTACTGACGGCGGCTTCTCGCCTCGAGCGTCTTCTCGGTAAGCTATTCCCATTTGCTGATGCTTCCGTTTTGACGTATCCCATCTTGGGTGAAATTCGATTTCTGTCGCTGCGTTTGTCATGATTCGAATCTCGATCTTCCCCTTGCTCAGTTCTAGTTTACCTACCGAAGCACTCGAAGAATTCCTTTGGATCCTCAGGCCTTCATTCTTCCCACCCTCGCCGACCCGCCGAGAATGCAGAGAGGCAGTAGCGCAATCGCGTCTACCTACCAACCAACTTCGCCGCGGCGCTAATTCTGTCCCCGCGTTTCACTTTCACCTCCAGCAAATGTCTGGGCTCTTGAATGTAGACGAGTTCGAGCTCCCAGGGTCTTCTCCGCGCAGCCCTCCACCTTCCGATCTTTCTGAGATGGAAAAGGACAGTGACTTCGGCCACCCCACGCACTCGACCAGGTCTTACACTTCGGGAGCTCTCTGTCAGTCTTCAGCTCTCCCATTATTTCTGGTGTCATGGCCACTCACATCCGTGCACAGCATCGCCCATCTCCAGAACCCACACTCGTAATCCATTCCAGCGCCATCCCTCTTACCACCACACGGCTCAACCCTCACCTCGCCGATCTCCCTCTGTGCCGTTGTCCCCCGCCATCGCTCCTCTGCCGCCTCCTTCCCCGGGGGAGATCGAGGTCGCATAGTTTCTTCTCTCCACATCTGCTCTCTGCATGGATTGACCATTGCGATCCGACGCTTTACATCTTTCCCCCCTGTCATTGGAAGGTCATGCCTTATCTATTCCAGTATGAAATGTATCCGAAAATCCACCTGTACTTCTGGTCCCTCCTCTGTATACCCGTACGCTTCTGTTTGTTTAGCCTTGTCTGTCGGTAGATGAGCCATCGAAACTTGGGTTGTCTTTTTTTAGTTTCCAATACAGTACTGTCTCCTTCTCCAAATTGTCATGTGGTACAAGAGGTCAAGGAACTGGTAACAAGCACAAGTCCGAAATGATCCGAGGCCGTACAAGGTGGGCTAGGCAACGGAATCGTGCCCTGACGCTAATAAGAGTGTACATACAACATTTCCGCCAAGATGAGACATTACAAGGGAATTTGCAATTTCGACCATCATGGGTCGAGTGCGCTCGTTGCCTGACCGCCGACGCCCGCCGTCAGCCAGATGGGCCAGCCATGCTCGTCAATGTAAAAACAGTCCTCGAGACGTACACCTACCTCACCAGGGAGATAGATCCCTGGCTCATTTGAGAAGACGTGTCCTGGCCGCAGGATCTCCCCGCTACCGCTGCGGAGATATGGCGGCTCACGCACGGACAGGCCGATCCCTGGAGAGAAAGGAAATAAACCATCCCGTCCGTCGAAATCAGAAACAGACTCAAAAGGGGAAAACAAGAATAGTACCGTGGCCTAGTCTGTGTACCATCGAGCCGTAACCCGCCTCCTTCACGTGCGCTCGCGCAACCTCATCCACCGCGCTCGCACGCACTCCCGACAGCGCCGCGAACGACGCGAGCGTCTGCGCCAGGTAGACGTGCGCCCAGAGCGTCAAATGCTCCTCGGGGATTTTCGACTCGGGCAAGGCGTATGTCTGTTATTCGTGAGGGATGCAGTCGGCGGGTCACAAGACCTTGCGCTTACCCGTGTCACGTCGCTCCAATATCCGTGCAGCCTCCCTCCGCAGTCCACAAGCACGAGGTCCGCCTCGCCCAGCGGGCGGTCCGTGCCAGATCCATGTGAGAGCGCGGTGTTTTCTTTTGGTTCGTGAGTAATGCCGCTCGCGCAGAAGTAGGAGCCTCAGGACGCACCGCCAAACGCCACGTGTACCGTAGGAGACGTCAGGCCCGCCGTAGAGAGGGCGTTGAGCATGAGCGACCGAACCTGCGATTCGCGCATCCCAATGCGCACATGTTCGCGGACCGCCCGAATAGCTAGGAGGGTGACCTGGGCGGGATAAGGTATTTGAATGCGATAAAATCGTGTAAGGGATCAAGACGCACTTCATTCGCGCATTTTAGCAAGTCCAGCTCCTGATGTGATTTGTTCTCCCTGATGCTCATGAGCCGGTGAGGGGCAGAGCGGATCACCACGCCTTTTCCTGCCGCGTGCTGCAGTCCCTCGACAATAAAGTGACGCATCATGCCCTCGACGTATATCACCTTGTTCCTCGAGTTTGCAGTGAGTCCGAGCCCGCGGATGGCGACCTCGTACGGATTGGTGTCGTCCGTCCATTCTAACCACGTGACGGAGGCGCCGTCGGGCAAGGGTATGGGGAGCAGTTGCGCACGCGAAGTCTCAAATGCGGGGGTGAGGATCGCAACTTTCACGCGCGGATTCCGCAAATTCACTCGGTGCCTGGAGTCCGGGGAAACGATAAGCAGGAACGGCCTCTCCGAAAGGCCCCACGCATCGAGCGAGATGTTCGCAAAGAACTGTGCGCTCGCGCCGGGCTCGGCGATATATGCGACGGCATGCAGAGACTGGAGCATATCTGCGAGCCGATTTAGACGCGTGTGATATGTGGGGGCTGGGAGCGGGGTAAGGTGGGCGCAGTGCGCCGACAAGTAGTCGAAGGATGGCGGCGAGAGAGGAACTTGGCTGTCGGAGGTGTCGGACACGCGAGATGGAAGGTAGAGTGCAAAAGTGAATGGGCGGAAGGTAAAGTAGAGACAGAGGGTCGCCAACGTCAGCACGGACAATGTGCGCTGAGACAAGCGGGCGATTAGCGATCACCCTGGCGCGAATCTGCAAGACTCACCTTGGGAAGCAAGGAACGCGTTGGGCTCGACATCGGGACTTCCTTCTCCATGACTGACCGTCAGCCAATACGGAACCAAAAGTAATAGGTGTTTGGCGGCGTTGAGATGGCTAGGAAACCGCTGCTGACTTAGGACAAAGGACGCGTTGTGACCACGACCCTTGGGTTGCCACTTACAGCAGCTTGCTCACGTGATGGCAGCACTGCAAATTGCCACCCTCACGTGACCAGATGGATCCGCGTACATGATTTGAGCAATACTCGTTACTACATCTAAGTTAAGCTAGCGTTTCGCCTCAATTCCGCTTATAGTCTGTCTCCACTTTCGCAGCCACTGGCCGTGATGCCCGTGATGCCGATATGTTATCTCCCAATATCCACTCACAATTATCAAGTGTGGAATATCACTCAAGACGCACCATACGCCCGAGACATTTCGCCTAGGCTTCGAGCTTGTGTCTCCTGTGTTTACTCTGTCCGAGCCTCAATGGCCTACCTACGTCAACGGGTTCCTATCCCCTTTCAACAAAACCATCAAATGGAAGACGAATCGCTCCACTGCCCCACATGTTTGTGTCGGTAAAGGCGGGTTCTCGTCCCCGAAGTCAAGAGGGTTGCAAAGCTGGTGTTACTCTTTGAAGGTTCATCATAATCGTATCATCTGCCCTATAATACGCCTGCGGCGGTTAAAACAAATATGTCCAGCCAGCCAGAGAGCAGAGGGACTGCGCATTTGACGAAAACACCTTGAGCATCAACCTGCAATGCTACTTGGGTCATGATTTGTCATCAAATTTTCTATATACGGTAATGATGTCAACAATGTTCAACACACATTTTGTTGTGTTGCTTACCAATCATTACCCTCAACGTTTATACGATGCACATGGCTCCGCTCACCTTCTCTTCCACCACCAGATTGGGGAGGAACACGCAAGACGCCGAGTTCATTACCCGACGGACCCTAGATCATCGGCGGTCAGCCCGCAAATCGCGCACCCAGACTAGGAAATCCTACCTGGAGTAAGCTCTCTCACAGATCCCATGCTTTGGCTATCCGCGCAATCAATGAAGTAAAAACGTAAACACCAACTGCATCCCGTGCGCATCCTCACTGTAATCCTATCCCGCTTCCCATCAACTCCGCACATGAGCATAAAAGGCTCTAAGTCGCCCTCCTGTACGATATCTTCTCCGAAATCCCTCTCTTTGCATGGCCTCTGAACGAGCGCCGGTTGATCCTCCAGAGTCTGCCGGATTTACTGAATCATGTCCTCTTATCCGTGACAATGATGCGCTCGAGGCGCAAAAGTCCTCGTCAATACATCTCGCTACACCTGTCCCCAGGGTCGCCTTGTTTGCCTTATGTAGCGTCAGACTCGTAGAGCCGTAGGTCCCTGTTGCCGCCATGCACTCTAGACGCTGATGTGCTGCTTTAGTATCGCTTTTACTCAAATATTCCCTTGGATCAATGAATTTATTCTCGATCTACGCGTAACAGACGATCTCACGCGGATAGGCTTCTATAGCGGTCTAGTCGTCAGTAAAGTTGTTCAACCAAATGACCTTCCATTGACCCTGGCATATGCGGCTCAGGAGAGCGCTTTCGCGATCGCACAATTGTTCTCTATTTACCCATGGGCTCGTGTCTCTGGTATTTATCGCTAGCATCCCTGAAACTGCTTCCCCTCACGTGCGGTCAGATCAAATTGGCCGTCGACCTGTCCTACTCATCGGAGCGACCGGAGCTGCGATAACCTCCCTCACATCTGGTGTATCAAAATCACTCTATAGTACTCTCGTGTCTCGTTTCATTGGTCAGCTCTCCCACGAAAATCTGTTGCTCAAACTCATTCCATCTCCAGCTGGTTTATTTTTGGGCAACATTGCTGTTGTGCACTCTGTGGTTTGTGAACTGTCAGATCCAACCAATCAAGCAATTATATTCTCCATATATGGCCTGTTCTGGCCTATTGGTACCATCATCGGGTGCGCAGGTGCCCTTTTGCGATTGAGGTACAGCGCTTATCTGCAAATCTTGCCCGTAGCCCTCTGATAGGTGGGTCACTGGCGAACGCGGCCACGAAACATCCACATATTTTCAATTATGAGTTCCTCCGCGAATACCCTTATTTCCTACCTTGCCTCGTCGTGGCTATAATTTCGATTCTCGGATTCATCCTTGGTTATCTCTTCCTTGAAGAGGTGCAGTAATCTTTTATCTAAGCCTATCTAATCTGTCTGACAATGGTCTAGACTTTGCCAACTAAAACTCGTGCAAAGAAGGAAAAAGGCTTCTCTGCATCTTACGGGGCTACGAACAATATGGATATGCCCGTTCAACCACCATCAGTCAAACAGCTACTGGCTACTCCATTTATCAGAGCGCTCTGCATTTCTGGATGCGTGCTGGCTTTCATCTCCACATCGTTTGACGTTGTGTTTGTCCTCTTCTGCTACTCTCCTATTCACTTAGGTGGCCTGGGCTTCTCCGTACGTTCATTGCTTGCCATATCTTCCCCCTATTACATCACTCATTCTAAAAATTAATTTGTCCCCTAGGCATCGCAAATTGGCTATTCACTCGCCATTGCCGGAACAGTTGCAGCATTCATGCAAATCACCATCATGCCGTATCTGATGCGTAGGTTTGACACGCTGCGAATTTACAACTTCACGATGGCACTGTGGCCATATGCTTTCGTGACAATGCCTTTACTCAATCTTGTTGCACGGAACGGCCTCAATGTGGGTACCGGTCAGATGAGCACGGGGACACAGACAATGCTGTGGAGTGGGATTTGCATGACCCTCATGTTGAGCAGGTTTGGTGCGCTTTCTTTCTCGTGAGTGGTCTCTCCACATGTTGCATCCGTCTCCTGATTGCAAAAACAACCCCGTATCGTGCGCCCACACGGACTGATTCTACTCATTGGCGTCCTGCTAAATCAGTGTGAGCATGATCCTGGTCAAGGAGCACACAAGTCCTAGCTGGCTCGGCACGACGAACGGGCTTGTACAAGGATGCATGTGTTTGTCGCGGTCGCTCGCCCCGGCGTTCGTCAGGTATGGCGTTCTATGTGTCCTTAGCCCATGGGAAATTGATGGCGTTTGGCGCCCGATAACAGCTCGAGCTTCGCACTTTCGATCGACAATGATTTGCTCGGTGGACACATGTGGGTTGTCTTGATGGTGCTCATCTGTCGGCGTGGTAGCCTACTGGCGAAGGATCTGGCGAAGGTCAGAAACCTGTAAATGCAGATGGTTGTTTTATGCTCCTTGGAAGACATTTCTTTAGGGATTTTATGGTTTTGCGTTCGTCGCTCCGATTGCTTTGTTGCTAGGGAAGCTATAAATTTTGCATACGTACACGAGACGATGGCCATCGATGTCCGCTCCCAGGAAATGCATTTTGCACTTCTCTAAAGAAGGTATTTTATCTCAGGAGATATGGTTTTTACATTGCGTATTATGTGATCTCTGCCAGGTTACTCCCACTGTATTCCTGAAGACACGCCGGCGGGGGGTGTGTGACACCGATCGAGGGGAGACCACGGCGGTCACCGAGTATTGGGCTGGATCTTTTGAGCTGAATAATCAGACCAAGAACACTTTACAGCTGTTTGTTTTACTGGTACAATTAGTATGGTCACACCAGGAACCTTAAGTGGCTACTTCATTTAACTCAAAATGTCAAACCATTGCATTGCAACAGTTTTAAGTCACTGTATAACCTACATGAAGCAAGTCTAGATATTTTTCTGGGCCTTTGGTAATGTTTGGTCATCACATCCGATAAGATACCGGGCCGCCGACAATCTCATGTCACACGTTTGCATGCTTCCCGAATCCCGACGTGATTGTTGGTGGCAGATCCACCAGTAAAAAAACATAGCAGGAAACGGAGCAAGGTCTGTGGAGGCGTCGTCACTGGTGACGATCGCCAGTTCTCACAGAATCCAACCTTTATCAACATAGGCGTGATCAGGAGTTGTCACGCTTTAGACCCCTACTACACATAAAGACACTCGATGATGAATCGAGTTGGGGTTTGGTTCCCCATGTATTCACAGGACATAAAGACACTCGTGTTTTGGAAGATGGAAGATGGAAGATAGAAAAATCAGCTTTTGACTCCCCGCCCTTCATGATCGCCCAAGAGTCCTCGCCAATTTTTGGCCAAAGCGCCGCCCATGATTTGGGCTCTAACAGCGAGGCACAGGAGCGTCGATCTCTCATCTCGCACGATGGCGACACGAGCTGCACATCGTCTTCGGGGAACCGCCCTCACAAGTCAGCGTCTTTTGGCGCACAGCTGGCGGCGTTGTGCTGGATAAGGCTCGTCGACCCAGTCGCGTACTCCCAGGCTTTTCCCTATGTGAACGAGCTTGTCGCGAGCCTCCACATTGCGGATGACCCTTCGCAGGTCGGGTTTTATAGCGGCATTCTCGTGTGTTTTTTTCTTCTCCAATGTTTGTTCCCTTCTGAAGTCTCTTAATCTTCCAGGAAAGCACGTTTGCTGTTTCTCAGTTGTTCTCACTATATCACTTCGCTCGCGTGTCTGGTGCGTGCGACAATCATTTCATTCCAGGCGTTCCAAGTTTGACTGTATCCAAATTTCCGTCACAGATATTGTGGGCAGACGTCCCGTCGTGCTTGTCGGGCTAGCAGGACTCGGCGTGTCGACACTCTTGTTTGGGCTGTCAAGGTCTTTCCTCGGCCTCATGATCACTCGATTCATCGGTGCGCTCTCAAAAATTCAAAATGCTCAAATGTCCAACTCACCCATTCCCTCTGACAGCTGGGATGTTTGCTGGCAACACCCCCGTGCTGCAGTCCGTATTTGGGGAAATGACAAACCCTTCGAATGAAGCTATGGCCATCTCGTTTTACGGTTTAGCTTGGCCGTTCGGTAACATAATTGGGTGCGTTCCTCGTCTTGGAAGAGTGAAGATTTTTCCGTCTCGATTTGACTGGCAAGATAATTTCAGGCCACCTATTGGAGGCACGCTGTCTAATCCGGCGAAACAGTTCCCCAAGCTATTCGATTTCCACTTTTTCCGGGTGTACCCTTATTTTCTACCCTGTTTCTTAACATTTGTTATCGCGATGCTTGGCTTCACTGCGTGTTATGTCGTCTTAGAAGAGGTGCGGGCTTTCCTAATTTCGTTGCTCTGACTACTCGCAGAGCGAACGCTTTATCACCCTTCCAGACCCTCCCTAGCAAGCGCCGAGACACGGTGAAAAGCGATCGACATTCATATGGCACTGTGGAGACGGGCGATTCCAGCCGCGATGATCAACGGCAACAGCAACAGCAAAAACCTTTGCTAACCTTCTTTGACGTATTGTCAGTTCCAATCCTCCGTTCGTTGTGTATCTCAGCATTCTTGCTCAACTTCATGAACACCTCGTTTGATGTCATATTTGCGCTCTTCTGCTACACACCCATTACATCTGGTGGACTCGGTTTTTCTGTGAGTCTTTAGAAACTCTTTTGGTCTGCCCGGCTGTGCGGGCCCTCTCCTGTGTTCACCCTTTTCTTTTTGCTTCTTAACTAGACCTCGAGCATTGGGTACGCAATGCTAGTGGCGGGCATCTTGGGATTGATATCCGTGATGTTCGTGCTGCGCGCGCTGCTTGCGCGGTTTTCCTGCGGGCCACTTTTCTGCGCATGCATGCTCTTATGGCCTTTGGCGTTCGCTTCTTTACCATTCTTGAATCTTGTGGCACGTAGCGGCGCGCCCCCAGCATTTCTATGGGCGGGCATTCTTGGTGTGTTGGCGCTCATCCGTGTTGCGTGCCTCCCGTTTGCGTGAGTCTGCTGCGCAAGGAAGCCGCCTTTTTTCTTTGCTTATTTGAATTATTATTGGAAAGGCTGTCTGTCATGCTGAGCAAGGCGCTTGCGCCAGAGGGGAATCTTGGGCAACGAACGGCATTATGATGTGTGCGATGTGCATCGCGCGAGGTGTTGCGCCCACGTTCGTGAGGTGCTTCTCTTGGCTGTCTCTTTCTGCGTCCTATTTAATTGATTGACTACCCATAACGTAGCACTATGTTCGTCCTCTCTGTGGACAGGGGCCTGCTCGGTGGCCACTTTTGGGTTGTGGTGATGATGAGCATCTCATTGGCTGGATCCCCGATTTACTGGCAAATAAGTCGGGTGCCGCCACGGGTGCAGATGTGAAAAATGAGTTATTGGGTTTAGATCCTCGTGACAGCGCCAGTCATCGCCGCGAACCAATTCTCACTGGCTGGTAGGCGCACAAGGACCTTCAACATTGATACTATGTCACCAGGTTTCAACCTGGTCATTCCTGTTCCTGTCATTCCTGGGCAGTAAATCAGCAACGGAACAAGCCACGGAAATCGGAATACGCGGCATGTCAGATGACGTTATCCTATCTTGCAGTGTTGTGTGGTTGTAAATTTGGTGCCGCATGTGTACATTACTCCACTAGCTGTTTGCCAATACGAACACCTGTAACACTTCGTGTAAATATGGTTTTCTCATATCCGACATGGAAGTTGTTGGAAGTTCGCTTATTCGGAATACATTATTTTCAACAGATTACATAATCGGAATGACTCTTTTTGGTTGGCTTTACTCCGACTCCGCACACCACTCTCCAACATGTCTGCTGTACTCGAGCCCGGGAACGCAGATCATGGGAATGTGTAGGCCTCGTCATCACACCTCACCCTTTCTCTTAACTTGCTCACTGCCCACACTGCCTGGTGTGGCTTGCTCATTGCTGGTTTGCCCCTGCTTGCAGGCAATACCACCTGTCTCCACTTCGCACCCCTGGGTCGCAACCAACGCCATTTGGCACCCTCTGCTTGGCACCCCTGCTCACAGCCAATCCTGCTCGCTACTTGGCACCTCCGAGCCGCTACTGGCACCCCCTGCTCGATGAATGGCAGCGGTATCTGGGGTCAGTGAACTTGAAGGTGCTTGCACCGACAAAAGTTGCTCGAGCTGGTAGTGCGACGGCTACTGGTGCATGGACATCTCGGCACGGCGAAGCCCTATAGTGTTTGAACACGAAGCCCCATAGTCTTTGAACAGGAAGACACACAGAAGGATCGCACCTTTGTGCGTGTCATCTATGCCAACGGTCTATGCCAATGAATATTTGTCCTTTTTTTTCTCCTTTTGTACTGGTTCTTTTCCATGTGACTGTTGGTTCTTCATCTCGCTTTGGTTTATTTTTCCATGCAAAAGAATGGTCACTAATACGTATCTCCTTTTTATGCATCGGCATTATACACGAAGCATCATTTCCCCACTTTTGGCAGAGCTCCGATGTCCGATGTCTGGCTCCTGTTCTGGCCCATGGTACAGATTGAGTGAGCGGACCTTAGGCATAACGCATGGCGCAGCTGCGCGCTGACCATTTGAAGAGTGTTGGAGGCGATTCAAGAGGTGCTTTGTCGAAGCGGAAAAATCTCAGGAAAATCTTGGTAGGATCTCCCCATCATACAATGATTTGGGCTTGTCGACTGGAAGTGGGAGATTGTTCGTCACATGCGAAGGTCCCAAGGCGCCTCGCCTGGTCTGGAATATCTATGTTTACAATCAAATTCAATGGGATATCGAGAGTCCTGGGGTTGATGTCAATGACTGGCAAGGAGACGTAGCGGCGTCCTGGCACCTCCCGACACTGCTGGCCCCCTTGCTCATAAGCGTGGTCGGCTTTCGTTCACCATCACCCTAGCGGACATCGTGATGCAGTTGGACCGACCGTAATGGTTGTTTTTGTCATCGTTATTGTAGGCACGTGTGGGGGTGTCAGTCCGTCATCCACCGTAAATGGGAAGGGCAATGCACGGACATCTGGCCGAGCAGGAGCAATAGCCTGAGCAAGTCAACATTACAAGTGTAAGTCGCCTACGAGCCTCACCTGAGTATGTCTCTACCTTCTCTCTTTGTTCAAAGCATTCCTGACAATTTTGGCCCTGCTACAACAAGGTGACCTGGATGCTGACCTACACTCGCCCTGAATCACCTCTCACGAATGTGGAGACACCGTACAAAATCGTCTGACTTCTCACTCCTTTTCGGCGATGAGGCTTCTCAGTGCAACTCCAGATGCTCTCAAACGTTTTACTCAATCCGCCGGCTCTCCCTCTTTGCATTCTCATGCCTTTACTGACTCCGTCAACAAGCGAGCTTCGTGACGTCCTGGGGAACTCATCGGATTCTTCGAAGAAAGATCCACCGTATTGGGCCACGGCGACGGGTCACCTTCGTGTGGCCTCTTCACCGCTTCGGGCCTCCATGTCGGTGCTACCAGGCCGCAAATATGGAGGTCTTCCTCCCCGATGAGGAGTAGGTCTTCAGTCTCTTCGTCCAATTCCACTACTGAGTCTTATGGTTAATTGACGAGTTTTCAATCTGTTAAAGGCTCTGACCGCTGTATATGTGTCATTACCCCCTGTAACAGTTTCTAGACAGTAAAACTTTCACGTTTTTCATATGTGACCCCCAAAAAAATTGTGAGAAACCTGGTCCCTCTAGTTATTCAATTATGCACATTTTGTGTTTGGCAAGGTCACATGCCAAACACGATCTACTGTTAGTTGTGACCAGGAGTTGTCACGCTTTAGACCTACTCCACATAAAGACACTCGTGTTTTGAAAGATGGTAGATAGATAGAAGAATCGCTTTTCGATTCCCCGCCCCTCATGATCGCCCAAGAGTCCTCGCCAATTTTTGGCCAAAGCGCCGCCCATGATTTGGGCGCTAACAGCGAGTCACAGGAGCGTCGATCTCTCATCTCGCACGATGGCGACACGAGCTGCACATCGTCTTCGGGGAACCGCCCTCACAAGTCAGCGTCTTTCGGCATACAGCTGGCGGCGTTGTGCTGGATAAGGCTCGTCGACCCAGTCGCGTACTCCCAGGCTTTTCCCTATGTGAACGAGCTTGTCGCGAGCCTCCACATTGCGGATGACCCTTCGCAGGTCGGGTTTTATAGCGGCATTCTCGTGTGTTTATTTCTTATTTCTGTTCTCCAATGTTTGCTCCCTTCTGAAGTCTCTTAATCTTCCAGGAAAGCATATTTGCTGTTTCTCAGTTGTTCTCACTATATCACTTCGCTCGCGTGTCTGGTGCGTGCGACAATCATTTCATTCCACGCGTTCCATGTTTGACTGTGTCCAAATTTCCGTCACAGATATTGTGGGGAGACGTCCCGTCATGCTTGTCGGGCTAGCAGGAATTGGCGTGTCGACACTCTTGTTTGGGCTGTCAAGGTCTTTCCTCGGCCTCATGATCACTCGATTCACCGGTACGCTCTCAAATTCAAAATGCTCGAATGTCCAACTCATTCCATGTGACAGCTGGGATGTTTGCTGGCAACAGCCCCGTGCTGCAGTCCGTATTTGGGGAAATGACAAACCCTTCGAATGAAGCTATGGCCATCTCGTTTTACGGTTTAACTTGGCCCTTCGGTAACATAATTGGGTGTGTTCCTCGTCTTAAAAAAGTGATGATTTTTCCGTCTCGATTTGACTGGCAAGATAATTTCAGGCCACTCTTGGGGGGCACGCTATCTAATCCGGCGAAACAGTTCCCCAAGCTATTCGATTTCCACTTTTTCCGGGTGTACCCTTATTTTTTACCCAGTTTCTTAACATTTGTTATTGCGATGCTTAGCTTCACTGCGTGTTATGCCGTCTTAGAAGAGGTGCGGGCTTTCCTAATTTCGTTGCTCTGATCACTTACAGAGCGAACGCTTTATCACCCTTCCAGACCCTCCCTAGCAAGCGCCGAGACACAGCAAAAAGCGATCGACATTCATATGGCACTGTGGAGACGGGCGATTCCAACCACGATGATCAACAGCAACAGCAACAGCAAAAACCTTTGCTAACTTTCTTTGACATATTGTCGGTTCCAATCCTCCGTTCGTTGTGTATCTCAGCATTCCTGCTCAACTTCATGAACACCTCGTTTGATGTCGTATTTGTGCTCTTCTGCTACACACCCATTACATCTGGTGGACTCGGTTTTTCTGTGAGTCTTTATATACTCCTTTGGTCTGCCCAGTTGTGCGGGCCCTCTCCTATGTTCACCTCTTTCTTCTTGCTTCTTAACTAGGCCTCGAGCATTGGGTATGCAATGTCGGTGGCGGGCATCTTGGGATTGATATCCGTGATATTCGTGCTGCGCGCGCTGCTTGCGCGGTTTTCCTGCGGGCCACTTTTCTGCGCATGCATGCTCTTATGGCCTTTGGGGTTCGCTTCTTTACCATTCTTGAATCTTGTGGCGCGTAGCGGCGCGCCTCCGGCGTTTCTATGGGCGGGCATTCTTGGTGTGTTGGCGCTCACCCGTGTTGCGTGCCTCCCGTTTGCGTGAGTCTGCTGTGCAAGGAAGCCACCTTTTTTCTTTGCTTGTCTGAATCATTAATTTGGAAAGGCTGTCTATCATGCTGAGCAAGGCGCTTGCGCCAGAGGGGAATCTTGGGCTAACGAACGGCATTATGATGTGTGCGATGTGCATCGCGCGAGGTGTTGCGCCCACGTTCGTGAGGTGCTTCTCTTGGCTGTCTCTTTCTGCGTCCTATTTAATTGATTGACTACCCATAACATAGCACCATGTTCGTCCTCTCTGTGGACAAGGGCCTGCTCGGTGGCCACTTTTGGGCTGTGGTGATGATGGGCATCTCATTGGCTGGGTCCCCGATTTACTGGCCAATGAGTCGGGTGCCACCACGGGTGCAGATGTGAAAAATGAGTTATTGGGTTTAGATCCTCGTGACAGCTCCAGTCATCGCCGCGAACCAATCCTCACTGGCTGGTAGGCGCACAAGGACCTTCTAAATTGATACTTTTCATGTTATTCAAAATGACAACTACGGCATTAACCAACGAGCCATCCACTGGAAAGTCAAGGAAGTTGTTGTTTAATTGTTTACAATTTGTCGTCATCCCTTTACCGACCTTCTTTGATGTGCTGTCGGTTCCAATCTTCCGTTCGTTGGGCATCTACTCAACTTCATGAACGGCTCGTTTGATGCCGTATTTGTTTGCTTTTGCTTCACGCCCATTACATCTGGTGCACTCGGTTTTTTGGTGAGTCTTGAGAACCCCTGTTTGCATTTCTTCTTAATCAGCATTAGTATAGTATCTTGGGATCGATATTCGTGATATTTGTATTGCGCGCGATGCTTGCCCGATGTGTAAGCGGGCCGCTTTCTCACGCATGCATGCTCGCGTGGCCCACGATGACGTGCAATTCGTGTTGCCATCGTGTGACACGTGAGAGCGACGCTCTGGCGCCTCGCTGTTGGCGTTCACCGCACTTTGACCAGAAAATGGCGATGACTCTTGTGTGGTTATGAAGTGTCGGGGACTCCAAAATTGCATCCATAGGATACGCAAAAATGGGGATGGGCTGCGAGAACAAATTGGCGAACAGGGCCACAGAGTACCTTGCTGGTCATGACCGTAGGACGCGCCGTATGAGCATCGAGCGCAGCTCGCCGTGTCTCGGCGCTTCCAGGCCTCGTGTGGTGCTTCCGAGTTCCGACGCTGTCGGGCTGAGTGATCAGAGCAGAGCAATAAACTCAGGCACCTCTTCTAAAAGGGTATACCACGCTGTGAAGCCGAGCACGAATGTTAAGAAACAGGGTAGAAAATCCGTGGAAACCGAACAGAAATGGAGATTGATTGTTGGCTTGTTCGAGGTGACTTCGGTCCGTTCAGATGACGCATCAGAGAGGCATGAGGAACACATACATCTATTTAATGATTAAGCGGGGACGAAATTGGGACATCAGATGCAAAATTTGGGCGCACGTCTGGAAACACGTTCTCTATCAAGCATCCGGCGTGATGACTGAAGAAATATATATTTTTGGAAGCCCTATTTGCGTAGCTTCTGTAGGACGAGAGGTGCGGCATGAAATCGGAAAACATAGAGGCTAAAGTACCATACACGACAAGAATTCATTGTGTGTGCCTCAGCATATGTTATACAGTAGTTTCGATGAAGGAAGGGCGTACATGACAAATGCATTGCCTACAAATCGAGTCTGTTCAGCCAAAGATCAACAAGCAACACTGGTCATGCTTTAACACATAGCTGGGTCAGCACAATTTATTAGTCGACCGAGAGATAGACATGCGGTGATCATATAGTACAACTGATGCGCCTGCGATTTATTTTATCTAATGAATTTATTGACTGTTCTGAAAGTAGGGGTTGAGACTTACAACATGTAAACCGCCGATGCAATTGGCCTGCCTGCAACATGTGGAATACTTGAAGTGGGAGTGCCATGGGTAGAAAGATTCCTCAAAATGCGGGAAAGACAATGTTGCAGTCCGTTATAATGTACTACCATTTCATGTCACGCAGGTGTGGGAGTAAGCTTTAGGGCGGTGTGGTCGGCTGCACAAAGTATCCTTTCTTGGGATTGGAAATCCTTTGCATTGATGCATATTTGATGATGATTAGTGTTCAGGCTGCGGAATCACAAAACTTCATGTGTTGCCTAGTGCGGAATTGCCAAATTTTGTGTGTTGTCGCTGGGTTGCGCGATTGTCTAGCGCTGAGTTGCCGGATTTCGTGTGTTGTCTTGCGGATACAATGTAGGTGTTACATAACAGCCCATAGCAAATCCATACTGCTTCTTTGGCTTATGGTTTTTACTGATTGGAATTCCACGTATTGTTGGTGCGCTAAATTGCTGAATCTGATGCGTTGTATAGCGCTCTGTCGATGAACTTGGTTGCTGATTTGTGGACAAGCGAGTCATCATGGGGTATATTACCTTGCTTGCTATACAAGGATGCGCGGCTTCCTTTTTAGGCGCGATTTCCTTTTGAGGTTTTGTAGCCAATTCATTGTCACTATTTGCAAATATTTTGATCATCAGGCACAAGCAAAAGCATCCGCGCTCTCACCGAATCCCATGGCTTATGGCGGAATCACCGAATTTCATGTGGTGTCTTGCGAGGAATTACCGAACTTCGTGCGTTATTCGTGTTGGAACCGCAGAATCCCAGGCGTTGTCTAGGACCCTGTCATGTTTCCGATGAACTTCCTGTTGCTGATTTCTGAGCACGCACCGTCAATATACGTCAATGCGAGGGATTTCCTTTCCAAGAAAGGATACTTTGCGCAGCCGACCAGATCGCCATAAGGCTCACTCCCACACCTGCATGACATGAAATGGCAGTACATAAGGGATCGCAACATTGTCACACCCGCGTCTTGAGGAATCTTTCTAACCATGGCACTCCCACCTCAAGTATTCCACATGTTGCTGGCAGGCCAATTGCATCGGCGGTTTACATGTTGTAAGTCTCAACCCCTACCTTTAGAACAGTCAATAAATTCATTAGATAAAATCAGACGCAGGCGCATCAGTTGTATTATATGATCACCGCATGTCTTTCTCTCGGTCGACTAATAAATTGTGCTGACCCAACTATTTGCCAGTCATAACTTTGGCTCAAGAGGTGCATGGTCATTCATTCTGCTTTGCATTACTGTTGATGCTCAGTTTCTTGTGCAGAAAACATTTATATGGGTACTCGCATTTCTTGGCGTATTCTCTACCCCATGCTGATCTCATCGTGCAGAGAAAGCCATGGACCTTTCTTTCATATCTATACGTGGTGGTATGTGTCAAAGTGTGACCACTGTTGCTTATCACTGCTTGCTGATCTTTTGGCTGAACAGACTCGATATGTTGGCGATGCATTTGTCATGTACGTCCTTCCTTCATCGTAACTACCCTATAAGATATACTGAAGCACACATCATGAAGTCTTGTTGTGTATGGTACGTCAGTCTCTATGTTTTCCGATTTCACTTCAGCTCATGCAGCACCTCTCGTCCCACAGAAATTACTCAAAATAGGATTTCCAAACATGTAAGTTTCCTCAGCCATTACGCCGAAAGCTTGATAGAGAATGTGTTTCCAGACGTGCGCTCAAATTTTGCATCTGATGTCCCAATTTCGTGATCGCTTAATTATTAAACAGATGTATGTTATTTTCTGTGTTCCTCATGCCTCTCTGACTGGCTTGTTCTAGGCATAGTTGAGCTCAACGTCTCATCGCGGACCTGGTGGGTGTTCGGTGTGATGTCGCAAAGTGCGTCAGAAGGCGTCTGTACAAAGACCTGCAATTAACTTGTTTTGCAGTCATCTTGCAGAGTCGGATTTGGGCGCTTTACCGTTGTTCCAAGAGAATCTTGGCTCTCTGCTTGACGTTTTGGATGATCGAGATTGGCTTGACAACCTACGGCCAGTTCCATGTCAATTCTATTGCTGCCCGTATGTTCACTCTTCTTCAATGATGCGGCCAACCTTCTAATGGCTTATTCGAAAGCTGTGCCTATTCCCCTCAACTCATCCACCCATTTCTGCATGTTCCCAAACCTACGTCCAACTACTACCTTGTGGATGTTACCATTTATGTCATTCGAGATTTTTCTCTTCGTGCTAGCTGCCCTGGAATGTTCCAGACACATACGCAATTTGATCGGGACGGGGCAATGGACTCAGCGAGCTGTTGTCGCGGTAATTTTCAGAGACAGTATTATCTACTTCTTCCTGTGCGTCACCGCATGGCAGTGTCTATTTGCCCTTCTAAACCCCCTCTTGCGCAATGCAGTGCGATGTCCATGTACACAGCGATTCTTGTGGTTGGTCTGGTGTTCCCGGTGAGTGCTCTTGCGTTGCTACACGTTTAGCGTCTCTCATGCCGACACCGGTTCTGTCTCTTTTTCTATTGATGCTTCATCTGAATGGACCCCTTCGCAGATCGAATACGGTGTGCCGGTTGAGATCACGCTTGCGGGGCACGTCGTCATAAGCACACGGTTGACGCTCAACCTTCGCCAGGCATTTTACAGACCTGGATCAGAGGTAACAACGGAATGGGGCGAAGCCTCGAACAAGCCATCGGCTGGGCGCATTGCGTTCGCCGCGAATGTGCCGAATGGGGACCGTACCAACACAGTGGATTCGGCAAGCAGCGGAAGCGTACATACGATCGGAGAGGCTGCTTGACGTTTTCAAAACGATGTGGTCCTTCGATCTTGCGAAGGACTCAAGATGTTTGTTGACTTTCCATGGCTTACCGAAGGCTGATTTACCTACAACTAATCTCGATTTCCACCTTTTCGGGTGTGCCCTTATTCTCTACCTGTTTCTTAACATTTGTCTTCGCGATGCTCGGCTTTACTGCGTGTTATGTCCTCTTAGAAGAGGTGCAGGCTTTCCCAATTTCATTGATCAGCCCGACATCATCGGAACTCGGAAGCACAGCATCAGCAATCCTCTGTTCGTTCTAAGTTCATGAACGGTTCGTTTGATGTCGTATTTGTGCTCTTTTGCTTCACGCCCATTACATCTGGTAGACTCGGTTTTTTGTTAGTTCTGAGAAACTCTGTTTGCGTTTCTTGATCAGACCTCGAGCATTGGTATGGTATCTTGGGATCGATATTCGTGATATTTGGTGCTGCGCGCGATGCTTGCCCGGTTCGCAAGCTTTTCGCGCATGCATGCTCGCGTGGCCCACGAGGACGTGCAATTCCTGTTGCCATCGTGTGACACGTGAGAGCGACGCTCTGGCGGGCGGCGGCCGCCAGTGGCGCCTCGTTGTTGGCGTTCACCGTGCTTTGACCACGACGACCGGGGACTCATCCATAGGATACACAACAGTTGGGGATGTGCTGCAAGAATAGATTGGCGAACAGGGACCACGAGGTAACTTGCTGGTCATGAGCGCCGTATGAGCGTCGAGCGCACCTCGCGGTGTCTCGGGAGGGTTTAGTGTGGATCGCTGGAAATGATTAAGTAATGCTTAGATCGATCAGGCACCTGACCTCATATGCCCTACGATCTGATCATTACATAATCACATATTCCCTTCCCTCCCCAGCCTGAGTGATGTGCCAAGACCAAGTTCGCTAGACAACGCACGAGATTCGGCGATTCGTCGCCGACCAATGGGTGGAATTCCCATCAGTAAAACTATAAGCCAAAGAAGCAAGTATGGATTTGCTATTGACTGCTCACTGCCAGGTGTTACATACCAGTCCATAGCACTTTTTACTCTGATGCTGCACGACATTTCCTGGAATTTGGCAACCCGACCTTGACAACGCATGCAATTGAACCCAGCGATTCGGCACGACAACATACGAAACCCGGCAATTCCGCGCTAAACACCGCATGGTTCTGTGATTCCGCAGCCTGAACGTCACTCATCATCAAATATTCCTCAATGCGAGGGATTTCCTTTCCAAGAAAGGATACTTTGTGCAGCCAACCACACCGCCCCAGAGCTCACTCCCACACCTGCTTGACATGAGATGGCAGTACATTAATGGACCACAACATTGTTACCCGCGTTGACGAACCTTTCTACCCATGGAACTCTCACCTCAAGTATTCCACATGTTGCTGGCAGGCCAATTGAATCGGCGGTTTACATGTTGTAAGTCTCCACTTTTACCTCCAGAATGGTATAGACTCATTAGATAAATCAGTCGCAGGCGCATCAGTTGTAATATATGATCACCGCATGTCTTTCTCTCGGTCGACTAATAAATCGTGCTGACCCAACTATTTGCCAGTCATAACTTTGGCTCAAGAGGTGCGTGGTCATTCATTCCGCTTTGCATCACTGTGGACACTCAGTTTCTTGCGCAGAAAACATTTATATGGGTACTCGCATTTCTTGGCGTATTCTCTACCCCATGCTCATCTTATTGTGCAGAGAAATCCATGGAATTTCCTTTCGTATCTATACGTTGTTGTATGTCAAAGCGTGACTAGTCTTGCTTATCGGCTTGCTGATCTTTTGGCTGAGCAGACTCGATATGTAGGCGATGCATTTGTCATGTACGCCCTTCCTTCATCATAACTACCCTACAAAATATGCTGAAGCACACATCATGAAGTCTTGTTGTGTATGGTATGTCAGTCTCTATGTTTTCTGATTTCACTTCAGCTCATGCAGCGCCTCCTGTCCCGCAGAAGCGACGCAAAATGGGCTTTCCAAAAATGTGAGTTTCTTCAGTCATTACGCCGAATGCTTGATAGAGAACGTGTTTCCAGACGTGCGCTCAAATTTTGCATCTGATGTCCCAACTCCATGACCGCTTAATCACTTTACAGATGTATGTTATTTTCTGTGTTCCTCATGCCTCTCTGACTGGCTTGCCATAGGCATAGTTGAGCTCAACGTCTCATCGCGGACCTGGTGGGTGTTCGGTCTGATGTTGCAAAGTGCGTCGGAAAAGCGTCTATGCAAAGACCTGCAATTGACCTGTTTTGCAGTCGTCTTGCAGAGTCGGATTTGGGCACTTTACCGTTGTTCCAAGAGAATCTTGGCTCTCTGCTTGACGTTTTGGATGATCGAGATAGGCTTGACAACCTACGGCCAGTTCCATGTCAATTCTATTGTTGCCCGTATGTTCACTCTTCAACGATGCGGCCAACCTGCTAATGGCCTGTTCAAAAGCTGTGCCTATTCCCCTCAACTCATCCACCCATTTCTGCCTAAACCCAAACCTATCTCCAACGACCATTACCTTGTGGACGTTACCATTTATGTCATTCGAGATTTTTCTCTTCGTGCTAGCTGTCCTGGAATGTTACAGACACGTTCGGGATGTAATGGAGACCAAAGAATGGACTCGGCATACTGTCTTCGCGGTAATTTGCAGAGACGGTATCATCTACTTCTTCCTGTGCGTCGTCGCTTGGCAGTGTCTATTTGCCCTTCTAAACTCCCCCTTGCGCAATGCAGTGCCATGTCCATGTACACAACAATTCTTGTCGTTGGTCTGGTGTTCCCGGTAATTGCTCTTGCGTTACTCCACGTTTAGCGTCTCTCTCATGCCGACGCCGGTTGTCTCCTTTTCTACTGATGCTTCATCTAAATGGGCCCTCTGCAGGTCGAATACGGTGTACCGATTGAGATCACGCTTGCAGGACACGTCGTCATCAGCACACGGTTGATGCTCAACCTTCGCCAGGCGTTTTACAGACGTGGATCAGAGGTAACGACGGAATGGGGCGCAACCACCTCTAACAACCCACCGCGTGAGCACATGGCATTCGCCACGAATGTGCCGAATGCGGGCCGTACCAAGACGGAGGATTCGGCAAGCAGCGGAAGCGTACGTGCAATGGAAGAGACTGTTTGACGACGGAAAGGCTTTCGAAACGATGTGGTCCTTCGATACTTGCGAAGGACTCAATGAACTTCCATCTAGTCAAATATTGTATGACGGCGATTGGGAGTGGATTGTAAATGAAAAAGAGTGACACGAGTAAAGACATGTTGGCGTAGCCATTTGTACCAATTTTTGCGGGTTCTCCTGGTCGTTTGAGTCATCAGTCTGAGTTTCGGAGAGCTTGGCATTTCGAGAGCAGAATGATAATGGATCACAGACCCTTCAGAAAACTGATTTGCCAGCACCAGATTGATGGAGGTGATTGAAAAGCAGAAGTCCGTTCTGAGTGCCTATTAATGCAAGTTAGACTGGACTTCAACATGTCAACCACGCCATATGTCCCACCTCAGTGATGAGAGAGGTCTTGACCAAGGGGTCAGACACGTGCTATAGGGTGATGTAAGATCCTCGAGCACACATCTTGTGACCCTTCGGAAAGCGACATGCAGTGCAGTGCAGTTGATGGTGGGTTCGCCAGACATCCCGCTGGTCTCATCATGATCAAATAACCCTTTATCTGAAATCCGCTCTGTACGCGAAATCCGCTCTGTACGCAATCAAACATGACACGTCCCATGTGCCGCGATTCACTGCATCGACATCAGTGAGGCAAGGTTCGTCTGAAAACGTTAGTTACGTTAACGAGGATGTTAGTGTGTAGTAGTTCAACTTACCCAACACAGAATAAGAAGGAAGAGCCTCAATGTCCGCTGCATAGTCATTAATCTCTGGGCCAACCTGTGAAGTCGGGAGGTAGCATAAATGGCACATCCAAGCAATCGCAGCCATTTGAGGGGATTGAAAGCACAGGGTATGCATCGAGCGAGCGGGATGGACGGTGCGATTGCCAGAATTGCCGAAAAACAGCCGTAGTGACATTGGGCATGGTGGCCAACAGTAATGTGTGTTTGTTAATGTCAGTCGGTGCATTGACTTGGGGTCAAGGATGACGACAATCGAAAACGCGTAAACAATTATAAACAACAACTTCCAGTGGGATGGCTCGTTGGTCAATACCGTAATTGTCATTTTTAATAACATGGATAGTATCAAGGTTAAAGGTCCTTGTGCGCCTACCAGCCAATGAGAATTGGTTTGCAGCGATGGCTGGCGCTATCACGAGGATCTAACCCCAATAACTCATTTTTTCACATACGCACTCGTGGTGGCACCCGACTCACATGCCAGTAAATCGGGGACCCAGCCAATGAGATGCTCATCATCACCACAGCCCAAAAGTGGCCACCGAGCAAGCCCTTTTCCACAGAGAGGACGAACATGGTGCTATGTTATGGGTAGCCAAGAGATTAAACAGGACGCAGAAAAGAGACACCCAAGAGACGCACCTCACGAACGTGGGCGCAACACCTCGCGCGACGCACATCGCACACATCATAATGCCGTTCGTCAGCCCGAGATTCCCTTCTGGCGCATGCGCCTTGCTCAGCATGATAGACAGCCTTGCCAAAATAACGTTTCAGATAAGAGGAGGCTTCCTTGCGCAGCAGACTCACGCATACGGGACGTTCCCAACCCGGGTGAGCGCCAACACGCCAATAATGCCCGCCCATAGAAACACCGGAGGCGCGCCGCTACGCGCCACAAGATTCAAAAATGGTAAAGAAGCAAACGCAAAAGGCCATGCGTGCATGCATGCGCAGAAAAGTGGCCCGCGGGCAAACCGCGCAAGCAGCGCGCGTAGCACGAATAGCACGAATATTAATCCCAAGATGCCCGACACCGCCATTGCGTACCCAATGCTCAAGGTCTAGTGAAGAAGCCAGAAAAAGGTGAACACAGGAGAGGGCCCGCACAGCCGGGCAAAGGAATTTCTAAAGACTCACAGAAAAACCGAGTCCACCAGATGTAATGGGTGTGTAGCAGAAGAGCACAAATACGACATCAAACGAGGTGTTCACGAAGTTGAGCAGGAACGCTGAGATACACAACGAACGGAGGATTGGAACCGACAATACGTCAAAGAAGGTTAGCAAAGGTTTTTGCTGTTGCTGTTGATGTCGATCATCGCGGCTGGAATCGCCCGTCTCCACAGCGCCATATGAATGTCGATCGCTTTTCGCCGTGTCTCGGCGCTTGCTAGGGAGGGTCTAGAAGGGTGATAAAGCGTTCGCTCTGTAAGTGATCAGAGCAACGGAATTAAGGAAGCCCGCACCTCTTCTAAGACGGCATAACACGCAGTGAAGCCAAGCACCGAGATAACAAATGTTAAGAAACAGGGTAGAAAATAAGGGTACACTCGGAAAAAGTGGAAATCGAATAGCTTGGGGAATTGTTTCGCCGGATTAGATAGCGTGCCTCCAATGAGTGGCCTGAGATTATCTTGCCAGTCAAATCGAGACGGAAAAATCGTCACCCCTCCAAGACTAGAGACGCACCCAATTATGCTACCGAAGGGCCAAGTTAAACCGTAAAACGAGATGGCCATAGCTTCATTCGAAGGGTTTGTCATTTCCCCAAATACGGACTGCAGCACGGGGCTGTTGCCAGCAAACATCCCAGCTGTCACATGGAATGGGTGAGTTGGACATTCGAGCATTTTGAATTTGAGAGCGTACCGATGAATCGAGTGGTCATGAGGCCGAGGAAAGACCTTGACAGCCCAAACAAGAGTGTCGACACGCCAATTCCTGCTAGCCCGACAAGCATGACGGGACGTCTGCCCACAACATCTGTGATGGAAATTTGGACACAGTCAAACATGGAACGCGTGGAATGAAATGATTGTCGCACGCACCAGACGCGCGAGCGAAGTGATATAGTGAGAACAACTGAGAAACAGCAAATGTGCTTTCCTGGAAGATTAAGAGACTTCAGAAGGGAACAAACATTGGAGAAGAGAAAAACGCACAAGAATGCCGCTATAAAACCCGACCTGCGAAGGGTCGTCCGCAATGTGGAGGCTCGCGACAAGCTCGTTCACGTAGGGAAAAGCCTGGGAGTACGCGACTGGGTCGATGAGCCTTACCCAGCACAACGCCGCCAGCTGTATGCCAAAGGACGCTGACTTGTGAGGGCGGTTCCCCGAAGACGATATGCAGCTCGTGTCGCCGTCGTGCGAGATGAGAGACTGACGCTCCTGTGCGTCGCTGTTAGCGCCCAGACCATGAGCGGCGCTTTGGCCAAAAATTGGCGAGGACTCTTGGGCGACCATGAAGGACGGGGAGCCGAAAAGTGGTTCTTCAATCTCCCATCTTCCAAAACTGAGGGTCTTTATGCAGAGTAAGGCGAGTAAGTAAGGGTCTAAAGCGTGACAACTCGTGATCACACCCTTTAACTCATTCAGTCATTGATAAAGAGCTCATTAATCTGGTTGGATTCTAGCAATCGTCACCAGTGGCGACGCCTCCGTAGACCTTGCTTCATTTCCTGTTACTTTTCACGGTGGATCTGCCACCAACAAGAACGTCGAGAGCATGCATGTGGTGTCTTATCGGTTTACGATGACCAAACAACAACAAAGGTAGTTTACATAAAGACCGACGACTGCCAGAAGGCAGGTTGTGAGAACGTTTGTTCGAGACAAAGTCAGCGAAATTACAATTGTGCAAAGCCTCAGCTCCTTTGCTGATCCACCAACTCAGTGGTCTTGTTCTCGACCATCAAACGTGTGTTCACAACCCTTACCCGGCGACCGCCAGTCAAGGACGTGTCGAAAGTGGTGACTGCTGCTTCCCTGTGTTGGTGACCGTGGGCGTGCTCGCGCTGCACGGCGCCTCCCGGACCGCGTGCGCGTCGCGCTCTTCTGTGCGCTCTGTTCGCCACATCGATGAAGGATATGACATATGGCATGAAAAAGAAGTATGGTGCCGACGACGACGTCGTGACGCGCGAATAGAATATCGTATGTTTCTTTTTCTGATGCTTTTTTTTTTTGCCTTCTTTCCTTGAGCAGTGCGAATTTCAACTACACGCACTTTGCGAACCGACAGGAGTAGTATGCCTGCTTTGCGAGGTGAGTTGCACCTACGCAGGGTACTGCCTCGCGTTCTTGGACACCGTTTCACGCTTCTCCTTCCGCTTAGTCCCTCGCGCGTCGTCATACTCGTCATTACTGTCCTCACCAGCCTGGTCGTCATACACAATCGAAATACTGCATCCACAGAAGCCGCCGCACGACTTCCATAACCTCGCGCACCGTCTTCTCGCGTCCCTGCGGTCTCCGACATTCCCAGCAACGCCCAGGCTAGCCGACCTACATTAGTGAAGCTGGGACAAAGATGACGCGTGGTGCTCGTCGTGCTCGTGATCCAGGCCAACCAGTTCTGGGTGTACGAAGAGGGAGTGTATCTCATGCATGCCTTGCCACGCGCGCCCACAGCCGCCGTCATGTTTTGGGCTGTTATGGGACCTTATTCTCACTTCGTACACTGATTGCGGCATCGTCGCTGCCGATGCTGGTATTGGTGGTGTAGCGAGCAATAAGCCATTTATAATAATCTACAGCCGACCAATTCGAGACGATACACTGACATCTTGGAGGAACCATTACTGATAGACTATCACTGATAGAGCCCACGAGATGCTCCCGCACCGCCCATTCAACATGGCTCCCGGGTGATGATGCACGAGTGATTGGGGTTAGATCTTCGTGATAGGCACCGGCCATGGCCGCGAACCAACTCTTGTTCAAAAAATCAGGCCGATGGACGGACCACTCTGTGGTGTTGGTCTTGAACTGAAGCACAGCCACTCGCACTATCGCAGAGCAGATGAGATACCCATACCCCCACAATGCAACGCCATTTCCAGCTAAACGAAGGCGCCCACATTACCCCAACAGTGTGTTGTAAGTTAAAGTTAGTGGAACGGCGTCCCGGTAAGAATTGGGAATGCCGAAATATTGGGGATAAGTAGGCATCGGGTGGTCACGCCTTTTGATCTCGCATATATAGCAGCCCCAATAGGACACACACTACCATAACTTCCGTTCGCTCAGCTTCCTTCTCTACCATGGCCTCGTCGTCTTCACACGTAGTTAAAAAAACAGTGTCGTACAATGGACCACTCAACTACAACAAGCAGTCCATCCCGGTGCCAAGCACGAAACGTCCAGGCCAAACAGGTATGTCTAATTCACCGCCGTTCAGCGCTCCTGTCACTACCGCCTGCTCACTGTATTTGCTCCGTTACAGCTCATTATCAAAATGAGCATTTCGGGTTCATTGACTGGAAAACACCTGGCACCTTCACCTCGCTGACAGACGTGTTTGAACATGCCCTCACCATCGCCCGGGACTCCCGGTTTCTCGGTCACCGCCCTAAGTTATCTAACAATCCGGAGAGGTTTGCCCCCTACTATGTTTGGGAGACGTACGCTCAAGTCGACGTCCGGAGGAGAGCAGCCGGCAGCGCCCTGTTTGAGCTCTTCAAGAGCGGAGAGGTTGGCGGCGGTGATCTCCGGACTGTCGGCATATGGTCGCAGAATCGTCCTGGTTCGTTTGTTTCCTGTCTTCGTTTGGTCTCGCCGTTGAAGCTTCCTTACGTCTAGAATGGCAAATCATTGATCTCGCCCTCCATGCGTATCAACTCGTTGGAGTCAGTCTATACGACACTCTCGGCAAAGATTCCGTAGGTGTGTCCATCTTCCCCTTTCCCCCTCACTTGTCGTCAGGTCTCATTGCCTTATTTATTTACAGAATACATGTAGGTCTGCACTAAAATTTCTCAGAACCGAATGCTGATCAGCGATCAGTATTCTTCATGCTCAACTTTCTGTCATCTTTGCCACGTTGCAACACATCCCCACTCTGCTCAAGCTGGCGCCCCGCATTCCCTGCTTGAAATATATCGTCTCTATCGATGACTTGACACCCGAGCTGAGAAGCACCTTGTCAACGTGGGGAGAGACACAAGGGATCAAGGTTCGAGAAATGCGCGACCGTGTGTATTCTTTGGGATCCTGTCGTTGGAACGCTGACTTAACAAGGTTGCAGTGGAAGCGGAGGGCAATGCAAAGCCCATCGAACCAAAGCCCGCCACTGCAACTCAGCTCCTCTCTATATGCTACACTTCAGTCAGTCCTTACAGCATATCTGGCTGTTCGCTGTCTCTAATCGTGCATCCCATGTCAGGGTACTACAAGTAATCCGAAAGGTAACGTGCTCAAAGCTCAACCCCTGTTCCGGAAATTGAACTAACCCTCGCTCAGGTGTCGTGCTAACGCACGGGATGCTTGCTCTCTCTGCCCACTCCAATTTATACGGCTTCGAGTTTCCTTCGAAGGCCACGGTTCTCTCGTATCTACCCCTCGCCCATATTTACGAGGTCAGCATAGTACGCTCTCTCATTTGACCCCAGTACTTACGCGCCTCGTCTACCAGCGTCTTACCGAAACCTGTGTCATGGGTGTCGGCGGTTCGGTCGGCTACTTCACTGGAGATCCCCTCCGTCTCCTCGAGGATGCGCAGATCCTCAAACCCGAGATATTTCCCTCTGTACCGCGCGTGCTCAACAGGATCTACCAGGCCGCCATGGCCGCGGGCAACGCGCCTGGTTTGAAGGGCGCAATCTTCAACAGGGCAGTGCAAGCCAAACTGGAGCGGCTGCGTACTACTGGTATCACCACGCATGCGCTGTGGGATCGGCTTGTATTCCGCAAGGTCTACGATTACTCATACTTTTCGTCACGCCATTGCCGTCGTTTTGACCTTTCCCCCCTAGATACAAGCCGTACTAGGCGGAAACGTCAAAATGGTCGCTTCTGGCTCCGCCCCGATCAGCGCCGAGGTTCTGGACTTCCTCAAGATCGCGCTTGGTGGTGAGGTATTCGAAGGTCAGTCGTGCCATAATACTCTGCCTCTAAAACCAAGTCTCTAACTCAATTTAGGGTGCGGATGTTCACACATCAATTCTCTTATTGCTTCACTGACTCAACTAATTTATCATCCAAATTACTCAGATACGGAATGACGGAGAACTGCGCGACCTGCTGCCGTACCTTGGAGGGCGACCCGACTTCGAGTGGCACGGTCGGCCCGCCCCAGCCTGCCGTCGAAATCAAGCTGATCGACGTACCCGCTCTGGGCTATAGCGCCGAAGACCAGCCGAATCCGCGCGGCGAGATGTGCGTGCGCGGATTTACCTGCCTTACCATGTACTATAAGGGTTTGCTTTTTTCTTCTTCGCGTTTTTACCTTTGGGTCCGTCTGATGAAATGGTTGTAATCTGGGCTTGGATTAGATGAGAAAAATACCAAGGACGCGGTTGACGCTGATGGCTGGCTACATACGGGTGACGTTGGTGAGATCGACCATTATGGTCGTGTGAAGATCATCGACCGCGTCAAGGTTTGGCATCCCCATCTCGGACCTCATCAATCCCGGATTAACGCTACGCTGGTCTGCAGAACATCATGAAGCTCGCGCAGGGTGAATACGTGGCATTGGAGAAGGTTGAGAATGTGTTCAGCGCGTCGCCGGTGGTGGCGCAGATCTATGTCCATGGGGAGTCGTTGCAGTCGTACCTGGTCGCGATCGTAGTGCCGGATCCGGTGCAGTTGGCGGGTATCTCTACCGCGGTCACTGGAACGCGGGTGAGCCCTGAAGATGTGACGGCACTCGGCATGGCGATCAGAGACCCTGCGGTGAAGCAGGAGATCTTGAAGGCACTCGTTAAAGAGGCCAAGCGCAACGGGCTCAGAGGGTGTGTTTTGTCTCTCGATCTGAGCGTGACTATGGCGACTGATTTCGTCCGCCGCCCGCCCGCTCCGCCCGTTCCACAGGTTCGAGACCGTCAAGCGGATCCATCTCACGATGGAGCCGTTCAGCACGGACAACGGCACTATGACGCCGACGATGAAGATCAGGAGGAAGGACGCTCACAAGAAGTACAAGGCAGAGATTGATGCGCTGTACGCGCTCGGGGAGCCGAAGCTCTGAGAATGCGCTTTGCTCTTACGTTTTCTGCAGTATGTCCCAACAACCGAATTAAATTCGGGAGTCGGAGAGCCGTCTTAGCAAAGCGGTTCCCGTGAGCGCGGTGCTCCGTCGCGGCTGGGCCGTGTTATGTTTGTGATTTTAATATTTTTGTTGTTGCAATAAGTAATGCCTTTCGTTTTGCAAGAGTCAGAGTCGTTCTTGCACTGGATATTGATTTGCAAGCACTGCTTATTCATACAACCCAATGTATTTTATTATAAAACTGTGATGTACATCCAATCTCCTGCCCAAATGCTTGTCTTCACTCTGCAACAATGTGAATGGCAGCTGGACCATAACCATTCATGTAGGCTGCAGCTTCTGCTCCTGATAATGCCTGAATTGCTGGAACATTGGCCAAAGGGGGCAAATTGTGCTGTCATGAAATAAATTGTAAGAGAAAAGCAGACAAGACTTTCAGTGGGAAGTGTACCATTGGTAAAATGCACAATTTCAAAAGGTTGTGAGGTGCTATCCATGCAAAACAAGACAGGACAGGCAAACCTTTGCAACAGTTCTTCACACAGCAGTCTGAAGAGCAGCAGTGATGGCAGGACCAAACCATGCAGGCACAACATCTGTGTTGATGTGTTTCAACAACTTAATAGGATAGACAAGGCATCAGGGAAATGGGAAATTACTGGATCTGCCTTAGGCAGACTTAAACTTTTCATTAAGACAATTAAGACAGATTCATAAATTGGATAGTCTTAATCTAAAGGCCAATCACTTAATCTTGACTTAAATAATTACATTTCAAACTCACAACAAATTGAAGCATACCATTTAAAAGGCAGTCTGACTTGGCACAATTTGAATGGCATTTCACTTGCCAATTTCAGATTCCAAACACCAAGGATATTTTATAGCATAATAAATAGTAACACATCATGTCGTGTATGAGCTACCTTTTTCTCGTAATTACAGCAACGTTACTTCACAAACTTTCATATAAGTACAAGCCAAGGGCGGCAACAAAAATCATAACTAATGAAGAAGAGTGGGGAAGCAGAGAATGGGTTTCTTGTTGAAACATCTATCACAGAAATCGACACACACTCCCACGCGAGAAAGATAGTATGAGAGGGAGTATCAAAGAGTGTGTCGGGACCAAAGGAGGTGTCGAATCAAGGTGTCGTTAAGATCAGCTGCATGAATGACTCGTAATCGATGTCGATCCACCCGTCTCTATTGGAGTCGAGTCTGTGCCATCCAGGAAATGAGCAAAGAGCGGCGCGTCGGCGGGCTAGAGAGAAAACATACCGTTGAAAAGACTCTGTCAGCGTCTTCACGGTGACGCATGCTCTCACGAAGCGGTCAAAGGTAATTCCTGTAGAGGCGCCAGAGGCTGTCACAGGACTTGAGGCTGCCAAAGAAAAAGTCAGCCATCTACTCCTCGAAGTGATGCGGGCTGAAGATTGGGTGCTTACAATATTTTTGCTCGATCAGCGCAATCAGGAAAGGACTCAAGTTATACCCGAATCCTCTTAAAGCACTTGTAAGCTCTTCCCTGTCGATGGTTCCAGAATAGTCTTTGTCGAACTCTTGGAACACCCGTTGCCAGTCTGCAATGTATTTCCATAGACCCTGGAATTCTGGACGTTTTTCAATAAGTTGGAATACGTTTTCGGGGGCAGACGAGCGAAAACGCTACCTCTATAGCCGATAGTGCCGTCACGATTGGTATCCTAGAAGGGAGTAAGCACACATGGAGCGAGCAGGTCTCACATAAAAACACTCACGAAGACGTTCATCAACATTTTCACGGTGTCTAAGTCGAATCCTGAACGACGACACGGGTGAGCTTCTTCCATCTGAACAATCACAATGGCTTACTCGACAAATCGCCATTGACCAATGCATTCCGCAGTTCTCTGATGTCGATCCCGCCAGATCCATTGACATCCAATGCCGAGAACCACTGATGGAGCCGCTGGTCCGTGACCGGCGCCTCGCGCTTCGCATGTCGGCGCTGGGAGTGGTGGTGTGTCGAATGCGACGATGCTGGCTTGCTTGCGTACGGCGGCGGTGGCGGGTGGTAGTGGCCGCCTTGAGCCGGGGGCGGCGGCTGTTGCTTGACGCCTGACGACTCGGCGTAGTAGGAGTTGTAGGACGACTCTGGGTATCCGTGCCTTTGGTTATACATGGCTGGGGTTAGCGGCGAATGTGGTGGTTCACTAGAGAGGGCTAGCCGACGGCTGGGATGCGTGGCTGTTGTAGTGGTATCCGCAGTTACATGTGTTGAGTCAGAGTCCTATTTATCGCTGTGTCGGCTTCGGGACCGCGTCCCGCTTGGGACTTGTTGCAAAACTTTCGAAAGCTGGGGAATTCACAGCAAAAACCCCCAACCTGTGTGTATTGCTGCCAGAATTGCTGTTCGATTGAACGATGGCCTGCTGAGCGACAGCTCCTACTAGTTGGCCACAGCTAGGGAGGGGCGACTATTTCAAAGTGCACAGGTAACAACATCGTCGTTCGATTTCGAATGGGCGTTGTCAAATGGCATGCCACGGCACGGTGAGGCAGACGACCAGGACCGCAACTCATCACGACGGCGGCTCTTTTTTACAGCAAACACTGCACTGCTCAAGGGCCCGCACGGCGCCACGAAAAACACCTCCATTGCGTTCTCAGCCATCTAGCCTTTCTCCGGTCCAAGCAACTCGCCTCGCAGGCTCGCATGGAGACGACACTGAAACTGGAATCCTGTAACAGTCTGCTCGGCTGTCGGGCATCGGCGGGCAGTGCAACATTTACATTTTTAGGCAGCGACGGTCGCCTGATCAACACTCAGACAGAGGTTACGAGTCGCTGCTGTGAAATTCTGCTGATCGCCGTACCGCCTTCGTTGCTTATCAGGAGAATCCGCGTGCGCCACCGCCTTGATCTGTGCAGCATGACAGAGACAATACTCACGCGAAGCCACTATCCCCGAAGACGCGTGTCGCGTCTCGCTCCCTTGCCCCACTCGATTCTTGCTGCTCCACAATCATTCAGCTTGGCTTCGATTCTTGTCCTTTTGTGGCGAGTGGTGGTCACTGTTCGGCAACGGAACTTCTTTCTCTTGACGTGGTGCTCCCAGTTTTGCCAGAACGGGCGCGGGTTGCTCCCACCGTCTGCTCCACGCATGTAAAATGAGGATGGACTGCATGCTTGACAATATATCTTGCTGGCATCTGAACCCGGTGGAACGGCGAATTGGTGCGTCTGCGTTCTTGTGCAATGCTGTCTGATGGCCGAAGGACACCATCACTTCACGAGATGAAATGAATGCTGTACGTTGAGGGTGAACGAGCAGGACTAGCGTGTAGCTGGCGTCCGTGCCCACCCTCATTCCTGACGACAACTGAGATGGGCGGCTCTGGATCCTTTTCTTTGCACATACCCCCTCGAGGCTCGGACCCTTCATTTCATTTCACAAGTCTGGGGCTCTTCTGTTTCTCACCTGCGGCATGGACTATGCGCGTAGGAATGAGTCAGAAGATGCAGAATCTGGAGAGGCCGTTACCACTTCCCTAGGGGGATTCACGCCCATGGGCGCTCGCGCTCACGTCAACGGGCTTGAGTCACAGAGACGCTCTCTTTTTCTGTTTTCGCACCGCAGCCTTCCCAGAGGCCATTTGGTTACAGCCAAACCACATCTGGCATCTGCTCCTTCTGGTCGCTCGGGAAGATAGGCAGGCCGGAGAGAACGGGAATCTTCCAGTCATGTTCACGTTGCTGACGCTCTGAATGTCTCATTCGCCCATATCTGGCCTCGCGAAATGGAATACTTTTCGATGAGACATCACACTGTTGTGTAGGCTCTTTTTCTCCGCCCTTCAATACCTGATATGTAAGAACGCAAGACGCCGCGTATCGACCCCCTCCCTCGATTGAGCCCCTTTTCATTCAAAGGTTTTTCGACACGTCTCTCATGAAGCTAAAACGAGGGGATCGCCAGAACGACAGGCCTCCCGGAATCAGCCGTGGCGTCTCCTTCACCGTCGCCCTTCGCAATTGAACCCGGCCTTGGGAAAATGGGGGAGGGGCGTGTGGCCCGCACATGTTGTAAAATGGACATTTGCATCACGACTGTTCTTTGGACTACCAAAACGCGTGCTGTTCTTGCGCTGGCGGCTATTCTGTTATTCCCGTCCCGGCAATTGTCGAGGCCCATCAACCCTTGAGGAGTGGCCTGTCAACCCCGGGTGGGACTCATGACAGCCCTGTGGCAGGTCACATTGCGCTTTGGAAAAAGAAGGGACACGTCTCTGTTGCGCGCATCTGTGCATCATGGTGTCCTCAGATAAGCTCTTCTCGTGGAATCTCATGTATCTTATGGTGATGTGATCCGGCATTCCGTATCTTCACGCTCCTTCTGATGCGTCATCCAACTGTTGAACCTTGTCGCCTTGCTCAGTCCTGAGACCTAGGAAACGCAGCCGGCTCTTTCACTCTCTCAGGCAAGGATAATCTCCGGCCACGACCCTCCTATCGACCACTGACTCATGGGCGGCGGCCAAGGGTTATCTCATACTGAAAGAGACTCAATCGTAAAACCCTTTCGTCCTTTTTTTATCCCTCTCCTCTATGCCAACCTGCATGGCGGTTCGTATAGGGTCCAGTCGCACGTCGCCGGAGCTATAGCAGCCGACGCCCAACGGGGTCTAGTGGCCTCATGGGGCTGTGTCAGAACGGAAAACACAAGATTCTCGAAGGAAGGGAAAGATCTCGAGTTGACGGCCCGGAAACTAGGTACGACGTGTGCTCCCGCTTCTCTTTTTGCCTGCTGGGATACGTGTGGTGTTTGGAAAGTTCCCTTGCTGGTGTGGGCTAGGTGTCCATCGTGACCTGGGGTAGTGTGAGTGTGTGCTGTGGCGATCTCGGCCTTGCTTTGCGAGATCTGTGGAGTAATGAATGACGCTAAGCGATAGCGTGTCCCCTCTTTTACTTTTACGAAATTCGGTGAGTTGTCCGCTTGTGTCGCTCGAGGGAAAAGCACGCTAAAATTTACCGGCCTTCTGATCCCGAACAAAAAGATAACGACGATCTCTGACTTTCCAAGACGGTTAAAGAGTGGAGAGAGTTTTGTAATTGCTGTACTTGTAAAGTTGCCTGGTGCTGTTCGACCACCGAATGAGCTCCAAACCAGGGTTGTTTTCATGAGCGAAGAGAGCATCGTGTTCGTTCCGGTTGAAAAAACTAGCTCGATGGTAAAAGACAAAGACAAAAAAAAAAAGGTTGAACGTGGTATCTATCATGTAGCCAGCCCAGATCTGACCTCTGACAAAGGCTATATTATAATCGGCGGTGGAGTGGAAGCGAAAAGCGATCTGAACCGACAGACTTGATTGATTGAACTGCCATTTTCGTTTATGGGCCCGGCTTGTCTTCCGCAGGGTGGGTGGCTGTGCTGTGCTGAGGTCGTGCTGGTGGTGGCGATGTCCGAACGCGGATCACCGGCACGCGCAGCACTCGCGGTCATCGTCGAGCGTCCAGCGCCGAACTTAAGCGTACAGCTATACACGGACAATGTCCTCTCCGCACCTCAAGGCCGTCATCTTCGATGTCAGTGCATCCATCTCCTCAGCCACCATCATCGCCTTTCCTTGGGAGCTCATTTGTTGTTTTTACGGTCCGTGTGGCGAAATAATAATAATGATCATAATCACGGCAGATAGGCGGTGTCGTCGCCCAGAGCCCCTTTGTCGCCATCGCAGCATACGAGCACGAGAAGGGTCTGCCCCCCAACTACCTCAATGTCTCCATGTACGTGAATAACGGGCTTTCTCTACTCCCGATCTCGGGCGACCCCAGCCTAGACCTCCCCCCCTGTGCAGTTCCTGACGCGCGCTGTCTCGTTCCTCCAGCGTAGCGCGTGGTCCCCAGGGTGCATGGCAGAAGCTCGAGCGCGGTGAGCTCGGCCTGCCCCAGTTCTACGACGCCTTCGGCGCGGAGCTGTCCGATACACGCAGCGGCAACACGTGGTACGCGGACTACTGCGCAAAGAAACGCATCCGTACGTCGCAGTTTTGGCCCCACACCCGCGTCCTCGGCGCCAGGCCCCCCCCCCGTCGTTTGTATTCTTCGTTTGGGGGGTTAACGTCTGGAATGCTGCTGTGGCACAGATTGTCCACACCTTCCGGGGCAGATCAGCATCGACGGCCGTGATGTGAGTTGTATGCCCCCACCCCCTATTCTTTGCGTTCTGCACCCGCACCCGCGCTCTCGCTCTCTATACCGTTTCCAAGTGGGTCAGCTGCATTACATGATTTCTGAGGCCCTCTATCGACCGTAGCTTTTCGGCCGAATGATGCGCGCGACCCAGAAGCTCAACGAGCCGTTCGTAGAGGCCATCAAACGAATCAGAGGTGCCGTCTGTTTCCTTCGCCCAGCCCGTTAGACCCCCGGCCAGTAACACGACCCCCAAACCCCCCACCACACCCAAAGCGACGGGCAGGTTCAAGGTGATCGCGCTCACCAACGGCTACTCCAAGGCGATCCTCGACGCGCCGCCGTCCGAGCTCGCGTTCCTCGGCTGGCAGGCCGGCGCCGCGCACCCCCTGCGCGCGCTGTTCGACGACTTCTGCGACTCGAGCGAGGTGGGCACACGGTGCGCGTTGTCCACGGCTGCTTTTTCGTGGCTTCCCTTCCTTGCTCATCGTGTGTCCCCCTCCTCCCCCCCCTTCCGATACCCACGGATCAGGAAGCCGGAGCCCGGGTTCTATCTGCTAGCGTGCCGCAGGAACGGCGTGGCGCCGGCCGACGCGGTGTTCCTGGACGATATTGGACTGTGAGGCGATCTCTCCTTCCTCCCTTCCCCACTCTATCTTTATCCGCTCCCATCCGTCCGCACTAATCCCACTGGGCAGGAACCTCAAAGCGGCTAGAGAGCTGGGCATGGACACGATCCGTACGTACACTTATCTCGCTAAAGCCTCCTCCCCCCCTCCCTCCCCCAGATCTCCCCAGATCCAATCACCCGTCGTCTCTCCTGCATCGCGCGATTGATTATGCGCGCTCACATTGTCACATTGACATTTTATTATTATTATTATTATTACTTCTTTTTTATTGTTCCCATGCACGGGGTGGGTTGCGGTTTTTTTTTTGTTTGTTTTGTTTGTCGTGTCTCCTCTTTTCTTATCGTGCTTCATTAATCAACCACCCGCCGCGTGCGCATGGCTGCATGCTGCATGCGATGGTGGCACGGACACACACACAGACGTGCCCGTCGACGGAGCCGTCGCGAGTCTGGGAACGCTCGAACAGAAGATTGGGGTCGATCTGGGGCTCAGGGACGCGGCGCATGCATCACGGCACGCTGCCAAAATGTAGCGCTGTGCGGCTTCCCCCCGCATGGACCCAGCCACCATCAAGGAAAGGTGCTTTGTTCTTTCTTCCTTGTTTTTTTTTTCTTATGGGTAGCGTGCATGCATGTACCGTTCCCCTCCCCCTTTCTATCATCCACGGCTCTTGTTCTTCCTTTAGGTGGCTTAGGGCAGGGTATAAATCAATTTAGAAAAAAAAAAAAAGCCAGCTTTTTTTCATTTGAGCTGTCCCGCGTTATGCATGAACCGCCAGGGGGCGCGCTGGGCGACGAGAGAAAGGAAGAGAAGAGAAAAGAAGAGAAGGCAGGACACGCAGACGACTCAGGCACACACGCTGCGCTGTCCAGCCGGGCCAGCGTTGTCGCGCGCGGGACCGCGCACGCTAGCTTCTTGGCGCGTACACGAGGAGAAGCATGCATGCGTGGTGATGATGATGATGATGATGAACTTCATGATCCACCACCACGTTCGCTTGCGGGTGACATACACACATACACGCGCACACAGAAGACAGTGGGGTGGGATTTGTATTAAGCGTGTCAGCGGCGTCAACGGTGTCAACGGTGTCAACGAGGCTCGGGGTGGGGCACATGGGTGGGTGATGGGGGCCCTGTTTCTGTCTGTCTGTCTGTGTGGCGGCGCTTGTGTGGGCCGGGCGCTACCGGGCTCAGAAGGGCTTGTCCGACGCGGGGGTCTTGTCCTCGTAGTAGGACCCGAGCTGGGCCGTGCGTGCGTGCGCGCGTTAGCATATCAGGTAGGGGCGCGGTGCGGTGCGGCGGGCGACTCACGAGCGGGATGGGCACGAGGAGGTCGCGCTTCACGCGGGGCGTCACGGAGAGGAGCTGGGTTGGGTTGGGTTGGGTCAGGACAGGTTCGGCGCGGCGCGCGTGGACGACGGGGGCGGAGAGACGCACGTAGAGGACCGCGGCGCCCGCGCCGATGCCCCACAGGCCGAGCGAGGGCGTCCACGGACGGAGCACCTGCGTGTGTTGTTGTTGGTTTTTTTCTTTTTTTTTTCGCGTTAGTCGAGAGAGGGAAGGAGACGCACGCTGAGCGGGGCGCGCAGTGTCGGGGCGGGGTGGTACGTGATGCGGGACATGGGCTTTGGACTCTGTTTGCTTTGGAAGGTACGGTGTGTGCTGGCGAGGTAATGCGTCGGGTCGGGCAACCCGTCGAGCGGGGTCCGATTATTCGAACTCCGAGCTCGGTGCCGTTACGGCAACCTCACAGCCACACCCCTCCAATCCTTTTTTTTTTTTTTCGCATTTGCGCTTTCGCACTTTGCACTGTACACTGTACACACGCAACGAAAAAACAAACAAACAAACCATGGCGAACCCCCGACAACGACGCAAAGCGCGCTCGTCGACGCACCGCCCCGCGGCGCGCTCGCAGCGCCAGAAGCGGCTGCTGAAGAAGACGCCCCGTGCGTTTGTGGTGGCCCCTCCTGCTCCCCCCGAAGCGCGCCTGGCTTGCTGACTATTACTATTGGACGCACAGCCGTCCGCGGCGGCCCCGCGGTGCTCGCCGCGCACTGGGACAAGCACAGGACCGTGCAGCAGAAGTGCGCGTTTTTCCCCGTTTTCCCCCTCTCTCTTCCCCCCCTTCCCCCCCGCGCGTCGTGTTCCTCCCATTGACGCGCTGGCCAGCTACGCCGCGCTGGGGCTCGCGCACGCCCTGACGCCGCGCGGGGGCGTGCCGGCGCGTGTTGTCCCCGGGGCCGGAGACGCACACGCACATGCTGCCGATGACGACGACGACGACGACGCGCGCTCGCCCCGGGAGCCAAACCAGGACCAGGACCTCGACCCCGACCGGGACGCGCTGCCCCCGGGCCGCGGGCGCCTCGTGCGGGACGCGGCGGGCGCGGTGGTCGGGTTCGCGCTGCCCGGGTCTGACGCGGGGGGCGGCGTGGACGCAGACATGGGCGCGGACGCGGACGCAGACACGGACACGGACATGGACATGGAGACGCGCGAGGCGGGGGTGCGCCGGGCGGCGGTTGCTGCGGGCGGTGCTGCGTGGGTTAGGGGTGTTGGTGCTGGTGCTGGTGCTGGTGTTGTTGGTGGTAGTGTTGTTCGAGGTACGTGCGTGTGTGTGTATGTGTGCGACTCACCCCCGTCCGTCCTCGTCCTCGTCGTAGACGTAGACGTGTGTGGCCCCTCCCCCCCTCGGCTCGGTGTCCTTGTGTCGTGCGCACGGCCCCACCCATCACCCGCCCGCCCTCCTTGTTTTTCTTTCTTCTTCTCTTCCATTCCTTTGGAGCACGCGTTTTTTTTTCTTCTCTCCTTGCTTCTTTCTGTTCATCAATATCAATCTGATGTATGTGGTGTGGTGCGGTGGGGGTGGGCATGTGGCCTTTTTTTTCCATTCTTTTTCTTTTTTCGGCACGGCAAGGCGTCGTGGCATACTATGGCACGTCCTCTCCGTTGCCGCTGTCGTCGCTAATGCCTTTTTTTTTTCTTTTCTCGCTGCGTCATTTCCTGTCAACGCGGTCGCCATGGAGCACCCGCGGCGACTTTTAATCTCTCTAATTTTTTTAACCCTTCTTCTTCATCATTCGGGTGTCATGAGTACGACAGCTTCTGGCTCTCTCGATCGACGACTAAATTGACACATCCCCCCCGGTGCGGTACCAGCCTGTCTGGCCTTGCTGCGGTGGTGGTGGGTGCTTACGGTAACCCAAGGAAGGAGGGGGGCATGCTGCCTAAACGACCCCCCCTACCTGATTCACGTTTTCTTTGTGCTCTTCTGTTCTTCTGTTCTGTTCTTTTTTTTTTTTCTAATTTGGCGTTTGCTTCTGGCGTCGTGCAATGTATTTTTTAAAATTCACCTTTTTTTATTTTTTATTTGTTTTTACGGCGCCCGCGGCTAGACTAGTGGGGCTAGACTAGACTAGACTTGCAACAACACGTCATTGTGCTGGCTGGCTGGCTGACTGGGGGGTTGTACAGCTTAGCCTTGAGGATGTCGTTTCTTTGCTTTGCTTTTTTCACTTTTTTCTTTTCGACTTCTTCTTTTTGACGTTCCCGGCAACCTTGACGGACGATCTCTGTCTTGGTTCGTTCGTCTTCACTGGGCAATCGTTTTTAAACTTCTCCTTATATAAGTTTCTTTTTAACCTTTTATGTTTCCGGTGTTTTCGTGATTCCCTTTTTTTTCTCTTCTTCTCATTTTCATTTTCAATTCCGAGGGATGATGCATCGATGATGAGCACACGGTTAGGTTGCTTCTTTTCTAATGCATCTAATGATGCACGCTGAGAAGAAGAAGAACCCGATCATCATTCGCTTGTTGGGTCGATGCTCCGCGTTTTTTGATCATTATATAATTCGATCTAACGTTTTTTTTACTCTCTCTCTTCTTCTTTTTTTTTCTTTATTTCCCAGACGGACCGAAGGGGGGAGGAGGGAAAGGGGCTTTGCTTCTATCCTATTTTCTATTTGATGCTAATTTTTTAACGTAGCCCTAGAGGGAGTCGCCGTGACTTCGTCGATGGGATCTCCGACGAAGCGGACAATGTCGATCCCGTTGAGAAAGACGCCGCGGGGACAGAGAAGGGCGTCTGCATTGGAGGAAGGGTATATACGGAGGTTGAGGGAGAGGTATGGAGGGGATGTAGAGGGCATGGTGAGGGATCGGAGACTGAACCCGGAGCAGCGGACGGAGGGAGAGTTGAGGAAGGCGTTGAAGAGGGTATTATGCTGAATTTGGGTAAAGGTGATATAGTGTTGGGTACCCGCGAGGCTCATACCACACCGGTTAATTGTTGTTGTTGTTGTTTTTTTTTGGGGATTGTGCAAAGTTGACCTTAAAAGGGAAGGTGGGAGACACGTAACGCCGGATGAGGATTACCTGAAGAGGGTAAGATTGTGGAGCGGGTGGGTTGTTTTTTTGCTTGTGTGACGAGATGTCAAGGGGTGGTCGAGATCTGGGGCATGATCTGGGATTAGCGGAAGTAGATGTGGGAGGGATCTTGAAAAGAGAGAGAGAGAGTTGGGAATAGAGTGGGAAATAGTGAGAAATGGTCAAAGGAGTGTCGGAGTGAGAAAGTGATGAGAACGTGTAAGTGTGAGAAAAGAGAGAGAGTAGTAGAGAGTAGAGAGAGACGATGTGTGGTATGGTATAGATTGAGTGAGATTTGAATAGATCTTAGTCGGATCTCTAAACTGATCGACAATGTCCGATCCAGTCGTGTGAATTATTATTACCATATTTAGCTATAATCAAACATCCTTTTCAAATAACACTTCTTTCTATTTATTCTCTTCGTCAGTCTTCACTCTCTCTTACCATTCCACTACCATGAAAACACCTCGTTCATCTCCTTATCATCGTCGTATTTCAGGTCAACCAAAATCATCTCGTCAACAATTCTCAGCTTGTGGGGCTTGTCGTATGAGAAGGTATATATCTCTACTATAATGTTGTATCTCCACTCACTGTCAGTCAAAAGAGTTCGATGTGACCTTAAAGACCTCTCATCGTCATCTAACTCTCCCGCTACTACTTGTTCAAATTGTAAAGAAAGAGGTCTCAAATGCGTGTATGTTCTTTTTAATCCCCTGGTATTCACTCACTCAACTCTTTCTCAGCGACGAATTCGCTGACGTGAAAGCTGTTAAACTACTTCGTCGTGGACGTCGTCTACAACAAGTCGAGTAAGTCTATTTCCCCCCCTTTCTCTTGAGTCCCACTCAAGTCCCATCAGAGCTATATACGGCAAAGTAACCGATAATGACTCCTCCATCCTCCTCCGCACATCCGCCGCCCAATCTAGCGCCGCCCCGATCCCCGCCCCCGACTCCCCAACTACCACCACCACTCCGAGCACCATCCCCCAGCTCAAACCCGAGTTCTTCAACTCCAAGTTCTGGCGGCGCTTCTGCATGCAGCGTGAGTCCCTCCCTGCCCCTGCCCCCACGCCGTGCTGACTGACCTACTGACGCCCATTACAGGCCCGATCCTGACCGACTTCCCGGGCCGCTACTTTGCGCACCTCAAGGGGCTCGCGCCCCTCCCCTCGGATGCCTGCCTCCTCGCCCTCGTGCTCGTAGCACTCGCCGCGAGCTTCGGCGTCGACGAGAGCGGCGTGGAGGCCGAGTCCGCGGAGGGCCTGGAGGCGGACGGCGGGTCGGCGGTGGTGGTGGTGGCGGCGGCGGCGGCGTCGTCGCAATCTGCCGCACCTGCCCCGACGTCCGCGGTCTCCTCTCCCGGCACGACGACGACGACGACACTTAGCATGCGCACACGCCGCCAGGCGGAGCGCTCCCAGCTCGCGGGCGCCCCTGCCCCCATCCTCATCACCAGCTCACGGCACCCGCATCAGAACCACCACCCTTACCTGCAACAGCACCACCAATACCCACAGATGAACCAGTACCCATACCAACAGCACCAACACCAACAACACCAACACCAACAACACCCACAGCAGCAACAAGACATGTCACGCGTGCGGCGCACACGCACGGCACGCATGGTGCGCGAGGTGCTCGCGCATGTGGACGCTCTGGGCGTGCTGCGCCGTCCGACGTGGGACGGCGTGCGTGTGCTCCTGCTGCTCTTGAGCATCACAGAGGGTATGTGCACCACCACCAAAGCATCGTCGTCCTTTGCCTCTGACGAACCCCCACGGCAGACGTACAGACCCCGCTCGAGCGGCAGGCGATGCACAGCACCGCGCTCGCCCACGTGCACACCCTCTCGCACCTCTCGCTCGACCCGCACGGCGCACCCGCGAGCCCGGGTGGCAGCGGCAGCAGCGGCAGCGGCGCAGCTACCAACAACAATAACAACAACCCGTTCGCGGTGCCGACGCCGCCGTGCGCGCTCGCGCCGGAGGTGGCGGCGGAGGTGCGCGCGCGCGTGTTCTGGCACGCGTTCGTGCACGACGGGACGAGCACGGGCCTGCGCGGCGGTGCGCGCCGCGTTGCGTTTGAGGAGGAGGACTGGGAGGCGTTCGTGCTTGGCGGGGCGGCGGGCGGGGTCGGCGTTGGGGTTGGGGGTGGCGTGGGGATGGAGGTGGCGTCGTTGCCGTCGCCGGTGTCCCCCACCTTCCCACCTGGGACGGGTGGCCAGGCGGACGGCGGGCCTTCGTCGCCCGGCCTGCCATTCGAGGCTGTGCCGCGGCACCTGTCGTACCCGCGAGGAGACGGCCACCAGCATCAAACGCAGCAGTACCACCACCAGCAGTACCACCAACAGCAGTACCAACAGCAGCAACACCACCAGCACCAGCAGCAGCAGCAGCAGCAACAGCACCAGCCACACGCGAACCTGCTGAACGCGCACCTGTTCGCGCTGCCGCTGCGGCTGAGCCGCGTGTGCCGGCGCGCGCACGCGGTGCTGACGGGGCCGGGGGCGCGTCGGCGGCAGATGCTGCAGGGCCTGCTTGGGGGCGGGTGCGCGGGTGCCGGTGCCGGTGCCGGTGCCAGCGCGGTGGACGAGGAGGGCTTGTGCGAGGTGTGGGAGGGGCTTGACCGGTGCTGGGACGAGTTTGAGGGGCTGAGACGGACGGGGGGCGGTGGTGCGCGGACGCGCGGGCGGGCTGGCACTAGTGCGGGGGCTGGCGCGGGGGCGGGGGCGGTCGTGGGCGTGGGGAGTGGGGAGGACGTCGAGCGCTTTGTTGGGGGGTGGCAGATCTTTATCTTTGAGTGCCGTGAGTCCTCTCTCTTCTTTTCTTCCTCTGAAATAGTCGTTTTTAACGATGACGATGATGCAGACAACGTTATCCGTGAGGCGCTCCAGCAGCGGCTAATGTCGTACCCGCCTGCGCCGACGGGCGTCCCGGATGTCGGTGTGGCGGACGCTGCTGCTGCGGCGGCGGCAGCGGCGGGGCTGTACACGCTCTCGCCCGCGCCGTCGCCCGCGCGCTCGCAATCGCACAGCTCGCACACCTCACACACCTCGCAGTCGCACCAGCCTCAGCCACACAACACGCTCCATTTGCACGCGCCGCGCTCGCACACGTCGTCGCGCTCGCCACACTCGTCGTATCCGTCCTCGCCGGTCAACGCGGCGTTCTTGAGCGACAGCGGCGGGGTTGCCGGGGGGAGCAACAGCAGTAGTACCTGTGCGAGTAGCAGCGGCGGCGGGGGCGCCCCTGGCGCCCAGGGCAGCGGCAACGGCAAAAGTGGTAGCGGCGGGAACAACGTCTCGCGCCTGCACGCGCTGGCGCGCCGGAAGTGCCGCGCGCTGCTGCCGCACGTCCTGGGCGTGATGAAGCGGCACATGAACTGGCCGGAGGCGGCGGGTACGGCTGGAGACACCGCTGAGAGCGGCGCGGGCGAGCGGGAGAAGGGCACTAGTGCGGCTGCTGCCGGGGCTGGGCAGGGTACGGGCCTGTTCGCGTGGGACGCGGGACTTGTGCGGGACGGGTGTTTCTTTGCGGGGTACCTTGTTGCGGGCGGGGATCGGGGCGCCGGGGAGGACGGGGAGGAGGAGGACGAGCGCGAGCAGGGGCAGGAGGAAGGGGGGGACGCGTCGATGATGGCGATGTTGATGCCGGGTGGGGGGACTGCGTTTCCTCCCGAGGCGGCGGCGGCGGCGGCGGCGGGGGCACGCGAGGCGCGGCTGCGCGCGGACGAGGACGGGCTCGCGGTGTGTCTTGCGGTGCTGGGCGAGATGCGGTGGGCGTTCAGCCGCTCGGAGGAGCGCGTGCAGGCGCTGCGGCTCGTGTGGGAGACGCGGGTGCTGCGCGAGCGTGATGAGCGGCTTGGTGGGGGGAACAGGCCGACGACGGCGTCGTCGTCGATGTCGATGTCCTCGGTGTCGTCGACGCGCGAGTATGCGCATGTGCATCAGCAGCAGCAGCAGCAGCAACACCACCACCAGCAACAGCACCACCACCACCAGCAACATCACGCGCAACAGCAGCAGCCGTACGGGCACCACCACTACGAGACGGAGGAAGGGACGACGGCGGCGTACGTCGCGGCGCAGGCGCGGATGTTCGCCGCGGAGGGCGAGGGCCGGGCGGGGGGTGCGCTTGTGCTCTTGCCGCCGCTGTCTTCGTCGTCGGACCATGCGTTGGTGGACGTCGGGCGGGGTGGACATGATTACCACCCGCACCAGCAACACCAGCACCAACACCAGCTGCAACACCAGCAACACCAACAACACCAGCAACAACACCAACAGCAGCAGCACCAACAACACCTGGCGGCGCAGTGGGCGACGTACACGCCGCCTGGCACGGCGTCCTCGACGACGACGCCCGACTCGCCGGTGTACGCGACTTCCGCCGCTGCCGCCGCCGCCGCCGCTTCTGGTGCGCCCGCGGACTTTTACGTGCCGCAGGATCTGGACCCGTTCGATTATAGCCCGCCGGAGACGACGACGGCGGCGGCGGCGAGTGTGAGCCCGAGTTTGGGCGCTGCGGGGGCGGCGGCGAAGAGGCTTGACACGCCTTCGTCGCATCATCATCATCACCAGCACCATAGCCACGGACACGGACACCACGGACGCCATAGCCAGCAGCACCAACAGCACCAACAACACCAGCACCAAGCGCACTGCCATCACCACACGCACCACTCCCAGCCGCACCAGCAGCAACAACAGCAGCGCCCCTCCTCCTCTTCCTCGTCGTCTGCGTCTGCAGCAGCGGCGGCGGCGGCAGCGGTGGCGGCAGTGATGCAGGCCGCGAATAGCGGGTACTTGGACCCGGCTGTGGTGTTTGCGTCGTCGTCGTCCGCGGCTGCTTCCGGGGAGGACGAGGGCGCGTTTTCGTATTATTAGGTTGGTGGGGTGATGGATGGATGGGTTTCTGTGGTGATGAACGCGATAATGATGACGACGACGGCCATGGGGTGTGTGGCTATGACTACGGGGCTGCGAGGAATGGGGCTGTGGATGCGTTGCGGGTGTCGCTCCCTCTCTCTCTCTTCCCCCTCCCCCTCCTGCGATTTTTCTTCTTTCTCTCTCTTTGCGCCTCTGCGCATGCCGATAGACTTTTACGCGTTACCCTGACTCAAGGACAACAGGCTAATTATTTCTTTTCTTCTTGCTTTCTCTCTCTCTCTCATCGTTTCTCTGATACCTATGTCTTTCTCCCCCTGCCCCGCTGTTGTGCATATATATCCCCCTCCCTCCTGTTTGTGAAAGTATAATCTATTCATACGGACAGATCCAGAAAACATATATCCTCTTCTCAATTTTCCCGCTTTTCGTCCTTCCCGCCTTTGCCAGTGGATGCTTTGCTCTCCCGGAGGCACATACATGCATATACACGTTACATACATACATACATACCTTGGCCAACCTTTATATCCCAACCCCACCTTTTCGAAACAGCGAAAAGCAAAAATCACCCCCCACCCACTACCCACATTTTATTCCCCCTCCTCCTTTCTCTCTCAACCTTGTTGTCGGAAATGCTATTCCTTGAAAATGAGATTTTTTCTCCGTCCTCTCTCTTGTGTGTCCGAGAAGTAAGAAAGCGAGAAGTAAGAAAGTATTGGCAATGACGTAATGGTGCCGAGCATGCCGAGCGCTGCACTTTGAACCCGATCAAGCTCTGTGTGTGAGTGCCGTTTTGCCATGCCTTCGACGGCTTGACTGGTCCTCCCCAGTGTAATTTGTTGTCCCCGTAGTCTGTACATCAGTTGTTTTCGTTTTCACCGCTAGCCGCGCGACTTCAATTACAGCTGATATTTTATGTGCCCGCTCTTCGGTTTTATCAACTGCTGCGGCGGGTAGTTGGCTACTCGAACAGGGTCGAGTGTGACGACGACGACGACGACGCACGAAACTTCGCCAGGGTCTGTCCTACTTAGGTGCCACAATGGCGGGTCCTTCCTCTTACCCACCCATCTCTTGACACCCCCTCCCCAAACTTGAACCCAGCCAACGTCTACTCGGGCTCGGCTCGCACCCTGCCAGTGGTCCGACGTGCCCCTACCCAACACCGCCGCGGCCGCCCCGGCGCTCTACTGCTGGTGTCTGCCGTGCTCCCCTTGTGGCGCTGCTGTGTCTAGCCTCGCATCCCTCGTCACGGTCCCGCTGCGGGAGCAGGAGTGGGAGCGGCGCGTTTGGGGGTGTGGCATCTGCCGGTGGGCCATGCCGGTTGGCAGGCACATAGTATGGCGGCGTCCAGAGATGGGGCAAAAGAATATCTTTCCCAACACGTCGTCCGTCAGGTCAACCAAAGTCGTCCCATCGGTCGGCGGTTCTCAGCGGCTGCTTGTCGCCTAAGAAGGTACTCGCATCACATGACTCATCTTCTCTCTCATCTCTCCCCCCTCGCCATCCGATAGACCTGTCATCGTCTCTCACCGGTCCCTGCTGCTGCTTGTTCGAACTGCAATGAATGAGGTCTCAAATGCATGCACGTTGCTCTCATGTCTATGTCTGCGAGTTGTGGGACTCAATTATTTTTCAGAGGCTGAATTCCCAGATTGCAGAGCTTTTCATGGAATATAATCAGTATATTACAGATCATGTCAGATACTGGCAAAGTGCTTGGGTGTTTGACCCATTAATGACCTTCCTCATATCCATCACTTACACTTTTGTCATTGCATTTGCAAACTCTTTGCTTTACTCAACTTCCCTTGCTTTCTGTATATAGCTGCCAGATTGGCAATACTTGCCAAAGTATCTGGATGTTCTGGCCCAAATATCCTCTTTCTCACTTCCATCACTTGCACTTGCAGACTCTCTGCTTCATCCAACTTCCCCTGATTGCAGTATATGGCTGCTAGATTGACAAGACTCTGCAATGTGCCTGGATGTTCTGACCCAAATATCTTCTTCCTCACTTCCACCACTTGCACCTGTAGATTCTCTGCTTTATCTAACTTTCCCTGCTTCCAGTATGTGGCTGTCAGATCAGCAATGCTAAATGAAGTGTCTGGGTGTTCTATTCCATGTATCCTCTTCCTCACTTCCATCACTTGCACTTGCAGACTCTCTGCTTTATTCAACTTCCCTTGCTTTCTGTATGTGGCTGCCAGATGTACAATGCTCCACAATGTGTCTGGGTGTTCTGTCCCAAATATCCTCTTTCTCACTTCTGCCACTTGCACTTGTAGACTCTCTGCTTCATCCAACTTCCCTTGCTTCCTGTATGTGGCTGCCAGATTTCCAATGCTCCACAATGTGTCTGGGTGTTCTGTCCCAAATATCCTCTTCCTCACCTCCATCACTTGCAATTGTAGACTCTCTGCTTCATCCAACTTCCCTTGCTTCCCATATGTGGCTGTCAGATCAGCAATGCTCCACAATGTGTCTGGGTGTTCTCTCCCAAGTATCCTCTTCCTCACTTCCATCACTTGCACTTGTAGACTCTCTGCTTCACTCAACTTCCCCTGATCAAAGTATGTGGCTGCCAGATTGGCAATGCTCCACAATGTGTCTAGGTGTTCTGGTCCAAATATCTTCTTCCTCACCCCCATCACTTGCACTTGTAGACTCTCTGCTTCATCCAACTTCCCTTGCTTCCTGTATGTGGCTGCCAGATCAGCAATGCTCCACAATGTGTCTAGGTGTTCTGACCCAAAGGTCCTCTTCCTCAATTCCATCACTTGCATTTGTAGACTCTCTGCTTCATCCAACTTCCCTTGCTTCCTGTATATGACTGCCAGATCAGCAATGCTGAATGAAGTGACTGGGTTTTCTGTCCCAAATATCCTTTTCCTCATTTCCATCACTTGCACCTGTAGACTCTCTGCTTCATCCAACTTCCCTTGCTTCCTGTATGTGGCTGCCAGATTGGCAATGCTCTGCGATGTGTCTGGGTGTTCTGGTCCAAGTATCTTCTTCCTTACTTCCATCACTTGCACTTGCAGACTCTCTGCTTTATTCAACTTCCCTTGCTTCCTGTATGTGGCTGCCAGATGTACAATGCTCCGCAATGTGTCTGGGTGTTCTGTCCCAAATATCCTCTTTCTCACTTCTGCCACTTGCACTTGTAGACTCTCTGCTTCATCCAACTTCCCTTGCTTCCTGTATGTGGCTGCCAGATTTCCAATGCTCCACAATGTGTCTGGGTGTTCTGTCCCAAATATCCTCTTCCTCACCTCCATCACTTGCAATTGTAGACTCTCTGCTTCATCCAACTTCCCTTGCTTCCTGTATGTGGCTGTCAGATCAGCAATGCTCCACAATGTGTCTGGGTGTTCTCTCCCAAATATCCTTTTCCTCATTTCCATCACTTGTGCCTGTAGACTCTCTGCTTCATCCAACTTCCCTTGCTTCCTGTATGTGGCTGCCAGATTGGCAATGCTCCACAATGTGTCTGGGTGTTCTGGTCCAAGTATCTTCTTCCTCACCCCCATCACTTGCACTTGTAGACTCTCTGCTTCATCCAACTTCCCTTGCTTCCTGTATGTGGCTGCCAGATCAGCAATGCTCCACAATGTGTCTAGGTGTTCTGACCCAAATATCCTCTTCCTCAATTCCATCACTTGCATTTGTAGACTCTCTGCTTCATCCAACTTCCCTTGCTTCCTGTATATGACTGCCAGATCAGCAATGCTGAATGAAGTGACTGGGTGTTCTGTCCCAAATATCCTTTTCCTCATTTCCATCACTTGCACCTGTAGACTCTCTGCTTCATCCAACTTCCCTTGCTTCCTGTATGTGGCTGCCAGATTGGCAATGCTCTGCGATGTGTCTGGGTGTTCTGGTCCAAGTATCTTCTTCCTTACTTCCATCACTTGCACTTGCAGACTTTCTGCTTTGTCTAACTTCCCCTGATTGCAGTAAAATTTTGCCAAACTAGCAATGCTTGACAAAGAGTCTGGGTGTTCTGGCCCAAGTGTCCTCTTCCTTAACCCCATCACTTGCACTCCTAGACTCTCTGCCTCATCCAACTTCCCCTGGTCATTGTATATATCTGCCAAACTGGCAATACTTGACAGAGTCTCTGGGTGTTCTGGCCCAAGTATCTTCTCCCTTTCCTCCCTCACCTCAACCTGTAGCTGTTCAGCTTCTTGGAAATGACCCAGACTCAAATATGCTAATGCAATTCTCCACTTTGCTTCCAATGTCCTTAGATGCTTTGCCCCAAAAATCTTGTCACATATATGCCTTGCATGGATGTGACACTCAGCTGCTTCCTTGTAGTAGCCATTCACAAAGTACACAAATCCCAAATTATTCTCTTCCAGAATACTCTGTTCTTCATCAATCATCCCTTTGCTAATGCTGACAATTTTGCAATGCTCCCCATTTTTAGAAATGTGAGGAATGAGTGAATTGCAAAATCTGTAGTCTGCAGCTGTTGTTGGTTGACTGATGGAATGGCATAGTATTTGCCTTGTCATCAGACAGTCTATCTGCTGGTCCACCTTTGACAATCTATCCCAACTCCACATATGCACCAATGGGTGTATGGAGTAAATTTTACCTTCCAGGCTCTTCTTGATAAGGGAGAATGATAGTAAGACAGCAATCCCTTCTCTTAACCAAGCATCATCCCATTTTCCTTCCTTGTCTATTTGCAACAATGGAGCATGAAGTTTTGAAAATGCTTCTGATACAGGTTTCTTTTCCTTGCTGCCACTGGATATGAAGGAGGGCACCTTCTGAATCAGCTTGATGTGCTTTTCATTCCCACTAATAAACATATTGGCTGCTGCTCTTTGGAATATCTCTTCTATTATACTCTCATGATGAAGTGAAGAAAATATTTGTAGCAGGAGGATGGCACTCTTGGCAGCCTGGGCATCCTTGGTGGTCTCTTGTCCTGCAGCTCTTGCTGCTATGGCTTGGAAGGACAGGTCCCATGTCCCATATACTGCTTGGCCATAGTTTGATGCTCCCCTGAATGATGGATGTGCTAGTAGATCATGGTGATGCCGCTGATATTTCCCAAGGTATTCACCAAGTTCACAGAGACCAGAAGCAATATATGCTCCAGCTTGGTCAACTGCCAAAGGCAAACAGCACAATTTGGCTACAACAGGCTGAGAGGTGTTCCTCAATGATTCAGCAGATTCATCAAGGCATGCCGCCTTCAACAGTAAAGATATTGCTTCCTGCACCTCCATTTTCTCAACCTCCTCCCATGCCGTAGGATGTACAGTGCGGCGCATGTCTGGATTTCGGCTTGTGATCAACAAGTTTCCATGACTGCCTCTGGGAGTGAATTTGGAGAGCATGTCAGGATCACTTGCATTGTCAAATACAAGCAGCCAGTCCTTGGCGGTGTAAGACAGCCACAAGAGCACAGACTCCACAGAGCTTTGGACCCCGGATGTCCGAGCAGCAGGAATTTCTGCCATGTCTTTGACACTTTGCTCAGCAGTCTCATTATTGGTTGCATCAATCCAAAACACTTCCCAGAACCTGGCAGGACTGGTGAGATTGACAGTGTCAGGTAGACCAGATTCAGACTCACAAATCCCTGTTCTGTTCAACAAACTTCAAACAAATCTGAGTCTTCCCCGCACCACCCATTCCAGATAGCAGAAATTGTCTCTGGCACTTGACCGGCATGCTGAAGTGATGTCGGAGTCTGTCTAGATAGCCACTGCGCCCAGTGAAGAGAGGACTGGATGGAGGCATCAAGCGGTATGGAGTCCTTGGCTGTAATTGATTGGTCACATTGGCAGCAACCTGATCTACATTGCAGGTGAGATATGGACTTCCTATGTGTTCAATCTCATTCCCACTCACTGTGAATGGTGTAAGTATTGATTGTTCTGTTATCGGCAATGCTGAGATTGAGGTTATGACTACCGACATCGCCGCCGCGACCAGTCGCACTAGACGTATCTAGAGAGGAGAGTCAATGTCATGTGGCACGAGACCAAGCGAGCTACTCACTGATTGCTGCGAAACTGAAGTCTTGACTAGCTTGACTCATGTTATGGCCAACAGTGAAGATGAGATGCCAATCAGTCAATGCTGCGCGGTTCTCAGTGCTGCATGTCACGTGCGTGGTAATGGATTGCGACTTTCAAATTATTTTCTGTCCTATCTCATTCATCCACCGCCAGCCGCGACTTTGGTGGCATCCGCAACCCCACTCGCTACACGTCGACAGTTATGATAATGTGAAGGCACAACTCCGATGGATAAGTTTGTCCGCGATGCAGCGGCTTTCTTCGAGGTGTTCGACTTGAGGCACCGGCTCTACAAATTGCTCTACGGATTGCTCTCACACTGACGATACGGCTCCATGCTACGAAGACGAAACGCCGCTAGGATTGCAAGAAGAGGCTCGAGCTTATCTGTCGTAGAGGATGCAAGGAAGTAACTGTTCATGGAAAGCCTTATTTTATTTATTCTCTGAAAGTGGCAAATCAACGCATAGAACCTACATCCACATGCACGATGGGCAACGCCATTGAACGATAGATGCCTACGCTTTTGCTGCTTGCGTTCCTTCGTTGACAAACTTGGTCGCCTTCTCGAATCTCCTACCCATCCTAAGAGGATCCTAATTCGACTTGCCTGCTTCCTCCGACAAATCCGCAAACTCTCCTCCTAACCCTTCTCCCCCCCTTGCCCCTTTCAGCACCCAAGCTGCCCCTTAAATTTAGGGCCTCCTCCTTCGCCCCGCGGCGCACGTCGCGCCGCTTCATCACCAGACGCACAAAGTTCCCTCAAAGTGTAGCGCCGCACGGCGCGGTCGCGTCTTTGACCCGAGCCCAGAGCTGGTCTCCAGGTACGACCGCGTGGTATCCCTGTGCAATAGCAGGGCGAGCGCAGGGGCCACCAGTGCGACTCCATCCCCCCACAGTGATGAATTTGTAGACGTCAAAGCTGTCAAGCTACTCCGCCGCGGCCGTCGTCTCCAAAAAGTCGACTCCTTCCCTTCTCTTGCCCTGACATTCCCGGGAGAACGGCGGGTAGTGGTGCGGGTGCGGGAGGGAACAGGCCGGCGACGCTTGAGGATGCGCACGCCACCGGGCCTCACCGCCATCAGCAACAGCATCAGTAGGGCTATGGCGGGCACCTCCATCACCACGGCGGCAAGACGTCGCGGATGTTCGCCGCGGAGGGCGCAGGCCGGGCGGGGCATTGTGCGGCGCTGCTCCCGCCGCCGCTGCCCCGTCTGATGTGGACTATGCAATGGTGGGCGTGCGAATGTCGTCGGCCCACGCGCATCTGGAGAGTGGGGGCGGCGGGCATGACTACCCGCCAGCACCAGCAACAAAGCCGCAGTAGCACCAACATCTGGTGGCACAATGGGCGGTGTACACACCCCTGGTGCGACGGCGCCCGATTCGCCTGTGTATGCCACTTCTGTCGCGGTTGCTTGCTGTTTCTACTGCAGCGGCGGAGACTGGGGTGCCCGCTGCGGACCTTTACGTACTGCATGACGGCGAGTGCGATAGGGACGGGCGACGAAATGGCATGATACGCTTCTGCATCACCATCCCCATCACCACTACCACGGACACCATAGCCAGCACTAGCGCTAGCAACACTGCCATCACCACACGCACTACACCGAACAGAAACAGCGCCCCTCGCCGTTGTCCTCCGCGTCTGGAACAACAGCGGCGATGCAAGTTCGAATACGGATATCTGGACCCTTTGCGTTGTCTGGTGGCGAGCCGGCGGGGCAGGATGAGGGAGCGTTTTCGCGTTACCAGGGTGGTGATAATCGGGCACAGTCCTCTCCTCTTCTGCCCATCTCTCATATCCATCTTGTTAAGTAGAAATACCTTACCCTCAGATCTGTGTTTGTGTCCGACAATGACGTAATAATGCCGAACATGCCGAACGCTGATCCGTCGACTTAAATGGGAACCGACTTTGCGCAGCCTCCGAGTCGCTCCTTTATTCGTCTTGCTCTCTCTACTCACTCTCACCATGCTCGACCTACTCTGTGAGTGGCCTATACCGCCTTTTGCTATCCCTTCGATGTCTTGACTCCCCTTTCCCAGTTTGTATCCCCATAGTCTGTGCGTCGGTTGTCTCCCCTGCTAGCTGCACGAGGGGCGTCTGACTTTGCAACCCATTTTTTTGTTCTGCTCTTTCTTTTTGTCGACTACTGCGGTGGATAGTTGGCTGCTCGAACAGGGTCAAGTACGACGGCGCGCAGAACCCTCCTAGGGTCTGTCCTAGGTGCCACAACCGTACGTTCTCCCTAACAACGGGGTTCCTTTTCACCGAAACGAATGGACACTTATCTCTTACCGCCCCCTCCCTTAAATCCAGCCAACGTCTACTCGGGTTCCTCCAGAAGATGGCTCGATATCTGGTATGTGCTCTAACATTGTCGTGTCGCCCCGTTGCCCTGAATGCTGGCGTTTGCTATGCTTTTTATCGTGCTGCCATTTCTAGCTTCGTACCCCTCGTCCCGCTGCAGAAGAAGCACATTTGGATGTGTGGAATCTGCCAGTGGTCCATGCCGATCGGCGCCCCTGCAGGCCCTGGGTAAGTCTACCTCCGCCCGTATTCCCGTTCTAGTTCCCCTTCCCCAGCTGACGAGTTCTTCCTCTTCGACCTCTTATCTTGGGCCTGCCGTCTCCAGACAACCACCTTGGGAGCCCCCGGTTGCTGGCATGCAACAACCCCCTCATGGCGGCGCCCAGCAATGGGGTCCCCCTGCTCAGTATGCCCACCCGGAGCCGCCCCCACACCCAGCATATCAGCCGTCTTACACGCCGCCGGCCCAGAAGTAGGAGCGATATCATGAAGTTATGCCTTCGTGTGTCCTGGCAGGAGAACGGCCTTTTTTTTTCTTTCTTCTTCCTTGCATCTGTTTGAGTCCCGTTTGATCAATTCGACTGTGTAACATGATATTGGATACGTCGTGTCCGAATTACAGTAGAAAGCCTGATATATAACAAGTTTAAGAATAGCATTCAGATCTTCCTTTCCCCTCCGTCGACCGCAAGCGCACGTGGGTGGACCTCTTGCGTCGCGAGAGCATGGCGACAGCCACGACGACTCCGCCCGCGATGAACCCGCCTACGGAAAGCAGGGCGAACACGAACCACGGGGTGCGCGTGTGCCCGCCACCGCTACTGCCGGCGTCAAGCCCCGTCTGCGACGCCGAGTCCAGCGTGCCCACTGCTGCTGTCACGTTCGACTCGGGTCCACGCTCGGCGCGGAACTCGGCCATCGCGATGGTGGGATCGGTCATGTTTAGCAGACCGATAAGCGGGGGGGAAGAGGCGGTCGAGAGGTGGTGTGTGACGTAGACGTTCTGGATGTGATAGGGGCGGTTAGGTAAAATTTTGGACGGAGGATGACGGGGGGGAGAGGACGGACTCGAAGGAAGACGTCCCCGAGCAGCCAGTCGCCCGAGTTGACCTTTCAACCGTCTTTTTAGTTGATTATGAAGGGGGATATGGGAAATTTGACATACCCCATCATGCGGCTGCAGCCCGCCCATGCACCATCCGTCGTCGCCCTTTCCACCACCGCCATTTCGGCCACCGCCCTCGTTCCAGCTGATGTCCGCGGGGTGCAGCGCATACTCGCGCCGCTGGCCCCCATCGTGGTCGGCGTCGCCCAGCACAAAGCTGACCGCGACGCCGCGCTCGCAGCGCACGAGCCACGCGGCACGCGCCGCGTCCCACCGCGCGCTGCCGACGCGCGCCCAGAACGCGCGCACGTCCGCGCTCGGCCCGAGGATGAGCGTCGTGCCCGTGTCGAGCACCGCGAGTGGCACACCACCACCGCCGGACGACGACGAGGAGGATGGGGGCGCCCCGCGCACGCGCGAGGGAGACAGCGGGGCGAGCGGCACCGAGTTGATCGTGACCGCGTGCAGGGGCAGCTTCCAGAAGTCGAACCCGGCGCCGCGGCGCGTCCCCGCGCTCGAGACGTTGGTGTAGAGGAAGCTGCGGCCATCTGTGCCTGCGGGGCCGACGATGTCTGGGTCGAGCGCGCCGAGGGTGAACGACGAGACGCACGCGGAGGGCTGCTGTGACGCGCAGGGCTGGCTGCGGGCGAGCTTGAACGCGAAAAAGGGGCCGCGCGCCCCTGCTTCCGTGTGGAAGGGCGCGAGGAGGTTCGTGAGCATGGACGTCCCTACTGTGTCGGGGATGACCGCGCTGCCTGGAGGCCCCAAGCCTAGGATACCAGAGTTGCCCACGTCTTCGAGATGGAGAGCGGTGCTTGTCTCTGCAAGTGCTGGAGAAACCGTCCGTGTTCAACGTCTTATGGAAATCTACTACCTGAGACTTACCCAAGACCTGGTTGGATATTTGGTATGGACCAAAAGCAACTGTTTCGACGGCGACTGACCCTTCCACAGCACCCATCAGGTACGAGAGCTTGAACTTCAAGGCTGGGTTGACAGATGAGAGTGTGGAGGAATTCACCGGATTGAATTTTGGCACATATTGGCAATCATAGGAAACGCAAGACGTGGAGACGACCCACTGAATTTTCACAGACGATGAGAAGAGGCGCGGGGTATTACAAAAAGGCGCTCACGAGATCTGAAGAGCCAGTATCCAGAAGAACGGGCAGATCCTGACCTCCGACGCTTTCACTAATCTCAGAACCGAAGACTCGAGACAGAAAAGAGCGCTCGAACCTGATATTGACCAAATATGCACTGTCGGAGAACGTGTTCAGAAATGAAGGCTACATTTGACTCGAGGGCACTTACAACTCCAGGTCATTGACAACGGGCGTGTCGGTACTGAGTACACGCAAACCCCAGGGATAAGACGTCGTTCGCCCGTCCCGGTTCCTCGCACGGCGTCGAGCTACTCGAGTGAGGGCGAATTTGTGGCTCAGATGACCTAGTGCGCCGAGTTGAGGTCCATTTGCGACGACCTGAAGCGCTGAGGATGGGCCCGCGTCGGCTGAAGTCATCTCAGTATCCGGTTTGGATCTCGTCGCACACAGAGTGGCCGTCGAAGCCGTCGGGATGGTGCAGAGGCTGACATGTCCTTGACCACGCTAGCTTGATTGTAGATGGGACCAGCTGTAGAGTCGCGAACGCGTGATCCCGTGACGTTCTGACAAGACTGTGAGAAAGTTTTGATTTATTTGTACATTGTGGCAACTCACCCAGCCCCACTTGACCAAGTCCGACTCCGACTGCAGTTACAGTGATGGTATTTGTCACTTGTCACGCTCTGTTGCCTCGCTCACACTGCACTGCGCGTTGTCCTTGTTTATTTTGACTCGTCTCCTACCTCTCGTCGAAACCGTCTTTGTCGTCGCTCTTCGCTTCCAGGTCAGTAGTACGGAACTTTCTTGAGTGCTCATCTTCTATTGACCAACTCCTCTCGGCACTACTTCAGCTCCAACGCCTATAACCATACAACCGTCATGCATACTAGCGAGTACGACTATCTCTTCAAGCTTCTTCTCATCGGTGATTCTGGCGTCGGCAAGGCTCGTTTTTTTCATCATAATGTCCGTCTCTACCGTCGGCTTATGACTTTTCTTGTGCTTCGGGCCCACAGTCCTGTCTACTACTCCGTTTCGCAGACGACACCTACACCGAGAGCTATATCAGCACTATCGGTGTAGACTTCAAGATACGTACTATTGAACTAGAAGGAAAGACCGTTAAGCTCCAGATTGTGAGTTTCTCTATTCTTCCGGACGTCTGCTTGCCACGTGCACTCTGTCGTTGGACTGCCGGTATTGGCAAGGGTTGCTGCCTCTTTCCTCATACCTAGTTACTCTGATGGATGCTCGCTTCCGCTTCCCCTTGCGCGTCATGTCGATCTTATTCTGACTCGACCTTTTCATCAGTGGGATACAGCAGGTGACCACCCTGTGCTGCGCATCTGGGTTTGGTGTTTCTTACCAGTTACTTCCAGGGCAAGAGCGATTCCGTACCATCACCTCCTCATACTACAGAGGCGCCCATGGAATCATTGTTGTTTACGACGTCACCGACAATGGTAATTGAATGCAGCCTCCGACGTATGTCCATGATCTGACGCCGGCTTTGTGATAGATACGTTCACGAACGTGAAGCAATGGTTGCAAGAAATTGATCGCTATGCGTCAGAAGGCGTCAATAAACTGCTTGTTGGGAACAAGTCAGATTTGACGAGCAAGAAGGTTGTGGAGTACAGCGTCGCCAAGGTTGTTTTTCTTTTGCCTCGTCATTGAAGTTTGAATGCTACGGTCTGTCTCTCCTTAGGAATTCGCCGATCAGTTGTCTATTCCATTCCTCGAGACATCCGCGAAGAATGCTACGAATGTTGAGCAAGCATTTCTCACCATGGCGAAACAGATCAAAGACCGGTACGTGCCCGCTTTCTTATTTTGGTAGTTTTGCTTGGCCACGATTACGCTTTGTTTCGTTGCTATGTCATACGATCTCACCTCTTCCTTAACCTTAGAATGGGATCCACTTCGACTCCCTCTGGCGGCGCCAAGTCATCTACCATCACACCTGGACAGAACGTGCAGCAACAGCAGAGCGGAGGTTGCTGCTAGAGGACGCGCATCGTTATAGGGTCTTTGTCCGTTCACTTGGGGGGGCGGTCGAGAGTTCGACGATGTCTTATGCGGTCGCGGTCGCGGTTGAGTTGTTTCTATTCTACTCACGTACAGATTACACTTGACCCTAGTATTGCTACATCCTTGATTGGACCCTTTGTCGTCGAATTTGATCTCTTTCTATGTTTCAACCCCGCCGGACATGTGGGAGAGGCACGAACACGGGTATCCGATGTCAAGTGGAATGAAATCAATCGGACATCGCCTGGCCGTGGGTCATAGTGGGGTTCACACGCGAATCCGCTGAGCGTGTCGCGATCGCAAAGCTTTTCCTTTCTCTCCTTTGTGGTTCATTTCAGTGGCGACGCCAACCCTGTTATCAGATCTACCCACAGTGGGGTCCAACAAGCTCATTCAGTCGAATCCATCAAGGAGGTCTGGCCGTGCTTCGAATTCAACCAGAGCGTGACCTCCGCTGGGAGGGCTAGATAACCATCGACGAGCTGGCTGGTTGAGATGGGGCTCCTTGCAACACCACTACCATCAACTACTCTCTCATACTCTGCTCTTGTACCATGCATTCTAGCGAGTGGGGTGGCCAGAAAGGGGCGCCATTACGCGTCGTGACAAACTCGTTCGAGGTGACCCGTCTCCCTGTGAAACCCTTCTATCAATATCACGGTGCGTGTATCACGCGTCTTCGAGCTAAATGATCTCTGTCGTTCGCGTTTAATCTCCTTGCAGTTGGTATGTGCTCCATTAAGCTCAAACAATTTAAGGTTACAGTGCTGATGTCATACCCCAGATATTCAGCCCGAGGTGAAGGCGGCCCGTCGCAGGACTGAGATCATTGAACGCCTCCAAGTCACCCATGCTCATATCTTCACTCCGAGGCCGATGTTCGATGGTCAGATGATTATATATATTTCAAAACTTATCGATGGTGCGAGATCGTCCCCTGCTCTGTGCACCCTCAATGTCTAATTCTGACTCGACTGAACCCAAGGCACGTCATTCGATGTGAATATGAGTGACAGACCTCCGGCACCCGGAGGGAAGCCCAAGGGCGTATATAGGATCAACCTGACATATGCCAGCACAATCAACCCGACGTGAGTCATCGTCCTGCGCATAACTTGTCTTCTTGACATTGACATCTGTATTCTTGCCCAGTGATGCGAATCGGTTGATCAGCAACCGTGAAGATTCGCCGGTCACGAAGGTCGCAACGAATCTCCTGCAGATGCTAATCCGGCAAGCACCCTCGTTGTACGTATTCACCTTCTCCTTGTCCTTGCCACATGTCATTTGGCCCCTAGGCTGCACACACGCAAGGGTCGGTCGTACTTCAGCGATGCAGACAAGATCGTTTTGGCCGGCGGCATCGAGGTCTGGCGCGGTTTTTTCCAGTAAGTGTCTCCGAATTCCGTTGTTAACGTTCTAATCATTCCACTGCAATCCAGGAGTGTTCGGCCATCACTTGGGAAGATGTTGGTCAATATCGATGTGTCCGTAGCTGCAATGTACGTTGCCTTCTGGATCTGTGATCTGCGTACATGAATCTCGCCCCTCAGGTACGGCCGCGGAAAGCTTCTCGATCACTGTCTCCAGGTCATCGGGGGTCGGGATGTCTCTCAGCTGCGCCTCCGCCAGCGCGATGCGTCCTATCTCGAACTCAAGCGTTCCCTTAGGAATCTTTTCATCACAGTTGACACAGACCCCGCTCCGCAAGAGAAGAAACGACGGAGAAAGATCCGCGATCTCGTGGACATGGCTGGACATTACCGATTCGACAAGACAGACGCCGCCGGGCACGTCACCCCGATGACTGTTGCAGTGCGTTTGTCTTCTTTTTTCTCATGACGTTGTCTAATACCAAGTAGCAATACTTTGAAGTGACGTATAGACGTAAGATTCAATTCCCGGATGTCATTGGCGTACAACTTGGCACGCCGGACAAGCCGAATGTCATTCCGGCCGAACTCTGCTATATCCCTCCCGGCCAAGTCTACAAGCATAAACTACCTGAGAAACTTGTCGACGAGGCTCGGAGCTTCGCGACAAAGAAGCCACGTGAACGGCTCAACATCATTCAGAACGGGGTCATCTCGAAGTCAGGACATCAGCTTGTTGCGCCGCCCGTAGGTCGGTTGTTTCTTCCACTGAACAGGGTCTTGATGTGCGCACATTTCACAGGCGTTGGTATATCAACAGTCGGACTTTCTGGCCGACGCTGGGATGACCATCGCTTCTCAACCTCTCGGGATCAGCGGTCGTGTCCTCAACCCGCCGGACATATTCTTCGCCAGAGAAAGCCGAGTGGTAGATTATTTTATAGTATCTGGTAAAGTCACCCTGATATCTCTTTACAGACGCCAAAATCCGGTGTTTGGCAAACACTTGGCAATCAATTTCAAGAACCCGTCGTCATCGAGCGATGGGCAGTTCTGAATCTTTCGACCAGGATCCGTGACCCGGACGCGCAAGAGTTCGTGAGAGTTCTGGTTCATAGCTGCAACCGGCTTGGTGAGACTTTGCACAATCTTTCTCCTTTGGTCTTACAATGTCTGTCTCTTGCTTAGGCATCAGTGCGTCTTCTCTATTGTTGTACCTCGCCGTTTGTAGGGTTTTAATTGTGTCATAGAGATCCAAATGCTGCCGGAGAGTAACTACAGACGTGCGACGGATGCGACCTCGGTATTACCTTCTTTACTTTCCGACCCATTTCGAGCTATGAACCCGGCATCTCCTAGGTTCTTCGTTCCCTCAGACCGGGAGAAGTTTCTTTAGTAGTCGTGCTCCTCCCGGAGCGCGCGAAGGAGCTTCGCGCACAGGTGAAGCAATGGGGGGACGTATTCACAGGTGTGATGACTCAATGCCTTGTGCGTGTCCCTCTCCACTGTCATGATCCACGACTTCGCCCTGATATTATTGCAGAAAGAAAGTAAGCTCATGAAGGCGATCTCGGACTGGAGGCAGCGGCAGAGCGACCAGTACACCAACAACGTTGCTATGAAGTGTGTATATGTCGCTTCCAGTTGAATGCGTGCCTACCCTCTATTCCAGGATCAATGCAAAACTAGGTGGCACCAATTCTATTTTGATGAGCGACGCCATGAGGTTCTTATCACAGGCGCCATACATGATCTGCGGCATGTCTTTATTGGTGCCTCCGAAGACATTTCCTAACTACGTGCCTTCGTTCAGGTGCCGATGTCAGCCACCCTCCCCCAACAAGCATGACCCGCCCATCTGTGGCGAGTCTTGTGTGGAGCCATGATCCGTGGGCGACCAAATATGCTGCCTATGCGCGCGTCCAAGCACCTCATGAGGAGATCATCGAGGACCTCGGCGGGATGATGCATGTGAGTGGCCAGCCCATCAACCTTCTTCTAGGCTGGTGGCTAAGTCTTCCCATTTACAGGAAGCGCTATTCCAATTCGGCGTCAAGAACAACAAACAACTCCCAAAGCGCATCATTATTTTCCGGGATGGAGTCTCCGAGGGTGAGTACTCGAAAGTCGCCGAGGTCGAAATCAAGCAGATCGAGGGTAAGGATGCATTTTTTTCCCCATCTTTTTGTTCGCTTGACTCCTTGTTCTCGCTTACTAGACGCAATCATCGGCGTGTGCAAGCGTGTGGGCATGCCCCCTTCTGCACCGTTGCCCGTGGTGACATTCATCGTGGTCGGCAAACGGTGTGTGGCAGCTCGGCTCCTGCATATTCGGGCAGCACAATTGAACTGAGCCTGCCATCACAATTTGCAGTCATCATGTCCGCTTCTTCCCTGCAAACGAACGGTGAGTACTCCTCTTTGGGCTGGTAGCGCTCGCTACCGGATCAGCGCTGATCTGTTCACTTTGTCCTACTTAGAGAGGCAGATCGGTCAGGTAACTGTCCGGCAGGGTTCGTCGCCGACCGCGGCCTCACGAGCCCCATCACCGCCGATTTCTACCTCCAGTCCCATGCAGGACTCCTCGGAAGTATGTCCTCCATCACACACTGTTTTCAATGGCGGTTTGTGTATGCTCAACGGTTTCTTTCCCCTTACTTTGTTGCTGTGTTGTTTATCCACCGCCATTATGCGCGGCTGTCCAGCAAGTCGCCCAGCACATTACATTGTCCTCAAAGATGACAATTTCAACTTCAATGCGGACAAGTATGTATTTCCTCTCACGTCTCACGGCCGATTCGCTGACAAATTTTTCCCTTCGCGCCATCAGGCTCCAGGAACTTGCTTGGAATCTGTGCCATGTGTATGCTAAAGCTAACCGCAGTGTGAGCATCCCTGCGCCGGTCTATTGTGCGTTTAGTTGCCCAAGCCCGTGTTACTACTGATTCTGACACCCCGTTTCCTTCTTTCCTGTCTCCTAACTTCTGATGACGATCCAGATGCGGATGTGCGTGTCAACCCCTCCCGTCTCCCCATCCCGTATTGACCCTTTCCTTTCCCCCTATTTCCCCAACAAAATGAATGAACGGGACACTGCAAACAGATTGTCTGCGCGCGCGCCGAGTTCTACTTCGACCCGGAGCTGCGCTTCGAGGAGGACACCACGTCGAGCGGGCGCGGCGCGGGAGGGGGTAGCAGCGCGGGCGGCAAGCCTAAGTTCGACTTGCAGAAGTGGCGCGACGGGTTCGGCGATCGCGAGGGCCGCGGCCGCGGCCTGGGGCCGTTCCGCGTGTGGCACAAGATGTTCTTCGTTTGATGCAGGATCGTGTGTGTGGAAAGAGGTCATGACGGCTTTTTGCGACGAGAAACCGATACGACGACGAAATGAGAAGAGAATGAAATCAAACGAAGGCAAAACACGGGAAGCTCAACGAAATTGGAGATGTGACATGAAATGGACTTTTGTTGCTTGCGCTTATGCTGTCGCGATGTTTTACCGTTGTCCTTGTGCTTGTACTTTGACATGCCCTGTAACGTTTCCTTGAAAGGCTCTGCCTCATCACAGAGGTTTGACATATTTTGATTGGTGTAAAGAGTCAGAAAGGAGCTGGGGTGATGTAAGATCCTTTGTAATGCACATTGTCTCCCTTCAAATGGGGGATAATATGGCATGCAGCACAATTTACGGAGTGAATGCTAATTATCACACAGGTTCCATCACAACCAATCACTCTTTGTCTGAAATCTGCCCCATGCCAAGAGAAACTTGATGTGTCTCTGATGTTCTGTGATCCATTGCATTGAGTCAATGCAATGGACCACAGAACATCAGAGCAAGGTTTGCCTGAAGATGTTAGCCACATCAGCAAGGATATTAGCATGTAACAGTTGTCTTGTCTGCAGGATGCGAGCTCACTCTTGCCAGGATCATAGTTTGATATTGGGCACAACGGACATGGCCAATCTTAGCTAAGACAAAGGCAATGTCTGGTGGTCGTGTAGGCGCTCTGGGCTTGCAAGTTCGGCAGTACACACTAATACAAAGACGAGTAAGGCCAAAGACAAAGAAGGGCATGGAAAATGAATCGCGAACGTCTACAGCAACTCACTACAACCTGTAGGAGTCAGATCAAATCATCAGTCCTCCAACCACCCCGCCTTAGCCAGCTGTTCAGATGTCACCGCCCAACTCTCGCCCTTCTCGGCAACCTTGACATCGCTAACGAATTCGCCATCCAACAATGCGTAAAGGTGAGGGTATGCATTACCGTCGTCCCCTAACTCCCATTTGACCGTCCGAGTGGCCGTAAGCTTAGCGTAATCGATCTTCACGAGTTGTAGGATCTCGTGCGAGTCGAAAAAGAATGCAAGCGTGCCAGGCAGTTGCTTTGCGCTGGACATGTGGAAGCAACCCGAGCTGATATCCAGATCGTCCCGAGGAAATGTAAAATCGACGGGGTGAGGGATGGGGATCTGAAAGGCATTCGGGTAAATTTTGTAAACGAAGTTGGGTGTTGGGTTGGGGGCGGACATGGTTGGAAATGTCGAGATCCTGACGTGCTACATGTTGCAGTACATAAATGCTGATTAAAAAATAAAAATCTTAGCATGTGACTGTCATCATATGTGACCTGCTCACAATTGGCAATGCCTTGCCTGCCAACTAAGTTGTCAATGGAGGTGCCATCTGGCTGTTTATATAAATACACCACTGACACAAACTTGCAACAAGGTTATGGGCTTTCACAAGCACTTTAGAGCTTAACACTAATGATCCTAAATTCATCTTGAACAAATTGGCTAAGATTGACAACACATCAAAACATCAACCTTAGCCATTTTTTTCAAAATAAATTTAGGATAATTTCATCTCACAAATGTTAAGCCTAAAAGTGCTTGTGGAAGCCCATAACCTTGTCACATGTTTGAGTAGCCAAGATGACTGTGTGTTGGGGCTTGTCCTGTCTCACAAGTAGCACCAGTAGTCAATTTGTTGGTGACCAAAGGTTTGAACTCACTAAGACCAATCAACTGTGGAGTACAATTGAGAATACTCAGTCCCAGAAGGTTGCAAAAACATTATATCAGATATAGAAAGGAGAATTGGTGATTTGGAGAAGTGATGGGTGTGGTCTAAAGGGTTGTGTAAGTATAGGGAAATAAGTCAGTGAAGGCAATGACTTTGCCAATGCTGAGGAGAGCCTAAAGGGGTTCCAGAGAGTCAGTACCAAGATGGGAAGAGAGAATACTTAGGTGCACAAATGTGTATGAGCATGGAGGATGATTTAGAAAGAGGCAAGAGTTGTCTTGGCATTGTCAAGGTCACCAAGTGAGACAAGACCTATCACATAGGTTCAAAGCTCAATAAGCTGAAGGTAAGGTGGAAGAGAGTTGCACAAGCATTGGGTTATACATGTAGTTGCAAGTACTCTACGAGCACATAGGTGGTTGGGGGAGATTCTAGAAGGTGACAGGAGGCCTTGGGAGGTGTGTGAGGAGGTTCTTAAGGTTATAGGGAGGCATTGGAGGTTTGTGGGTGTTTGTAGGTGCAAGTAAAGGTGGAAAAAAGAGTAGTTCCTGACATTTACCCCTTCAAGCCTTGAGCCCTGCAGGAGTGGTGATCATGTGATAGATTACTCATCTTTGTTGATCAGTTGCATCCCTCCTAAAAATTTATAAGTCCAAACACCATGGCACCCTCTAACATCCTCAAACATCAAGAAACTGAAAGAGCATGAAATGTGCATCTTTGAAGAGACCAAGGCAGCCAATAACAAGGTGTGTTGGCTCAGGCTCTGGTCATGTTGGAGTTTGGAGCTGCTGTGCGAGCTCAAACTTGTTGTTCTGTTTCATAGTTAGCTGTGCTACTACCTTAGTTACTTGTTTGACACATCTAGCTATAGTTTCAGGTTCGTCTTCACTTATAGTAGGTATACTATGGACATTAGGTCCCCACTCATTTGCAGAGCTCAGCCAAACGAGATATTTGTTCACTACTCGTTGCCCCAGCCCATTTTCCACAACAGGTCACACAGACCAAGGAGCAAACACAATGTGCATGCCTATGATGTGAAGTTGTAGGGCAAGGCATAGTGACTGCCTGTCCTGCAAGTACAATGGACCTGTCACCCCAGGAATTTATGAAGGCCTGGGGCAAAATTGGGAGTGTGAAGGTGAACAGGGAGTGGAATGAGCTGGAGTGAGAGGTGTGAGTGCACCACTGCCAGCAAGTGTCAACAGTGTGCACTGGACCATGGCACATACTTGTAGGTCCAGGATTTTCATTGATGGTGAGGAAGCAAATGTGGGCCCATCAACCCTCCTCAACTCTCCCAACTCATGCTCCACAACTTCCAACCTCTTCTCCAATTCCACCTCCCTCTTGTCATGACCTATCCTGATTCTTCTACATGACACACCAAAATTACCCTAACAAATGCCTTAACACACCTTTGTGACCCTACAATCAACTCACTACTCACAACACACCCACAAATACATGTTCAATACCTCCCACAGCTCCCACCAATCAACTACAATCATCTATGTACTTGTGAAACAAGCACTCATCATACCTGTGAAGCCCACACCAACTACCCTAACTATGCTGCTCAACTACAAGATAATACCTGTAAACCCTTGACTACATTCAAGTACTTGCACACATGACTGACCAAACATGTGATTGTCACCAATGCTATTGGCATTACTCATGTTACTGCCATCCATGTAATCTCAAACTCATGATGCTTGTACCCTTGCATACCACCTAGTGCCAGGAGCACTTGGCACACATCAGTCCTCAATCTCAAAGTCAAATGTTCTTACACATATTATTTATGTTTCCATCTAGTAAATTCTTATTTTACCATATGTATCATTAGTTGTAAGCTTAAGGTTGAGAACACCAAGACCATCATCTTCATGACCTTACATTCTCAACTTTGCAACTATTGTAAGCTTTATCCTAGGTCACTAGACAATCTTACAGACCCTGCTTACTTTTAGTCTTATTTCCTAAGTATTCTAACAATTACCATAGATAGTCACATACTTACAAATGTGCATATAAGGCCCTCATGTACTTTGTCATAGGGTAGACTTGATATTGATGCATTTTTGGTTTAAGCTTGAGGCTAAGAACACCTTTGAGCTTGGGACCTACATGGTTGATAGGTCTTGTCTCACCAAGTGGCTTGACAACACACTCTACTTTCTTCTAAATCATCCTCTGCACCTGCACACTAAGTATTTTCCTGTAACTCATCAATTTCTTACCCATTCATCTTTTGGAATCCTCCTAGGCTCTACCAAATCACCTACTCATATCCTAACTGCTTGCAAGAACTCTCTGACTCATTCTTGCCATGCTTTTGCTCACTCCAGGACCAAGTGTTCTTGGTTATACTTAACAGTTGATCTTAATTCTTGGGAAGGATGCTTCATCTGAGAGAAAATGTTGGAAAATCAGACTTCATGTGACATTTTGTTATTATTATTATAATAGGTAAGAGAGAAAAAATTTGCCATAGTCTCTTTGTATGTCTAAATTATGAAGGACCAAACTGGACAAAATTCATATCTTTGGTAAATTATGCTTCCAGACATGCATGCACACATGTGTGCATGTATGGACATGCATGGACATGTATGTACACACATGTCCATCTGTGTACATGTGTGCCCATTCATTTACATGCATGGGCATGAGCATCCATGAATGTGCATATGTGTCCATGCATGGGCACATGTGTCAATATTGGCCCTGTGTGTGCAAATGTATGCTAATATATGTGCAAGCTTATGCTGATTTGTGCAGAATTATGCTATTATATGTGCAAGCCTATGCAAATTTGTGCAGTAATTCCAACAATGGGCAGGAATCCTGCATGTTGGTCATGTTGCCAATGAGTGGCAGGGATGCAACTGGATGAGGTAGGGGATGGTCAAGGTAGCATGACAGAGGGGTTTGACCCAGACACTGCACAAGAGGGTGGCTGCTGTGTGATACCCAGCCAAGTACTTAGGTGGCTCTTGACAGTGATCCTTATGCATATGTGGGTAATTGAGTTTATGTTATATAGTATGTTGTAGTATTTACTACTTCAAGGATTATATACTGAAGAATTATCAGAAGTGGAATAGTACCAAAGAAGATCTACAAAGAAGAAAATGCAAGACAAATAATAAGGAAATTGCCCAGAGACATGTTTCAGCCACCATATCGATACCCTAAAACCTAACATCATTGAGGCATATGCACTAACTTGTCTAGAGACCACCCTGCAAATCCTAAAGCAACTCCTGAACAATGCCTGAGCAACAGCAAGGCAAGCAGCAATTGTCAGAATTATGGATTGCACTTGGAATTGCCATTTGTTGGTCAGACGTAATTGCCAAGTGTCAGAATTCAACTATTGTCAGGATCACTTATGTAAGTGGTCATGGAATGGTTACTAAAGAGTTGTGGGAAGATCATGGATTAGTCATGTGATCCAGACAGGAGCCAGATTACATAATCCCCAGGTCACATGACCCAGGCCTTTAGCACATCACATAACACATGGGGCCTGAGTGTGGGAATGCTGGCAAGCGCTGGGGTTCCTGCTATATATACTTTTGCTTTTTTCCCAGGAGCTATGAGATTTGGCTATATGGATTGACCAGGGGCACTGGGAGTATAAGAGCAAGACCCAATGAGCTCAATTCCACACCAACCCACCTGCCCCTCATCTACCTGCCCAACAAGGCAGAAACTGCAACCTTACCCCACCACTGGTAACAATCCCATGATACCCAGACCAGCTGCAGGAACCCCCACAACCCCACCACAACCCATTAATCCACCTTGCCTGCCAGCTGGACCTGAACCTGCCTTACATTGTGCTTAGTGATGAGGAATGAGAAGGATGCCATCAGGGAAACCTTTGTTTGAGATGTGGGAAGCCAGGACATTAAAGTGCTGCATGCCCTGACCAAAGAGTAGCAGGATGAGCCATCTTCACATTGGAAGAAGGAGAGGAAGATCTTCAGGAGGCTTACAAAGTTGAGGAAGAAGTCAAAGAGGATGTGGATGACCTGCATGAAGAGTTAAATGAGGAAGCAACTCAAGAACTTCCAGGGGAACTCTGAGTCACAACAACAAACCAACCCCCATACTCATGTGGGCCACAACTATTTCCTCCTCTCTTCAGTTTCCTCACAACTTTTCTAATACACCTATTGCCTCCCAGTCCTCCCAATCCTTCCTCATAAAAACAAAAATTGCACCGCATCCATCTGTACCTGCTTGAAGTTGCTAAGTTCCTGCATGGCCAAGGCTTGGTCCTCGATGGGAGAGAAGGCCTCTCTCACTCGAGCTTCGAACGTGGCCCAAATTACAAGCTTGCCTCCTTCTTCTAGTAGCACATTCACAGCTTGATTTGCACATTCTGCGGCATATCCTTCTGTCATGTGGCTTAAGCAGAAGATTACCTTGTACTTGGCCTCATTTACTTGGAATTCCAGACACAGGCTTCTCAAAAAGGTCTGGAACTCCTCCCTCTTTCCAGAGTACATGGCGATCTTTAGGGAGAACATGGCAGGGGCGAGGGGTGGTGCTGGTTCTGGTGCAGGTGCGGTGTCTGCCATGTCTTAGTCGGGTTGTAGGTAGATTCGAGGGGGTTCTGCAAAAATGTCAATACGTAGCCTATCTTCTAGGCTGAGAAAGGTGAGGTTGGTTTGGGCATGTGCAGAGCAGTGTGGCACTTCTGGTACTGGGTCTGTCTGAACCCCAATGGAGTAATGGGTAAGTTCTTCAAGAGTGCTTTGGTAGTCGCTTTCACTAGAAAAGCTTTCAAGATCTTTGTCCCCTCATAGGAGCTCAGTAAGTTCATCTTTGTTTCTTTGTTTCTCAGCTAAAACATCTAGCTGTTCCAGCAGGTTGTGTCAGAAAGTACACCACTCAATGGAATGTTTGTGGGACAAAGGGTTGTTTTGGAATGGATCTTCTCATGTAAAGATCCTCTTGCTGGCAAAATGGCATTGGAACAATAATGCAGTTACTTCTGAATGTCTCAGGTAGTGGAAGTCACCATAGCTTCCTCCAGGCATATTCGGCAGTGTCAGTTGTTCAAAGTCAGTCTCGATATCTAGTCCCAGGAGAGCCTTTCTCCTGATGGATCATTCATACACTGTCCAAAAGTGCGCCAGTCTGTCTTCTTGGGATACACGAGTCTTGCTTCGACTTGGGCAGGGTGGAGAGTGCCTAGGTCCAAAGAGGTAGGCAGTGGGAAAGGTTGTTACTTGTCACAAAGAGCAATGTGACTTCTGTGCATTTGAGGGAACCTGGTTCATGGCTTGGCCAAATTGAAGTGCAAGGTTGTATTGGAAGAGGAGTCACAACCTAAGGAGACTACACTACAAGAGTCCATGTTTATATAGTGTGTAATGTGAGGTATGAGTCATAATCAGAAAGGGGGCAGTGCATTGCATGAGTCATACATGTGGGATACACAAGGGACTGGCGAGGCAGCACTGCATGGGGTGGTGACAAGGAAAAGGAGGTGGGAGCATGTGGGTAGGGGCAGGGGTGGTGGTGACAGCATGAGAGGCAGTGTGGTTGGGGGAGTCACGTGGAGTAAGTAGGGATGCCATGGTTCGGTTCTGAACTTTGGTTCGAACCTGAACTGGACTGGACCAAACCGAAAATGAGGTTCAGGTTCAGCCAAGTGGGTGAACCGAACCAAAATTTCGGTTCAGAAGCCCAAATTTGGGCGAACCATTACCTTATTTAGTAAAAGTCCGGTCCAACGAACTGGACTTGGACCGAACTCAGGTTTAAGGTTCGGAATTTGGCCTGAACTGGACCTAAAGTCCGGTTCTGGGTTCAAAAAATTCAGCCCTGAACCGGACTTAACCGGACTGTGGCATCCCTAGCTCCGAGTAAGAAGGGGTGGGAATTCTTACACATGTACTTGGCCATCAGCAAAGCTTCCTCTCATAGCTGTTTCCTTCTTGGATTGCCAAACAGTGTTCTGGTTAATCCCTTGCCTAGGCCATGGTTATTCATTTCTACTTGTCATGCCATGTAAAATACAGTGTATAATTACAATATGCAAATGATTCATACAGCCCATTGGTGCTTCTGGGTGTAATCAGCCCACATTGCCTGTGCAATTGCAATGTCAAGGACAATGAGGATGAAAGCTAAGAAATGTTTAGGAACAAGAGATGATAATATTTGAACTGAGGACCAGGGAAATACATGTGGGATCTTATACTGCAATGATAGAAGTATATATGTAGGAGCACTCTGAAACATAGTATATGTATCAAATTTTAAGGAGGGTTTCACCACTCATGCCTAAGTTCATTAGGCCATACCCAATCCTGTCAAGTACACCAGAGTCATCTGTAGGTCTGCACATATATTAGCATAAGCTTGCACAAATTGGCATAAGCCTGCACATCTAATAGCATAATTCTGCACAAATTGACATAGGCTTGCACATACATTAGCATAATTCTGCACAAATTTGCATAGGCTTGCACATATAATAGCATAATTCTGCACAAATTTGCATAGGCTTGCACATATAATAGCATAATTCTGCACAAATTTGCATAGGCTTGCACATACATCAGCATAATTCTGCACAAATCAGCATAAGCTTGCACATAAATTAGCATAATTCTGCACAAATTTGCATAGGCTTGCACATATAATAGCATAATTCTGCACAAATTTGCATAGGCTTGCACATACATCAGCATAATTCTGCACAAATCAGCATAAGCTTGCACATAAATTAGCATAATTCTGCACAAATTTGCATAGGCTTGCACATAATTCTGCACAAATCAGCATAAGCTTGCACATATATTAGCATACATTTGCACACACAGGGCCAATATTGACACATGTGCCCATGCATGGACACATATGCACATTCATGGATGCTCATGCCCATGCATGTAAATGAATGGGCACACATGTACACAGATGGACATGTGTGTACATACATGTCCATGCATGTCCATACATGCACACATGTGTGCATGCATGTCTGGAAGCATAATTTACCAAAGATATGAATTTTGTCCAGTTTGGTCCTTCATACTAAATTGTTACACATACTTGTGATGTGCTCCCTTCAGCTTGCACACCCCTGCACTCCACAATAAACTGTTATATGATACTATGGAACTTGTCTGCCATGGTGCTTGCCCCAGCCACTGCATTCCACTTGCTGCTCCATACCCTCTGTCTCATGTACAATAGTCCCTGGGGAACAGACAAATGCCAATTTCAGAGCCATCTCATATATTTTGGTCCCAATATATCTTGCCCACTGGACATGGGTACTGTAGCTGCTTATTGTACTTGGAGCAACTCGGCCGCAACTGCGGGTGGCTGTACCACATGCTACGAGAAACGGCGGTTTGTTGCAGTGCCTGCTGCACATGTGTGCTTGATGCAGGCACGCGCGTGACCAACGTCTTATCATATCATACACAAATGCGTGATCCGTGTCGTACGGACGGCACCACCTCATCCCGGACGCCGGATAATGTTTAGTTTCACCTTCACCCTCCCACCTCAGCCCCCCAAAAATCACAGCTCGACCGCTAAGCACTAAGCGCCGCTTATGGCTAAAGTAACCAGGGAGCTCGACAGCTTCCAGTCTGATGAGATGATGATCGATGATCACGTGTCCGCAAGTGACCCGACTCGGACGTCGCCAACTTGCAGAACAGCACATTGCATTGCATTGCTTTGCTTTGCGACGGCACCCGGAGCCGTGCCATTGCCGTTGCTGCGAGAGATAGATGGATAGATGGGTATGGTGGGATAGATCCTCGCATGTTGTGCGGTGCCGGTACTAGTACCTGTAGCGGTTCAGTGGCGTGCACATCAGCTTCTCATTCCATCAGGCTACAGGAGGCAGCACGTCTGGGCGATGCCCCCCTCCTCGTGTATTTGTTGTGATAATGAAATACTTTTTTTTTGGCTAGAGCGGACACGGAGAGGGTGGGTGGATGTCTTTGATGTGCATGATACAGATACCACTGTAGTACAGATTACATATTTGTTCCGCTTGCTGTGCTGATTATTGAACACTGAGGCTGAGTGGCGAATGACACCCTTTGGTGTCAGGTGTCAGGTGAAGAGCCCGAGCAACCCACCAGAGCACCACGACTTATGCATATCCGTGTCTTGCGGCGTACCGCTTTTATTACGAGCGCCCAAGCACAGATATAGCGAAAAAAAAAATTGAATGGGGATGACATTCCGTCGTGATCGTGTTGGTGCGAGGATTCCTCCTGCCAGACGAAGAGAGGAAAAAAAAAAAAGGATGGTACAAATTGTAGCCGGTGGTCAGGGGGACCTTCTCACTCGCCATCAAATAGCAGAAAACGGATCGTGAAAAAACACGATGATGTTAAGGCGAAACCCCGCAATAACTTTTTTTTCATTAAAATTTTTTCAGAACCCTCGCTCGATGAGCCATCGAAGGACAGCGTCTCTGCACCGACCACCGCCTGTCAAGAGAACGTGCCGCGAGCGGGTCACAAGCGCTCTCAAATTTGGAGGGGCGGTCTCAGCACCAGCCGACTGGCCTTTGAATAGCGTTTCAACGATGTCTTTCGCCAAGGCCTGGCCACGCAGCCCCCCAAAGAAAGAAAAAAAAAGGACACACAATGAGAATCAGTGGCACGTCATTTGTATGATGTCAAAACGCGAAGCCCGCGCAGTCGTACAAACGGGGTTAAGGATAGAGCGGAAAAAAAGGGGGGGGAGTGGATTATGAGTAGACTTGACTCACGTTTATGTCGCCTCTTACATTGCGAATACGTATTTGGTACTTGGAGCCACCGTTTCGGATGTTCGAGTACACGGGGAGGGAGCCGCGCGGGTTGCGAGGGACGTGATACGAGAGTGGGGGGTGAGGTGCTCGTGTTAGTGTTGGCGCAGCAGGGGGTGCACCTGAAACGGATGATGGTGCTCGGAGGAAGGTGGTGGTGTGTCTGGGGCGGCGCGTGCCCGGGCTCGTGGGTGTCAGCGGTGCGGCGCTATGACCTGCAGCAGCGGATGGTGCAGTTAGTGCTGTTGCTGTTGCTGGTGGCGCGGCCGCTGCAGTCGCAGCAGCTGTTGTTGCTGTTTTTGCTGTTGTTGCTGTTGCTGTTGCTGTTGCTGCTGCGATTGTTGTTGTTGCGGAGAGATAAAAAGAGGCTCGCGTGTCAGGGCTACGAAGTATTTGGGGTGCAGATGAGTGATTGGTGAACAAGATAGAGCATGCGCGATATGATCTTGATGAGAGCGACAACAATGGTAACATTGAAAGCCAAGCTGATGATGGGATGGATGGATGGATGACTGAGGAGGGAGAAGTAACCGCGTGCTCGCCATCTGCTTCAAAGAACACAGCCAGGGTCAGGTGTGTGTCACACACTTTTTCAATTCATTCATTCACATCCAAGCATCAATGAAGAGATTTCTCTAATCCCATTTAAAAAGCTTTCCCATTTCACAATCCAATTTTCATCCCCCCTCCCCCCCCGTCTATCTCCCCCTCTCCCTTCTCCTCCCCCCCCCCCTTCTCCTCCTCTTCCTCCTCCTCGACGACCCTCAATGGCCTCCTCGCCCAACTTCGCCTCCCGCCCCATCTCCCTTCTAAGCCGCTCACGACCCCCAGCTCTACCTCCTCTTCCCAACCCCTACCTCTTCTCCCCGTCAACCGAGGCCCACCCGTCGTCCGCGCTGTACTCCTGGTCGACCCTCGACTGGCCTTACAGCGTCTGCGCCTGCCACCGATGCCCCTCCTCTCCCTCTTTGCTGCCATACGATGAGAAGCAGCCGTGCATGGACCACTGTGGCGCACCGCTCCGGTACCACCCTCTTCCCATGCTGAAGCTGGACTGTAAGTCGCTCACCTCAGACAGAAATCACAACAGCACCGCCTGACGCCTTCTCACAGTCCTCCCTTCGCCCTCCGACACCGCCTCCTCGACGTCCACGTCCTACTCAGCATGCACGGACTGCCTCTCCCCGCTCTCCCCGCCACCGCTCTGCCTCCCCGCGCCGCACCCACACAAGACACACAACGACGACACAGACACCGACAGTAGCGGCCCCCGCGCAACCGCTGCCGCCACGGCGCTCCCCATCGCCGCACCACGCCCCGTCCCATGGAGCACCCCCGCCCTCCTCCGCGCGGACGTCCAGCGCCAGCTCCTCCCAGACGTCGACGAGGACCTCTCGCACCCGCCATACACGTGCACCCGGCGGCAGCAGCGGCGGTCCGCCGCAGCGGTCGTTCCGCAGAAGCGCCCCGCCGAGGATGCCGCCGTGTGCGAGTCGGACGCGGGGCGCGGGGGCGGAGAGGCTATGGTGCAGGACTCGCCCCGCGCGTCCCGGAGGCTGCGCACATCGCAGTCGCCACCACCGTTGCCATCACCAGCGCGCGCCGCGCGCCTCCTGCCTTCCTTGTCGCCGCAACAGCAACGGCGCCCGCCACGCACGTTAAGGCGATGACGGCCGCCGCCCCATTTGCCTTTCAGACATGCGCCCTTGACACAGCGCCTTCTATTTCGCCCTTCCTTGCCTTTGCCGTTCTTGTCGTTGCTTTTCTCCCCCTTTCTTAGCTTCATCGACTGGGGAGCTTTTTTTCACCGACGCTCCCTTGGGCGTGGCGGCCCTTTTGGTGAGTCTCTGCCTTTTTTTTTTCCACTTCGGTGGTTAGTCGCTTGGTCGCCACGGCATTACTGATCAGGTTCTCACAGAGCTGGAGACCGTCATTGGCCCCTATCATCTGATCTCCCCACACTACATTACACCACGCTACGCTACTCTCACGACTTCGTTTTTTGACTATTTTTGTCCTCCTTTCCTTTTCTTCCATTGGACAAAAAAGACTACACCGCGCTACTACTTTGCAACTTCTTCTTGTTGGCCAGGGCTGTTATTATACACGACTGCTACCACCGCACCACTGCTTTTAGCGTACTAACAGTGTAAAAAAAAGAATACAAACCGACTCTAAATCGCCCACACGCCTGCGTGGAGCGGCGTAACTGCACCCGCAGCCATCATCACGGACCTCAATCTCGGCTGTGCCTGCCCTGCGGACTTAGCAGCTGCCAGCGCTCGCGCTGCCTTTGCTTGGGCAGGGTTAGGTACAGAAGAAAAAAATACGACAAAGCCAATGCCACAACGTGTTATGTTTTTTGTTTGTTCGATCGATTACGTTTTGGACGTCCTGGGTTACTTTGCTGTGGTCCGGCCGCGTTTGAGTGACGTGTGTGAAAAGGGGGTGAGCGTGGGCGAGTGCGTGGCGTGGGGGTGGATCGGAGAGGGCTGCGTTATGGGAGGGTGAAGGTTATGGGAGGTTCAAATTTCCCCCTTTGTTGCCAGTGAAACAGACAGACACAAGCTACTGTTCAGTTGCCGAGGGATTTACACAACATCCAATCAGGAGATCTGAGGCAGAAAGGCATACAGCTCGATAGATGGGATCGAGAAACACAGACATTGGTACAGCAGCTGGATGCAGGCCAATGGGGATTCGCAGTGAAGAGCCAGTCCTGAAAATATAGGCGGTCTGTTACATGTCTGTATTTGCAGTAGACTTTCCTGCACAGGTTCACAGGATCAGTCATGATGGACCCATGCTGGAGTGCTGGTAGCAAACAAGGGTGTTCAGCAAGCAGGTTACAAAAGAGGGTGCATGTGTGTGCTCACTGGTGGTGGCCACCAATCCAAGGAACCCACCCCTGCTCATGCAATGAATACCAGGCCAGAGCAGCCCAGTATGAGTCAGTATGATTATTTTTAGAAGCCAGAATGTTTGAGATGAAATATCTCAGTGAGGAGATGAGATAAAATTATGATTTTACCTGATATGCAAAACCACTGAATTCTCCTTAATTTAGAGTCCTTAAATGGTCCCAGAGTGAGTACACAAGTATTACAAGAGTAGTTGTGAGTTTGTAGAATGTAATTGGATGTTCTGGTGGATTCTAAGAGAGTCCCTAAAGACAAATAAATGAGAAATTGACAAGTTAAAAGGAAATACTTAGTTGTGCAAGTAGTATGCAAGTGCAGAGGACAAGTTAGAAGAGAGAAGTATTGTTGAGCCACTTGGTGAGACAAGACCTATCAATTGCATGGGTTCAAAGCTCAAGGGTGTTATGGCCACAAGCTTAAACTGAAGGTGTGTCAATGTCAAGAGAATCTGTCCTAGAAATGCATTGCAGGACTAACTATAGAACATCAGAGCAGAAACTGGGATCAGGATCATGATCCAGAATTCAGGTGCTACTACTGTGAAGTTGGTAGCTTTGCCACCATTCAACTATGTAGATGGTACTTAATAGATTGTAATTCCTGACAAGTAATTGTGAAAGTCTGTTCACAATGGGTCAGGCAGTTAGGACAGGATCTGGAATCACCATGTGGGGGATCTATCCCCAGAAATGGATTTGGTACCTGCCCCACATAAGGGGCAGGTACCCTCATGTACTGAAGCATGAGGTACTGTACAAGCCACCAGAGTTCTGGGACTAGAGATTGTAATTCTGGTCTGGATGTGAAGGGAGCAGCATGGGCATGACATTTATCCTTTTTATTTTTGGAGTTGTAAGCATATACATCCAAATCTACTGAACATTACAATCCTTTTTTTGCTTCCTGTATATGACAGCCAGCACATGAATGCTTGACAGTGTGTTTGGGTGTTCTGCCCCTAAAATTCTCTTCCTCACTTCCACTACCTGTGCTAGTAGACTTGCTGCTTTATCCAATTTATCCTGACTCTGGTATGTGACAGCTAGCTCATGAATGCTTGTCAGTGTGTCTGGGTGTTCTGCTCCTAAAATCCTCTTCCTCACTTCCACTACCTGTGCTAGTAGACTCTCTGCTGTGATCAACATGCCCTGACTGCAGCATGTGACAGCCAGCACATGAATGCTTGTCAGTGTGTCTGGGTGTTCTGCTCCTAAAATCCTCTTCCTCACTTCTACTACCTGTGCTAGTAGACTCTCTGCTGTGATCAACATGCCCTGACTGCAGTATGTGACAGCCAGTTCATGAATGCTTGTCAGTGTGTCTGGGTGTTCTGCTCCTAAAATCCTCTTCCTCACTTCCACTACCTGTGCTAGTAGACTCTCTGCTGTGATCAACTTGCCCTGACTGCAGTATGTGACAGCCAGCACATGAATGCTTGTCAGTGTGTCTAGGTGGTCTGCCCCTAAAATCCTCTTCCTCACTTCCACCACTTGTGCTAGTAGACTTGCTGCTTTATCCAACTTATCCTGACTCCAGTATGTGACAGCTAGCTCATGAATGCTTGTCAGTGTGTCTGAGTGTTCTGCTCCTAAAATCCTCTTCCTCACTTCCACCACTTGTGCTAGTAGACTTGCTGCTTTATCCAACTTATCCTGACTCCGGTATGTGACAGCTAGCTCATGAATGCTTGTCAGTGTGTCTGAGTGTTCTGCTCCTAAAATCCTCATCCTCACTTCCAATACCTGTGCTAGTAGACTCTCTGCTGTGATCAACATGCCCTCACTGCAGCATGTGACAGCCAGCACATGAATGCTTGTCAGTGTGTCTGGGTGTTCTGCCCCCAAAATCCTCTTCCTCACTTCCACCACTTGTGCTAGTAGACTCTTTGCTTTGCCCAACTTATCCTGACTCCAGTATGTGACAGCCAGTTCATGAATGCTTGTCAGTGTGTCTGGGTGTTCTGCCCCTAATATCCTCTTCCTCGCTTCCACCACCTGTGCTAGTAAACTGTCTGCTTTGTCCCATTTGTCCTGTCTCAAGTATGTGACAGCCAGCTCATGAATGCTTGATAGTGTGTCTGGGTGTTCTGCCCCTAATATCCTCTTCCTCACTTCCACCACCTGTGCTAGTAAACTGTCTGCTTTGTCCCATTTGTCCTGTCTCAAGTATGTGACAGCCAGCTCATGAATGCTTGATAGTGTGTCTGGGTGTTCTACTCCTAAAATCCTCTTCCTCACTTCCACCACCTGTGCTAGTAGACTCTCTGCTTTGTCCAACTTATCCTGTCTCAAGTATATGACAGCCAGCACATGAATGCTTGTCAGTGTGTTTGGGTGTTTAGCCCCTAAAATCCTTTTCCTCACTTCCACTACCTGTGCTAGTAGACTCTCTGCTTTGTCCAGCTTGTCCTGACTGCAGTATGTGACAGCCAGCTCATGAATGCTTGTCAGTGTGCCTGGGTGTTCTGCTCCTAAAATCCTCCCCTTCACTTCCACTACCTGTGCTAGTAGACTCTCCACTTCATCTAACTTGCCCCTTTTCTTGTATGCAAGTGCCAGATCATGAAGACCATCCAAAGACATCTTCATTCCTTCTGTCACTTGTGCTCCTGAGCTCCCCACTTGGTCGAACTTCTCATGCTTCCTGTCTGCAAGTACCAGGTTGGACAGGGATGGATATGATGGGGTGCCAATATCGACAAAATGTGATAGCATATCAAAGATAGCCATGGCAGATGGTCTTTCTGTAGAAGTTTTCACCCAGCATGACTCCGCAAGGTCCCAAATCCCATCAGGAAAAGGAACACCCTCATCACCCTCAGGCCTCTCCGGTCTCACATCTTGTCGAACCACAAGTTCAATGAAGTCAGCATAACCAATGTGACCCAACGGAACATCATCCATATATATCTACATGTTCCATCAAAAAAATATCTGATATGAATGGGTCGATGAGTAATCTTACCTCATACATTGTCATGCCAAAAGCATAGATATCACAGGGTTTTCTGAGTCTCCCACCAATCAATAATTCAGGTGCCATCCAATTCCGGGACCCAACTAGAGTCACAATACCAGCTATTGCTGTGCGGGTGCTAACATCAGACCTCACACGCGAGAGACCAAAATCACAAAGCACAGCTCTTCCTCCATCATCAACGAGGACATTGGGCTGGAGCAGAATAGCTGCCTCAGTTCATATATAGAGTACACAAGAAGCATCACCCACAGCTTTGAGATCACCATGTACAACTTGCTTAGAATGCAAGTACAGTAAGCCACAGGACATGTCACAAAGCTGTAAGGAACTAATGAGCACATGCATGGATTTCATGAGATAAACCATACAATTGCAATCCGATTACAGTCAGGGTGGCTCCGGATATAGTCACGAACATTTCCATTTCTGCAGTATGGCATTACGATAAAGGGTGTGTCATCCAACACATTTGCACCAAGGAATTCTATGAGGTGCAAGGTTTTATGTGGATAGATTTATAAGGGATTTTCACGTGCTTACGCAAGATGTGGGGGTGGATTAGTTTTGACCAAATCTGGTCAATGAACCTTAGCATGTAGTAGTTCATTCCAAGTGTATGTCGGAGTACTCACCTCAACTTCCTGTCGCATAACCTGCATGGACACCAACAATGAGTGCCGGTCCAGAGTTAAAAAATCTAACACTTACTGATACAGCCGGTGTGATCCCATTGTCCATCCTGAGAACCTTGATTGCAACCGGTGTCTTGTTCCATATCCCTTTGAGAATTTGTCCACTGATCATCAAGCATGAGCACATGGGCAAAGAGACAAGAGGAAATGACATACAAGCCACCAGATCCAATTTTCGGGCCCATGTCAACTTCAAAGGACGTGATTGTCCAGGTATCCAGCTCCACTTGTATACCACTCATGTTTGTTAGGTGGCGCAAACTCTGCTGGTAAAATTGCTGTTCTCGATCTGAACCCAATCGCTCCTTGAGTTGCTTTTGCAACGAGGCCAGCATTGATGCTATATTGTTTTGCCTAGCGTCTATACGTTGAGCCATTCATAGTTGAATCAGCTTGACATGAAAACCAGTTAATAACCGCACGTACTAGCAGTAAGCAGCGCATCAAATAATTGATTGTGATTTCTTTCGAGATCATCGAGCCGCTTTAACAAAAGGCTTTGATCAGCAGCTCGAGCTTCATCATTCTTGGACTGCCAATCCTGAGTGTTCAAAAGGGCTGATATCTGTCCGTTGTGGTCAATCCACTGAGGACAATTTGTGAAAGAATTAGAATTTACCTGGAACGATGCCACGGCAGCGGTAATGCGACGATGATAGCCATCAATCGACACAATTCGTTGCTGTTTCACATATAAAGACTTGAGGAAAGAATACGAAGATTGCCGACATATGAATTCAGATATCTCTTCGAGTAGACTGGCCGATGAAGCACATTCAGGATGCGAAGAGAGGTAGATATATGTTGAGGATGCTCACCGAGATAAATCCTTGAGTTGAGAAAATGTTCCGGCTTCTGACAAGTGCCCACTGCGGTACTGACTATCGAGCGTTCGTAAAAGCTGCGCAATCAGAGAGGCAAGGCAATGGAGTTGTTGCTTGCTTGCCTGGACCTCTTGAACAGAGGTCCAGATGTAGCGAAATGCAGAGAAAGCGGCGGAGAGACCGGGCACAGGTGTGAGAGTCAGAGCGTGCTGGATGATATCCATGTCGATTGAGGTGGAGATAAGCACGCTTACAAGTTACATCCGGGGCCGTTGTAGTACTTGTACACAAACACCGACAATCATTCAAAATGCCGCCCATGCACTTGCAACCAGAGTGTCAGTGTTGGCATTCAAGCAAAGTATATGCAATAACACACAAAATGGCCTCCACACAGCTCGCGCTCACACCTGTCTGGGCGGAGCAACAGCAGCAACAGGAACGGGGCGGTCGGCCCCATACCCACGTTCGACGTCCTCGCTGTCATCTTCGTGGTTGCACCATCAGCAGGAACGGGCACGCTCGGGCACGAACGACTCCTCAAACGCGACCTCCACCTCCACATCACTCTTCGTCGCCTTCCCCGTCTTCGTCGCGCCCAAGTCAAGCTGGCCCTTCTTCCCCTTCCTCCCACGCCCACGTCCCCGGCCGGCAACGCGCTGTCCGCGAGGAACGCCGACGGGCGCCCCAAATGGCCCCTCTTCACACGCACCGGGACCGCGAACACCGACACCCCTCCATCGTCATCGGCACCACGACACGGCAAGAACGCCCCTCTCTCGTCTTCGTCCGCGGGCCTCACAGCCTTGGGCGCACACACGTCCCCCTCGCCCTCGGTCAACACGCTCATTTTCCTCCCCTCCTCGTCCCCATTCCCATCTCCATCACAACCTCCCGCCATCTCTCGTCCCCGTCATCTGTGCCAGAGGCAGAGCAGCGAGCCCGTCGCTGACTCCGACCACCAAGCAGGCTCACATACCCTGCGCCTTCTCGCGGTCGAGCTAGATCCCGCCCGCCGCGTCTCGATACACGTCTCCGACGGCAACAGTACCGCCTACGGCAGCATTCACGCCAGAAGCGGCACTAGCAGCCCTCACACGCACCTTCGCCTGCGCACGCATCGACGCGCGCACATGCGACTCGGTGCTGCCACCCCGGCAAACTGCGCGAGCGCGATCTCCGTCGCGAGAGGCGCGGGGAGGCGCTATGCGCGCTTGGTGCGTTCGCGCTCTAAGCGGATTGTCGTAGGACCGCTTTGGGATTTTCGCCAGCACCTGCGAGCAAGAGCGGCGGGAAGAGGAAACCGCTTGGGGGAACCATTCACGCCCAGACAGGGATCGTCTCTGAGCATCACGCCTGGACTTTCCGGGGCGCCCCCTTTGAGCCCCTTTCCCTGGCACTTTCTCCTCATCTGCTAGGGCGCTCCCTTGGGTCTCGAACCAACCCCCTCCCGTGGAACCTCCTTGTGAGGCTCCGACTTCTCCGACGCTGGCCCCCTCAAGTTCTGCCCCACTCTCAACAGTGCAATCCACTCCGTCCCCCGCCGCGCAGCCCCCGTGGTCGGATTTGGCGCGGCTGCTCGTCCCAGCCCGGTGATGCGGAGGCATCATAAGCACTCTCGACCCCATCTGTGTCCACGCGTGTCGGAAACCTCTGTCGGTTGAGAGGCCTGGGCTGTTCCTACCTTCAGTTGCGCTCACTCTTACCATGGACTCACCGGTCTTCGCAGGAGTTATGACACTTGCTGTCGAGCGGCTTGAGCAGTTACAGGCGCGCCTGCCCCACCTTGGCCTTTCCCTGCGTACCTGAACCTGCCTAGGCCTTCCTCTGCCTTGGCTGTTCCACTTCCCGAGATGCCCCTTCAACATTGAAGATGACTTTTCTGATCGTTTTTTGTTATCTGTCTCATTCATCTACCGTCAACTGCGACTCTGACTACATCCGCAACTCCAGTCGCTAAAGGTTGAAGATTTGCTCGACTCAATGAAAGCCCAACTTCCATAACCCACACTCGCGGATAGGTCTACCGGCGACGCAGTGGCTCTCTTCCTGCGTCTGCACGACGCGCACATCGACCGGTGCCCTATGCGCCCGCCTATCCCCTACTCATGCCGCCTGCGCCCACCTACTCATGCCACCCACATTGACTGGTACCCCATGCACCCCGCTCACGCCGCCTGTGCCCAATCCACTCCACCCATGCTGACTGTTATTTCTCCACCGCACCTCTACAATGACCCAAGCCCTCCACCGCGGTCACAGACCAACGGCAGGGACTTGGGTCATTGAGTGGGGGCGGCAGCAGCTATGGCAGCAGGAGGGTGGCGACATCCACACCATCCATGCCGACTGTTGGCTACAAATCTACTGCATTGCACGCGGTGCTCGCTTCCGAGCTTCAATGTTCCTATGATCCGATAGAGGACTGACCCTGGCCCCTTCTCCGCGTGCTGCGCCTCGGCTTCGTCCTTTTCCCTCTCCCTCGCAGCGTCAATCTGCGCCTTTGCCAACTATATGCAATTCTTGATCCTCTTCACCTTCGCCGCGCTCACCCCGCTCCGTGTAACATGCCCCTTCTCAACCTCGAACGCGCCATCATCCACCACCCGCTCCCCCTCGTCTTCTGCGTGCCTCCACGGAGACGGCACCGTCCGCGTGGTCGACATGAACTGCTCGATCGTGAGCACTTGGCCGGCGGCGCAATCTTCAAGCTCATCGGTCTAGGCTTGGTTCAGAGGAAGACGTCAGCGGGGATGAACGTCCCCGCAGACGTGCGCGGCTTCCGTGACCTCTGAACATATGTGAGCGACATCATGAATAATACAGGGGATATGGCTGATCATTGATCATCGACTGGACTGGCAAACGGTAGAAGGCAAATTGCTCGGCCATGTTGGAAAGGGTGGACCGGTATCGCGTGTATCGTACAGTGATAGTGGGAGTGCTCGATAGAGTTTGACAGTGCTGGAAGGCGAAAGAGGGTGCTCGACCGCGAGTGACAGAGGGTGCTGAATGGTGCGAGGCAGCGTCCGAGGCGACTGGGAGGCGGGAGAGCGAGGTGGCCGGCGCTCGACGGTATGGGCGGTGGGTACACAAAGGCGTTCAAGCGTGCTGGCAGGTGAGAATTCAATGGTAGGCGACGGTGCTAAGTAATGGAAGGGTGCTTACTCGGCGACTCTGGGAGCAACAGAGGGCGCTGACAGGCAGGGAAGGTGGTAAGATGGGTTGGAGAGTCTTATGCGTCGCCGCATTACTCTCCGTGCGCAACTGTCCGCAAATGATCGAATCTAGATCATAGTTAGATGACCTTCACCGCCATCCGTGCCTTACATGTGTTTTGGCCTGATCTGGCAGATTCAAAGGACTGTCGGTTATGTCCGTGACTCAATTACGGGCTCCCAGGTTCCCCTTCCTCCTGACGCGCGCCTTCGGCACGGAATTGTCCGATATACGCAGCGGCAACGCGTGGTACGAGGACTTCTGCGCGAAGAAACGCATCCGTATGTCGCAGTTTTGCCCCCACACCCGCGTCTTTGGCGCCAATGGCACTCAGGCCCCCCGTCTTTGGGGGTGACGTCTGGAATGCTGCTGGTCGTGCATGACGGCGGCGTCGTCGAGCGCGGGACGTATGACGAGTTGATGGCGCGCAATGGCCACTGTGCCTCCTCGCGCAGAACGGGCAGAATCTTCACTTTCCTTGGTCTCGTCGCTTTCTTGGGAGTTCACTTCGAGTTCTTCCCCGGCTCCGCATCGCTGACGATGAATACAAGGCAAGGCATGGAAATAGAAAACAAACCTTATGAAACTGGGCAAATGTCGATCTCACAAGGAGGCAGCCAAGATGTCGCCAAATGGTTTTCAGAGGACAAGAACAGCCCGGAGCGTAGTTCGATCTTTCGTGGCGGCAGCCCCCTGCATTCATGATGGGCCAAACATGAATGAAGCTATAGCTATGTCCCTAATGTGAAGAGAGAAGCTCAGACACGACGACACAGTCTGAATACATTCATCGCACACCAATAAAGTACAATAGAGAAGCTACTGGCTGTGTAAGCTCGATATGACATCTCTGGCAATTAATGACCATCCGTCAGGCACTGACACGCTTAGGTCTGAACCCAACTATCATCCCATCGGCAGCATTACCAGCAGGATTGGTTCCATAGACGTATATCGACGAGACCACGTATCCCGCAAACCCGAACGCTGTAACACTCCGCGTTACTGGGCTTCGGGCCGGGTTAGTGCCACACCATTGGCTTTCATATCCATTGTTTCTGCGAAACTTGAAGCGGTAGACGCCGTATTCTTTCAAGTTGGAAGGCGTTTTGGTGCTAGACTCGACCCAGATTCGATCGATGTAGGATTCATCGGTGAATTTAGCGCTGTCGGTTGCCTGGAGGATCCATTTTCCTCCGGCTCCAGCATGGGCTTGCGGATTATCTGATCCGCCACGAGTTCCTTGCCTGCCTCCGACCTTGCTGCCATAGGTAACTTGGAAGGCATCTACTCTGTCCCAACTCCAAACATCCAAGACCGTGATCGGATCACGAGTTACAACTTTCGGGTGGAAATCGTTGTACCGACCACCAAGATTCTGGTTCAGACCGAACGGGCCGATATAGACCTCGCGTTTCCTGTCGATGACTACAGCACCCGGATACTGGACTGGGTCATAATACGGCCATATGTCCAGGGCATATTCGTATGCATTGACGGTCATGATGCATTCGAATTCAAGGTACGAGTACGGGTCAGAGTCCATGTTGAGCGTCGCCAGGTGGTCCTTGTACTGTTTCGTGACCCAGGCAGTGTAATTCTTCTTGGGGTCGGTGCCGGGACCGACGGCCTTGTGAAGTATGTCCTTCCAAGTTGTGATGGTGCTATCCGTCATCCCCCAAGACTTGCCGGATTTGATGGCATCACGCAACAAGAGTATGTGGAGATTTGCAAGCTGTCCAAATAGCGGCAACAATAGAACAGCGAATCGCGGATCCTGGAAAGCTGGGACGGCCTCGACAATCGCGCTCTGCGACGCATTCCACGAGTTGAGAATCTGCGTATTGTCGTCTTTGTTATTCACGAACGTCGTATACTGTTCAATCTCTTGCATAATTCCCTGCAGTTTGAGCCTCATATCCTCAAAATGGGCATCGGCAATCTCTTTCTTGACGAGTGCTTGGACTTTATCACGGATCTCTCCCCAGACGTCGGTGGTCTGGTTGGGGAACAGGAGACCGAGGGCGAGACCGACGGCTACGGCAGCGACAGTGCCCACACCTGGAATCGCGCCAGCAGCAGCCACCAGAATGGATTTCATACCATCGAGGGCGAATTCCTCGGACATGTTGGAAAGGATGGACCGGTATCGCGTATATCGTACAGTGATAGTGGGAGTGCTCGATAGAGTTTGACAGTGCTGAAAGGCGAAAGAGGGTGCTCGACCGCGAGTGACAGAGGGTGCTGAATGGTGCGAGGCAGCGTCCGAGGCGACTGGGAGGCGGGAGAGCGAGGTGGCCGGCGCTCGACGGTATGGGCGGTGGGTACACAAAGGCGTTCAAGGGTGCTGGCAGGTGAGAATTCAATGGTAGGCGACGGTGCTAAGTAATGGAAGGGTACTTACGAGACTCGGCGACTCTGGGAGGCAACAGAGGGCGCTGACAGGCAGGGAAGGTTCTTATGCTTCGCTGCATTATTCTTCATCCGCTCACGTGCTCACGAACGGAATAGATCTTGTGATCTTGTGATCGAATCTAGATAACCTTCATCGATGATCGATGATCAGTTGATCTTTCGCTTATCTCAATCACGAGCTCCCGGGCTCCACTTCCTTTGGACGCGCGCTCCATGGGTGTATGGCAGAAGTTCGAGCGCGGTGAGCTCGGCTCCACATGTACAGTTCTACGACGCCTTCGGCGCGGAATTGTCCGATACACGCTGCGGCAACGCGTGGTACGAAGACTACTGCGCAAAGAAACGCATCCGTATGTCGCAGTTTTGCCCTACACCCATGTCTTTGGCGCCGATGGCGCTCAGGTGAGTCAGGTTCCCGTCTTTGGGGGTGACGTCTGGAATGCTGCTGTGGCACCGGTTGTCCACACCGGCCGTGATGTGAGTTGTATCTCCCCCTATTCTCTGCATCTGCACCTGCACTCGCGTTCTTTATGCTGTTTCCAAGTGGGTCAGCTGCATTATGATTTTTGAGGCCCTCTATCGACCGTTAGCCATTCGGCCGAATGATGCGCGCGACTCAGAAGCCGTTCGTAGAGGCCATTAAACGAACCAGAGGTGCCGTCTGTTTCCTCGGCCGGTAACACTGCCAAAACCCGCCACACAACACAACGCGACGAGCAGGCTCAAGGTGATTGTGCTCACCAATGGCTTTCCAACGCGATCCTCAACGCGCCGCCGTCTGAGCTCGCGTTCCTCGGCTGGCAGGCCGGTGTCGCGCACCTGCGCGCGCTGTTCGACGACTTCTGCGACTCGAGCGAGGTTGGCACGCGGTGAGCGTGCCACGGCTGCTTCTGTGGTGCTTCCTTCCTTGCTCACCTCTCCACCCCCGTTCGTACCATGTGTACCCTCCGATGCCCACATTATAATGGGGCACATGGATGTCATTCAGACCAAAGTAGATGCGTGTCGGAATTACAGAACTAGACAACAAGATGGAAAACATATATCATTCAGCACAAAAGTGGATACCGTTCTCCTACATGGTGCCAGTTAAAGGCATAGTTTCTAGACAAGCTACTTAAGCGATATGCAATGCCAGTTAAAGGCATATAAGCCCTACATTCTCCTCTTTGTTATCCACTATTCCGGTGCGCATGCTCGGCAGACCAAAAATGCGTTGTTTTCTTAGTGGCCTCTTCCGGCGAATAGGCCGCCTTTCATATTAGGATCACTTGAAGAACGGTGTCAACAAGGATGAGGCAGATCGACGCGTTGCTCACATGACCAATCCAGACATGGCCTCGCCCAAGTCCTCCGACACCTAGAACCAAGAGAAAGAGATAGTACCAGGAGTCAGTCCTGTGTAACCGGAAACAAAGAGAATCCATTGCCTCCGCTAAAATCTGCGGGTTCTTGTAATGCGTCACCTGACGTGAGGAGCGGACGAATCACTTCCACGCTCCATTCGAGGTGAAAGATAAGAATGCGTACCGCTTGTACCATAGCACGCGCACGCTTTGCGGGGTTAGTAGACTGAACGGGCAGCCGTCATGCATTGATCATGGATGACCGTAAGAGGATTGATACGGACGTGGAAGATGCCCGACCCTACAAAGACTAGAGGGAAAAAAACGGGATAGGCACGCGATCGTGTTGAAGGACAGCGAACAAAACCCACTCACCTCCGTCACACCCCAATTGCATCATGAGCGCTGCGTCCGCTACATTATAAGGTAGTGCGGAAAAAAGGGTTGAGACACCTTATATGGAGAAGTAAATGAAAAAAACTGACCGGGTGTGGCAATGCCCCCAGCCGCAAAGTTGACCACAGGGAGCCTCTTCAAGCGCGCCGTCTCCTTGAGCAAATGGAACGGGGCCTGTATCTCCTTGGCAAACGAATAGAGCTCCTCGTCGCTCATCGCGCTCGCCTTCCTGATCTCGCCATGTACCGCGCGCGCGTGGCGCACCGCCTCCACGACGTTTCCCGTCCCCGCCTCGCCCTTTGTGCGTATGAACGCGGCGCCCTCCGAAATCCGCCGCAGCGCCTCGCCGAGGTCCCGTGCGCCACAAACGAACGGCACCTTGAACACATGCTTGTTGATGTGGTGCTCTTCGTCTGCAGGCGTGAGCACCTCGGACTCGTCGATGTAGTCCACGCCAAGAGCTTGCACGATCTGAAGGTCATGCAGGGTACCAGCGTTTAAACATGAATAATAAAAAATGTAAGACAAGAGGGGTGCCTTACTTGAGCTTCGACTGGGTGTCCGATGCGCACCTTGGCCATGACGGGGATCGTCACCGCATCGACGATCTCTTTGATTATCTTCGGATCGCTCTGTCATTCACCGTTGTAAAAAGTGCGGATCTGGGATACTATTTTATTATTTTTAATTCACCATTCGCGACACGCCACCCGCCGCCCTGATGTCGGCAGGCACGCGCTCCAGGGCCATAACGGCACACGCTCCCGCTTCTTCTGCGATGCGCGCCTGAGAGAGAAGTAAGTGTTTATTTACATAATCAGCGACGGAAAATAACGCTAAGCGACCTGTTCAGCATTGACCACGTCCATGATTACACCACCCTAATGGAGGGGACGCAAGGCAACGCGTCGAGATATAGTCAGAAAACGCAATACGGTAGCACAAATAAAACGCGTTCACAAAACGCACCTTGAGCATCTGCGCGAGCCCGGACTTCACCTGAGATCAGACAATAAAGAAAAAAGAAACGGTGCGAAGACGCAAACGGCACGATGTGGTGTACCAAAAGACACAAAGAAGTTAGAAAGATGAAGAAGAAACCAGCAGGGATCAGTGACGCACTCCGAAGGTCCCAGAAGCGACGCTCGTTCCTAAGTCCTGCCTACGTTGAGCTGAACGCGAGGGAGCGATGGCAGCAGGTGAAGGAGCGAGTCCCGACTGTGTGCTGCCTTGGCCAATAGTCGAGCTTGTTGCCGTCGCTGGTGAGCCTTGGCTAATAGCCGAGCCTGTTGCTGTCGCTGGCAAGCCTTGTGTGGGTTGCGCAGTGTTGGACATCTTTAATGTATCGTGCGGTGCCTGCTCTTCCCTTCTCCAATAAAATGAAGAAAATAATACCCACGAACAAGAATTAAGGAATTTAGATTGACGAGCTGAGGGAGAACGAGTCACCAATTAGCGGGACAACTCGCTCGTGCTCTGGGCTCAGGATCCCGTGACCTAGTCAGGATTTAGATTTTATATGACGTCAAGTCAATGGTGGAATGTACAACCAGCTCAAGTTCAAGTCCAACTCAGAGTCTCAGAGTCAGTCAAGAAATCTTTCTTTCTATGGGGTTTGAGTTGCCTTGCTCAAGTGAGATGACAAGGCAGCAAGATCTCGGGGCTACGGAGTAGACCTTTGACAGGGACGCATAGTGATGCGAGATCTGTCGGAAATGTGATGCGAGACCTTGCATTCCTCGGCAGATTGATGGTGTCGTTTCAACTGTATTTTCCGCATTCGTGCAATCAGCTTCAATGCGACAGGTAATCGTCGCTAAAGCCTATAGTCACATTTCTTGATACACTGGTGCTGTGCGTAATAAATGCGACAGAACAGGGGCTTTTCTGCATATTACCCACGAAGTCATATACACCGATCCCAGAGGCGTGACCATCATCATCTGGCAATCCTACAACTTTATCCGGGATGGGTTGTTCACCAACCACCGCCGTCAGAGGAAGGGAAAACAATGACATGCGCAGCAAGCCAAAGTCCGCCTACTGCGCGTGCTCAAAGTCAATCCCCAGCATCCCCAATTTTGCTTTCTCCATCATTGAGTCTGTTAAGCGTTGTTTCATGTATGTCGCGCGGTGCTCGATCTCCGCCACGTCCAGCTCGTGCAGCGCCCGGCGTCTCTCACGGGCAAGGTTCACGTACTCTGCGGTCAGGTGTGCACGATGTGCTTGTAGGCGAGCAAGCTACACAGAATAGATTAGGTGTGAAATGGTGTTCTCAATGGGAACAGTGTACGCTTACTTCCTCGTCGAGTGCTGGAGTGAGGCTAGGCCGCGGACCGACGGGCGGGAAATTGGGCAACGTCGGCGCCTCCTCCAACCTTTCAGTTTTAATAGCATTAATTTGGCTAGAGGAGTCGACCCTACGTGGCCATGAAGGTGACTGCGACGCATGGAATGACGCGAATGGCGAGATGGGCGTGTCGTTGGCGGAGGTCGGCGTTTTGAGATAATTCCGGGGTCCACGAGGCGGCGAGCGAGGAAATCGCGAGGAAGACGGCGCTTGCGGAGGGGACCGCGGTGGGAAGTCAGTAGAAATGTGTGGCAGCGTGACACCGACATTAACGTCCTGCATTTCGACGTCGACTTGTTCGGCGGGTGGTGTTTCTTCTTTGACTTTGTGCTTGCCTTTATCGCTGAGATGACGAGGGGGGGAGGGAATCGGGGATGATCGAGATGGCCCCTCTTGCTTACACACGGACCCGCCGACAGTGGGGGTGGGACTGCGCGGTTTGGGTACTGCGGTAGAAATAAGTTCTGGAGGATGCTCCCCCTCTACTTTCACAGAGGATGCTTGCGGGCTACGTGGTCTGGGGCTCGCTGTCCGACTGCGATCGTGACGACTAGGTCGTTCTGGCGATGGCATGTGGGACGGGATGTGGGACCGGTCCGAGTGGGCTTCTGGTCTGTAGGGTCGAGGGGAAGCAGACCGGCGTCCGCGGCTAGGACTGCGAGAGCGCCTACTGTGTGTTCTCCTATGACCATGACGAGTTGGGGGCGTAGGGGAACGTCGGCGAGAATCAGTCCTGTGAATGTCATCCTCGTACACTAGACGCGTGCTCAAACCCTAAGACGACGAAGGGTAAAGCAGACGACCATGGCTCACCGCGATGCCTCGATACCGGTTCCTGTCTGTCGTCGACTCTGTCTCTATCCCTGTTTCGTTCGTAGTGTTCTACGTTGCCATCTCTCCGGTAGCGGTCGTATTCACCAGCCTCGAGTGCGTCGCGCGTGTGTTGTCGACTTGGTTGCTGGTCGCGCACGGACCAACCATTGTCGGGGGGAAACCTAGCGTCCCTTGTGCGCGACGACGGTGGTGGTGGTGCAACCCACTTGGGCCCGCGGCACCGGTTGCTCTGATCGTCGCTTCTCCACCGTTCTCTCTCTCTCTCTCGGTCTCGTTCTCCCTCCCGCGACCACTCGCGATCCCTATGCCTCTCCTTGTCCCACTCCTTCTCTCTGACCCTGTCTCTCCCCCGCCAATCGGCGTATCCCATCTCCCGGTCGCGCCTCGCGTCGTAACGTCCGGCGTGCTGGCGGCCGTCTCGATCTCGGTATGCTCGCGAGGAGGTTGGAGGGTCGCGGTAGCGCCTGTCGCGCTCCGAGGGGGGTGGTGAATGCGGAAAATGCGACGAAGACATCGAAGACGATGAGTGGTGGAAGCTAGGCCGATGTAGGAGGTGGAGGCCGCAGGCAGAGTAATTACTCTAAATACGTATCGAAGCGGAAAATTAATTAGTCCCTGGTAGTATATCGGACAGTACACTCGCCTGTCACTCATTATATGATGGCCGCGAGAAAGCGGGGTTCGACTCCCCGCCAGGGAGCTTTTTTTTCTCGCATTCTGAGATATTTTTTTAACTAAGCCCGGGTCCTCTTCGATGTTTAAATGTTTAAACTGCTCGTTCATTATGATGGGAAAAAGAACCACGCGCCCATGAGCCCTTTATAAGAAGAGTGCGTACATTCACTCACTTGGGTTTGCCTTCTTGAATCTGTTATATCAACAAATAGTGCACACTGTAACTAATCTCTGTTAGTATATCGGACAGTACACTCGCCTGTCACTCCACATGATGGCCGCGAGAAAGCGGGGTTCGACTCCCCGACAGAGAGTTTCTTTTTGTACATATTTTTCTGCCCAGATTTTTAACACGTTGGCAGACAACAAATGAATGGTACTACGGTCATGGCCATTCCTATCTTCACTGGCGACCTGCTTGAGATCTAGTACTGTCTCCAAACGCCCTACAGAACACATTATGGCACTACGTATGCCTTATCAGCATTTACATTTGCAAGCGAAAGAACACGAGTAATCAAAGTTGAACTGAGGATTTCTATTGGAGCTCAACGGACCTAACGACCTTGAGAATTCGAACTCATTGCCTTCATTGACTCATGGTCGCCAAAGGGAACAGTGAAAGTGCGTAAGCTTCGACGTTGTTTGGTGCGGCCTCTCGCCATCACGTGCCTGACGATCGTCACCGCTCATATTCATAATGCTCTCCCTGCGGTAGACCCTCATCATGCTTGACCTATGCTCGATATTCCATAAAGGTTTTTTTGAAATTTATCTTAACTGTGTTTTTGCTTATAATTTCTGGTGTAGGTGGAATTGTTCTGTGGTCAAGATCCTTCACACCGGAGGCTTCTCGTTTGGCTACATCTCCGTCATCTCCAGTCAACAGTCTGATCCGCGAGGCTCTCATTGAAGGCCGTACTACCGATGAAAAATACGAGAAGGATGGATATGCTCTTAAATGGGCGTTTGCGAATGATCTAGAACTCATCTTTGTCGTCAGTCTTCTCCCAACCCTCATTTTGTTACCATCCAGTGACCTGTCTCGTAGGTTGCATACCAGCGTATCTTGCAGCTCAGCTATGTAGATGACCTGTTGATTGCTCTCAAAGCCTTATTTATTCAACTCTTTGAGCCTTGCTTGGCCACCTTTGTCGCTTCATTGCATGCTGTCAACGCGGGGAAAACTGCAGTCTCGTCTTGGAGCTTCGGCACTATGTTTCAAAATTGGGATCAGGTTTTCGACAAACTCCTCCAGGGTTTTGAGGATAAGGCTGCTCAGGTAGATACCAGATATGTCGTCTTACTAAAGCGAGTTCGGCTGACGGAATATTTAGGACAAGAAGGCACGTCTCCGACCTACCACGCGGAGAGCCGTAGAGGAGCCAAGCCTGCCAGCTGACGACAGAAGCACGAGTGAGCTCTGACCACTGCTGCCTGCTGTAGTTTCTTTCTCAGTATTTGTGTCGCAGCACCAACCAAAGCTGTGGACAACCCACAGGACGAACAGCAGATCGCACGTGATGTCCAAACACTCAAGAATCGACTACGTGGTCGAGGCGGACGGAGAGGGGCGGCTCGAGGGCGGTTGGAGAGGCCGAGAAGCGGTAGGGACAGTCATCCTGGCTCCGAGTATGCATGCTTCCCTGGCATCATTCTCCTCGCGCTCATAATACATTGCTTTCGTCATAGCTCCGACGCATCGACAAAGCAGAAGAAATCTGCGAAGGCACAACGGAAGTGGGAAGACTCGCCGCTAACCGAGTCTGAAATGGCTTCGCTTGACTTTAGCGCTGACAAGTCAGAGCAGGGAAGCGATAATTCTCTCTCGCGTGACGTACATGCTTGGGTGGATCAAGGATCCCTCGGTACCAGGAGACAGGATGGCCTTTACGAAGTCAAGGATTGGGAGTTCTCAAAGAAGGACGAAACAGATGACGCTATCGCCCGTGCACTGGAGAACAAAGACGTCAAAACGTCAACTGCGACTAGTGGTCTGGGTGCCCTCGGATCCCTGTTCGCCAGACTGACGGGGTCCAAGGTCCTATCCGAAGCTGACCTAAAACCGGTGCTGGAGGGGATGAAACAGCACCTCATGGACAAGAACGTGGCAAAAGAGATTGCAGAGAAAGTCTGTGAGGGAGTTGGCGAAGGACTGGTGGGCAAGAAAGTCGGAGGATTCCAAAGTTGGTATCAACGCTTCGTTTCATCAGCAGATTTTGACGGGGTTGCTCACAGCCACCAACGCGGCTGTCCGCCTCGCCCTGTCTAACACACTCACACGCATACTGACGCCCAAGACATCGACGGACCTTTTACTGTCGATTAGAACGAAGCTGTCTTCGCCACTGCCCTCATCACAGCAACGTCAAATATACAGCATCACTTTTGTCGGCGTCAACGGGGTTGGGAAGAGCACTAATCTTTCTAAAGTCTGTTTCTGGTTGATTCAGAACAGGTTGAGAGTCTTGATTGCTGCGTGTGACACATTTCGGTTAGTGTCAAATTTTTTACCATTCATTTGCTGAGCGTCGTTGTGTAGAAGCGGAGCTGTTGAACAACTCCGGGTGCACGTCAGAAATTTGAGCATGCTCGGCGTAGACAGAGCAATGGACAGCAAAGGCTGTGTCGAGCTGTATGAACGAGGATACGGGAGGGACGCCGCTGCGATTGCCAAGGAGGCCATCGCATATGGTACGAGCGCGCAGCATTGTTCTTCTATCTCTTCCTTAGGATGCGTTGCAGCAAAGGAACACGACTTCGATGTCGTGCTAATTGATACGGCGGGGCGCATGCAAGACAATGAGGTGACGCAGAGCCCATCCTGTTCATTAACAATGCTGATGGAGGCGCGTTCCAGCCCCTCATGCGTGCGCTATCCAAAGTGCGTGACAACCCTTCAACACCACTCTGCGCGTTGCCTCTAATGATACTTCTCCGTCTGGGCATAGCTCGTTGCCGTGAACAACCCCGACAAGATTATCTTTGTCGGTGAAGCACTGGTAGGAAATGAGGCTGTCGATCAGCTGACTAAGTTTGACCGAGCGCTACGCGACTTCTCCGCTGCGTCCGGTGCCGGGAAGGCTCGGGGGATCGACGGCATGTTGGTCACCAAGTGGGATACAGTGGACGACAAGGTGAAACCACGTGTATTTAGCTCGTCCTTTGTCATCAGACTCACAGTCTTTCCTTTGTCTGCGTGGCAAGGTCGGAGCTGCATTGTCGATGACGTACGTGACAGGACAACCCATCATCTTCGTTGGATGCGGCCAGGTAAGAGTCTTGACTTGCGATATCCCAACACCATTGCATTGTTTAATGCATGTTCCAGACGTACACAGATCTGAGGCAACTGAAGGTTGCAAACGTTGTAAAAGCGATCCTCGGTGACTAGGAGGACGTACTCGCTATCGTAAATCCAGTTATATTGTACTTTCGATAAATGTGACACAGACAATCGAGCATCGTCACGTATACATAATAGAGGTCCGTATGATTGCGAGACAGAAAGGAGAACAGAGTATTCAAATAGTAGATGTTCAACATGCGGTAAACATGCGGTAAACACGTAGGAAGGTTACTGAGCAACAAACAAGCTTGCAGAGTATCGAAGATTAGAGTCATGGCTGATGCCGTCAATCGACGGGTGAGATACGCGCGACGGCCGCAGGAGATTGGATACCTCCTCGATCGGATTGAAAGCGTGATCCTCGACTGACTCAAAAGGATCCTGAGCCCCTGTGGCAGGTGGCTCGTAGACCTTCCCCTGTACAGCAGGCATCAGGTGCGCCCCTTGCTGTACATCAGGTTCCGTATATGCAGTGTATGCCAGTTGACTCGGCTCTACCATGGGCTGCGCCGTGGCAGGCGGGACAAGTGGGACAGGTGTGACACGCAGCATAGGCGGGATAGGCGGGACAGGCGGGACAGGCGGAACAGGAACATACGACTTCCTAGCCCTATTGCGCGCACCGCCCGTGGGGAAATCAACCGGGGTTGGTTCGACGTAGAACGACAGGGGGAGCGAGGGTGACCTGCGTTCCGACGTAATCAGCGGTTCCGACGAGTCACGTCGTTTCTTCCGGCGTCGACGAATATACGCAACAAGAAAGCCGACTATTGCGAGGAAACCAAGCACACCTAGAAAAACGCCGAGAACAGCACCAAGGTTCGAGGGTTTGTCGCTTTTGACGACCGTACTATTTGTATCGCTTGGCCTGGACACGCGCGTTGAGCGCGGTGTTGTTCCACTCCACAATACGAAGGGCGGCGTTGAGCCTCTCCCTTCAGTTGGCGATGGACCTTTTGACCGTGGGCTCGTCGGGTTATCTAGTCTCAGTGGGCGATTCAGCAGGCTGAGAGTAGTACTGAGTGCTGGGACCACTGTGTCCGGGGGCGCTGCCACTGGCGGATCTGTTTGGGCAGCGGGCGGAATGGTGTCAGTGACGTCGGTTGGGGGAGGCGTTGCTATAATATCAACGTAGGAAGGTGTCGTGATAATGGCGGTGTCGTGAGAAGTAGGCGGCGTGGGTTGAGGCGGCACGTCAATATTAGAGTGGGGGGGCGGCGGAACAGGGTTGGGAGGCGGCGTCGGTGTGGGTTGAGGCGTCGGTATGGGTTGAGGCGTCGGTATGGGTTGAGGTGTCGGTATGGGTTGAGGCGTCGGTGTGGGTTGAGGCGTCGCACCAACATCAGCGGTGGTGGGCGGCGCAATAGTGGGAGGCGGCGTACCAGAGTTGGAATGCGTAGATGGCGAGGCATTTATTGCGCCGCGATGCGTAAAAAGTAATGAGTCTGTAGACCCAACTAGTGGTGGTGAAGGGGTAGGCGTCGTAACAGGTTGGGAAGAAGGCATATCAGGAGGTGGTGGTGGCGGAACAGGTTGCGAAGGCGGCGCATCAGTTTGCGCTGGTAGCGTATTAGTGGGCGGAGGCGTACCAGGGTTGGAGGGGTCTGGCGATGGTTTTGAAGTCGGCGCTGGAGGGAGGACTGTTGGCTCCGGTGGGCCAGGATCAGGTCTGGTGAGTGAAGTTGCAGGCGGAGGGGGTACAGATGCAGATGACGGTGGAGGTGGAGGTGGAGGCGTAGGCGTAGGCGTAGGTATAGGTACAGGCGGAGGGATCGTGGAAAGGGGAGGGACTGCGGACGTAGAGAGAGGAGGGGAAGGTGGAGGGGTCATAATTGGCGATGCCTGTGAGGCAGATTGGGACGAGCTGGGGTCCTCCACGCCACCTCTAACGCCACGGCTGCTCATACTTGTGGTACTTGCAGCGGAAACTGAAGCAGTGACGGGACGGCCAGTTACGCAAGCTCTGACTCTAGGTAAGTGCTGATGGGGAGCAGAAGTGGATTGGTGAAAGGAGGAGAAAGAGAACCAGGATGATACCGGATCCATCGGTAACGCGCACAAGATATCTCTGCTCAGCAGAAGGCAAAACAGGGAACACTTGCGACTTACCTGACAGACGACACCGGGGACAAGGTAAAAAAGCACTAATCCGGGGGGCGATGAGGAGGTGAAGCAGTCAACAATGGAGATGAGACTACACCAGAAACGCTACCACGAGCGTGGAGGGGTTGCACGACGACCGAGACAGCGGAACATGGATCACGCGCAGTTTGGAGGGGGGAGACGAGGAGAAGGTGCCGAGAACGGAGTGTAGGTAGGACACCAGATATACAGCGACGGTGCCCAACTGCGCCAATTCAGTCAGTAACGGACACACACCTCCGGCCCGGGTCAATGTTTCATAACTGGGTTGTACGTTGCCATCCTCGTCGCCGTTTTGGTCCCATCCTTCAACACTGGTCATCGTCGGCGAAAGCGAGCAACACCATGAAAATCATACCTGTCCCAGTGAGGTCGGACAACTACGCCTACCTCGTGATCGACGAGACGACCAAGCAGGCAGCCGCGGTCGATGTCTTCGACGTTCCCAAAGTCGAGTCCGTCGCTGCCCAGTTAGGGGTCCGTTTGACGACCCTCATCACTACGCACCATCACCAGGATCACAGCGGTGGCAATGTAGTGCGTCGCGTCTCAACATGCTCACTCACCGCGGTAACTGTCGTATCACCACCCATTCACTTCCATCTCAGGCATTTGTGAGCACTACGCTAGTAACCCCTTTAAGTACCTGAAACTGAAACTGATATCATAATCAGGCATCCAAGTATCCCGACGCTCCCGTATATGGCGGCAGCGACAGGATCCCAGCGTTGACCCAACTCGTAAAGGACAAAGACCAGTTCATCCTAGGCCAGAACCTCCTTGTCAGGTCTGTCCCTTTTTTCCTTCCTTTCCTTTCCTCTCCTTTTTTTTTTTTGGTACGGTTATTTGATATACCTTCATCCAACGTTTAACGTTTCGTTGTCTGTATCCCCTTCGCCCCTTCGACCACCGCCTCACCGATCGGATTTGTTCAATTCCCGACTATGATCCAGATGTCTCGCTACCCCGTGTCACACCCAAGACTCCATATGCTACTACGTGACCGATACGTCGGCCGACGCGTCGCTCCCAGGGGTTGTCTTCACAGGAGATACCCTCTTCATCGGCGGTAACGGTCGCTTCTTTGAGGGCACAGGTGACCAGATGCATGCTGCGCTCTCGTATCTCGGCACACTGCCAGATGACACCGTCACCTACGTCGGACACGAGTACACCGCCGGTAACCTCGCGTTCGCAAGGTCGGTCGACCCGCACAACATGGCCCTCGGCCGTCTCGAGGCGCTCGTGACCGCGAACAAGGTCACGACCGGGCACAGTACAATTGCTGACGAGAAAGATTGGAACGTGTTCATGCGTCTCCAGAGTGACGCCATCAGGTCTGTTTCATCCAACACTCACTCTCGTCATTCGTAGCGACGCCAAGTTCATCTTTGTTTCCAGGCAAGCGACGGGAACGTCAGCCAGTACCCCTGTTGGGAGGGTCATGGATGCGTTGCGTGAGCTCAAAAACAATTTCCGTGGTTGATTACAAAAGACGCGCTGCTCTTCGATAACCCTGCCACTTTTAACTATATACGCAGGTCTTGCAGAACTATTTTGCATCTATAAGTGTACATTTTGAATTCATGGATCAAACAAGTGTGGAATTTCAGAGCGTGGCATGATTCTGCGAGACTGATACAGATAGATCGAAATAGTGTGACTAAGCCATTCCTATGAGATTCTTTGCGGCCGCCCTGGCATACGGAATGTATGACATCGTATACCACGTGAACGCGACGTACTCGACCACCACAAATACTAAGCGTGCATAGCGAGGTGAGACTTCGGCGGAGTCATCGAAGGACAATTGACTTACTAATGCAGAGGACCTGATGCGTGGCAAGGTGGAGTGTCAGAAACACATTTATCAACGATCAGGGATGATGACGCACTCCGCTGTGTAACACGAAAGCGCCGATGAACACGAGCGCGATTGATACCAGTAAGATGATCGTCGCTACAACTCGGACGGGGTTGAACATCTACCAGCGAAACGAGGAATGTGTTATGCCTGAGAACGGAAATCGCGCACAGGAAACCCACAGTTTTCAGCTGTTTCCAGAACTAGTGGACCTCTTGCGTCAGAAAAATGACAAGACATGTTCATTTGAGCACTCACTCCAATGATAAACCCAGTGGAGATAAGGGACACAACGGTACCGACGCCATACAAGACTTGGGGGAAGCAAGGCGTGATTAGAACCTCCTTTCTACCCAGCTAACACGACACCTACATGCGAAAGTGACGAGCTGCCCAAGAGCTAGCATTATTGCCCCGAGTATACTAAGGACAAATCCGATGATCAAACTGCGGAGAAGTCGTCAGGGAACGCAGACCAGAATCCTCAACAGGAGACAGAACAACGGTTGCGGCCAGGGATGGTAGTCGCGTGAGGTCTGCCCGATATTCACTCACCAGCCAAAAAAGCCATATAGCCTCTGCATCTTCGACAGTTCGAGAAACTTGAATGCAGAATCGCCTTCAAAATAATCCGTCTCGAGATTGACGAACCCCTTGTTCGAGTTCCCCCAGCTCTTCGGTAAGTTTAACATGATGTGTAGTGATCCTCGTGGGTTGTAGAAATTTTTATGGGAAGGATGCGTTGCCGCGCCAGCAGCAAGATGGAATTGTGCACTGAAGTGGAAGCAACAGGAGGCTCACATCATCAGCTCGGCACTGTCGTTGCACAGCCCGCGCGTGATGCCCTCGCCGTCGCGCTATATATTGATGTACAGTATTATATTGTATCAACTAGCGGCGGTCGACGCAGTCCAGGGACCTTACTCTTAGACCGTTGTGTGCCATTCGTGAAGCACCGAACTGTACAGTTTTTTTACTGGCTAACAGTAATGGAGATTATGGGATTTCATGGCTAGCTAAAGTACTCAAGCATGGTGTTGGTCTCCGTTACTACGCCGCGCTGAGGCTTACCGTTAGCCTGCGATTTTTTTTCTAGTCACTGTCGCGGACCCTGTACTGGACAAAATTGCACTGTACGCCTCGCACACCATTGGTGGGATCCCTCCACCACGTCTATGTTCCACCGAGGTGCCAGTAGCGGCATGGGCGTGGCCTTCGCCGAGTTGCTGACTCCTATGAACGCGCAGAAGCGAAATACAAGTACGCCTCGGCGGAGATGTCGGTCTGGCAGGGGTTGCTCCCGCCGTATTACACCAGTTTCATCTGGTTGCCGTGGGTGTCGCTCTGGTAGATATCGTACGAGCTATACTAGGTGCGGCGGCGGCCACAACAACGTTCGCCCTGCGGGGCCAATCGCCACCGCCATAAGGGTCGCTCTGCTTGCAGTAGGCAAAGCCAGTTAATTAAGTGGGGAAAGGGAACGCACTTTGGGGGGAAGGCGTGTTGGAGCTACAAGCCAGCGGGCGCTACGAAAAATGAAGCGCCTTGTGGCCCGCCCAACGCCGTCACCTTCGCTTGCGGGCGGACTCGCTCCTGCGCTCTGGGTCCCCGTCGCTCGTTGCACGTTTTCAGCATTGCGCGTTTACGTTTTCGTGTGGGTCGTAGTGTAGGAACTGTTGTCAGTAATAATTTGTTGAAACAATAACCAGTAACGACGAAGAAAGGTCCGAAAACATCCCGCCACCGACGCGTGCGTGATCTTCTAACATCGCGCCCTCGGCTGACTCTGGGCGATCTTCGTCTCCTCGATTGTACGTTGTCGGTGTTGCGTGTTGCGCGTTAACGCGCCTTCGTGTGCTGAGTTGGTGGAGTTGAATAATAGTCAGTAACGAAAAAGCAAAGTAAGAAAACTAAAGTCCGGGAAACGCACTTTGTGCTCACTCAATCCACCCTGTACATTGCGGCCTAGTGTGTCGTCCTTAGTTATGGTGTCCGCGGTTCTCGATGTGGCTATGGGAACCTGAATTTCATTGCCTCTGTCAACGGCTGGCGTACACCTATTCTGAGTAGTATTCGGTCAATACGCGTCGGTTGTCGTCTACAACAACTAACGGAAGAACGATACATAGAACAAATATCAACTACAAAAAATACATCCTATCCTTAGACATGTTGTGTGAGATCTCGTTGAAATGGGCCTTATATTCCTCCAGCGTCAACAAACGGCCAGAGTTGATAGAGGCGTCGTCTCCAAATTGCACGCTGGGATCCAAATGGAACCTAGCTCGGCGAGACACAAGCTGCAGATAAGAACGGTGTGAGCAACCCACAAACCATCTACTGAGAAATGCACAGACATGAGCATCTGGTGATTGGAAGTCGGTGAGTCGCATTTAAGGGAGGAGGAAACAAGACGTACATTGGACGGCCGCAGGCTGACTCACGGAGCGTGTTGCCCGGGCGTAGCAGTGCGAAAGGTCATAAGTCAGCTTTTGTATTCTAAGACCAAGTCTTCATAAATCCGTTGTCACTGAAAACACCATTCGAACATACGCGTCAGGGGGTAGGTTGTTTTCATCCAGAACGATCGTGTAATGGCCGGGACGACTGGCTGCACCATCACCCGCGCAATTTAAAATCGAGTTTGGCACACATGGAATGACTCCCGACTCACTGCCTTTGAGACCAGCCTGCGACTGCAAAAAGAAGTCGTTGTATTGAGGATGGACAATATCTTGGTCGACGACGAATCCGGACTTGCAGTTTCCCGTGTGGTCAGCGGCTTCGGCCTGGTGCGGCTGGAACCTCGTGTGATGCCGCTTCCCGCAGACGATGTACGTCAGTCTGGGAGGTCTTTGCCCTATCACCTCCCGGAACGCCTCTGCAAAACAGAGTTTCTTTTTGATGATCGAGAGAACGAGGTGTGTAGCAACAAACCTTTTATCGCGTGGATTTCGTGTGCGCAAGCCCGCTCCAGCTCACCTTCTGACACGCCGTCTCGATAAAAGAACGCCCTGGTGGGCGGTGGATTTCGTGCCTCCTTGAACGACTGTAGAGATTTCTATCGATAGTATGACTGAGTCGTTGCAGCGGACGAGCAAGTCACGATGTGGCCCTACCTTGACCATACAGCCCAGATCGGCGATTTCCTCCCTGCGACATTCTTGTAGCTCGATTGACGCGACGTATCGACACGCGGCTTTGTCCCACGAGGATACGAGGGACGCCGCGGACGGCAGCGTTGCTTCACCAGGAGGAGGATGGCTGACGTCAGCGCCTAACAGAAACATGGTCTGAGGATTTGGGTGTTACGCGGTAGCGATCAGCGCACCAAACACGATTGTCGGCTCTTTCGCCAATTCCGACATGGCTCCGCTGGTAGGGGAGAAATTGGTACCTCCCACTTTCCCGTTGATCCTATACGTGAAGTTCAGAGGCCAAACCTCTAGGAGAAGAAAGAAGTTCGTACTTAAGTAGGAGGTTATTGATGTATTGATTTGAAGGGGGGCGCGAGTTGTATTCATGTTTCCATCGCTGCAAAGTAAGATAGCGAATGGAACTTCAGGTCTCATACGTAGAGGGAGAATACACATACCACGCATTGGGTGGCTACTCCCTGCGTGATATCTCCCCACCGTTTAACGCGCATGTATGGCTCCGGAGCATTTTCAGGCAAGATGACCAGCATGAACGTCGCTTTGTACTTCCGCCCTTCCTCGTACAGGGTCTAGGCGAATATCCTGAGCATTGCTATGATCAATCACAGACAAGAAATTTCACTATACCTTCTCAATAGTTTCCGCTATCGGGGCGGACCTAGTTATTGCCGGGGGATTCGCGTCTGCGAAGAGAGATAAGGGTATGAATGACCAAGGCCCTTGGACATCCGCTTACCCATGCCTGGTATCGTTAGTAATGCTAAGACGATTGCATATCAGAGGAGACGCACCACGCTCAGCCATGACCCTCACCAAGTCCGACACGAACTTCTGCAGAGGTGCCAAATGGACATAGGTACCCCCAAAGTCGACCACGGCCCAGTGTGACCCTATCCTTGCAGGTGCCTTGAACCGCTTGTCCGGCTTGACCATTGACCATACCCCTGGCTCCTTGAATATGAGGATTGTCAGAAGGATCTCTGGGCTTGGAGGGAGGCATGCTCGCATTCAGTTTATATTGTCCCTCGAACTCGAGGCTCGGTCCCGGTAAGATTCGCCCTTTGACCATAATAGGCTCTTTGGAGATTTCGAGACCCACGTTCTGGACGAAGTCCGAATTCTCATACTCTAAATACTGAAGTAAAGTGAATACACAGAATTACGGCAAGAAGTGATGGCGCTCAGCTCACCTTCCAACCTCTCGCAATGGCTGCCATTCTCTCGCGAGGGTTCCGTGGAGTAAACTTCATAGCCTCGCGTACAGCGTCCGGTGCCAGCTTTTTTCGCCAAAGCTGCAACACAGTGATGCAGAATCTCATGGGGAAAACGGCCCCGTTCCCAACGAGTACTCCGAGTTCATTAGGGGCCACCGTTTGCCGATGTACTTCAGCAAAGTAGGTCTGCGGGTAGAACCATGATATCCACACGATACATCTGCAAATGTGAGACACGAACGGATATTGTCATGGTGTCATCCGTGGTGGTCAGGGTCCGGCTGCCGGCGTTACGCACTAAGTCACTGATGATCAGCGGCTTCCTGCCTTTGTGAAGGGGAAGGTCTATCCGAATCTTGACCCCTTTGAGAAAATGTCTGAGACGTCGAAAATCATCGTCCGAGAGTTTGTTCAAAGCGCGCATGTCTCTCAGTTGCAGGTAGTCGGCGCTGATCTTGTTGAGAGGAGCGATTGGCATTCTGTGTGGGTCAGCATGTCAAATGCTTCCTATATGTAGGCCCGGGGGCAAAAGGACAATACTCACATAGCTCCTACTGTCACGTCGACATTGATGACTAGACGATCCATGGTAGGCCGAACACTCCTGTGACCACCACATGAGAATGGAGCAGATTGTGGATGAAATTTCTCGACGGACTGAAACAAGCCCCTCCAGAGCTCCAGCCCTTGCAGGCGGACAGAACCATATTCGTGGGAGAAAAAGGCGCGGGCATTATGTGGCCATTTCCTGTCAAGCATATTTAGTCACAAAGCGCAGGAATGAGATACGGACTTACATGGCGGGCGCAACTTGAACGAATACATTCAACATGTGGATCACCTCAGGAGATGATGCACTAGTAACTGCGTCCAGTCTGATAGTCTCTGTCAGCAAGTCAGGCGTTGAGGTTCGGACGAGACAGACCGTATCGGATGAACATATTTTATGTGTATGGCGATCAACTTTGGACGCTTTCCTGGGCATCCTTCATTCCACGGGACATCGAACTGCAGTCATATTAGAAGAATTTAAGCGAATTAACATTGTGACGAGGTCGCGACCTTCTGATCTTGAAAGTTCAGAGACTGAGTGACCCAGAGACTCTTTTTGCCGTCGAATGCGCCGCGTGGGTTGAAAAGATCTGGCTTAAGACTAGTTTGCAGTCGAGTCATGAGCTCTATGCAGTATTGATGCTCGTGAGATGAACACATCCGAGAGGATACTTTATCACCTACCTAAGCCTTTTCGAGGACCGATTATAAACTTCTTCTCTGGGTCTACCTGGAACAATGGTTGCATGTCTGGAAATAATTTGGCCATAGGAATCAAGGCGTAAGCTGCGTTTCTCACCGACTGGAGATACAGAGATGAGTGGTGCACCACATGACGCAGTAAAGACTTACCATCGTAATAGTACACCATTCTCGGCCGTTCCGGAAGCTTCACAGCAAAGGAGTTCGTAAGCGCGACGACTTTCTGGCCGTAAGTTCCATGTCCGACTCGTCGATGAAGTTTGAGTGGCTGATGCGTCATAACTTCCATTACGAGAGCATTCCAAGCGGAAACAAAGATAAAGGAGGTCTAGATAAGTCAGTTTCTCAGAGGGAGGATTCCAATTCTGCGTGCCGTCAACGAAACGGCGATAGTTTAACAAGACAAAGGAAAGAGGGATCCTGAAGTCGGCTACGGTCACGAGAGCTCGCTTGCAGAAAAAGACCTTATGATCACATCCCAAAAATGGACTAAGTCGATCATTTCACACAGCAGCTGTGTGAATTAGCCAACGGTTATCTCCATCAACGCATTGCACGCTGTGTTGTACTGCCAGTGAGGCATTCGAATCACAGTCAGACTCTCTTCTCGGGTGGGGCGGCCTGTAGCCGTTGTCTCACATTTCGCGCTTACGATACGTGAATATCCTATCCATAACTAGGCGGAACGACGACGAGAATAAAATCACATCCGACGCAAACCCGCGTATTGCCGCTACTGCATCCAGGAAGCGTGTGGCAAACAAGACAGTCGCATGGGACGAGATAATGTACAAAAGAGCATCAAGCTAGGAAGACAGGAGATCGTGCACCAGAAATCGCAAAACGGGGGAGAGCTTTCGACGTTTGTCCAAGAAGAGGGGGCGGTCTGCACCGTACCCATTACATCGGCTTGCGATTGAGGGTGTCTTGGACTTCAGAGATAGTCCTGGCAGCATCCAGGAGCTGAGGCCCTCCGGGAATGATGGACAATCGCTGCTTCGTCGTATTTAGCATCTGCTGGACGGTTGGGACGACTCGAGCGATGTATGGAGAGATGAGAGGATCCTGGTGAAATTTCATCCGATATCGTCAGATTCATGCGAAAAGGTCCTTGGGCGTGCGAAATCACTCACATTAGTGTTCAAAGTGGAAGCAGTACGTTGCAACCACCACAGGGAAGATTTGAAGGAGTCGTCCACGGGAGGGGTTTCGCCGACCGCAGAGGCGAGCTACCACGAGTGTCTGTGAGCAACAATGACAACGACTATGCACCGAAATTACATACGCGATGTAACAGAGTCAGGACGACAGCTTGCGAAAGCGGGCCCTTGGAATTCAGAGGCATTATCACATCCGGATTAGATCGGGACAAAAGCTCGCGCAGCTGTCGTGGATCTTGAGTGCCTAACACGGCGAGATACGTATCGTCCCATTCCTCTTGCGCGGCAGGAGGCGTCCTCTGTGAGAGCGTGGCAGGCGCAGGCGCAGGAGGTGCGGCGGGATGGGAGGCTTGGGGTGCAGCAATGCTCGGGGGATACCAGTTTCCATGAATGGGTTGAAGAGGCTGAGACGGCGATTGTTGGTAATTTTGACCATAGTTCGTTGCAGCAGGAGGGGCAGCAGGCTGACGAAGTGGATGCTGGGCGATGTTGCCTTGCGCATGCTGTACGCCTGACACGGGTGAACTACGCGTTCCCACGTGGTGATGCATGGGGAGCATAGGAGTCGTATTCAAGCTGAGGAATTTGACTTGGTCCGACAACGAGCGGACGGTGTGCTCCAGCTCTCGGATCAGAGACTATATGACGATTGGTTGAGCATGTTAAATAGCGAACAGGACGAAAAGACCACACACCTCTTGACCTCTGAACGCATCAGATTGGACGGCGAACAACTCTTTCTTTACATTGAGGATCTCAGCACGAAGTTCACGCAGAAGATCTTGGTGCATGGCATTGGTCTGCTGGGAGAACACCGGGAGGAAACTCTTATTGATCGCTTCTTTGATGTGTCTCTCAATCAAAGGAGTAAGCTGCGACGAGAGAATATGTGCGAAATGACTCGAAACATCCGGACGCAAAAGAAGCTTCTCAATTTCCATTGGTAGATTCTGCAGGCGCGGTCAGCGGGTTTAATGTGATTGCGGGAACATGTGCAGACCTGCTGTATGAATTCCACCATGTTCTTGCCGACCCGCTCATTCAAGGCCGCCTTGACCTCAGTTTGGGTAATACTCTCAAGGGCGGGTAGGACGGAATTCTGGACTTCGTTCTTGACAGCGACTTCAACCACACGTGTCGTGTTTCTGGTGAGTTCTGTCGAAATCAACTTCAAAATCTTTTCCTGTCGCGCGAAATCCTCCGCCTGTTCTTTGACACGCGAATCCTCAAGGCGTTGATCTGGAATAAGGCAAGGGATGAGAAGGCGAGTCTTCACGTTTTCGAAATGAGCTTACGTTGCTTGTCCATTTCTTTACCAATCAAGCGGCCGATACGCGTATGAAGGCTCTCCTCCGTTTTCCTAATCTCCTTGCTGAGCGCCTGACCGAGGGCAGAATCATTGAGAACAGAGGCCTCGCTCTGTTTAGTGGCCCGTTCCCTGTCCTTGCCGATCTCGTCTTTCTCCCTCCACCCGAGATTCCTGGCCTTAGCCTTCCGACCGTTCTCTATACGGCCGTCATCGCGAGTGTAATCACCTTCGACATCTTCGGAGGGCGGTGTAGTGGATCGTGGCTGATTGGCGGCCAGGGCATGAGGGGTGACGGGGCTCGGTTGCAAGTTGCGGGGGCCAAGAGACGAGGTCGTGTAGGGCGGGGACTTGGCAGCCAAAAGGGCCAGCGCGGACTCGTACCACTCTTTGCGGATCATGATCTGGTCGACGCCACTGGAATGGACAGAGAACGCGACGAGTGCCAGCTCGCCGGGCGGGACCTTCGCAGCAACACAAGCCGCGTGAGCCTCCTCGCCAGTCGGATCCGCGTCGGCCGTGAGGATGACGAAATGAATAGTCGGTTTCGGGCCGACGAACTCGACAATTTGCTCGAGGTAGACGCGGTTCTCGTCACCTGCGTAGAGTCGAGGATCAAAGCCAAACTTCAAGGCGATCATGCTGTCCCGACGATTGTTGGCAACCCAGAGCGTGTGGATCCTGGTGTCATAATTGACGTGTCCGAACATACCAGGATCTTCAGTCTCATTGACGAACTTGATAGTGGTGAGAACAGTTTTGGTGGCAACGGAAAGGACTTGGAATATGGTGCCGTTTTTCCTACCAATGACGATGCCTCCGTCGATGAAAGTGATAGAGGAGGGCGCATCTTCGCCTCGGACATGATGGGTCCAGAACGGCTGTTGATCTCGGATGTGCCAAAGCATGAGACTGGAGTCCTCTGAAATTGTTGCGATCGCGTAGTGCGCCACGTCAAAATCGAAAGCGACGATACGCTGTATATCGTCTTAAATGACTACACGACCAGAAGAAAAATGCTAGATGCTCACAGACGATACAGAAAAGACCTGGCTGATTCGGTGAAGATCAGCATGAGATATAGGTTGTCCCCTCGAGATGCGAGGAGCATCAAGCAGATCGATCAGATAGACTGTGGTCTGGGAAGCCACGGCAAGCGTGTCAGGTTGTTTGGGGTGCCATTTAACCGAATGCAAAGCATCAGAGTCGGAAGTCGGAGGCAGACAGAGCAACAGCTGCCCACTAGATCGGACGGCGTTCAAATCTCAATCCGATCGGTATATAATGAAGAGGAAAGCGTACGGGACGTCATCAGTTATCACCTCGGGCAATTCCCAGACGACAAATCCGCCGTCAGAAGTGACTCCCGCCAGCCTATTGCCATATACAGCCATATCGGTCACAGCTGAAGAGCCCGAGAAAGGTCCTGGTAATTGCAGCAGTGTCCGATCTCCGCTTGACCTCGATATTACTCGTACACGACCTGACGTGCGCGTAAATCAAGCGTAAGAGTCTCAAACATCGCAGAAATTCACCTCTCGTCATTGCATAGGCTACCCAGTGCGTGGCGCCGATAGTAGTGCCGGGCAAGAACACAGAATCCTGCTTAACAAGCGCAATGGCCGTGGATTTGACGGTGTCCGGTGGAGCCTGAATGTGATCCAGAGGTTGAGACACATCTATCTCAATGTAGGACTTGTGCTGATATTGCTGACTGAAAGTGATACACCATTAGACGTTTTACGGATTCAGCACCAGATGGAGGACTTACGGGGGGCTCGTCTGGTTCTTGTTTTTTTGACCCGTCGCTTTGCCAACTTTGGGGCCAGATCGAGGAGCCGGAGCTGGCGCGCCATCTTTGCTTTCTCTCCGGTTGGAGATAGAAAGTATGTTGGACGGCAGACTGGCCTGACCAATGGGGGACTCCCCAGAGCGAGGGGGCTGCTGACGAGGCGCCTGCGGCTTAGGTGGAGAAGATCTCGTTGGAGAGCCTGGCATATTCGGCTTGGGCAAAAGCGGAGGGGCAGGCATACCCACGGGGCCTTGCGTTTGGCCTAATTCTGGCTGGGAATAATCTTCCGTGCTGGCGTAGGGCTCATAGGCAACCAAGGGGCCTTGAGGAGGTGGCTGAACAGCTTGCGGTCTAGGTCTCTTTGTCAAGGTGTCCACGAGATTCTCCACAGACTTCCTCTTCGCATCCGAACTGAGGGAGGCGGTCGTCCAATCTTCATTGCCGCTGGAGGAACTGGTAGGTGGGACGACTTTCTTCTTTATGCCACTCGTGGTTGTAGCTGCCAAAGCATCGAAGGGGTTGGTGTATTCAAACATCGACTTGCGAGATGGAGACGGCGGCTGTTGCGGGGCTTGCTGCTGAAGGGGTTGAGGTTTAGGAGGTTCTGGCAGCTGTGGGCGCTGATTGGTTTCCCTGGGCGGTTCGTGTGCTGGATAGGGCACGTCGCGAGAAAGGAATGGCTCCTCAGCCGGCGGCGACGGCTTGAGGTAGGGCGGGGATGGACCAGAAGCAGGCAACGAACGTGGTGGGTCACTGTAGTTTGGCTCCCTACTGACAGGCAACAAAAGATCAGTGCAAAGCTCAAAGATAACGGCGACAGACAGAAGACAATGAGGGCGAGATACGCCGAGGGTCGCGAAACCATGCGTTCACCGCGTGCAGATGACAATGATGGACATGCTGCAACAGCGCGTCCGATCTCATGCGATAACGCTATCATCGACAATCAAAGCGGACCACTGGACAGAAGAAAATGGTATTTCGTCCATGTCCTCATGCAAAACTGGATAAATAGGTCCAGATACATAATGAACAGTTGGGGCAGTGAAGCGACGAGATTTTTACTTCGTGCGCCGCAAAGGGCGATGCGAAAACCAATGATACGTACTTTGACATGAGCTGATCCAGCAGATATTTCCCTTGGGACTCGCTGGTGTTCGTTGTGCCAGGGGGGGTCGGGATTTGAGTTATATTTTGAGAAGTAGCGGGAGGGATCGTTCGACTCTGGCCGGCAGAAGGTGAGACAGTGCCCAGCAAGTTAAGAAGAGCATGTTGTCTATCCCTTTCCGACGTATTCTGGGACTGGGACGAAACCAGAAGGCCATCGTCGGGAGGTTCAGGGATGACATTTGGCGCTACTGCAAAGCCAGGGGGGAGTCCACCACTGTGTTGTTGCGTTGTGCCTATTCCATGAAACAGAGTGTCGAATGTATTCGAGGGATGAGGAGGTGGATTGCTGTAAGGCAAGCGTTGGAACTGGGGATCCGATGGTGGGGTTGAGCCTCTGGAAAAGAGTTCGGGCACGTTCGCCGGACGATCCATTGTTGAATACGAAGGAGTAGCACTCGTGGTTAGCTACAGATTGGACGATGGCGAGAGGAGATGAAAGCAGGAGCAGAAGCTGCGGCCTTGCTGTGGTCGATGTTGTCGACCAACTTCACGATCCGGACGAAAGCCACGCACTGGCCACGAGGCGTGGGTTTCATCACCCACGATATCACAAACACTCCTGCCTTGCAAAATCAAATAATTGTACTCTATGGCGGTTAACTACGCTTCAGCCTAGCCTCGACACAGAGTTACCCTCAATCGAATGCGTTTACCTCCTCAAAAGTACAGTAAGTGGCAGCGCTGAATATATAACTCACGGATTTCGCGGATTTCCTACCGTCTCCTTTTGGGTAAGCCTCGAAACACGTGGTATAGGGATCGGCGGCATCAACTCTCAGCGCTTCAGGAACAGCCAAACGCATGGATCATCCCTTCTTCATTGAGATTTCGAGACTGCAGACAGCTCATCCCTTTAATTTCCTTCGCTTGCTCTCATGGCGATAGTCCGTTGCGTTGTTGGAAGGAAAGGTACTGCACATATACGAGTGCGTTCGGCGCAAGTTAAACTCTGCGCGTCTTTTTTACGCGTTATGGTGTCGGTGCCGAAACCGTTGTGGGCGTCTCGGGTCTGCTCGCGAGCACTGGAACAACGGACCAATCGGACTTGGGCATGGATCGCGTGAGGGTGTACATACAACGTCCTACCACCCCCGAGTAACTCATGTGGAATCTTGTGATAGTCGTGCAAAACCTGGAAACATAACCAACAGACTTCAGGCCCACCACCCTACTTCACGAATTCGGACTACGAGAGGTCGTCAACCCAAGCGCTAAACAATCCCAATCAATATGATTTTCGGATGAGCACCACTAAGTGCACAAACATATATCACGATATCTCTGGCGCCTCGGCGGGTCAATTTCTTCCAGCTTCTGTAAAAGGCTTTGGCAGTCCGCCAAGGCCGCAGGTTCCTCTTCGTTGTGGTGAATGCGGAATAGCAGCAGGTGATAATGTACGAGGGATTCCATACACCCTGATGAGCGGGCATGAGCACAGACTGGAGCCGGAGACCTAACTCACATTTGCTATCAGGCTGCTCCTCCAGAAGTTCCTGTATGACTTTGATCTCCCGCTCGAGAACTTCGCGGTCTTCGCCTACAAACGAGACACAAGGAATGAGGCAACAAAGCTCCCTTTGTCATATGGAGCACAGAAGAGCATACCGCGTCCAATGAGCCAACGGTGATATATCCACGCGCTCTGATCATTCGGGTCCGTGTACAGCGCGTTGCGAACAAACTCGAGTTCTGCGAGGGTCAGGTGATAGCATACAAGGACATATCCAACTTACCAGCTTCTTTGGTCTCCGCTACATCCAGCTGCTGGGCCTCCCAGAGTCGGCCAAGCACTTTGGACCGTTGGTGCCACGCGCTGAAGTTTGAAAAGTTGGCCTCGATTTTTCGAGTGGTGTAATCCAGTTCTGTTGTCTCTGGTCTTGGCACAGGCATGCTTGCCAATACATATCTCCTGTAGTTCCACGCTTGAACTTCGCATTGAGGGGAAGGGTGAGTGGACTGTCTTAGGGAAGGACCTGTCACGCTCACAGTTGCGTGCATCGGCATCAAGCATTTTCTCAACGATATAAAGCTCCGTATCCCACGTAGCCTTCCTCCAACCGAGCGGATCATCTTCTGGTCCAGACGGGACATGCTCTAAGCACCACCGACGATGATTCCATATCCAGTATACCTTAGGATTGGCTTTCAAGGCAGCGGTAGTCAAGTTCAGGTCATTCAATAGGATAGCATTGATCTCCTCTGACGTGCTTATTCGAAATTGAGTCGTGAAGAGGACGGCCGTGTTGAAGTTGTCTTACCTTTTGGGAAAGAATCCGTTGGTCAGAATGTCCCGTCGATAATTCCAGACTGTGTAGAGCTCAGGGTTCAGCCGCAGCAAAGAGTACGTGAGCTCGAACGCCTCTTCGGTCCACTCGCGGGTCTTTTTCTGTAGGTGGATAGAAAATTCATCGTTCTTGATAGCAAACAGGTTAAGTATCGCAGCTTGCGTACTCTCGAAAGGACATTGGCAGTCAAGGCGAGATATTCCGTGAGTTTGGATTGTTCCTTCCGCCTCTTAGCTTCGAGCGCCTCCTTGGACTGCCGGACGCGTTTGACGCTGTGCTGTAGGAAGGTCAGCGTCGTCGGCTAAGGCAATATCACAGGAAGCCTTTCACCATCGTGAATTGCTCCGCTGATCTGTGGTGATCGTGTCAAGTTGCGGCCCGCAGCAGCACACATTGATTCAGTCACGAGCGTGCGTCGCGTCGTATCAACAGCGCTTTGGATCCAGTATGCAGACGTCTGACGCGTCGGCCAACCTCCTCAGAGCGGAAGCAGAGCTGGTCTTGACCGAAGTGTGTGATTCCGACGTGTGCTTCTCTGCGTTCTGCGATCTCAAAGCCTGTTTCGCAAGGCACGTCGGATCAAGGCAGTAAAGACGAAAACACTGGGCTCCCCGATACAGCTCGCTGGTATAGCCCTCGCTATCGTCATTCGCGATGGAGATGCGTGGATAGGAGAAAACACGGCTGTAGCACGAAAACTACAGCTTGAGGTATCTGGCAAGCAGATAGCTCCCACTGGCGACGACTCATGCACTTCCTCAGACAGGCAGGACGATGCAAATATACCGAGGACACAGTGGTCCGGTCACAGCCCTTGCGTTCTCCGACAAGGTCGATCCTGGCGACGGGAAGATACTCATAACAGGCTCATGGGATATGGTGTGCGCTCTGCGTGTCTGGAGCCATCTCAGCTCTGATCTCCGCGTAGACCATCAAAATATGGGACACGGAGGTCTGATATCATTCAATAAATGCTACACCTTATTATTTACAGAGTTGCCAGACTAAAGAACAGATCAACTCTGTTGACGCTCACACCGATTTTGTTAAATGCCTCTTTGCATATCCATCCTTGAAGCTTCTTGTTTCTGGTAGCTCCGATAAGTCCATCAGGCTCTGGTGGGTGTTTGATGTCTCCAACCATACGCACAGATATCCAGCGGGTTTTAGGGAACTCCCGATGGGAACAAATCCAAGCCCAATGACATCGCGAGGATCTATCACGGCTCACACCCGACCAATTGAATGCCTCGTTGGAGTGGCAGAACCAAATGGCATTGCTTTGCTCTACTCAGCAGATACGATGGGTGTAGTGAAAGTTTGGGCTTTGCAGAAAGACGGCGGGGCCGAATATCGATGGGAAAGTACGCTGGTCCGGCAGGTTGAAAGGCACCGGACAAGAATAAACCAAATGCTACTAGGCAACGGAGAATTGTGGACTGGTAGTTGGCCGTCTCTTCCATTGACAGATCAGCATCCTAATATTCTTTGTAGCTTCGACCGACGAAACGGTACAGGTCACCCCCGAGCCGCCGACTGCCGCACCACCGCCGCCCCCGATAACTCACCCAACCGCCGTTCGTGCAATCCTTCCTCTCTCGCTCACGCATCTTGGTGAGCCGTACCTGATCGTTGGCGCGGGCGATGTCATACGCTCGTACGACGTTTCTGACCTCGCAGAACCCGAGTTGCTGAGCGAGATCGACGCCCATTGGCATGACGTGACGGCCCTGAGACTGTGGCTGCGTCGGTGGCAAGGAGAGGATGGTAAGATACGAGTGGAGCCGTGGATAGTTAGTGCGAGCCTTGACGGAACGCTCAGGAAGTGGAAACTCAGCGGTAAATTTGGTCATTGCACCCACTGGCTTAACTCACATGTCTCCAGAGCTTCTTAAACGTCAGCCTACTCCACCGAAGCCAGTGGAACCTCTAGGGCAAGCTAGTGCCTTTCAGCTGTCAGAAGAGGAAGAAAGGGCATTGGCTGAGCTCGACTCAGATTGAGTAGTGTTCCATGTCCATTCTTGAAGCACCCAAAGCCCGTGCGATCTCATGGTTCAGCGCGAAAACATCTTAGTTATGCACCATGCAGCGGCAACGGTTGTGCGCGCATCATAAGATGATATAGCCAAATCCTCCGTTGTATACAATACAAGGAGGGCTCAGGGTCTACACCATGAAAGAGGCTTATTCATCGTCTTCGTCGTCGATACGTATCTCGTCTACGTTTGCTTGAGATGCCTCCGGCTCTGGGGGCTCTGGTACCATAGTGTCCCCCTCAGGTCCGGGATTTTGCGTGCGAGTGGCTGCGACGAAGGCTGGAGCTCTCGTAGCATTCGCTTCCCTCTCTGCCGCTGCCATCGGGTCCGACGCAGCCACGGCTGCGGCGTCCGCAGAATCTACCTCCTGGCCTCGCGCGGCAAGTGTCTGCGCCGCGAGATAGCTCGCTTCCGTATTGAACTGCGCCTGTACGCTGCGCTTGATCCGTAGCATCTCCCTGAACGTGTCCTCGCTCCCGGTCTCGATCTCGAACGCGTTCCACTCGCTCCAGAAAGCTGGGTTGACGCGGGGGTCACAGAACTGGGAGGCATGCGCATAGATGGCGCGCGCTCGGTCAATCTCGCCCACTTTGCGTTCGAGAGCCGCAAAGCGCATGCACATCTGGACGGTTTGACGGTCGGGGAGGACTTCGAGTGCATGCTCATAGATGGGTCTAGTGGCGGGTAGCCCAAACGACTCCGCCGCTTTGGCGATGTAGATGGTGAACATCTTTGGATGGCTGTCAAGACCGCAGCTTTTTGAATTCGAGAATATTAGACTGACCTCGAATTTGTCCTCGTCAGCCACAGTTGCGGTGGCTCGTTCGTATATTTGCATTGCACGTTTCGTCAATCCATGCTCCTCCTCCAATTTTGCATACATAAGGAAGAGCGGTTTGCAAGACTTCGGGGGGCATTTTTCCAAAGCCTGGTCGAAAAGGTCGCGAGCTCGTTCAAGTTTTTTACCGCCCTGCAGGTCGTCAGATCAATCCATTGTCCAGCTCGAGGCTCACTCACATATCGTTTAACGAATTTTGACAGATAAATATTCCAAATCTCAAATGATATAGGGAATGTGAATAGCTCCACACCGCGCTCATACACCTGTTACACTATTAGTATCACGTTGATCTACATCAGAGGCAGGTACGTGCCCGAAAGCTGTCCTCGAAATATTGGTTCTCTTCCAGGAACGCTGCGTAGTTGACTATGATTTGCGCATTCGCTATTCGAAGCTCAAGTATCTTGTCGTAAACTTGTTTGGTGGTTTCCACGGTGCCGATAGATTCTTCGAGATCCACATAAAATGACCAGAGTTTGAGGGACTTGAACAATCGCGCTTGGGCCGAAAGCGTCTAGGCACATGTGAGCTATTAGCATTTTACAGAAGAAACGAGGGACAGACATGATCGTGATAATTGACTTTTGTGTTCTTTGGGAGAGCAGTTGCCCTGTGCATGACACGAATTGCTTCATCGTAGTTGCTGTTGGATTGAGAACTTCAGCGAGCATTATTCTCAGACGTGTTACTCACTCATGACGGAGCTCCATTTCGGACCATTCACACCACACATCAGCTAGGTCCTCGACGGCTCTGAAATTGACCTTTGTGGCTCTCTCAAATATCTTGCGTGCACTGTCCAAGTCAGGCTGGGCCTTGCCAGCGGTTCCCCCTTCTTCGTAGAACTTCGCGAAGTTTACGTAAAGACGATGCAGATTTGTTGTGGATTTTCTTGGGTTGATTGTCTCTATGGCTTTTGTGTAGGTCTCTGCCACCTGCAAGAAATGAATCAGTCCTGTTTGATAACTTACCCTCCGACTTACTTTTACGTCGTCCTCCCCCCAGAGTGCGACTCTCTTTTCCCACTCCTGTACATCATTAGGATTCCGCCTCAGAAGCACGTCATTAACCAAAAATGGCCTCCTGTCCATCAACTCCTCAAATTCGGCCATCCTGACTTCCAACTCTTTCTCCATTGGGACTCCATCATCATCATCATCCTCTTCTCCACCGTTCTCCAGACTTTCCATCATAGCGCTAATGAGACTCTCGCAAAATTCCGCGTATGCATCAAAAATCTGTGTGAAATCCCTGATCGTCAGAACGGACTTGATGCCCTCTTCGAATGTCTCTTTCGCGCGATCGAATTCGCCCCGCTTGATCCAGTATGTGGCGAGGCCCGTCCACAGCATACCTGCCTGGTCTTTGTACACAGCCAAGCCATCTTTTTGGATGATCTGTTCGATGTTGAGCTTCTTCGGGCTCAGAGGGTCCTCGTCGTCGTCGTATGGTCGACCTTTTGATGACACAGGAATGGGAGGACCCGTGAATCGTATCAAATTTCCTTGGAGAGAAGCGGGTTCCGCTGCATTTGCTTGCTCGGCGACGTGAACAGTCTGAGCATTAGTCTGAGCATTTTGATTGTTGGACTTGTCCGTTTCCTCGACATCCATGCCTATATCTTCAGCATGTTGCGTTACGACCTCCAGCCAATCCCCCAGCAGCTGATATGGACTTTTAGACTCTGGACTAACATATTCTCCTCTGGCAGCCTTCCTGGCCAACGCTAGCAACAGTTTGGCGGCTTCTAGTGGCCGTGGAACAGCGTTGGGATTAGTATCATCTAACAGCAGGGAAGCGAACTGTTCTGTGAGGCTGGGATCAATGAGAAGATAGCGGCGGTACACGGAGACGAGGGTGGGGCCGCCACGAGACTCGGCCCAGAGGAGATAGCGGACCCATATGCGTGAATGGAGAGAAGGAGGTAGGGTACGCAGGGCGCGATCGTAGGTTCGTCTGGCGTGTGTGTGCGACAGAAGCGAAGGGCAGAGAGGATGGTTGAAAATGGACAGGTATAGTAGCCATATACGAGGAAGCTGTCATCAGGCGTGTGGTGTTGGTTATGATGGCGGGATAGAAATCCTCAAGGACACACACCTTTGGTAGCCACATGAGAGCGCGTTCAAACGTCGCTACGAGGGCCTTCCATTCCTCTAATCCAATTATACCATTTAAACCTCCTTCCCATTGTTCCATGTAGTCTCCTTTCTCCTCGTCCAATAAGTCTCTCATGGCCGGAAATTTCTTCCTCCCACCCGCGCGCTTCTTTGTGACCAGACTACCAAGGACAAAGCTCATTCGCATCTGAAGGTACGCTTTCCAGAGCTTGAAAGAGCCGGGGAAATTAGATAGAGCAGACTCGTAAAGGTAGATTAGGCGCTGGAAAGAAATGCGTCGGAAAGCCGTAGACAAAGGGCCCAGCAGGGCGGTAGCCTCAGGACCAAGGTCAGAGACTTGTTCTGTCTTTAGTTTGGCATTGGAGGCTTCTCTGGTCTGGTTGATAGCTGTCCACCATGCTCTGAATGACAAGGGATTGCGGAGAAGGTCCTCTTCTCGGTGCAAGTCAGCGGTCGTCAGCAAGTCTGGGTGAGTGATGGGGTGAGGAAGGGGGAATGACAGAGGGAAAATGGTTGAAAGATCCTCGACGACAGACTCCGAGCGCGTCGCTACGGAAGGCATCCTTCAAGACGAGTAATGAGTACACCGTCAAGCGGTTTGCAAGGTTTGTGATCACGGGACCAAAACCGCCAGTGTGCTCGGCCAGGCTTCCGTTCCGTACAACTCGAACGACAATGAGCAAACGTCTAGCGTCTTTTCAAGGTCCATCAATACCGTCCCCGTCGCCTGTCTACCTAAAGCAACCACACAGCCTTTCTTCTCGGCAGACAGAGACAACATATCATCGCAAACTTCGCACTTTGCTTCAACAGTTACGCGCAATAGCTCAGACGTGGGACGAACTTGTGCTTATCGACGGCTTGAAAGCCGTAAGAAGTCTTATTGACACTCGCACTGACTTGGAGTGTGTGCATTGTTCCTCGCTGAGCTTTCCTTCCCTCACGTCTTGAACGCTCCGAAAAGGAACGCGTTGCGCCGCCTGCCGGATGGAAAGCCTCGCACCTTCCTCGCCACGCCGAAGGTCTCCATCATGGAGGACCGAATAGCAGACTTGGTCATTGTTATCTCAAAGCTCGTAAGCAACACCCGTTCCAGCACATGACATTCGTATCAGGTTTACAATTGAAATCTAGCGAAAACAATTCCAAAAGATGGATGCCGTCGTCACTAGTATGGAAGCCCTTCTGACAGAAGCACACAAGATGAAAGGCTGGAAATGGGTACAAGATGAGCCATTATGGGTAACTTGGCCGTTGGCAAAATTTGGTCCGCCCTTTCTTATTTACGCGACACAAGCTCATCTTGTTCTGTTGCTAGTTTTGTCCATCCCTGACATTTTGATTCCGTACCATCGATCCCTTGACGCACACACTCATCTATATGACAATCTACGGAGTCACTCAATTTCATTCGAAGCTTCTCAAGTCGCCCTTCAAGAATGGGCAGCGCAGGATGACTTGCAAGAAGGTGGATGGAATGCACAATGGGAAGATCTCTGTGCTGTTGAGGTTGATCGATGGAATGATACCTCCTGAAGCCTTTGACATCATCTATGACAGAGTTCAACTCACGACGCTCTATGGTGTGTTCAGTTTAGCCCTTGACGTCTACAGAGGGGCAATTAACATTGGAGTAGGATTACAACACAACGTACCAACGACCAGGGAAGCAAGTTTTCGCGGTCTCCATTATCTCAACGACGCCGTGTTGTGATTTACACCCGAATAAGCGAGCCAACCCTTGCGGCCATTTCTATCTTGAATGTGCTGCCCACTGCTTCTAGTCCTACTGCATCATGAAATGCACGACTTCTCAGCTCGGCTATACGTGCCAGATGCTGCCGCTGACATGGAGTTTGGGAATAGTGACCCCTAACTGAGCCTGCTATCGTGCTCTGGCAACACGGGAGGGTTCGGTCACAAGAAGTGTGACAAGAAGACGATGTCTTGGCCAACGAAAGGACTCGTCAATCACGTGCAGCCCTGTTCGCTGTCCGCGATCCATCGCGTCTCGAAGTCCAACAAGTCCGGATGACATCACATCCCTCTTCTGCACATATTTAAGCATTGCTCTCGCCCTCTTTCCCTCTCCTCCCCCAGTCTCATCACCCAACCCCCTCCTCCATACTTTGAGACTTTCTCCTTGCATCATTTCGCGATATGGCCATCACGACTCGCAGCTCCGCGGCTCCCCGTGACTCCGTCCCTCAGGGCCATCCCCTTCAGGACTCCGAACCATCTGCCCGTCCTCTGCCCAGGGATGATCCTCCGTCGGAGGGGGGAGGGTCGACGGTACCGCCAATCCGAGTTCCGCCAATCCGTTCTCATATTCGGCATCTACTGGGCCCGGCTGCAGGCCCCCTCCCTGGCCCCGGTGGGCTGCTAGGGCGCCCCAGGACAGCCTCGGGGTCTCCACCACCCCCGGCAGGTAGAGATCCTGGAGGGAAAAGGGCTCGCCTCGATCCGCCGGCTCTCGAGTATCCCCCTTCCAGTGCAGACGGGGGGCCCCCTGACCCGTCGGCCGCTCCTCCTTCCTCCACTGTGCCCCCTTCCCGGGATCCTGGGGGGCCTGTCTTCGCAGCGGCCCCCCCTTCTGCCTCGCCCCGCCGGGCTCCGGCGTCTCCGTCTGCCCCTTCGGCTGGGCGGACGTCATCCTCGCCTATCCGTGCAGGTCTGGACGCTCCGGCGAATCCAGCGGTTGGCCCCAGCCGTGCTGCGCCGCCGGCCTCCGGGCACTCGAGTCCGCCGCGCGCCCCCCCCGGAGGTCTGCCGCATGCCCCTTCCGGCCTGCCGCAAGCTCCTCCTGCGGGCCCATCGTCTGGGATTGAAGGGTCCGGCCCGCTGGTGGATCCGGCCCTCACCCTCGACCAAGTCCTCGGGCATCCGGTTTTCGCTGAAGCGATGAGGCTGACGGTCCAACGCCTCGGACAAGCCCACCTGCAGACGGGCCTGCTGCGCCCCCTGGCTGCTCCAGGAGCTGGCGCGCCGCACGCGCCGACCTCCGCATCCCAGTGTCCGCTGACCGGGCCCCCACGCATGGGTAAGAGCGTACGCCTTCGAGCTCTCGGTCTATCTGACTGCCTACTCCAGGCGTCCCCTCTGCGGATCCGATTCCAGAGCCGGCCGCATCCCAGTGTCCGCTGACCGGGCCCCCACGCATGGGTAAGAGCGTACGCTTTACAAGCTCTCGGTTTATCTGACTGCCTGCTCCGGGTGTCCCCTCTGCGGATCCGCATCCAGAGCCAGCCGCAGCCCCTCCTCTCGGTCTTCCGGCGGCTGGAACAGGGCCTGCGGCCGCGCCCCGCCATGTTTTGCCGGCTGGAGTGGCTGGAATTCAGCTTGATGCTCATGCGGTCGCAGACCATCCGGGCATCGTCGGGATTCTCGAGGAGGGCTGGACCTCTCACATCCCCCTCTCGGCCCTCACGAACGAGGCCTGTCGGGCTGCTCTGTTCGTGGATTACTCTGGTTCTGGTCCACTCACAAAGAGGCCTCAACTGGCCTCTGACTCTGCTGCCGAACCAAGAATGTCGTTGGGGGACTGGGTGGAATCCTGGCCCCGCTTCTGCACCTACGTCGCCAGACATCTGGCCTCCCCGGACCGCCTGACGATCTCTGAGGCCTTCCGTGCCCATTTTGCCGGTATCCAATCCCGTGTAGATTTCAAGCCAAAGTTCCCCTTGTACTTAGAATATGATATTCACATTCGCACATTGTGGGTCTCCCGACCTGGGACCTTCTCCCCAGCGACGTTCCATGACGGTGTTTGGGCGCACATCGTTGACCGCTCGCGGGACCGTGCAGTGATCGAAGCGATCAGGGATGCACGGTCTTCTCTGAGCGGCCGGGGGACTGGCCCCTCAAACCAGAGTTCCTTTCGCGGGCGTGGCTCCGGTCCTCGATCCACGCATCGCCCTGGTGTCTGCTATGTTTGTGGCGGGGACCACCTGGGAAGATCCTGCCAAAGCAGCTCTAACGGGTTCCTGTCCAAAACCCCGGCCGGCTGGAGGGGGCCGAATGGCCAGACCGTGTGCTTTCGATTCAACGGAACGGGCGGGGGGTGCAGCTCATCCTCGTGCAGCTTCTCGCATGTCTGCTCCAGGTGCGGAGCCCCCGGGCACAGTGCCCAGGGCCACCCCTGACACTTGTCTCTACCCTATTGTGACCCCCCTGCTCTGGGAGCGGTGGGAGTCGGCCCTGCAGGAGGCTGGCCTTCTGAAGCGCTTTTCTGATGTTCCCCTAGGTATACGTTTTGGCTTTAGTCTCGGTGTCTCCTCTGTCATTACCAAAGTTTTCTCTCCCCCCAACCACAAATCCGCGCTGGAAAATGATTCTTTCGTTACTACTCAGATTAATAAAGAAGTGGCACTTGGCCGCTACTCGTCTCCTCTTCCTCCTGCCCTGTTCCTCGAGAAGTATGGCCCCTACAGGACCTCCCCGCTGGGGGTGGTTTCGACGTCGAAACTCCGATTGATCCAGGACCACTCCTTCCCACGATTGTCATCATCAATGAGCTCGGTTAACTCCGAAATTGATGCGTCCCGTTTCCAGTGCGACTGGGGTTCATTCATTGACTGCTTCTCCGCTGTTCTCGATGCCCCCCCTGGCACCCAGGTGGCTGTCTTCGACGTCGACTCTGCCCACCGCCGAATGCCAGTCCGCCCAAATGATCGCCTGCACGTCTGTGTTCTCTGGCAGGGCCTCGTCTACATGGACCACTGTTGCTGCTTCGGCTGTGCAAGCTCCAGTGGGATTTTTGGCCGGTGTGCAGATGCGGCGAAGGAGATTTTCCTCTCGCGAGGCGTCCACTTCATTCTGAAGTGGGCCGATGACTTCAGCTTCTGGCGTCGGCCCATTGAGGACTCCCTGTCTGGGCCATGGTCCTACCCGTTTGATGAGTCAATCATCTGGAATACGGCGGCTGAGCTTGGTTGGCCGTGGTCCCCCCAAAAATGCGCTCCCTTCGCCAGCCGCTTTCGCTACATCGGTTTTGACTGGGACCTTCAAGACAAGTTCGTTTCAATCCCTGACTCTAAGAGAACAAAATTCCTGGAAAAGCTTTCAGCTTGGAGGCCCGGCCACTCGATTGATCGTCGCTCATGCTTGTCTCTCATCGGCTCACTGAACCACTGTTCAGTGGTGATCCCCTCTAGCCGCGCGCACCTTCCCTCCCTATATGCCTTCGCGGCTCGTTTCGAGCGCCTGAAGTCGGAGTTTGTCCGCCTCTTCCCTCCACAGGACGTCCTTGACGATGTGCGTTGGTGGTCTGAGCGCCTCTCGGTGGCCGGCTGCGGCATTCAAGTAAGGGCACGGGGTCCTGAGCACTCCTCCCCCTTCGCAGTCGACGCCTCCACGTCTTGGGGGATTGGTCTGGTCTATGACGGGAGGTGGATCGCTTGGCCGCTCAAAACTGGCTGGTGCTCGGAGGGTCGCGACATAGGGTGGGCCGAAATGGTAGCTCTCGAGCTGGCGGTGCTGGTTGCGATACAGATGGGCCTCTGTAAGGCCACCCTCGTGGTGCACTCAGACAACCAAGGTGTGGTTCTCGCCTTTGCTGCTGGTCGGTCTCGTGGTGCCCAGCAAAACGCCGTCCTGCGCCGCATCCTTCTGCTGCTCTACGAGCATGAACTGTGGCTTCGCGTGGTGTGGATCCCCTCTGCGGAAAACGCAGCCGACGGCCCCTCGCGTGGCTGGTTTCCCCCTGGCCCCCGCCTCCCCTTCCCGCCGAGAATCCCCACCTGTCTTCGACCGCTCATAGGGCACGCTGTCCTGCGGTAGCTGCAGTATTGACGGACCTCCGTAAAGCCCCGCCCGTCTTCGGCTGTTCACAGGGCACGCTGTCCTGCGGTAGCCGCGGTATTGGCAAGGTCAGCGGGCCGGGTTGAGAGTCTGTCCCTCTCCCATGTGCATCTTTTATATGGAGTTCTTCCTTGGGCTCGGTGCCCTTCTGTTCCTGTATCGGGTCGGCTCTCATCTCGTAGCTTGCATTTGCCTTAGAAGTTTTTTCCTCCAGCTTGTTGTCTCGTTTCGAAGCTTGCATTCGCCTTAGAAGCCTTCTCGCGTAGTCCAGTCTCGACTCATCTGTCATTATCTTTGCGTTGTTGGCTTGTCATTTCATCTGCTCTCGACTCATCCGTCGTTACCTTTGCATTTTACCTTGTTGTTTCATGCACCTTAGACTGTATCATTGCATTTTACCTTGTCGTTTCATGCACCTTAGACTGTATCATTACTTTGTCCAGTACTGTTTCATCATGACGATGCGTCCAGCATGTCTGTATGATCCTAGACTGAGTTGTAAGTTCTCGTGAGGGGCGGTCATGCGTCTTCGTGTCAGCCACAACCACCGTGGCTCGGTGGCCCAAGCCCAACCCTCACTCCTTACAGATACTACGATGCCCTTGTCTCCCTCCGAGTCGATTGTGGCTGCCGCCCTCGCCGCTATCATGGTTGGTCGCATTGAGGCCATGGCCATCCCGGTGTCTCCACCATCCTCTGTGACGCCAGGAGGGTCGTCATCCCAGCAGCTCGCGGACTCAACTCCATGCGAGGTAGGCAGGTCGTCGCATAGCCCTGTCTCTAGGGCCCTGGCTGCTTCGTGGGCCGCGTCGACACGTCGCAATTACGACCGGAGCTTCGCCTCATACCTGAACTGGTGCACAAGCAAAAGGATTCCAGTAGAAAACCGTGTACCCGCATCAGAAGACCTGCTGTGCGACTACGGCGCCTCGTTCGCGGGTAATTTCTCGGGCTCAACTGCCCGCAATGCCCTTGCTGGAGTGCGGGCACTGCACATCTTCTACAACGCCCCGTGGAAGGGCGGAATGCGTCTCCAACAAGTCCTGCGCGGCGTTGAAAACCTGCGCCCGTCCAGCTCCTTCGCTCCTGCGCGGCGAGCAATCACCATTAACCATCTCCTCATGTTGTGCGACGCTTGTGACGCTGGAATGCCGCTGGATGCGGCCTGTCTGGCAGCGGCCACGACGGCCTTCTGGTGCCAGACCCGACTGGGAGAGCTTCTCCCTGTGTCGCGCGCCCGCCACGACCTCTCCAAGTTCCCCTCTCGCTCGGACCTGGGCTCAGTAGCAACGGCAAAAGGGTCGCGCACCCTGCGGTTGCCCTGGACTAAGACGACTGGCTCGCAAGGGGCCTCGGTTATGATCTGCTACCAATCTGGGGCCGCTGACCCCATCTCAGCGATGGCGAACCATCTGGCTGTCAACAATGGCCCGAGCGACCTCCCGCTGTTCGGCTACCGGGGAAACAGTGAGTGGGCGCCGCTGACTAAGAGAAGTCTTCTGGGCTGGTGCAATAGAATCTGGGCAGCAAGAGGCGAATCTTACGTTTTCACGGGCCACAGCTTCCGGATCGGCGGCACGACTGAGCTGCTACTGCGAGGGATCCCGCCCGACGTAGTCAAGTTGCTTGGGCGGTGGGAATCTGATGCGTTCCTCGCGTACTGGCGGTCCGCAGACTCGCTGGCCCGTATCCACGTTGAGGACTCAAACGTGAGCCCGCTGGAACCGACCGCTCTGTCTCGGGGTCTTCCTCCCTCGCCGTCCGGCGCCCTGTCGGGGTAGGGGGTGCCGTGTTCGCTCCCGCACGTCATCGCCCGTCGGCTCGTTTGGGGGCGGTCCTGTCGCTCCCCCCCCGGCACACCCAGCTCGGTCCGGACAAGTTGCTGACTTGTCCGACCCCAGCTCACCCATAGCTAGTCTCTAGTTTACCATTATGCACAGACCCGTTTACCTAAGCATCCTCCCACCTTTGGCCTGAGTACAGAGCCAAGACGGGAGGGTTCGGTCACAAGAAGTGTGACAAGAAGACGATGTCTTGGCCAACGAAAGGACTCGTCAATCACGTGCAGCCCTGTTCGCTGTCCGCGATCCATCGCGTCTCGAAGTCCAACAAGTCCGGATGACATCACATCCCTCTTCTGCACATATTTAAGCATTGCTCTCGCCCTCTTTCCCTCTCCTCCCCCAGTCTCATCACCCAACCCCCTCCTCCATACTTTGAGACTTTCTCCTTGCATCATTTCGCGATACCCACCCTCCGCTCCCTGGTCTTGCCTTGGTGGCTAGTGACTTCGTGTTTCGGGGCGGTCCTGTCGCTCCCCCCCCGGCACACCCAGCTCGGTCCGGACAAGTTGCTGACTTGTCCGACCCCAGCTCACCCATAGCTAGTCTCTAGTTTACCATTATGCACAGACCCGTTTACCTAAGCATCCTCCCACCTTTGGCCTGAGTACAGAGCCAAGACAGCTATGAGCAACGACAGACACAGCATCAATAGAATAGCTGCCACTTCATGCAACACGTGACTTCCGCAGTGCCATGTCGGCTCCGGGGACTCAACCTAGCACCAAATGACTTGCATTCCGCTTCGACTCACTCGAAAGCTGTGCGTCCCTTTGCTGTACAATAAAGTTGGCATATATGAAGGGCGAAATGTTCTTTCTCCTCAAGTGGTTCAAAAGTTACCCATAACTTGAATCTCCACAATGCACATCGACGCAGCAGCCTCAGCCGAAACTTTAGTGTCGCCCGCCGCCTCGAAATTATCAGACTCAGTTTCCCTCGCTCTATCTGCTGATGAGAAATCCAATCAAGTCCTCATCACTGTAACCCCGCCTAGCAGACCTGGGGCTCTTTCCGCCAAACAACCCGGGAAGCGCGCCCCCCTCGATATCTGCTGCGTTATCGATGTATCTGGTTCTATGGGGACGGAGGCTCCCATTCCTGCCGACCCTACGACTGGTGCGCCTGCGGAAAGCACCGGTCTTAGTGTGTTGGACGTTGTGAAGCACGCGTTGAGGACAATCATCGCTACTATGCAGGCAGGTGGGCGCAGCAAATTTCCGATTTTTTTTTATACAAGTGGATCTCAAAGGGATCGCAGATGATCGCATCGCTCTCGTGACTTTCAGCGACAACGCCAAAGTAAATCATGCTAGGCCTTCGCGGCTACATGTTTTATTCTGACATTCATCTTTTTAGGTCGTCACTAAGCTGACGCGAATGACGGAAGCTGGCAGAAAAGATGTTTCAAAGGCTATTAAAGGCCTCACATTGGAGTGCTCTACGAATTTGTGGGCCGGACTGAAAGCTGGGATGGATTTGCTTGTCAGTAGCTCGCGAGCTTCCCCTACAGATGCGCCCTCGAAACCCAAGTCGCCGACGAAACCCAAGTCGCCGGGCCCATCCCTCACGTCCCTTTTCAAGAAACAGGCTGCAATATCTTCCCAGCCTATCTCATCATCGGGCCGATTATCGACTCTTTTTATCCTCACTGACGGCATGCCGAACGTCCTTCCTCCTAGGGGGCACATTCCGATGCTTCAAGAGTACCTCGACTCTCTTGACAACATTCAGCCATTCAGCATCAGCACTTTTGGCTTCGGCTATTCTCTGGACTCAAAACTCCTCTTCGAGATAGCCCAGATAGGGGGTGGAGGATACGGATTCATTCCAGATTCGGGGATGGTTGGCACGGTGTTTGTGCACGCGGTGGCCAATGCTTATTCCACCTTTGCTCCATGTGTCAAGCTCGACGTCGAAGTTCCAGAAGGAGTCGAAGTCGTTGTCAAAGGCGGACATCCGTTCATCAAATCGAGCTGGGGCGTTCAGATTAAAGCGGGCGATCTCCAATTCGGCCAGACCATGGACCTCGTCCTGTCTCTAAGTGACATGACCAAGTTAAAGGACGTCTCTGCGACCCTCACCTATCAATCTTACGAATCCAGAGTGGAGCAGAAAGTTCATGCTAAGTTGTCTGAGAAGCAGTCCGCGGATCTCGCATCTATTCGTTATCACGCCGCGCGTCTCAATTTTGTAGATGTTGTCTTCTCAGTCAAGGAGAGCGAAGCGAAACAAACTGCAGAAGCGCTTTCTTCCATGGGAAGGGAAATCACCACCTCGCCTATTCTCGCCAACTATCCCGATGCCTCGGCGCTGGCGAGCGACATACAAGGGGAAGGCGTTCTCGCGCTGCAGCCTGACCACTTCAAACGATGGGGCCAGCATTACCTTCCGTCTCTTGCTCGCGCTCACCAGAGGCAGCAATGCAGCAATTTTAAGGATCCCGGTTTGCAAATTTATGGACGTGACTCGGCCATTTTTGCGGATGAACGCCACAAGCTCGACGATGCTTTTATGGCTTTGCCTCCTCCTGAGCCGTCTGTAGTGCGATACGATGCATATGGGGCGTCGGTTTACTCGCCTCTGAAGTCAATGTCCAACTACTATTCCTCTGCTGGACCCTGCTTCGCAGGCGACTGTTTGGTCAAGTTGGCGTCTGGAGAGGACGTAAGGGTGGAGAATCTCACACGAGGCATGGAAGTTCGGACCATGGCTGGAGTCAACAAGGTCTCTGCCATCGTGCGGACTGCGGTTCCACATGGCCAAGGGATGCTCTGTCGCATCGGCGAGCTCAAAGTGACGCCCTGGCATCCGATTGTGTCGCCGCACGACGAGAAGACATGGGTTTTCCCTGCCGATATTACTCGTTCGGAGCACCTCGCCTGCGACGCGGTGTACTCCATCCTGCTCGCGCCGGCGCACGCAGCCGAGGCACACGCTGTCTCGGTGTCGGGCGTGTGGTGCGTGTCGCTTGGGCACGGTCTCACTACTGCAAGCGATGGCGATATTCGTTCGCACTGCTTCCTTGGCGACTACGAACGTGTACTGAAGGATCTCGCACGCATGGATGGGTTCTACGAGGAGCGTGGCATTGTCAGGTGCGCGGGCACCCGCAGGGACCCGCTCACTCATACGATATGCGGGTTCGTTGCAGAGTGCGAAGATATCAACGGTAAAGGCCAGCTTCATGTGCTGTCTCAGAGCGCCTTGCTCGCGTGAATCGGGCGCCTAGAATATGTGTACACTAAAACGTCATGTGGTCCCAAACCAAATGTTTAAAACCCTGACGCGTTTTGCCACGTGACTTGTGGTGCAACCTTTGTTCACGCATGGAACTCGGAAATTTGAAGGCTTGGATCTCGGTTGGCGGTAAAGAACTACAAACCCATGGTATTGAATACTCCGAAGATGGGGATACCGCGTCTTGTTGGATAGCATCAGAAGCTGAAGCGGTAAGCGCGGTGTTTCAGGTGCTTGAGCGTTGACTTAGCATGAATTTCGTTATGGCGTCTTTCTCTCCTCTTCAACACTCCGAAACAGACGTTTGCTATTTATTGGATCGATTTATTGCCATCAAGACCCACGAGGGTCACTGGAACCGTATATGTTGATGGTGTCAAATGTGGAAATTGGGACACTTCTTCTCGACTCTCCAACATCGACGGTGTGGAAACTTCGCCCACCACTACGAGAAAATTTGTTTTTGCCAACATCGAACTTACTGGTATTTTCTTCAACTCGTAACTGGGTAACTGAAAGATTCACGACTGCACAGACGATGATTCCGCCCTGGATGATCCCAGGTCTGAGAAGTTAGGGGAAATACGACTTGAGTTTCACAGGTATAGGTACGGCGGTACGGCGGATTTTCGGGCGGGAAACATTCCAGAGGACTCGAAGGTGCATGAACGGGCAAAAAAATCTTTGGCCCACTGTGTCAAGTGAGTCTCATACACGTTTTATCTGACTTGTGTATTTGTGTATTGAATTTACTGCACACATAGGTTTGGGGAAGAGACGCACCATACGCCTCTTCAGTACACGAGCATCTTTCGGCTCGACCCGCACCCAATCGCTGTTTTTGTCTTCCGATACCGCTCTACAGGTAAAGTTTGACAGTGAACGTCTCAATTTCGGCATGATGTTATTGGCTTCGGATAGATATTCTTCGTGCGGATGGCATTCTTCCGAATCCAGTCAAGGCACCTACACCTTCAGTCTCTAAGGGTGAGGCCTCATCTTACACAAGTGTCATCCAATCTATTCAAGGAGGAGCCCACAGTCAAATCTGAGAGTGTTGGAGGGGGTGACGACGTTATCATCATTGGCCACCAGGCGCATGTCAAAAAGGCATCTCTTCGTTCACTGATTTCCCATTTAATAATTGACTCCAGAGGTGGTGGTTCATTGATTAGGAAAGCAAGCCATCGGATCGCATCAAGAGAGAAAATAGTGCCGGCTGTGCATCTCGACGTCAGAGGAAGAAAGCGCGTGCTCACGAAGTAATCGAAGTAGTGGACTTGACTCAGCTCTAGAGTCAGATTGCACCTTTTTGCATTTTTTTGCATGATCAGGATGGACGGGGTTTCTTTTCCTTTTGACAGATTTATTACCATGGCTGCCAAACTTATTTTAATCACTTAAAAGGTTCAATACATACAAACTGTAAGAGGGCTTGTTTTTCTCATCGTATGACTTCCATGTGAGCCTACATGTCAGGGGGGCTGTATTATAATAATAAGTTTGGGCTTCTGCTTAGGGTGTAAGGCCTAGGACCTTCCTTTTTCTTTACTATGCTATTTTACATGCTGGACACTAGAATGTGTTTGTGGCCCCTAGGAGCACCAAGATAGCTGCAAAACTTGAGACCAGCTTCTGAATTCTAGGCTCATTTTCAAGCTGGACCTCAGAAAAATAAACAAATAAATTGTGGAAATACTATCAGAGCAGTTTTTTAAAAATCACTGTAGGCCCCAAGTTGGGTGAAAATCACCACACAAAGAACCCTGAAATGTGGTGAATATCAATGGTTTCCTAAGTGAAAATCACCATGACTAGTTGATAATCATGGAATTGGACTCAACCCACAACTGCTGTGTTATCCATTACACTACAGTCCCCATCTAGACAATGAGATTTTGTAGCTTAATGTCACTCAAACTGAGAGGTGTATCACTCAATATCCTCCAGTTTAATATCACTTAGATTGAGGGGTGTATTGTATCACTCAAAGTCCTCCAGTTTAATCACTCAAATTGAGGGAGTATATTGTATCTCTCAATATCTTCCAGTTTAATATCACTTAAATTAAGGGGTGCATTGTATCACTCAATATCCTTCAGTTCAATATCACTCAATATTTTCCAGTTCAATATCACTCAAATTGAGACATGTATTATATCACTCAATATCCTTCAATTTAATATCACTCAAATTAATGGGGTGTATTGTATCACTCAATATCCTCCAGCTTAATATCACCCAGATTGGGGGGTGTATTATATAACTCAATCTCATCATGTTGAATATCCCTTGATGTAAAGAGTGTTTTGTACAACCCAATATCTTCTACTTGAATATCACCCATATTGGGGGGTGTATTATATAACTCAATCTCATCATGTTGAGTATCCCTTGATTTCAAGAGTGTTTTGCACAACCTAATATCCTCCAGTTTAATATCACCCAAATTGAGGGTGTATTATATAACTCAATCTTATCTAGTGAATATCCCTTGATTTTGATGGTGATTAGAAATCACCCATCACCTGTTTTGCACTGATTTTTGGGTGAAAGTCATAAATCATCTGACCAGATGGTGATAACAACCTGCTATTGGGTCCATAGTGCCCCATCATCATTACCCCTGCCATTGTCATTGTCATTGTTGCTGTCTGTCATTGCCTGCTGTCATCCACCATTGTTATCACCATGGAGGGAGAAGGGAGAAGAGAGAGGGAGGAGAAAGGGAGAGGAGTGTGTCACTGCTGCTGTTCACCATTGCTGTCACTGTCACCTGGCAAGGATGAGGGTGGGGAGAAGAAGATTGTGACATGTTCTAAGTCCCACATGAGACATGTGACAGTGTTTGTTGGGTATCTGAGTGTAAAATGGCCACAATGCAGATTTGCTCCTGCACCCTCAATAAATTATAAAAATATTAATATAAGCCAAACTAATAGGCATCTATGACTTGAGAGAACATATCAAGTGGTTGTTGAGAAGCCACACCACTGTCATGGTCAAGTATTGCCAGTGAATGGTTTGAAATGGGGCAAAAGTGAGATGGCTGCCCTGCCAGCAATAAAATAGATAAAATGGTGAAAATATTCATATGGAGTGTACATGGCTGTCAAGTTTTAAGTGATTTTGATGAGCAGTTGTTGAGCATAGTTAGGCTTATTTAATAATAAGATCACTCAAATTAAAGGGGTGTATTGTATCACTCAATGTCCTCCAGCTTAATATCACTCAAATCAAGGGGGTGTATTGTATCACTCAATGATATTAGCTGAATTCTGAAATCACCATCACCTGTTTTTTGGGTGAAAGTCATAAATCATTTGACCAGATGGTGATATCAACCTGCTATTGTGTCCATAGTGTCTGCTCTCCCTCTCCCTCTCTGCCTCTCTCTGCTTCTCTGCCTCTCTCCCCTCTCCTTCTCTGCCTCTGCTCTCCCTCTCCCTCTCTGCCTCTGCCTCTGCCTCTGTATCAGACTGGGTCTCACACAACTTAATTGTAAGGTCATGATGACAATACTAAGATAAGGGGAAAAGAGTACAAAAAAGGAAAAGTGAAAGTATATATACCAAACGCTTCAGCACTTGCCAGCATTCCCACACTTGGACCCTTGGATCACATGACATGCCAAGGCACAGGTCAGGTGACTTTGGGGATTACATAATCTGACCCTCAGCCACAGGTCATGTGACCTTCCAACAAGCCTCCCCAGTTTCTCCACAACTCCTCTTTGGGATGGCTTAGGTAAGTGATCCTAACATCACCCCTATCAGACTCAGTCTCATGCTCACACAACTTAACATAAGGTCAATGATGATGATACTAACATAAGGGGAAAAGAGTACAAGAAAGGAAAAGTTGTATTATATATAGTGGACGGTTCAGGCATTGCCAGTGTTCCCATGTAGTGTTGGGGAAGTTTGGTTCCAAACTGACTCAAACTCAGTTTGAACCAAACTGAAACCAGCAGGTTTGGTTTTGGTTTGGGAAAATTTGTTGAAAACCAAATGGTTTGGTTTCCAGTTTGAGCACACTGCCACTACCCCAAATGGTTTCACATTTGGTTTACACTGCAAACTGTGGCAATCACTATAGGCCCCAAACTGGGTGGAAATCACCACAAAAATGACTCTGAAATGTGGTGAATAGCAATGGCCTCCTAGGTGAAAATCACCAGGACTAGTTGATATTCAGGCCTTTATTGGGGGAGTAGGGTCCTCTCTTTGTTCTGTCACATGCCAATTATGTCTGACCCTGCTGAACCATTGAAATGGTGTAGATTTGAGTTTGAATTGGTTAAGGGCTATAGATGCTCAGAAATGGTTTGGGATTGGGTTCAAACTGAAACTGATTCAAATGATTTCTGGTGGTTTCAGTTTTGGTTTGAATAATCCTGTGCCAAACCAAACCATTTGGTTTCTGGTTTGGGGGAAATGGGCTTAAACCAAACCAAACCAAACTTCCCCAACACTATTCCCATGCTTGGACCCCATGCATCATGTGATGCACCAGAGGCCTGGGTCATGCGATGTGTGATTACCTAATCTGTCAGCCATCCCAGTCACATGACTTACCTGCGATCTTCCCGCAACTCTTTCATGATCCTTTCCTGGCTTCTCTCACCTGCTTATGTAAGCAATCCTGACATCACCCCCCTCTTAAGGCTGGGCATCTCAACCTGCCAACTTCACCTTGTTGGGGTGTTGCTGGAAGAAGTCTCGGAGCAACAGCATTACATTAGTGAGGTTGCAACAAGGTTCCCAAGTGTTCTCCACCGGTATCCCAACCACTTCACCAAATACTTCACTCCCCATCCAACCTTCTTGACATCAAGAATTGCCTCAACCTCATACTCCAAGTGGTTGTCATCAATTGTGGGGGGCAGGGGTGGAGGCAAGTTCTGGGAAGGGAAAGAGGGGGCAACATATGGGGTGAGTAGCACCTCATTGAAAACCTTGTGAATGTGCCATGCTTGGGGGAGCTTGAGCCAGTACACTGCTGGTCCAACTTTTTCTTCAACAATGAAGGGTCCAGCCTGCTTGTTGTCAAGCTTCTTGGAGGGTCAATCCATTTTCAGGTTCTGATTGTCCAGCCAGACTAAGTCCCCCTTTGAGTATTCATGACTTGGGCACTTCCCCTTATTGTAGCTGGCCTTCATTGCATCTGCTGCCTTCCCCATTGCTTCCCTGGCTGCTCTTTGGGATTCCATGAGCTTGGCCATCCATTTGTCTGCTGCAGGGTTCACCTCAGAAGGTGGCCAGATACTGCCATTCCAAGGGTGCCAGTCATACTCCAGATAGAAAGGTGTGAATCTGGTGGCCAAGTGCTCATGGTTATTGAGTGCAAACTCTGCTGTAGACAGCCAATCTGCCCAGTCATCCTGCAGATGGTCAACATAGGCCCAGAGATACACTTCAACCTCCTGGTTGACCTGTTCTGTCTGTCCATCTGTCTGTGGGTGGAAGGCTGTACTTGGGTTCACCTTAACTCCAATCATCCCATAGAACTCCCTCATGAATCTGGACACAAATTGGGTTCCCCAGTCACTCACAACTTTCTGCAGGACTCCATGGTCATGGAAGACCTGGTCTTGAAGGATTCGAGCAGCACCAAGTCCAGTAAGGTCAAGGCCAATCACCTCAATGAGAGTTCGTTTCATGAACTTGTTGACAATCACTATGGACCCAATAGCAGGTTGTTATCACCATCTGGTCAGATGATTTATGACTTTCACCCAAAAATCAGTGCAAAACAGGTGATGGGTGATTTCTAATCACCATCAAAATCAAGGGATATTCACTAGATAAGATTGAGTTATATAATACACCCTCAATTTGGGTGATATTAAACTGGAGGATATTAGGTTGTGCAAAACACTCTTGAAATCAAGGGATACTCAACATGATGAGATTGAGTTATATAATACACCCCCAATATGGGTGATATTCAAGTAGAAGATATTGGGTTGTACAAAACACTCTTTACATCAAGGGATATTCAACATGATGAGATTGAGTTATATAATACACCCCCCAATTTGGGTGATATTAAGCTGGAGGATATTGAGTGATACAATACACCCCATTAATTTGAGTGATATTAAATTGAAGGATATTGAGTGATATAATACATGTCTCAATTTGAGTGATATTGAACTGGAAAATATTGAGTGATACAATACACCCATTTAATTTGAGTGATACAATGCACCCCTTAATTTAAGTGATATTAAACTGGAAGATATTGAGAGATACAATATACTCCCTCAATTTGAGTGATTAAACTGGAGGACTTTGAGTGATACAATACACCCCTCAATTTATGGTGTAGTGTGCTTAGTCACCACTACTTTTGGACAGCGGCAGAATTGGCAGAGACTTTTTTTTTTGTGACTCATCAGAAATTAAATTGAAGCAGTTTTGCACACACTACTGGTATGCCTCGCTCTCAGAACAGACACAGGGCAACAGCAGCTTGTGCTCAAGCTGGAAAATACCCAAAAGTTAACAGTAATAAATCTTTCAAAGAGCATGCAGCAGAGGACTTGGGTGCAGAATCAGGTGAATGTTGCGGTGACATCACGTGATCTGCAAAGGTCGTGGACATGTGACCTGTCACATGATCAGTAAGTCACGAGACTCATGTGACCACCACCAACAGTATGGCCCAAATGTGTGATGGCACATCAAGCGGGATGCCATCATCCTGTCAATGGACGGACACCTGACATCGCCCATCAAGCAGCCATCCCTAACGCGACCTTGTACTCTCTCGTGCCCCGTCCCTACCACTATCTTGTCCCCTTGGTACTCCCATCTCCTTCCCATGGCGGCTTCCTATCCCTCTGATGCCCTTGTACTGCTATCCCATTCCCCTGCCGACTGACACTTCCCTTCTTGGGGCCATGACAACTTCACAATCATTACCCGGATACTTTCATTTCCTCCCTACCATCGCTTCCATTGTATGTCTCCTCTCACTACCTTGTACTAATATCGTCCCTGTGGTCCTGAACTCCAGTATATATATGAGTAGACACTTGACATGTATTCCCTAGTCTTTGATATTCTCTAGAAATTGCCTCTTTCTACCTCCTTGATTGAGCCCTTACGTCAGCTATCCATGTGACCCTTGTGACTTTGTCGCGACCTCACCGTATCAGACTGGGTCTCACACAACTTAAGCGTAAGGTCATGACGACAATACTAAGATAAGGGGAAAAGAGTACAAAAAAGGAAAAGTGAAAGTACTTATAGCGAACGCTTCGGCACTTGCCGACTTTCCCACGCTCGGACCCTCGGATCACGTGATGCGCCCAGGCCCCAGGTCATGTGATCTTACATGATTACATAATCCGACCCAGCCACAGGTCATGTGACCTTCCAACAACCCTCCCCAGTTTCTCCACAACTGCACTTTGGGATGGCTTACATAAGCGATCCTAACATCACCCCCCTCTTAAGGCTGGGCATCCCGACCAGCTAGCTTGGCCTTGTCGGGGTGAGCAAGGAAGAAGTCCCGGAGAAGCAGTGCCACATTGGTGAGGTTCCGTCGTGGCTCCCAAGTGTTCTCCTCTACAGGGTATCCCAACCACTTCACCAGGTATCTCACTCCACACCCCACCTTCTTAACATCAAGGATCGCCTCCACATCATACTCCAGGTGGTCATCATCAATCGTAGGGGGCGGAGGGGGAGGCAGGTTCTGAGAAGGGAAGGAAGGGGGGTGGTATGGTGTCAACAGCAACTCATTGAAGACCCGATGGATGCGCCAGGCCCGAGGGAGCTTGAGGCGATACCCAGCAGGTCCCACCTTCTCCTCAACTGCAAAGGGGCCTGCTCTCTTGTTGTCAAGCTTTTTACAGGGCCGGTCCATCTTCAAGTTTCTAGTATCCAGCCAGACCAGATCTCCCTCAGAGTACTCCCGACTTGGGCGTTTCCCCTTATCGTAGCTCTTCTTCATCGCTGCCACTGCTTTTTCCATTGCCTCCTTGGCTGCTCTTCGGGACTCCGTGAGCTTAGCCATCCACTCGTCCGCTGCCGGGTTCACCTCAGAAGGTGGCCGGAGCCCCCCATTCCATGGGTGTCGTCCATAATCGAGGAAGAAAGGTGTCTGTCCTGTTGCTGAGTGCTCACGATTATTAAGAGCAAACTCCGCAGTGGACAACCATTCAGCCCAGTCATCCTGGAGATGGTCCACGTAAGCCCGGAGATAGATCTCCATCTCCTGGTTCGCCCGTTCCGTCTGTCCATCAGTCTGCGGATGAAAGGCAGTACTTGGATTTGCTTTTACCCGGATCATGGAGTAGAACTCCTTCATGAAGCGGGACACGAACTGGGACCCCCGGTCACTCACAACCTTGTGAGGGACTCCATGGTCACGAAACACTCGATCCCGGAGGAGACGCGCCACTCCAAGTCCTGTGAGGTCGAGCCCGATTGCTTCGAGCAGTGTCCGTTTCGTGAATTTGTCGACAATAACAAGGATGGCATTATGTCCACGGGAGAGGGGGAGGGGACCGACTATGTCCCATGAGATCACCGACCAGGGACCATCGGGCACCAGATGGGGGTGCAGTGGGGCAGCACGCTTGGTACGGTCGGGCTTCGTCCGCTGGCATGTCTCACACCCCTGGGCATACCGATCCGCATCTTTTACCATGTCCGGCCACCAATAACCCTTCACTAGTGCTGCTCTCAACTTCCGGGGCCCAGGGTGTCCAGCAGCGGGGAGGTCATGCTCAAACTCGAGAACGGCCTCACGAGCTCCTAGGGGGACCCAAGTGACTATCCCCTTTTGCCAGAGTCCAGCACGATCTCGTGTCCACTCATCATCAAGCTCCTCCGGCTTCTGTATGTGTACCGCACTATTTTTCTGGAGTAGCGTCTCCATTTCCGATGTGAATGACACATGGACTTCCGTTTCCGGGAAAACCTGCACTGGTGCATCCTCCTCCACCATCTCTCCATAGTCCGGTCTCTGGGAGAGTGCATCTGCCTTTGTATTCGACTTGCCAGTGCGATACTTTATCTCAAAGTCAAAGCACTGGAGCTCTCCAACCCAACGAACCTGCCTCGGCTTCAACTTCTGGGGCTTCCGGAAGTACTGGAGGTTTGCATGGTCTGTCCAGATCTCGATCGTCTCCTCTGCTCCAATGAGGTATGCTCGCCACTCGCGAAGTGCCCGAATCACAGCCAAGAACTCCTTGTCGTACACATCGTAGTTCTTCTCAGCTGCAGTGAGGGCCTTGGAGATATAGTCAACAACTCTCCAGGTTCCATCCGCCTGCTGCTGCGAGAGCACTCCACCAGTTGCCAAGTTGCTTGCATCTGTCTCTACCTTCCATCTCCCTTTGTCCTGAGGCAGAGCCAAGACTGGGGCTGATACAAGTGCCTGGCGGAGATCTTGGAAGGCTGCTTCCTCCTCCTCCTCCCATTTCCACGGAACATTCCCAGTCAGCCGGAAGAGTGGCTTTGCCCGGGCAGAAAGATTCGGGATGTGCCGGCAGAGGTAGTTCAGCATCCCATTGAACCTCTGGACATCCTTCACATTCTTAGGACGTGGCCAATCTCGGACTGCCGCACCCTTGGCCGGATCATGCTCTAGTCTGTTGTGGGAGATCTTCATCCCCAGGAAGATGATCTCACTCTTCTCAAACTCGCATTTACTGAGTTTGAGACACAACCCATTCTCTCCAAACTTCCTCAAGACCCGATCCATCCAGTACCGGTGTGTAGCCAAGTCCTCTGCAAACACAATGACATCATCCACATAGGCCCTCACATGTCCTCCTGCAATCTCCTCCCTCAACACATGATTCATGAAGCGTTGGAAGGTGGCAGGGGCATTCTGCAGTCCAAACCACATGACAGCTGGTTCGAAGAGTCCACGGGGTGTCAGGAAGGCGCAGCGGTGCTGGTGCTCGGGCCAGACCTGCATAGATGGGAAACCTCCTTTTGCATCAATCTTAGAGTAGATCGACGCTCCTTTAAGCACATCCACTGTGTCTCGGATGCGGGGAAGGGGGTACTTGTCCTTGATCAGGTGTGCATTCAGCCTCGAGTAGTCGATGATTGGCCGCAGTTTGTCCTTCTCATGTTTGAAGAAGAAGGGGCTGGCATATGGGGATTTCGAGGGCCGGATTCGTCCAGAAGCAAGCTGCTCATCCACCCAACGGTTCATCTCCACCATCTCCTGCCGTGTCAAAGAATACAGCTTGGAGGAGAGGTGCTCAGGGTCCTTTTTGAATTCGATCTTAATATCGAAGTCTGGTCGGGAGCGGGGAAGTTCATCCCACTTCGCTTCACTAAACACCAAAGGGTAGCGGCTGGGCCAATCGGGGGTAGGGCCAGAGTTGGGAAAACGGGTGTCCAGAATACTCGTGGATGCGAGGGTACTCGTTTTCAGGGGTGCAGGGGCTCGAGGGGATGGGGAACACTGTGGGGGGCAGCGGGTAAGGCTCAGCTCTGCCTTCTGCCAGTCAATATCCGGGTTGTGCCGCTTGAGCCAGTCATGCCCAAGGATGACCTTGTGGGACTGGGTCTTTCCCAGCAGAAAGTGGATCCGCTCCTGGTGGTCACCAACTCTCACCAGCACCTCTATCCCATACCGGACCTTTCCATTCCTGTTCTGTGTCCCATCCACATTATACATGGTGATTGGGTTCAGCAGGAGAGATGGCTCCAGTCCCACTCCTTTCGCCCACTCCAAATCCATGAAGCAGTTGGTGCACCCTGAGTCGACAAGGGCCTTCATTGTAGTCCCTTTGCCAGTGCTGAAAGCCTCCAAGTGCACCTGGATGGCTAGCTCTCGTGGCACATGTTTCCGCACTTCTGGCCGCACTCTGGTTAGGCGCTCTGCCAGTCTCACTTCCTCCTTCACCTCAGCCCCAATTCGGGTATGTCTCCGCTGCAAGATAGTATATCGGGGTATACTTGCAGCAGGCACAGGGACGGAAAGGGGGCTGGCACACTTCTTCTCCCCAGTGGGAGTCCTCCTCTCTCTCTCACACAGCTCTATGCAGGCTCGGAGCCGTGCAATCTCTTTCTCATATCCCTCCACCATTTGGGGGGCACATGGTGCTGCCCGGGTTTGGGCCCTTGGGACCTGCGGACGCGTATCAGGCAGGGGGCAGAAACGGACAGCATGGCCAGTCTGGTGGCATCGGAAACAACATCTCTCATCAGCAGGGGCCCATCCTCGGGCCATGGCCACATCTGGAGTACACAGCAGAGGGGTCACAGGAGGTCGCGAAACGGTCACGGCAGGTCGCGGTAGGGTCGCGGTGGGTCGCGGTGTCCGTTCCGTGAGTATCCCATCCAGTCGCCTTTGCTGGGCATCAAGCCTCTCAGCCAGCACCTTCCATTCTCCATATGTCTCTGGCATTGGGGAGACACCATAGATTCTCTCCACCAACCTCCTACTCAGGTTCAACTCCAGCCAATGGACTAGGATTCCTGAGTCCTTCTCTGCACTCAACTTCGCCCGTTGGAACAGCGTCTCGAATTTCGCGAAGAACTCTGGTGCTGTCATGGCACCCTGTTTCAGCCCTGCAATATCGGCAAGGGCAGTCGCACGGTCATTCGGGTCATCGAATGCGCACTTCATCTCCTCCACAAACTCTGCCCAGGTTCCGGCCTCGCCACTACCCAGGATCTCTTCTGCCTTCATATTTGCCCATTCTGCAGCGAATCCATCTCCAACAATTTTGCTCAGAGCAAAGAGGACCTTCACCAGGTCCACAGCATAGGTAGTCGGGTTCGCCATAAACAGGAGGCGAAGGGATCAGAGGAACGTACGGAAGTTCCTTTTCTGCCCATCAAAGGGGGCAACGGCTAGGTCCAGCATTCTATAGCACTGTAAAATAAAATTCCGGGCCTTCGGCACTCAGGATTTCTTCGATCTCTTAACAGTCCTGTCCTCTCAGGCTGCTCTTCTAGGTACTTATGTACCTATAGAACTCTTATTCTATGAATCTTTTGTTAACGTGGGGCACGAATGGTATCCCAGGTGGTCACTCCACAACTCCTAATGAGTTGCCCGTGTGCCCTTCTGACAATGGTCACAGAGCAAGGGCTCTGTCCACTGGACCAGGAAACTACAGAAGACTATGTAGGGGCTTTCCTTGCCCTGTACACTAAGCGATTCACTGGTACGTAGCTGTAAAATAGAGATCCGGGCCTTTGGCACTCGGTATCACTTGGGGAGGGTCACAGTTGACTTCCTCTGGGTCTGGTCACGTGTATGTACACACAGTAAAAATTTCACGCAGTTCTGTTACACACTGCGGGCAGGGTAAAGAAGAAGAGGATGATAGGGGCTGAGCTGTGACAACGTGTCACAGTTTGAGATTAAGGGTCCAGGCTAGCCAGGTTAGGACACGGGGCTAGGGCGGACGGGCGGATCTTAGTATTATATCAGACTGGGTCTCACACAACTTAAGCGTAAGGTCATGACGACAATACTAAGATAAGGGGAAAAGAGTACAAAAAAGGAAAAGCGAAAGTACTTATAGCGAACGCTTCGGCACTTGCCGACTTTCCCACGCTCGGACCCTCGGATCACGTGATGCGCCCAGGCCCCAGGTCATGTGACCTTCCAACAACCCTCCCCAGTTTCTCCACAACTGCACTTTGGGATGGCTTACATAAGCGATCCTAACACACCGTGACCTTTGAGCTCCAAATTTAGGATCGACCGCGACATAATATCAAAGACTCAACCCCGTCCCTTGTCCTAACTCGATGTCTGCAATGTCCCGACATCGACGACTGACCCAAACCAACCCTGCCCGGCCCTCCTAATGTACCTGGAAAGCCGTGACCCTCACTATTCACCAAACTGGATTCTCAAACATTGAGAAAGAAGAACTTGCCAGAACCCCTAGGCCTCACAGACAGGCAGAAACAACACCGCTTTTTCGCTCTCTGCTACATCGATCGCCGTACGCCAGTACCCATCACTCACTGCAACTCCCCGGACAGACGACCACCATGGAGTACTGTTTATTGTTCAGTCGAACGACAGTTTATCAAACCTGGACCTTGGTCCTCAAGAGGGATCCGTGAGCAGAAGCTCCACCCAGGCTACTTCCCCAGAGAATTTCCCATGCTACTTACCGCCACCCTTAACCAAGAAATATTCTGCCAGGCTACCAAAGGCCTGACGATTGAGGACATCGAAAACGTCGAGTCCCTGCCAAGAACGCCCTTGCCCGCTCCTACCCCATGACCCCCTACCTACACCACCGCCTCGGTTCAGACCGATGCCCCCGAGTCCGAACCCACCCCCGAGCGTTTCCTATGAGCATGCACAGCCAATGCTTGGCTCCTCATCGACACCAGCCGCCACCCACCCCAACTCGCCACTTGGGTGCCCATCAACCCCTGAGCGTATCCTAGTGCCTGGCCTCAGCCTGCTTCAGATATCCGAAGAAGTCTTCAGGACGCCCTTGGCCAGCAGAGCACCCTCACCACCACCCATGAACCTTGCCCTCCCCATTCAGCTCAATCCCCCATCACCTCAGACTCCCTCTCCCCCTCCTCAGTGTCCTCCGTCTCCTTCACCTCCGACTCAATGGAACTCCCGGACATCGACAAGGAATTCCATGGATACGATGTCTAGCAGATTCTCTATCGCCCCCTTCGATGGGAGTAGCATTGCCTACCAGACCTTTGTCCAGCAGCTCAATGTTTTCTTCCTCGCTGAGCCAGAGAGGTTCAATACAGACCTAAAATGAATTTTGTTTGCACTGAACCAGATGCGTGGAGGATATGCCAGAGATTGGGCCAACTCTGTGGTTGAGAAGATAGTTGCAGCCCCCGCTTCATGCCCCACCTGGGCTGTCTTCAGGGGAAGCATGGATGCCGAGTTTTCAGACTTGGTAGAGAAGGAGAACGCCTACCTTAAGCTTGGGAAGCTTAAGCAAGGTAAACGCCTGGTAAAAGAGTTCCTGACAGAGTTCGACCAGCTAATCGCAAAGGCCGAACTCTCCGAGGGAACCCATGGAGACCTCCTTGTTACCCTCCTTGAGCCCGCCCTCAATTATAATATTACCGATCGCATCTATGCCGCAGTTGCCCTCCCACCCAACTATTCTGCCTGGAAGAGGAAGGCCCTCGCCATCGACTTGATGCTCGAACGCCGCGATGCCATGTGCCCCACCCGGCAGATTGTCTACGCCAAACCACCTGATCGCCCGGCCCTGCGACCTTCTGCACCCCCCCAACATGACCTGAATGCGATGCAGGTCGACCGGATCCTGTCGCATGGCAATTGCTACAATTGTCAGCAGCCTGGCCACCTCGCATGCAACTGCCCACTCCCTTGTAAGCCCCCCCAAGTTCCCTGAATTGATGTCTGGGCCAATGACACCTCGACCACAACCACTGACAAGCTTGAGGCCCTGGTGGCCCAGCTTCGTGACACTATTGAGGTGAAGGATAAGGAACTCAGGATGCTGAAAGAGGTGAAGGCGGATTTTCCCACAGGCGAGGAATAAAGGAAGCAGCTTCCCTGCCTAATGTCAGGACCCATCCATTTTTCCTCAAACTAACAACTCTATCACCACTCATGGACCTCCCGACGTTCCCCTACCACCTCGCGAACCCCCCTACACTCTTCCGAAACCCGCTATCAACTTCCGAACACCTCTCAGGCCTCCATCATCTCCTCACGACACTCGCGATCATACCACCATACTTGCGTCACCTCCCGCCACCTCACCTTACGCGTACTCACCGCCGAACCCACCATTCAATGCTCAACATGCTCTTACACAACTCCTGCAGCGACACGTGACTTGCCGCATGGCACACCGGCGTTACTCGCGTTACTCGCGTTACCAGCGTTACTCATGTGACATACCGCCCAAAGACTGCCCAAGGTCACCTGCCTCACCAGCGCCGTCCACGTGACCGCTCGCCTGACCACGCGACCTTAACGATGAAACGCGCCACCGGCGGTCAAGCTGTGTATCCTTTCAAATTATGTTCTCCCTTCTTCTTCTCAGTCGTCTATAACTGCATTAGCCCTGGACCAAGCCCCTCTGCCCAGTCGTAGTTACACATATGCTTATTTAGTTAGGTCGCGACCCATGACCGGTCACGTCCGCGACCTTACCTATGCTTAGTTTACCCCTCGCGATCTTAGTAGAACACGCGCACGGTCACTCTACGACTAGTTATACCCTGTACTACTATAGTCCTGTCGCCTGGCGCTCTCTGTACTTTCCCTTTCTCGTCATACTCCCTGCACATACGTATATATAAGGTCTCGCATGTACTTATGGTACTCCAGACTTGATATTGACGCACATTGGTTTAAGCTTGAGGCTAGTACGCCCCTTGAGCTTGGAACCATCGCGATTGATAGGTCTTGTCTCTCTTGGTGACCACAAGATCGCCAAGACACACTCTACTCTGTCCTAACTCACTCTCTGCACTCCTACAATTCGCGCGATCTAAGTATTCTCTATTATTCGTCTTGGTACTGATCTTAGAACCCTACAGGTTCACCCGTCGGTTGGCAAAGTCATCGCCTTCACCGACACATTCCTCTACACCGTCGCGACCACCGCGACCCTTCCAACATTGTCTATTTCTTTCACCTCGTCTTTTTCCTTCTCTATGCTTCGTCAGTCAACCTCGCGACCCTCCCAGTGTCACCCATTTCCCCCCTCCTCGTCAATTTCCTCCTTTACACTTCGTCTACCAACTTCGCGACCTTCCGGGACCGAGCATTCTCGACTGTGCTCTACAGTTGATTGGTCTTAGCGAGTTTCCAGCATAGGTCACCAACAAGTCGATCTCCGGCACTACTATCGAGACAGGACAGGCCCTAACACCTAAGTCCCCCCCCTGTACTAGTACCACGACAATGCCAGTCTCTGACTCGTCTCCCAAACTGCTTCTAAGGATGACAAAGATAGTGGGCTGCCAAGAAACAGCCCAACTCAAATTCAGAGTTCGAATCTCCCCCCCCGCCTTCCCGAGTAGAGCTGTGCACAGGAAAGTGCTTATTGACAGTGGCAGTACAACCTCAGTCATGGACCACAGTTTCGCCAATCGAAACCATTTCCCTATGGAGCAACTCCCATCCCCGATGATCACAAGGAATGCAGATGGTACCCCGAACTCGCGAGGACCCATCACACATCTCACCAAAGTCGCGGTCAAATTCGGTCTTGGACACCGCGAGATTATCGAGTGCTATCTGGGCGACTATCCCAACTTCGACCTTGTGCTAGGCAATGATTGGCTCCAGAAGCACAATCCCACTATTGACTGGCGAACTTGCTCCCTCGAATTTCGACATTGCCATGACCTCCCCTGCAGTGCTGCAGTCCGTGTCATCGCGAATGATTCCCCTGACTGGCCGACTCTCTTTCCACAAGTATTCGGAGAGGAGTTCTATAATGTTTTACCCCCGCACTGTCCCGGAGTCGACATCGATGTCCAGCTAGAGGAGGGTGCCTGTCCATACTGGTCCCAGATTTACCTGACACCCAAGGCCTACTGCGCAGAGCTCCAGAAGTGGTTAGACGAGAACCTTGCAACTGGACGAATTTATCCAGGTCAGTCACCCTGGGCTAGCCCTCTCTTCTTCAAGAACGAAGGAGACAAGCTCCGGCCTGTGGTCGACTACAAACGGTTAAACGAAGCCACGGTCAAGAACACCTACCCTCCCTCTCATCCGGAACATCTACGATCGCCTGCAGAAATTCCGGTACTACTTAAAAATTGATATCCGGATTGGGTTCAACAACATCCAGGCATCGAAGGAGAGTGAGAAGCTGTTGGCGTTCATATGCGAATACGGCCAATTCCTCTGTCGAGTCATGCCTTTCGGAGTGACTAATGCCCCCGCAATCTTTCAGGGTTTCATGGACAGTATCCTGAAGGATCTGGTGGCCACCGGCCAGGTCTTCGTTTATATTGATGACATCCTCATCTGCTCCGATACCCGCGAGGAACTCCATGACCTTACCACGTGTGTTTTCCAGGTTCTCCAGGAAAACCATCTGACTGTCAAACCCACAAAGTGTGAGTTCGAACGAATGGAGGTGACTTTCCTTGGAAACAAGATCCGGCAGGGGACCATCGAGAAGAGCAAGAAGAGGTGTTCAGCAATCGATAACTGGCCAATTCCGAAATCGGCCAAGGATGCGCACAGGTACACGGCCCTCGGAAGTTACTATCGACGATACATTCCAAACTACGCCAAAATTGCCGCCCCGCTCCATGCCTGCACCGGCAAAGGTGAATTTAAATTAATGGACACTGTGCTAAAGTCGTTCTACGACATCCAGGACACAATCCGGAATTCGGTCCAGGTCGCAATCCCACAGGACAGAATGCTGTGGAAGATCGAGATGGACGCCAGCAAGATCGCGACCTTGGCTATCCTGTACCAGCAACAGGACGGAGTGTGGAGAATGGTGGACTGCCTATCGACAAAGCTCTGGGATGCCCAGCTAAATTACGACGTCTATGACCTGGAACTCCTTGCAGTGGTAAGAGCGCTTGAGGAGTGGCAACACTACCTCCTCGGCCAGGACTTCGAGGTCCATACGGACCACAAGAACCTCTCGTATTTTCAAAAGCCAAACCCGCTCAATGGATGCCAGAACCGGTGGAGGCAATTTCTATCACTCTTCCGGTTCAAGATCGTTCCTCACTCCGGGAAGTCGAATGCTGCAGCCGACGCTCTTTCCCGCCACCCCAATTATGATGACCATCCTCCCCGCCCTGCCCAAGTTCTGCTACCAGATCATTTCTTCTGGGTTAATGAGACCCTGTCCCTAATGGAGAAGTTAAGGATTGAGGAAGCCCTGGAGACCCCTCCGGAAGAGGTGGAGAAGGATAAAGAAGGATACCTCCAGGTGCGTGAGAAGCTCTGGGTCCCAACATCACTCGTGAAGGACATCCTCGACCTCCACCATTCGGCTCAAACTACCATACACCTGGGGATCTCCAAAACTCAGGTTACGATTGCAAAGTACTGGTACTGGCCCACACTTAAAAAGGACACCCACGCCTATGTTATCGCCTGCGATGTCTGCCCAAGGATGGATCAAACCCTGATGTGGACGAAAGCCGGCTCCCCTCCACCCTCTCCCAATCCCCTCACGACCTTGGCAAGTCATTGGTTGGGACTTGATCGGCCCCGTCTCGGAATCTGCTGGTTATGACATGATTTTGGTCATCAAAGATTACTTGACCAAGATGATTGTCCTCACCCCCACTGTTCAGGAGCTCACATCAGAGGGAGCGGCCTCGATTCTCCTCGAGAAGATCTATGCCTACTACAGGCTTCCGGAGAAGGTAGTGTCTGATCGAGGGAGCCAGTTTATTTCCAAGTTCATGTGCGAGGTCTATGATAAGTTAGGCATCAGATCTGCTGCCTCCATGGCCTACCACCTGCAAACAGACGCAGGAAGTGGAAGTAGTCCTTCGCGCACTAACCAAGGAAGACCAGGCCGATTGGGCCGCCGTGCTCCCCCTTGCCCAATTCACTCTCAACTCACGACCCATTCGCAACTCGGACATCACTCCCTTCTCGGCTCTCCACAGCTTCGAGCCTGCCCTGATCCCCGATTTCCCCACTAGCTTCGACATACCCGCTGCCGACGAGTTTCTCGCATGAATTTCCGCTGCCCGTGATTGCCTCCGGGATGTCCTATGGAAAGGACAAGCGACTGACTCCACAACTTACAACGACCACTTGCAAGAACCGGAGGTCTACAGGAAAGGCGGCCTGGTGTATTTAGACTCGTGGAACCTCCCCCTCAAACTCCCCTCCAAGAAGCTTGGGCCTAAGTTTGTCAGCCCCTTCCCTGTGGAGGAGAAGGTAGGAACCTCTGCTTATCGCCTTACCCTTCCCCCGAGCTGGCGGATCCACCCAGTCTTCAATGAGACCTTGCTCAAGCCCTTCCGAGGAGACCCATCTTCTGTCCAACCACCGCCCAAACTCATAGAGGGAGGCGAGCAGTATGATGTCAAACAAGTCCTAGCCAAGAGGAAGAGGAGAGGGAAAGTCCAGTACCTGGTGAGCTGGGTTGGCTATCCACCCAAGGAGAATACCTGGGAACCCCTGGAGAACCTCACGTGTGCGAAGGAGGCCATTGCAGAGTTTGTTCAGGAGAACAAATCTTAGGAAGGGGAATATGTTGCGGCGACATCACGTGATCCGCAAAGGTTGTGGACACGTGACCCGTCACATGATCAGTAAGTCACGAGACTCACGTGACCACCACTGACAGTATGGCCCAAATGTGTGATGGCACATCAAGCAGGATGCCACCTGACATCGCCCATCAAGTGGCCATCCCTAACGCGACCTTGTACTCTCTCGTGCCCCGTCCCTACCGCTATCCCATCCCCTTGGTACTCCCATCTCCTTCCCACGGTGGCTTCCTATCCCTCTGATGCCCTTGTACTGCTATCCCATTCCCCCACCAACTGACGCTTCCCTTCTTGGGGCCATGACAACTTCACGATTGTTACCTGGATACTTTCATTTCCTCCCTACCGTCACTTCCATTGTATGTCTCCTCTCACTACCTTGTACTAATATCATCCCTGTGGTCCTGGACTCCAGTATATATATGAGTAGACACTTGACATGTATTCCCTAGTCTTTGATATTCTCTAGAAATTGCCTCTTTCTACCTCCTCGATTGAGCCCTTACATCAGCTATCCACGTGACCCTTGTGACTTTGTCGCAACCTCACCGCTGTAGTGGGTATTACGGTTCTTGCTGCAACTGCTTGATTACAGTCAAGTCCTTCAGGGGTTCCTGTAAGGCGTTAGAGATTCACCAAACACCCTTGAGGATGTGGAGTATGAATTCAAAATATGTGAGAAATAGAAATGTACGGTGTCCGGGATATTCTGCTATGTGTCCGATAAAATCCGATAAGGATGGTGCGATAAGACGAAGGGCCGGCAACGACGGAGGCCAGCGGATCGAAGGTTGCGACGACGGGTGAGCTTAGGTGAGGTTTCTAACAGAGAGAAGGGGTTCAGAAAGCTGTATTTCAGAGAGGTCCGGAGTGTACTTAAGTACAGTTCTGTAAGTACAGCAAATTGGAATGTACGGAAATGTCCGGAAAACACATGGAACAGCGCCATGTCGCGTGAAGGGTTACATGAAGGAGTTATATCACAAGGGAAATGAGTAGCTCGGAGGAATGAAATGTCCGATAACTAGCAAATGTCCGGACCGCTCATAAACTGAAGGAAAGTGGGGCTGGTACAGCAAAGGGGTACTAAGAACAATGGACAAGGTACTGCAAAGGGTTTGAAACGTTTAAACGATTGAATGGTTGAAAGGGATCATAATATGAAATTTACAGCATGGTATATGAAATAAAGGAATGGGAATGGAATAGTGTGTATGTCGAGCGCTGACCGTGCTGGAGAGGTGAAATAGAGAGGCGTGGGCGGTGTGTGAGAGCGGTGGGCTGTGATCGTCACGGGGGATTGAAGACCGAAGTGTCCGACATCGGACATGTATCGGATACTATCGGTCGTTATCGGACGGTGTCGGATCGTTATCGGTTCGTATCGCACGTAATTTCTTTGGATCGCAAAACATCCGGATAGTCGGTATCTGTCATGTTTCCGTGTTTAGATCGCATATGGTCCTTACATTCTCCCGGGGGCTGAAAATGCAACCGCCCTCGGTTGCAACCAAACAAGGCCAAATAACGGTTTGTTGATCGTGAAGTACGCGTCGTGTGGGTGCACATAGGTCCAAACACACCCTTGTGTTTTCTCCAGCGACAGCAACACGTCAACTCTCCGACAATGGAAAACTTCGATTCTTCAATCTTTCGAAACGCAGTCCAGGCGATGACCGAGGCGCAGGCCATGGCGCCGGGCGAGGAGTTGCCGGATCGGGGGCAGGATGGAGAGTGCGCGGAGTGGGTGGGGACGTATGCGGGTGACGCGGTGCGTGAACGAGAATCTTTCGTACTTTTTTGTATCGCACTGACAACGTTTTTAGGACGATTTTCTTGCCGGATATGTGGCAGCGATCGATGACGACGTGGAGGTGGACGAGGGACTCGTCCGGGTCGCGCGAAGGCTCAAGAAGTGGCGGAAGCTCCGCGGGGACGAGTGGTCCGCTGAGCGGACAAGAAGGCGGGAGGAGGTCGAGGCCGAGAAACAGCGCACGAGCGAGGAGAGGGCGGCTACTGAGCGGGCCGCAGCAGAGGCGGAGGCGGAGGAGAGGCGGGCGGAGGCGGCGAGGGCTGCCGAGAAGAGGGCGCGCCTTGCCCGGGCGCGCTTAATTGTCGTAAGTGACAGCGACGACGAGGGCGAGGCGGCGGCGGCGGCAACAACGACGACGACGGGAGCGGCGGAGTCCGGTGCAGCGGCGGTAACAACGACGACGATATCACCGGACGCCGGAGAGCTGCGTGTGGACGAGGTGGCGGCAGGGGAGGATCCGGACGGTCATCGGACCGTGTGGGGAACCGACGGGGTGACGCCCGTCGGTGTTATCGAGGCGGCGGGGGTGAGTGCGGTGGCCGGGGGAGGCGAGCAGTCGGTGGAGGAGCCGATGTTCGTGCACCGGGACGGTGCGCGGATGATGGCGACTCCGGTGTGGGTGGAGATCGCGAGGCGGAAGGCAGCGGAGCGAGGGCGAGGGAGGAGAGGCGGGGCGAAGAGCGACGAGGGCTCCGGATGCTCCTCCTTGGCGAGTCGTCCTCTAAGTAAATATTTTGTTTTTGTTTTTATATATGTTTTTCTTTTTCTATTTGGTATGGTATGTCGTGTGGGATAAGTGAGGAATGTGAGAATGTGAGAAAATGGTTGAAAGAACGTCGGGTATAAAGTTTGGACTTGTCCGAAATTTCGATTTTTTTTTTTTTTTTTTTTTTTTTTTTTTTTTGAAGGTGTGAATCAATGTGAAGTATAGAAAAATGAAGGATATGATGGAGAAAAAATACTTAATGGCGAGGCCGAAGGTTCCGGGTTGCTCCGGAGCGTTGCGGACGAGTTTCTGCAGTGTCGTCGTCGGTGGTTTCATTATCGGATTCATCGGATAGGTCAGCCGCTTGGTTTTGCTCATCTTCTCTGTCGATAGAGTTGGGTGACGCCTCGTGTATTTGATAGGGAGAGATGTCCTCGTTTATCTCCGTCGTTTGGTCGATGATAGAAGTGACCGGAATCGATGTTTGCGACCTCGGATAGTAGGGAATGATGCGGAAAGCTGCGTAGTGGATTTTGGAAACGGCGCCGTCGAGTTCCGAGAGAATATAGGCGCCATATTGTGTTCGGCGAACGACGATCATCGGTCCGAAGAATCGCGGTTTTGTTTTTCGATTTAATTCCATTTCAACGGCCGAATTGCGGATCAATACCAACGATCCGGGTTGGAAGTCGTAGTCGATAATAGACTTCCGGTGTGCGTCGATGAACTGCTTGACGGATTGTTTGCGGGCAGCGAGCACTTTATCGGCGATTGTTGCTAGATCTTCTTCTCGTTTTTGCAGTTGGCGGGCACGAAGGGCTATCAGTTCCGGAGTGGTCATCGGGGCGTCGGCGGTCGGAATTAAATATGTTGCTTCGGATATGTCGAAGGGGAAAAGCGGTTCGACGCCATGTGCGATGTAAAATGGGGAGTGGCCGGTGGACCGTTGGATCGTGGTTCGTTCTGCCCAAATGACTGAGGGTAAAACGTCCGGCCATTTCGATTCGTCTCCATCTGCTGCTTTGATTAACGACTCACGGACCGATCGATGGGCACGTTCGATGACGCCGTTAGCGCGGGAGTTGTATCCGGATATACGGATGTGATGGATTCCGTACCGTTTCTTAAGAAAATCGAGGGCTTTGATAAATGGGGCTCCGTTATCCGTGATAATCTCTTCTACTGCTCCCCATCGGCATAGTATATCTTCGAATATGAAGGTTCCGAGAAGTCGGGCGGTCTCGTTTCGTAGCGGTCTTGCTTCCGGATATGCGGATAACGAGCATCGGGCGTGGACGAGAAGTCGGAAACCGCGGGCTCTTGGTAGGAACATAGTATCAATGTGCGCTCGACGGAAAAGACCGGCCGGTGTAGCGACCGTCGGTGGAATGAAGATCTTCCGGATTTGCCGAGTTTGGCATTGGTGACAAGTTTTGACAAACCATTTTACGTCTTGATCCAGCACCGGCCACCAGAACCGATTTAGAATACGTGTCCGGATAACGTAAACGCCTTTGTGGCCGAGTGAATCGTGTGCCTCTGTGATAATTGCGAGACGTTTGTGGTCCGGAGGTACTACTTGGTGGTATCCGTTAGGTCGGCGACGCCATAATTTGTCATCTAGGATGAAGAACTCGGATGCGGAGCGGACCAGTCGTCGGAACTGGTTTGCATCAATGCCGGAGGGACGGATCGGGTTTCGAAGGAAAGATTCAATTTTGCGAATCTGTTCTTCTCTTTTGTTTGCTGCATCGGATCGGGGTATAAGGACGGCGGAAGATTCGTTCGGGGTCGGTGATTCCTCGGGTGGTACCGTCGAATTGAGTAGCGTCGATCCTGTGTAAACTTTGAAGCGAGTATGGGTGATGCCGGCGAGTCGTGTCTCGGATGTGTAGGAAGCGTCCGGTGCTCGATTCATGTGTTCCATGGCGAATACGTAGCTCCGATCGATCCATTCTTCGTGATCTTCAGACTCGGTATCTTCTTCACCATCTGCGGCACGTCGGCGTGATAGTCCGTCGGCTCCGGTGTGCTTATCTGCGGGAATATGAACAAGATCGAAATCGAAGAGTAGTATACCGGCAATCCATCGATTCATGGCAGCGTTGGGTTGAATGTCCGGATTGTTTAGCATACCCTTAATGAACTTCGCGTCCATTTTGACAGTAAATTTCGGAAGGCCTATAAGGTAAATCCGGTACGACCGAAGTGCGCGGAAGAGTCCGTATAATTCGATTTTTGCTTGTGAGTATCGGGCCTCGCGTTCGTTCCAGGTAATGGAGCCAAAGCGGGAGGGATATCGTATTCCATCTTCTCCAATTTGGAAGAGTGCGAAACCAACGGCGATATTTGATGAGTCGACGGCGAGGATTACGGGTTGTCCGGAGCGATAGTCGATTGGTCGGATGGCGGATGAGTTCAGAATCGCGTGTTTGAGTCGGTCCATCGAGTTTTGTTCTTCTTTTTCGAATCTGAATGGCACGTCCTTGCGAGTTAGACTGACAAGAGGTCGGGCAAGTACGGCGTAGTTTTTAATGAATATCCGGAGTAGTCCGCAAACCCCTAAAAATGATCGGACATCGGTCAGGGTTTTGCAAGGAGGCCAGTCCCGGATACGCTGAACGTTGGAGGCATCCGGAACTCGTCCTTCGTATGTGCACGTATGTCCGGTAACGACTGCTTCGGGAACGCAAATTGTCGTTTTCTTGCCGTTAAAGGTTCCTCCGACTTTCTTGATTCGTTGGAGCACCCGGTTGACGTTATTTAAATGCTCCCAAACAAATCGTCGTATTTGCGGATTCTCAGGGATCGTCTCGTAGGTGCCGTCCGGAAGCTCGTATCGGGTTTCCGGGCCCTTGATCGCTACATCGTCTACAAATGGGATGGTTACGTGCGGAATTTCATCTTGTAGAACATGCGTGACGTCTCCATGCATAATCTGCGTTGCGTTGGTGTATCCCATGGGGACGCAGGTGAGCCGTTTTGCTCCGAGAGGGGTTTGAAACGTGGTGAGGTCTCGGCTTCGTTCGTCCAGAGACCGCTGATCGAAGGAGACGAAAAGGTCGAGTGATCCGTAACATCCGCGTCCGGCGAATGATTCCGCAAAAACCTCCATTATCGGGGGGACCGCGGAATCGCCGATAGTGATTTTGTTAAGCGGCTGGAGGTTGTGCACGAGTCGGAGAGACTTTCCGTCTTTCTTTAACACGCAAAACCACTGGGACCGATAAGAAGAGTTGGATTCTTCATAAACGCCGGCTGCGATCTTTTCCCGGATTACTTTGAGAACTTCGTCGTAAATACCGGGGGGAATCGGTATATTTTTGAAGATCCAAGGGATATGTTCGACTGTCGGGATAATAATCGGATCGAAGTATTTTGCGTCGAATCGTCCTTTTTCGGTCTCTTTCCAAGCGAAGGCGTCTTCCTGGGCTTTAATAAGATGGTGAACGAGTTTTTCTTCCTCCGGCCATAAGAATCCGGTGGGGTTGGCGTTGTGCGTGTCTTTCCGGTTTTGAGTGTATCGAAGACCGGGGGTGAAATCGGGGGGATGGGTCGGAAGAGTTGGCATATCGGCTAGGGGGTCCGGGTGTCGGCGTCGGACAATCCGGAATTCTTTGGGTACTGTCGCTTTGATCGGATTGACGCGATTCGCGACTTTCTTATATTTCTTTCCCAAGTAAACTGGAAGAACGGCGTCCGTAGACAGGGAATTTATTTCGGGGGTTTTGTTGTACAAGGGGGTTGCAACATTTGGACGCGACGGTTCACGTCCGATAGCGACTGGGGAATCAGCGGAATCGAGAGAAACGTCCGAGATACTGATACAGGGGAAGGGGTCGAGAGAGACTGGGTTTATAAGGGAAAACGATAAGGGAACGTGAACGGAAGTAGGAAAAATGGCTGGAGTCTCGTATCTGGGTATAGCTTCCGTGTCCGCATTGATCGGAGGTAAGTCCGTTGGTTTGCGGACATTCGAGGCTCCAGCTCTCAAAAATCCGGATGCGGTTTCTTGTTCTTCAAGGATTTGCGGATCGGGATTCGCTCCTTCGTTGGCACTATGATTCTTTCTCCGGTGTTTGGATCGTTGAGAATAAGGTCCTGGGCCCCGTGGGGATGGTCAATCGTTTGGGAACCGGTTAACATGAAAAACGGTCGTCCGACAAGAACCTCGCAGGGCAACGTGTCTGCTACTTGCATTTGAACATGGAATGTGCACGGACCGATCTGTAGGGGGAAATTCTTGATGAGTCCGAGGGTCGGAGCGATGGTGCCATGAGAGGATTCCATGTGAATAACGTTCTCGGAGTGTAGTGGGTTGCCGAGTTTCTCCCAAACGTCTCTTCGCATTGCCACGATTGAGCTGCCTTGGTCGAGCAGGCACTCCGCGGCGATCCGGTTGTCCAATATCCCTTCTACGATGCGGAGCGGAGCAGCGTCGACGGCGACAACAAGATCGGAGGTGTCCGGGACCGTAATGTTTGTATAGAGCGTATCCTGTACGACGGACGCGGTGACCGGAACGCGACGAGCGGTAACCACATCCTTCATCTTTTTGCGGATGTCTCCGGAAATGGCGAGTAGTTCGCGAGGTGTGACGCGGACTGGCATGTCGAGTGCGCGATCGAATACTTGTTGAACGGTTACCGGATTTTCGATCGGAGCTTGGTAATGGTACTGGACGTCGGGTCGTTCGATTTTCTCCGGCTTTGATGGACGAGTGACCTGAGGCGGCGTAATAACAACGGCGGGTGGGGGCGGTAACCTAGATGGCTGAGGATCGGTATTCCTGGGTGTGGGTGCTTTCCTTTTGCCCTTGTCTACTTTCTTCGCGACATCGTTTGCAAAGGTGCGGACCATGTTTTCCAACACGGTATTCTCGTCATCTTCCTCGTCCGAATCGTCTTCCATGTCCGGGGGGTGAGCGGATTGTCCGATCGGCTGTGCTTCAAATACCGCGGTTGTCGCCGGTTGCGTGTTCTGGGATTGGTATGTAGCGTAGTACTTGTCGAAGCGCTCGGATAGGTTGTTCCCTGAGATAGTGCCTGGCAAATATCGTCCGGAGGGGAGACAAATCCTGCCTTCTGTGTTCCGTATACATTTGCCGGACTTAATGTATTCGAGGGCCTTCGGACAGGCACTAACAAAATGACCTATTTCCGAACAGAAATTACACGTCCGGCCTGCGGGAGAGTTCGTTGTCCGGGGAGCGGAGTGTCTTGCCGGTTCGAGAGATTGGGCTGTCAAAATCGATTCCAGGCGAGCCATTGTGGAAGCGAATGTTGCCCATGCTGCGGACATATCAAATTCTTCCTTCTTGACTACCGGTTTCGTTTCTCTCCCGGGGGCTGAAGATGCGAGACGGACGGGTCCGGAAAGTTGATCGGTTGTCGCAGAGTGGGGGGACGTCGAGGAGAGAAGAAATTCAGCTGCACCATGTACTTCATTCATGGGGTAAGGATCCTCCGGATGGTGGTTTGGTAGTATGATAGCGAGTCGGCTTTCGATCCGACGCCTTGTATGATCCCCAAATCCGAGGATGTAAAGTCGGTTCCTGTCATTTGTGGACATACGCTGTGATGTGATCAAGTGCGAGGTGATCCGGAGAAAGTCCCGATAGTATTCTCCGTGTTCTGCGCGCGTGTAAACTCCCTTTTGGGCCGAGTCCGATATGAAACGGTCCAGGTCGGCGACGGAAAATAAGCGACCTCCATCAGATCCTGGATAAAGTCGTCGGACGGCCGCTTTGAAGGTATCCCACGTCCATACCGGGTCCGGGTCAGGTGAAAGAGTCTCCCAGAGGAGACACGTATCGGTGTCGAGATAGTGCTTGGCGTACCGAATTAAATCGGGTTCTGGAACGTCCGGGTTGACGCCGGTGAGCACGATGTCGATGTCCTCGAAGTACCGGTTGAGGTGTGTCGGTACTCCGTCAAAGGCAGGGGCCCCGTGGGCGCCACGGAGCGGATATCTCGGTTGGTTGGCCATTTGTATTGGTGCGTGGGGCGGTGAGTGAACTTCGTCTGGTGAATTCTGAGGTGTTTCGGGCGGGAAATGAAGGATGTCTGGTTCAAGGGGAAGTGGTGTAAGCGGTGAGTGTGGTTGTTCGAAGGTCTGTGGTAGTGAGGGATCCGGAGTGGTGAAACTCGTGTGGGAGTAGACAATGGATGAGATACTGGGAATGTCCGATGGAAGAAGGTGGGAAGTTTCAATTACTTCTCCGGGGGGTTCGGAGGGCGGTGGTTCTGTGATCGGATTCGGGTTTCGACTTCTCAGGCGTTCGGAGCGTCGAGGCTGAGGAGCGGATGAGCCTCTGGGAATCCTTGAGGGTGGTAGTGAAGACGTCTTGTTGAACCCCTCGCGGTGGGCTCCAGAATTGTAGTGGGTATTACGGTTCTTGCTGCAACTGCTTGATTACAGTCAAGTCCTTCAGGGGTTCCTGTAAGGCGTTAGAGATTCACCAAACACCCTTGAGGATGTGGAGTATGAATTCAAAATATGTGAGAAATAGAAATATACGGTGTCCGGGATATTCTGCTATGTGTCCGATAAAATCCGATAAGGATGGTGCGATAAGACGAAGGGCCGGCAACGACGGAGGCCAGCGGATCGAAGGTTGCGACGACGGGTGAGCTTAGGTGAGGTTTCTAACAGAGAGAAGGGGTTCAGAAAGCTGTATTTCAGAGAGGTCCGGAGTGTACTTAAGTACAGTTCTGTAAGTACAGCAAATTGGAATGTACGGAAATGTCCGGAAAACACATGGAACAGCGCCATGTCGCGTGAAGGGTTACATGAAGGAGTTATATCACAAGGGAAATGAGTAGCTCGGAGGAATGAAATGTCCGATAACTAGCAAATGTCCGGACCGCTCATAAACTGAAGGAAAGTGGGGCTGGTACAGCAAAGGGGTACTAAGAACAATGGACAAGGTACTGCAAAGGGTTTGAAACGTTTAAACGATTGAATGGTTGAAAGGGATCAAAATATGAAATTTACAGCATGGTATATGAAATAAAGGAATGGGAATGGAATAGTGTGTATGTCGAGCGCTGACCGTGCTGGAGAGGTGAAATAGAGAGGCGTGGGCGGTGTGTGAGAGCGGTGGGCTGTGATCGTCACGGGGGATTGAAGACCGAAGTGTCCGACATCGGACATGTATCGGATACTATCGGTCGTTATCGGACGGTGTCGGATCGTTATCGGTTCGTATCGCACGTAATTTCTTTGGATCGCAAAACATCCGGATAGTCGGTATCTGTCATGTTTCCGTGTTTAGATCGCATATGGTCCTTACAGCGAAGACGTCTGAGAAGATGTAAGAGCGAAGAAAGACAAGTATAGAGGAGGAAGACGTCGTTGGGAAGGTCGTGAAGTCAGTAGACGAAGCGTAAAGGAGGAAATTGACAAGGAGGGGGGAAATGGGTGACGCTGAGAGGGTCGCAAAGTTGACCAATGAAGTGTGAAGAAAGGAATAGACAAGGTGGGAGAAAGTGATAATGCTGAGAAGGTCGCGAGGTCGACCGACGAAGCGTAGAGAAGGAAAAAGACGAGGTGAAAGAAATAGAGAATGTTGGAAGGATCGCGGTGGTCATGACGGTGTTGAGAAATGTGTCAGTGAAGGCGATGACTTTGCCAACCGATGGGTGAACCTGTAGGGTTCCAAGATCAGTACCAAGATGAATAATAGAGAATACTTAGATCACGCGAGTTGTAGGAGCGCAGAGGGTGAGTTAGAACAGAGTGGAGTGTGTCTTGGCGATCTTGTGATCACCAAGAGAGACAAGACCTATCAATCGCAGTGGTTCCAAGCTCAAAGGGCATACTAGCCTCAAGCTTAAACCAATGTGTGTCAATATCAAGTCTAGAGTACCATAAGTACATGCGAGACCTTATATACGTACGTACAGAGAGTATAATGAAAAAGGGAAAGTACAGAGGTTGCCAGGCAACAAGACTATAGTAGTACGAGGTATGTTTAGTCATAAAGTGACTAGGTGCATGTTCTACTAAGGTCGCGAGGGGTTAGGTATGCATAGGTAAGGTCGCGAAGATGACCTGTCATGGGTCGTGACCTAGTTAAATAAGTATATACATCGCTATAACTATGGAGGGATTCTCGGATCATAAGTAACGTAATTATAGATGACTGAGGAGAAGAAGGGACGCATATTTGAAGTGTTCATACAGCTGACCGTTGGTGGTGCATTTGAGTGTTAAGGTCACAAGATCATAAGAGCGATCACATGGGTGATGCTAGTGATGCAGGTGATGCTAGTGATGCAGGTGACCTATGGGCAGGTAGTCATGTGGGTAATGCTGGTAACGCAAGTAACGGTCGTAACGCTGGTAATGTATTGGCACTGGTAGTGGTAGTGCCGGGGGTGCTGCGCGGCAAGTCACGTGCTGGTGGAAGTAGACGCGTATTGGTGTGTCACGCGTAGGATTGGTGGGTCTGGATGAAGTATGCGCATAGGGTGAAGTAGTAGGAAGTGTCGTGAGTACAGCATGGTGGTTGCGAGTGTCGTGTGAGCGCGGGGGAGGTTGGAGAGGCTTTCGGAAGGAGACAGCGGGTCCCAGAAGTGTGTAGAGGGACTCGCGAGGTTGTAGAGGGTCGTCGGGAAGCTCGTGAATGTGGGTGAAGTCGGCTTGGGCAAGGAAAAATGAATGGGTCCTGACAAGGCCGTGGCAGCTCAATTTGATACATAGTTTACCTTCTTCGGTTATTTCTGCTAATGGTGGCGGAATTGGAGGTTGAAATTTTTATATCTCCCTCAGTTTTGGACATTTTGACAATTCCTTTAGCAGATATACTCCTCTCATGAAAACAAGCATTTTGGCTAGAGGACTAAGAAATTGGGGAAATTCCTGAGGTGGAGTTTTGCTTGTACAAAAGTGGTGGTGACTAAGCGCACTGCACCATAAGTGATATTAAACTGGAGGATATTGAGTGATACACCTCTCAGTTTGAGTGACATTAAGCTACAAAATCTCATTGTCTAGATGGGGACTGTAGTGTAATGGATAACACAGCAGTTGTGGGTTGAGTCCAATTCCATGAGCACTTGGGTTCAACTCCCACTGAGTGCATAATTTACAGGCTAAAAAAATACTTGGAGATATAGTTAAAATCACTGAAAGTATGTAGAGGCCACCTAAAATATCAAATTAAAATGTGCTTGATAGCAGTGACACCCACCTGGAGAGCAGCAGGTGAGTTTGGTCATATATGTGCCAAAAATAACCCATTTCATTTACCTGATTATCAACCAATACAGTTTCAGGATATCATCAATAAATTAATTTTGTGCAATTTCTTGTGGTGAAAGACAGTGAAAAACACCTAAGATCATGGCTAAGATGACCCAAAAACTAACATGAAATTCACCTATTAGATCAGCTTAAAAGTAAATTGAAGGAAGTGGTACAGTGTCTCTTTGTATCACAATAAGACTAGACTAAACATCCAGCAGAGAGTTAGCAGGCAATTTGAGCTAATTCAATGGGTCTTGGGCTATACCCCTGAGGGTGATAATAGCACTAGTTGCCAAAGACTGGATGCCCAGCAGAGAAGGCTCAATGCCATTGTATGTGAGCAAAATGCCAGATGCCCTACCCACACCCAACCCTCAACAACCTCATCCCCTTCCAGTTACCCCACCCACCCAAGACATGGGGTGTTGTGGGCATCAACATCACAACACAGTTCAACAGTAAGCTAGTTGCCCTCATACCTGAAATGCAGTATTGTTCAAACCACTGGAAATTGGAGTACCTGTTATGGTTCTGGTACTGGGCGCAGTCAGAAATGAGTCACTGAGAGTCAGGATGACTCAGACAGGTCCTCAATTCCTTATGCAGTTGGTCTACAGGACTAGTAGATCCTCCAGTTCCATACCTTCCTGCTAACAGTATTGGAACCAACACTGCTAGCAAGGCATTGCTTTGGGCAGATATTATTATTATTAGTAACCTAAGTCACAACATCCCATGGGCTTAGCCATTGATCCCCCATAGTCTGCCTCAACCTGGTATCACTCCACAGGCTGATACTATGGCTCAATGACTGACCACTCCATAGGTATTGTACACTTAAGCCAAATCAACATAGATAGGTCAAAAATCGAATGGTGAATAACTAGCTAACCAGCAAAGGGAGAATTAAGCTAAAGAGTTCATGAGATTTTCCTGGCTTTGTAGACCATTCTAGCTCTATAAACCTTCCCTCAATTCTCACTACTTGGCTAGTTATTCACTACTTACTCTGATGAATACATTGGTACATTGTACAGTAGAGTACCTTGTACCCTATACCAAAATATTCATATCTTGTTCAATACTTACCGCGCTGAGGGGAGCTGGCACAGGGCAGCAGTCCTGAGGCATAGGTACCTTTGGGTACCATCTGCACTACCAGACTAAGTCCTTAGTCAGCAATTACCATATCTAGCTAAACTAGACTCAGTCCTTAGTTTAACTAAAAGAGTCCTTAGCTCCCTGGGGGGCTAGACTACCACTTAGTCCTTTTGCAAGATGGTTTGACAGATATGTGGGTACGTAAAGATGCCTGGAACGCGAAGTTCTGTTGGCTATCTATACCAAAATTTATGTATCTACTACATTAGAAAACAATCAACATAACTCCATAACTAGTAATTTTGAAATACCGTTTAAGAACTCTAAATTAAGGAGAATTCAATGGGTTTCCATACCAGGTTAAATCATATTTTTACCATGCTTCCTTATTGAGATATTCTATCTCGAAGATTCCAGATATTCTAAAAATATTCATACTGAGTCATATTGACTAACTCCTAGGGGCCCAAACATCAGGAATTGTGGGGAAGGACCCCACAATCCTCCCCAATCGCTTCTGCGACATTCTGTGGCATTCCCGGCCTCGATCGCATCGTCTTTTCATCTATTCCTCTTTTGCTTCCTCTTATCCTCCCCATACTAGTCTTAATTAACTGCATTTAGACTTATTCAGCATGTGTTTCACCACTAAACTATGCTATATATGTACTAGCAAGGTTCTAATGTAAGGGAAGAAGGAGGGAGGGCCGAGGGATTGCACTTGAAGGTTTGCGAATGTAGATTCCCTTGATATGGATGAGTGGTCCATATTTGGCAGTGTGGCAGCGTCGGCCAACCGCTGCCCCTACCACTGTGGGAATTGGACCAAACTGTTGGTCCTTGATCGCTCGATCAAGGTCCGATCATGATCAGGACTGCCTATTATGTCACTATACCCCACAAATTTGCACCTGTGAGTCGCAGCAGTGTATCTTAGCCGCAAATGCTCCAGCCCTCTCGCAAACTTGCACGTAGGAGCCTGTTGACCACTTCCACACTTCTGTCTGTTCAGATCTTTCTATTTCTTAGCCATCCCAACACTATTTGTCCTTTATGTAGAAGAAGCTTCTAGATCAATGTTATTTATTTTAAGGAATCAATAACTATTATTTCCTTTCGCAAACTTGGAATTAAGGGTTGTCAAGGCGTAGGAATCGAACGGTATTAACCGCATCTTTGTGCGGTTCTTGGTTCTTGCTCTAGAGCGCCATCTTTCTTTGAGTATAGAATTATTGCAGTTTTTACTTTGGATGGCTAACCAAAATTAGTTGTTTTCATGGATATTGGTACATAGGCATATGTAGATAAGGCCATAGGCTTGTTAGGCTAATGAGACACATATTTGGGGTGCTTCCAGGCAAGGAGAAAGGCTAAACATAGTAGGGTAAGCACTTGACACCCTAACAGTACCTCACAATACATATCTATCCATTGATCCATTGTGGTACAAGTCACATCTGTGGGGCTGTGAGGGATTGCAATCCAGTCCCAACTTGGTTCCCCCCTCACTTCCCCTCTGCCCTGCAGCACCTGTTCCACAGCCCCCACCCTTGCAATGCATTGATTTGCAACACCAGAACCTGGCCTTGAGCTCAGAGCTTTCATTGCTCCATGGCAATGATAGACAGCAACAATGACAATAGCAGGGGCAATGATGAGGGGGATGATGGCAGTGATGGTGGCAGTGGCACTGGCAGTACTGTCTCCTTCTCATCCCTCTCTCTCTCTCCCTCTCTCCCTCTCTCTCCCTCTCTGCCTCTGCCCCTGCTCTCTCTCCCTGCCCCTGCTCTCCCTCTCCCTCTCTCCCTCTCCCTCTCTGCCTCTGCCCTCCCTCTCCCTCTCTGCCTCTGTCTCTCACTGCAGGCCCCAAACTGGAAAATCACCACACAAAGAACCCTGAAATATGGTGAATAGCAATGGTTTCCTAGGTGAAGATCACAAGGATTAGGTGATAACCAGGCCTGTATTGGGTTCACAAAAGGGTGATTTTCACCACATATATGACCAAATTTACACACTGTTCTCTGGGAAAATATTACTACAATACAAGTGTCTTTTAAGCTGATCTCTAATACTCTATCACAAATGCCTTTTAAGCTGATCTGATAGGTGAATTTTATATTAGTTTTTGGGTCATCTTAGCCATAATGTTAGTTGTTTTTCACTATCTTTTACCACAAGAATTTGCACACAAAATTAATTTGTTGATGATATCTTGAAACTGTATTGGTTGATAATCAGGTAAATGAAATGGGTTATTTTTGGCACATATATGACCAAATTCACATGCTGCTCTCCAGGTCATTGCCATCAAGCACATTTTGACTTGATATTTTAGGTGGCTTCTACATACTCTCAGTGATTTTGACTATATCTCCAAGTATTTTTTTAGCCTGTAAAACATGCACTCAGTGGAAGTTGGGCTTAAGCACTCATGGAACTGGACTCAACCCACAACTGCTGTGTTACCCATTACACTACAGTCCCCATCTAGACAATAAGATTCTGTAGTTTAATGTCACTCAAATTGAGAGGTGTATCACTCAATATCCTCCAGCTTAACTTGAGGGGTATATTGTATCACTCAAAGTCCTCCAGTTAATCACTCAATATCCTTCAGTTTAATATCCTCCAGTTTAATATCACTCAAATTAAAGGGTGTTAGGACCTGTCCTGTCTTGGAAGTAGTGCTGAAGGTCAATTTGTTGGTGACTGAACATTTGAACTTGCTAGGACCAATCAACTGTCAAGTACAATTGAGAATACTTGGTCCCAGAAGGTTGCAAGGTTGTTAGACAAAGTATAGAAAGGGAAACAGATGATTTGGAGAAATAAATGGTGTGGAAACAAGGTCATGGGTAGTGGTGAAGATGAGGAAGGGCATATCAGTGAAGGCAATGACTTTGCCAATAGTGCAAAGAACCTAGAAGGGATCTAAAAGATCAGTACCAAGACAAAGGAGAGAATACTCAGGTGTGTGAGTACTGTAGAAATCTGTACTTCCTTCACTTCTGAACTGGAGACACTACTCCAGAAAAACAGTGCAGAACATATCACAAAACCTGATGAGCTTGATGACAGTTGGATGAGAGACCATGCAGGACTATGGTGGAATGGCCACACTGTGTGGATACCAGCAGCAGTACATGAAACTGTACTTAACCATGAGCACAACCTCCCTACTGGCCACCCCAGTGCAAGGAAGATGAAAAGTGTGTTGCTCAAATCCTACTGGTGGCCTGAAATGGAGAAGGATGTGGAATGGTATGTGACTGGGTGTGAAACCTAAGGAGTGGAGCCCTGATGCTGCAGATATTCTGGCTTGCTTCACCCTGTTGATGAGCATGTATCATGACCCCTACCACAGGTAATTGACATCCCCTTCAGCTTCAGCATGTAACTAACCTGCTAACCTGTGGATAATGAAGATTTACTTGAGCATTTCAAGCAATTTCTCAACTCTCATCTAGACACACTGAAACAGGAGATATTGTTTGGCCACAACTGTAGTATGTCAATGGATCAAACCTGACCAAACCAAATGATCTGTCCCACTCTACCCTCATGCAGTGTCATATGGTTCCTGGTTAGTAATCAGCTGGGACATAGTCAGACCTCTTCCCCAATCTCAAGGATTTGTCTCTATCCTGGTTATTGTTGATAAACTCACTAAGTAGACACTCATCAACCTGATTGGGTTCAACCTTACAGGACTGGGAGCAGCCAGAATCCTCCATGACCAAGTATGCCAAAACCATGGAATTACACAAAAACACATCAGTGATCATGGACCACATTACTGCTCCTGAGAGTGGTCTCTGGGAGCAGAAGCCTGTCTTTCCCATGATAGATTATCTAAATGATCCTCAGTCAACTTTGGCTAAGGGGAGTGAAGAGATCATGCCACAAAAGCCTGTGGACAGCTTAGATGAACCAAACAACAAGTGTAGAATCAGCTTGATGGTGGAGTCAGAAGACCCAGAAGTGCAGGATAAGCCTGCTGAAATCCAGCAGTATCAATCTGACCATCCAGTCTGAAAAGCAACAAAAAGACCATGATTGGCAGAATCCAACCATGAGGAAGAGGAAGATGAGCATGAGTTGACCTACAGTGATGAGCCTGTGGCCACACACAAAGCAACAAGAAGGCTGACCCAGGATCCCAAAGTCAAGCCCCCCCTGAGCTTGATTCCAAAAGGCAAGGGTTGACCTGTGCCTGTGAGGCCTGTCTGAATTGTCATTGACCTCATGGTGGAGGTATGTTTTATGAAGCCATCCTTACTCATTTATATCTCACCTATGTATTCAGAGCAATAAGGAAATTGAGGAACTTTCCTCTCTACCTCCCCCCCAGGTAAGGAACATTTCAAGGCTACTGTACTTGAAACATCAACTTATGCATGATTAAAGATGGAGGGTCATGGAATTCATGTCAAGATGTTCAACTCCAACCTGGACAATGATCTAACAATCTACAAGCACTTTGCCCCCTCCAAATTGGTGTGTGCACATATAAAGTCTTGACTCATATCTCTCAACATGAAGCAGGCATTCTGCAAATATCTGGTTCTAACCAACATTAGAGAAATGGTAGAGAAAGGGTACATTGATGGGGTGCCCAAACACCATCTTCCCAGTGCTTTGTTGCACAAATTTGATCCCATGGCATCAACAATTTTCATTGTGCAATGGGCAGACATTATCCAGATGCCAACTCTGGAGATCCAAGAGTTGTTTTGGCACTGACATATTCTCATCACTGGTACACCTATGGCCCCAATGAATTTTGATGAGGAGGGATGGTCAATGTTGGCTCCCCTCCATCAGAAAAGTGTTTTCCAAGGTCAGTCATGATTTTAACTCCAGAAACTTTAAACTCATCTACTACAGTTGCAAAAATGCACCAATCCCTGGACAAGGACCTACTACACACTGGGACTCTACATGAAATGCTAGAGCCAGTCCAGGATGAGGGGAAACAGTGGATTTTGAATGGCTTAGACTTCCCAATGGGACACCTGAGCCTTCCCCCACCACCTTGATTCAGGGAAGCATCAGAAAGTATTCCCCTGTTTTGCTCTGACAGTATCAGAATGTTCCCCCAGCTCAGACTGCATGACAATTCTACCTTCAGCAGTGACAAGAACCCAAATGTATTCCCACATGTGACAAGTGACAGCAGTGCAGCCATGTCACATGAATCTGATTGTTTTCCACAGGGTGAAAATATATAAAATGGCACTGCTTTACTTACATCTGAAGTGACAACTGAGCTGCATGGTGTAGCAGCTTTTAAGACACATATTTTAGCCTGGAGGAAGCCTGAAAGCTCTGTGCTCTACTCCCACCCAAAACCACTCTGTAATGTCTACTATTCCAGAATCCAAAAGCATGGCTAGCACAGTAGGTCCTTGAGGTCTTCTGCATATTTTTGCTAATTTTTTTCTCACCAAGATGGCCCCATTCCCTTCTGTATTGCATGTCCCTGTTAGTGTGGCTGTGCTGATTCAATCTGCAATGGCAGTGGATGGCTCCAGCAGCATTGAGGAAGGTGAAGGGATGCCTGTAACAATATTTTCAGATGAAGTGCAAGCCAAAAATCCCCAGCAAAGCTCCTACTCTTTGAAGCTCTGTCAATACAAATACAAAGGTATCAACTGAGGCACAGCACAAGAAGGCCTACAATAAACTGTGCCACCAAAAAAAGAGAGCTTCTGCAGCAGCCCAGGAAGCTAGAGAGTCACTTGACCAGCCACACTCTGCCATTTATTTGAAGTACAGGGATATTCCAACATTGAATACTCAGTATATATAGCCTGGGTGCTACTGCTGTCACAAAGGGTTCGTTTACAGGGAAGCAGCAACAGCTCTCACTTTGCCATGATGGATGACCTGTATAGCCAAGGGTTTAGGAGGGTTGAATGGGATGGGCAGTGGGTGCCTTTTCAGCTATGATTCTTTGACTGATTTCATATAGAAACTAGTAAACCTCAAGTTCTTGTCAATGATGAAGAACAAATCTATGTTGTGCTGGCAGGCTGGCCCAATTGCACCAACTGGGGCTCTGTCATAGATCAGATGGAGGTAGTTTTTGTGGAAGTAAGGGTTGGAGCATGATGAGCTTCTCCAATGACAGCATCCTTCTATCCCCTCCAGCATTGCATCCACCCCTCCTCTTGCACAGGTGGGCCCCTTTGTCAATAAACTGAGCCATATCACCCCTGATCAGGCCCCCACCAGCTTGAATGATCAGGTTTGTCTGCTCCATAATGTGTGGGTGAAGAATCTACTAAAAGCCTACTGTATAAAGTGGTGCTCAGGCAGTGGAAACAGTGGGAAATCCATCAACTGTGATTTCTGCCCAAGAGTCATTTGCAGTGACTTTGAAAATTGCTGGTGACCAGGGGACAGTTGTAGAGATGGGGGTGAAGTCCAAATGCACAAACTGCTGTATTGTATTGACTGACTGGGGGGTGCCATACTACATATGCTTTCTCTCTACAGAAATATGTGAATCTAAGAAGAAGGGGATGATGCATGAGAAAACTATTTAAACTCTGCTAAGTGGATTTCTTGGCAGGGGAAAAACATGGCAACTGTCATGTTTTGACAGCTGCTGTCTGGCAGGTCACTGGCATGTCCAGCACATCAACAAACATCCTTCTTCCTCAACTATGGCAGACATCTGTGAAATGGTGGAATTCACCCTCCCTTGGAAGTAAATCTGGCAGCAGATGAATGGATGGCTAGACTTAGGGAAATGTAAAGAGCAGCAAAAGAAGCAATGGAGAAAGCAGCAGTGGCTATGAAGAGGGGTTAGTAATAAACAGCCCAGTTGTGAGTATGAAAAGAGACACCTTGTGTGGCTTGACACAAGAAACCTGAAAATGGACCACCCCAACAAGAAACTCAATAATAAGCATGCTGGGCCCTTTGCTACATTGCAGAGAAAGTAGGACCTGCTGGATATCATCTCAAGCTACCACAAGCCTGGTGTATCCATGATGTGTTCAATGAAGTGCTACTGACTCCATACAACCCTCCCTCCTTCCCCTCTCAGTCTCAACCCCCTCCCCCATCTCCAACCATCAATGATGACCACCTGGAATATGACATTGAGGAGATTTTGTATGTCAGGAAAGTAGGGTGTGGAGTTAAGTATCTGGTGAAATGGCTCAGCTACCCAGTTGAGCAAAACACTTGGGAACTTTGCTGAAATCTCACCAACATTATGCTACTTCTCTGTGACTTCTTCCACAAGCACCTGAGAAAGTGAAACTGGCCAGTCATGATGCCCAGCCATGAAGAGGGGGCTCATGTCAGGATTGCTTACCTAAGCCACCATGATGAATATGCACAGACTCAAAAAAGACAAGTTGAGAGTCCCACATCTCAGACAAAGCCAAACAAACCAAACATAAACTCACTCCATACTCCTCTCCCCCATACCACTACCTCCTCTGTAACACCAATAGTCTACTTCCTAGTGTTACACATTGCACTTTATGCTCTTGGCTTTTGAAATATCACTGTCTTCTTGGGTTCCCACAAGGGTTTCAGCTCCATGGTAACAACTCAGAGATCCTCAGCACCCCCTGAGCCAGCCAGTGCTGCCCCTGCAGGGGCAGACAACAAGGGGAAGGGCCATAGTAGGCCCCAACTGTTGCTGGTCAGTGAGGAGGACCCCACCAAAGGGCTGGCCAAACTGGATCTGGACCACCTGGATCTCAACTGTCTTGATGCCCAATTAGGTGTTGCAGATCAGGGTGCATACATGGACTGCAGTGGTGGACTCCCCCCTGGGGACATGCCCTTCCAAGGCAGGACTCATAGATCCAGAGTCATGGATTCATCTCCCTTGTCAGCAGCTGATCCCTTGTCCAGCCCACTCCCTCGTCCTGCTACAAAGAGGCTCTGTGGAGGACCCAAACCAGCTTTCAAGGCTGGGGAGGGGAGTGCACCAGGAGGAACCCCAACAAACTTATTACCCCCTGCAGAAATCATCCTGCTGAGCGAGATACCACTGGACCCCATCACTGGGTCACCAGTGGCCCAGCTCACAGGGCCTGGGTTGCCCGGGGACCACATAGCCGTGGCTGTACATGGCCCAGTAGAGACTGCCTCCAGTACTCCATCTTGGGGACCTGTCCCCACATGCATTATGCAACCTACCCCTATGCTTATGCCCCACTTGCCAGGTGCACCCCCTCCAATCATGCATACTTCACACCTTCCAGGTGTGCTGGCTATGCCCCCTTTGTTTGCCTCTGTTAGCTTGCCTCAGAGTGCCTCTACTGTCCCCCAACTGAGTGCTGTGGTACAGCTGGGTTTAGGTGGGACATTACCTTTACATATATTCCTCTAGAGCCTCTGCTAACAGTGGAATGGCAACAGTTAGATCCTGCCTTGGCCACAGTGCCACCGTCACTATTGCAGCCCAATATAGGGATGGGGCCACCCTTAGGGTTGGCCTCCAGACCAGGCCCTGTTTTGGGTGTGGCTAGGAGTAGGAGTCCTGCCATGAGTGGGCTTGGTGCCGGCCTTCCCCCTTCCCTGCCGGCTGCTGCAGGCCAACCAGGAGCCATGGGGGGTCTTGTTGCAGGTTTACCCTCAGACTTGTCCATAGCAGAACTAGAGAATTTTATTGCGGCTATTGTTTCTAAGGCCATAGGGGCAGCCCTCACCACTTGGGACCCTCCCCCAGCTCCTATGCCTCTTGGAGTCCCACAGATACATGCCCTCCCTTTGGATCCCTCAGGCAATATACCTGCCAGACCTGCCTCTGTGTCTTTGGTGGTCACTGATGCACAACTGGACCCCAACAGAGTGATAGAACCACTGCACATTATCCATATCCTAGAATTGGGCTGGCACAAGCATATCCCCCTACATCACCTCACAAATGCCTGCTGTAGGGCTACTGCATTCATGGCAGAGACCCCCTCTGACACTCTCGTGGTGGACCATTCTGGTGCATTGGAAATCAAACAGGTGAACCTGGACACCTCCAGGGAAGCAGCAATCTCCCTGGCCCCACTTCTGCAATATGGTGGAGAGGCATCTGGCCTCCCCTCAGTGAGCAGAGATTGCTAGTGCCTTCCATTCCCACTACTCATTCCTGGTATCCCACACTGACTTCACAGAGCGGTTCTGCCTCTACGTCACCTATGACATCCATATCTGACAGAGCTTTATCCAGTACTCTGAATCATTCTCCCCTTCTGTCTTCCAATACCAAGTATGGAATGATATCATTGACCATGACCGGACTGCCCAACTGGCAGCTATGCAAGCCCTAGACCATGACCACTCTGCCCAGCCAGCTGCGATGCAGGCATCTCTCAACTCGAATCATACCCCCTGGCCCTTTCACTCTGCAGCGGGTGGCATCCCTCCTACCAATAGCAGATGCCAAGGAGGTTGCCTGGTTGCCCAAGCCCCATTACCAGGTCCCTGAGAGAGGGGCTGCTCAACCCGATGCTTCATCTGCCTTGCCTCTTCACACAGTGGGAGGGATTGCCCTTCTACCAATAACAGATTCCTCACAAAATCCAGTGACAGGACTTGGAAGCTGCCAGCCCCCTTTGGAGACAGCATCTGCTTCCATTTCAATGGATCACACAGATGCTTGTTGGGCAACTGCCCCTTCACACATATCTGCTCCCTCTGTGGTTCAGGTGACCACTGTGCCCAAGCCACCCACTCTGACCTCCTCCTGATTGTGACCCCACTCTGTTGGGAGCAGTGGCAAAGCTTGCTGGATTCCACCAGTTTCCTGTTGGAGTATGGTGATGTCATTGTTGGCCTGAAGCACAGGTTCAGTATTGGCATCTCCTCATCCCTCTCTTGCACTTTCTCACCCTCAAACCATACCTCTGCCACTCAGAATGAAGACATTATTGATAAACACATAAAGACTGAACTTGCATTAGGATGGTACTCCAACCCCTTTTCCCCTTCTGAGATGTCTGAGACCTTTGGGCACTATCACACTGCACTGCTCAGCATTGTCTTTGACTCCTTGTCAGGAAAGGCCCGGGTCATAAATGACCACTCGTTTCCCCACAATGATCCTTCTACCAGCTCCATGAACTCCGAAATTGATGCCACCCTCTTCCCCTGCAACTGGGGCTCGTGGCTTGACTGTTTTTTGGCTGTCCTCGAAGCTTTCACCAGAACTGAAGTTGCCATCTTTGATGTCGATTCCACTCACTGTCACATGCCAACCTCCCCTGGGACCACCTCCATGTCTGCATTGCATGGAAAGGCCCTGTATATGTTGACCACTGCTGTTGCTTTGGGTGTACAAGCTCGAGCAGTATCTTTGGCCAGGTTGCTGATGCAATCGTGGCTATTTACATAAAGTCAGGTGTGAATAAATTATAAAATGGGCCGATGACTTCACTTTCTGGTGTTTCCCGCTGCGCCACACCCCTCCTTCTCCTTCAATGAATCCCTAATATGCTCTATTGTGACCTCCCTTGGCTGGCCATGGTCTGAAAAGCCAGGTAAATGTCTCCCATTTGCCTTGATCTTCAAATACCTCAGGTTCATCTGGAACCTCGTTGACAAATCAGTTTGCCTCCCTGAGGCCAAGCAATGCAAAATACTGGCAAAAATCACAGTAGTTATGTCAAATCCCTCTGTTGCAAAGAAAGATATTGAGTCCCTCATCAGCTCACTCAACCATTGTGCCATTGCCATTAAGTTTAGCAGAACACACCTCCCCTCTCTTTACTGCCTCTTAAGCAAATTTGAGCACTACTCCTCCCCCTTCATGAAGCTCCAGACCCCTAAAGACATCCACTCAGACCTGGCCTGGTGGAAGTTATCCCTCTTGCATAGTGTTTTGAAGTCCAGTTAAGTCCAGTCTTTTTATGTAATTATGCTTAACCAGGACTGAACCAGTTAGCCCTTGCACTGATTTTGAGAACAACCAGGCCAAGACCGGTTTAACTGGTCCTATTGGTCTTTTTTTCAGTCTATTAACCAGTCCAGACTGGTTTTTCCTCTACAAAAAGCACAAACGGTAGCCTACTCCTCAAAACAAGTTTCTAATCTACCAACAGGGGCAACTCATCATCAAAACCCATATTGAGCTCAAGCAGGGGCAGCTGGTAAGGCCAAACAGCTCCAGGTCAATCAGGTCAATCAGTGCTCTGGGCTGGGGGATACATGGTGTTGAGGCACCAGATGGACATCAAACAAGGGCTGGTTTGATATTGTCCTCTGGGTACCAAGGAATGCAGGGTCCACTGTTGGGTACTGGGGTGCCAGCCTGGATGGGGCATGCTTGGGAAGCAGCTGTGGTGGCAGTCTGAGGTTTGTGGCAGCGGCATTCCTTTGACTGAGGCTGACTTTTGCCATGACTTGAAAGGTCACTTGCTGTCCACCATACTGTAGGAGAATGGTTTGATAGCTGGTACATATTCTGTATTATCCAAAGTGGACTGAAGTCCAGTCCAGAACTGGTCAAAACTGGTTTTGACTGGTTAAATTAGAATTCTCAAATCAGATAAACCTTAACTGACAGTTTCTAAAACTGGCTTTAACTGGACCTGTGGTCCAGTTTTTTTGCAGTTCAGTCCAGTCCAGTTTCAGTCTTTTTTCAGGTTCATGGACTGGACTTTTACACACTACTCTCGCAGCCTTGGTGTGGCATGAAAATAACACCTGCACCTCCCAAACACCCTGCATGTGTGCATGTTGATGCATCAGACTGGGGTATTGGCCTGACCATCAACAGCTGATGGCAGTCCTGGAGACTCTGCCCTACATGGAAAACAAACAGTCACAGCATTGGCTGGGGAGAAATGGTCATTGTTGAACTGGCATAGTTAGTGCCTTTCACTGCAAAAGCTCACGAAGCACTTCACAAAACGCTTTGCTACAGCGCACAACTTCAGCATCTGCCTCCACTTCGTCTGGATCCCTTCTGCTGAAAACCTTGTGGACAGCCTGTCACGTGGCTCCCCAGGACATTGGGACTTGCTTCTGCCTTGCCCATCCACTCCCTTTGCTCTTCGTGATCTGATATCCCCAGTCCAGAGCGACTTGGACCTTTTCCCAGCCTAGATTCACTATTTGTGTTTCAGATGTGTTCTTGGCCTAGACTCAGTATTACTTGCCAGTTTTTGTGTATGCCATTAGTTGCCAACTTTACATATGTCTGTCCACCTGGCTGCCATAGACAATTACATTGTGGACTGTACTGTTAGGATCACTTACCTAAGCCATCCCAAAAAACAGGAGTTGTGGAGAAACTAGAGAAGATAGTTGGAAGGTCACATGACCTGTGGTGGAGGATTACATAATTGAGAGATCACATGACTTGGGCTTGGGCACGTCATGTGATCCGAGAGGTCCGAGCATGGGAACACCAGCAAATGCTGAAGCTCTCACTATATATACTATGTTGTTTCCATTTTTGTACTCTTTTCCCCTTATCTTAGTATTGTCATCATGACCTTACCCCTAAGTTGTGTGAGACCCAGTCTGATATGTACCTGGCCTGTGTTAGGGCCTGTCCTGTCTCATAAATAGTACTGTAAGTTGATTTGTTGGTGACTGATCCTGAGAACTTGCTAAGACCAATCAACGGTCAAGTACAATTGAGAATACTTGGTCCCAGAAGGTTGCAAAGATGTCTGACAAGTTGTAAGAATGGGAAGAGACAAGTTGGGAGAGGGAAGACATCACTGGGAAGGTTGTGAAGTCAGTAGATGAAGTGTAGGAAGAGAAATAGATGAATTGAGAGGAAATGATATTGCTGAGAAGGTTGCAAAGTCGACCAATGAAGTGTAAAAAAGGAAATACTGTGGCTGGTCAGGTACTTGGTCACACCAGGTAGTCAGTCAATGTTGAATTGCAAGTCTGGCATGCACTCCCTGCCCTCTTTTCTAGCTGGAACTGATTGACCACATGCCTACCTAGGCTGTGGATGTAGATTGCTTGTAATAATTAGTAAGAACATGGAGTACAACTGCCATCTCTGTTGGTCAGAGCAAAATTCCCCAAAACACAGGTAGTCCAACTTGATAGGCATTGATTTCATTGTTTAGTCTAATAATGTTCTGGGTTTTGGTTTCACACATAACTAGAGACATATCTAATTGGACTTAATCACAACAGAAGGTGGAAATAGTCTTGCTTCATGTAGAATATTGAGTGTGACTGAGTTCCTGATCAGAGCCAAATGTGGACACTCCACCACTGTCTCCAGTTCTACAAAGTTCACAGCAATACAAACATTATTTATACTGCATCAATACATTATCAAGAAGTATGCCCAGCACCCTAAAAAGACCCTGTGTCATTACCTGTGAAATTGCGAGAGAATGAGGCCAAAATAGCTAGTGTGACCGAGTACTAGGCCATGCACAGTAGACAAGGTGGGAGAAAGAGATGTTATTGAGAAGGTCACAAGTGGTTGTGATGGTGTTGAGAAGTGAGTCGGTGAAGGTGATGACATTGCCAACTGACAAGAGAATCTGTAGGGTTCAGAGAATCAGTACCAAGACAAAGTAAAGGAAATACTTAGGCATGCAAGTTGTATGAGCGCAGAGGATGAGTTTAGAAAGAAGCAGAGTAGTCTTGGTGTTGTTGAGGTCACCAAGTGAGACAAGACCTATCAATCATGGTGGTTCCAAGCTCAAAGGGCGTAATAGCCTCAAGCTTAAACCAAAGTGCATCAATACTGTATCAAGTCTACAGTACCATATGTACATGCAAGACTTATATACATGCGTACAGAAGGTAGAACAGAAAAGGAAAAGTACAGAGGTTGCCAAGCGATGAGACTATAGTAGTACAGGGTATGTTTAGTTGTAAAGTGACTAGGCACGTGTTCTACTAAGGTTGCAAGGGGTTAGGAATGCATAGGTAAGGTCGCGAAGATGACCTGTCATGGGTCACAACCTAGTTAAATAAGTATATACATAACTATAACTATGGGGGGATTCTCGGATCATAAGCAACGTAGTTATAGATGACTGAGGAGAAGAAGGGGAGCATAATTCGAAGGGTATATGCAGCTGACTGTTGGTGGTGCATTTGAGCATTAAGGTCACAAGGTCATAAGAGCGGTCATGTGGGTGACACTAGTGGCACAGGTGACTTGGGCAGGAAGTCACATGGGTAACACTGGTAATGCAGGTAACAGCCATAACACTGGTAGCATATTAGCACTGGTGGTGGTAGTGCCAGGGGTGCCACACAGCAAGTCACATGCTGACTGAAGAGGATGCACAACAGTGTGTTGTGCATCAATATGAGGGGTTTGGGCAAAGAGTATGCATAGGGTGGGTTCAGGAGGAATTGCGCAAGTATGGTGTCATGGTTGCAAGTATGGTGGGACGTCATGGGTGGTCAGGGAAGGTTTGAGAGGCTTCTGGAAGAGGATGGCGATTGCCAGAGGCATATGGGGCGGTCCACAAGGTTACGGGGGAGTGTTGGGAGGTCCGAAGGTGCTGGTAGGGTCGATTCGGGTAAAGAAAAATGAGTGGGTCCTGACAGCCCATTTGTAAAGTGTCCTGTTCATGTGCCCACTGTAGGTATATTTGCCTGCATGTAAACCTATCCCAAGTATCCCCTGAAGCAATGTCAAGTGCCGGGTCTACCTTGCAGGAACTGGTTGCCAGTGCAATCGCTGCTGCCTGGTCTCCATCTACTCACAGCCTCTACATCTGTGGCACAGCCTGATTCCTTGCCTGGTGCAACTCAAACAACATCAACACCGCCCTTCGTTTTCCTGCCCCAGAGTCCCTCCTGTGCGCCTTTGCAGCTGCCTCGTTAGGTTCGCGTTCGGCCGCCACAGTGCGAAATGACCTAGCTGGCATACGGGCCTGGCATATCTACAATGACCTACAATACCTGGGTGGCACATGCCTGCTCTACGTCGTATGCGGCCTCGAGAACCGAGTGCCCCCTTCGTCCTGCCAGCCTGCTCACCCCGCTGTTTGCCTTGTACATATCGCAGCCTTGCATGACTTGCTCGACCTTAACAACAATCTAGATGCTGCCATCTTTGCCATGGCTACCTGTGCATTCTGGGGCCAAGCAAGGATGGGAGAGCTCCTGCCATCAAGGGCAAATGTGCTGCTGATAAACATACTGTGCATATGACACCTGTCCCCACCCTCTTCAACCCTGGGATCCAGATCAATCCACCTTCCCTGGACGAAAACGCGGAGAGGGAGGGGGGGCTCCATCGCCATATGCTGCCAACGAAGCCCAGGAGACCCCATTTGGGCCCTGGAGAACCACATCAACATCAACAGTTTGGGTAACAAGCAGGAATCCCCCCTTGCATGCTATTGCACACCATGCGGGTCTCTGACCACCCTAACAAAGGGCAGCTTCCTGAGACGATTCAACATGGTCCTCAGTGCCCTTGGCTACAGCTGTTTCTCTGGCCATTGCTTCAGGATTGGGGGTACAACAGAACTTCTTGTCCGTGGGGTGGACCCGAACGTAGTATGCATGATGGGATGTTGGTCCTCTGACAGTTTCCTACATTACTGGTGCAATATCTCAGACATCGCAGCCCTCCATGCTGAAGAACTAAATGATGATTCTCTGTCTGGGCACCATTCTGGGGTTGCAGGGGTGCCTGCTGTGGGTGCACTTCCCCCTCTGGCACACCATAGATAGGAGTCTGCATCATGCAGATGCCTCTCCCCAAAAAAGTAGACATGACCTGTAACCTATTAGATCACCACATCCTGTAGTTTTGATATATCATATGCACCAAATTGATGCATTTGAGTGATGAACAATTAGCATCAATTGGTGCATGCACCTGATGTATCACTTTGGAGCATCTGATGCATTACCTTGTGGATGGTACATCTGATATATCATGATGCCAGATGATGCATCTGCCATAGCCATAGACAGTGAATGTATCATGCATACATAATGTTGATGTATCAGCATGTCAGCATCTGATGTATTGTTGAAGCTGTTCTGGAAATTTGGCACATCTGATATAACATGGACATTCAATACATCACTGCCAATGCTTATCCAAAAATGAATAAAAAAGCGAATTTATTATCATTAAACTTAAACTTATTACTGTATTACAGTAATGACTAATATTAAATCTATTTCTATATAAATTCTATTTATTCACACTCTATCACAATCCTGAAGTTGGGAGAAAATGGGGGGGAAGCAAGGCAAGCTGCTGTATTTATATGCCGCACTTTGTGGCTGTGCAAATGCGTGACATGGTAACGTTGATTAGGTGTTACCATGTCACGCATTTGCACAGCCACAAAGTGCGGCATATAAATACAGCAGCTTGCCTTGCTTCCCCCCCACTTTCTCCCAACTTCAGGATTGTGATAGAGTGTGAATAAATAGAATTTATATAGAAATAGATTTAATATTAGTCATTACTGTAATACAGTAATAAGTTTAAGTTTAATGATAATAAATTCGCTTTTTTATTCATTTTTGGATAAGCATTGGCAGTAATGTATTGAATGTCCATGTTATATCAGATGTGCCAAATTTCCAGAACAGCTTCAACAATACATCAGATGCTGACATGCTGATACATCAACATTATGTATGCATGATACATTCACTGTCTATGGCTATGGCAGATGCATCATCTGGCATCATGATATATCAGATGTACCATCCACAAGGTAATGCATCAGATGCTCCAAAGTGATACATCAGGTGCATGCACCAATTGATGCTAATTGTTCATCACTCAAATGCATCAATTTGGTGCATATGATACATCAAAACTACAGGATCGCCTGATTAGATCTACTCTCTTTCCACATTCCTACAATTTGGCTTGAAAGACAAGATGCATGGACTCAAAAAAGACAAGTTGAGAGTCCCACATCTTGGACAAAGCCAAACAAACCAAACATAAACTCACTCCATACTCCTCTCCCCCATACCACTCCCTCCTCCGTAACACCAATAGTCTACTTCCTAGTGTTACACATCACACTTTACACTCTCAGCTTTTGAACCCTCCCTCCTCTCCCTGTTAGGTTGTGTCTGTGCTCATTAGGGTGCACTTCCCCTTCTGGCACACCATAGATAGGAGTCCACATCACATGGATGCCTCTCTCCCCCAAAAAGTAGACACAACCTGTAACCTATTAGATCTACTCTCTTTCCACATTCCTACAATTTGGCTTGAAAGATGAGACTGAAATCAACAGTGAATAGCAAATAGTGAAGTCACATGACCATATGCATGCCTACCCATGACCTTGGTGCAGGTTACCAGCATTAACAGTCAGGTGACCCTCCCAACTATTCCTACACTTTGGAATTCATGATGGAGGTGGATACAGGATAGCATCACTTATGTATCCCATCAAGCAATATAGCCTAAACAGGACTAATTGAGCTCTCCCCTCAGCCTGCCAAGACTGCACCAAGCATTCTCTCTGTCATTCTCTCTTATCTCCCCCTCACCACTCCCTTCCTCATTTAGACTTCCCTCACAGCGGCGCAGCTGCGAGTTCACGCGGGAGAACGAGAAAGCGTGAACCCGTTAACTACATAGAGTGTCCGTATAAAAGGGGGAGCGCACGAGCACGAGAAGCATAGTATAAAAGGTTAAAAGAGAGAGAACAGTCCAAGAAGGAGAGCGGGAGTTTGTGCTACATACAAGAGTGCGCGAGGGTGCGGTGCAACAAGAGAAGTGGCGGATCCGTGGGTGGATCCGAGGCGGGCATGCCGTCGTCTTTCTTCACTCCCACTCGGCGTGGCCCAACTCGTCCACAACGCCCAAGGCCATGCGGAATCGCTCGAACATGTCGCAGGGCAGCGCTTTTGTGAGGATGTCGGCAATCATGTTTTCAGTGGGACAAAATAGAAGTGAAATCTCAGATTGAGCAACGCGCTCACGAATAAAGTGGTGTCGTATGTCGATGTGCTTAGCACGAGAATGAGTGACAGGGTTGCGAGAGAGCGCGATGCATCCCTGGTTATCAGCGCGGATGGTGGTAGCACGGGTCTGGGGGAAACTGAGGTCGTCGAGGAGAGTGCGGAGCCAAATCGCTTCTTTCGTGGCGTTGGAGGCAGCCATGTACTCTGCCTCGACGGTTGAGAGCGCGACAGTGGGTTGTTTCTTCGATGACCAAGAGACAAACCCACTGGCGACTTCGAAGACAAAGCCGCCGATGGAGCGACGTGTGTCTGGGTCCTGAGCCCAATCAGAGTCAGTCCAACCCACTAGATCAAGGGGTTTGTCACGCCCTCCTAGCCTAAGCCCTAAATGGGCCGTTCCCGCGAGGTAACAGAGAATGCGTTTCAGGGCCTCAAGGTGTGGTTTCCCAGGGTTCGCACTGAACTGAGCACAGATGCTGACGGCGTGCTGGATGTCCAGCCTGGTCTGAGTAGCATAAAGGACACCCCCAAGTACCTCCGGATACTTCATCTCCTTAGCATATTCCAGGTAAAGGGCCTTGTCGGCCGGGGAGGTGGGGGACTGGGCAGCAGTAAGGCGTTCCTTTGAGACGAGCGGCGTACTCACGGGGGTGCAGCCCTGCATCCCGTGACGCAATAAAAGTTCTCAGATGTACGCCGTCTGGTCCAACTGAATGGTGCGTGCCTTGCGATCGCGTTTCACTTGGATCCCGAGAATGAGCTGTAACTCGCCTAAATCGGTTAGCTCAAAGATCTTTCCCAGCTCCATCTTGAACCATGCTACCTCCGCGCTCTTCTCTGTGGCAACCACCATATCATCGACGTACATGAGAACGAAAACGACGCCCTTGCCCGGAGCACGTCGTATGTACAGGCAGTTGTCAGCCCGTCCCTTCGTAAAACCTAGCTTTTCCATGGCTCGGTCAAGCTTCAGTTTCCACTGGCGGCCGGCCTGCTTGAGCCCGTAGAGCGCTTTGCGCAGTCGCCACGACCAGCCGGCTTTCCCAGGGACGACGATGCCCTCAGGTGGTGTCATGTAAATTTCTTCATCGAGATCGCCCTGCAGGTACGCTCCCACGACGTCAACTTGATGCAACTCCCAGTTCTCACGAGCGCACAAAGACAATAGGACTCGCAACGTTGTGAACTTCGCTACTGATGAGAACGTTAGGTCGAAGTCCTGGCCTGGTACCTGTGAGTAGCCCTTCGCGACAATTCGAACCTTGTACTTAACGATCCTCCCCTCGCCGTCGCGTTTTTCTCGATATACGGCTTTACTTCCTATCGCTTTGCGGCCCTCCGGAACTCGCTTGACCCACTCAAAGGTCACGGAACTCTTCAGCTGGGCAAACTCGGCGGCCAAAGCCGCCTCCCACTGTTTTGCATGCGGGGACTGCATGGCCTCTCGGTGAGTACGCGGCTCACCTCCCACTGCAACGAATGCGGCGTGCTGACCCTCCTGGCCTGCTAGAGCCGCTTCAACATCCTCTTCGGTCGCCTCTATGCCGTATCGCGTGGCCGCCGCTCGCCGGCGCTCTGGGTGATCCCACGGCGGCAGGTTCTCCCATCGCGAGGGCTTCGATTTGGGGGCTGCTGGCGCTGGAGGGTCAATAACGGGGGGTGTATCATCGAGTCCCTCCTCTGTAGTCACATCTGTGCGTAGCGTCGGGTCGTCGTCTACAATCTCGCTAATCGTTGCCCCTCCGCTTACTTGGTCCTGCAGCAAACCATGAGCGGGATGGGGGCTCGCTAACTCCACAGTGGCCAAGTCTTTCGGGCCCTCATCTTCAACGAAGCGCACGTCGCGTGAGGTGATTAGGTCCTTTGTCTCGACGTCTTCAAGCCTATAACCCTTCGTTTCATCAGACCACCATCCCAGGAGGCGACACTTCACAGCGGTGGCCTCTAGTTTACCACCGCGGACTTTCTTTGGGATGTTTGCGTAGGCGACCGAGCCGAATACCCGTAGGTGCGACACGTCGGGCTTCCGCCCTGTCCAGACCTCGTAGGGGACCTTCCCCGATATTGCTGATGTCAGTGAGAGGTTCCGGATGTGGATGGCGTACATAAGGGCCTCGCCCCAGTAGCGTAAGTCCATCCCAGATGAATGTAACATACATCTCACCATTTCGAAGTAGGTCGCGATCGCTCGCTCTGCGATACCGTTTTGTTCTGGGGTGTAGGGGGCCGTCGTCTCATGGAGGATCCCCTCACGCTTGCAGAACGCCTCGACAATGCTGTTAACGAACTCCTTGCCATTGTCAGTTCTTAATTTTTTGACCTTCGCACCCGACTGACGCTCCAGCATGGCAATCGTCGCCTTCAGGGTATCTGAAACAGTCTCGCCATCCTTAGACTTCAAGAGTCGGCCTACTCCGTACCTAGAGTGAGCCTCTACGAGGACGAGGGCGTACAGTGTTGGAAGTCCCTAGGACTCTTAGCCATCAACTATAGGACACTTATGTAATCGGGTACTATACCGTAGTGAGGAGTCCATAGGTGCTCCCTACGTGTTTACAGAGCTCAGCTAAACACGAATACCTATTACTCTATTCTCGTGGTCCCGAGGCCGAGTTATTCCAACATAAACACGTCGCGGGTGGCTCCCGCTCACCACAGCCATATCAACGGTTCTCGGGACCACCCCAAGTCGAGTACAAGTGATGATCACGATCACCTCTGGCTCAAAAGCCCCGTCACCTCACCCATACGGCCCACGGCAATGTTCTCAACGGCAACGACATCGAAAAGAGGCTCAGCCCAGACGAATTGCGAATGCCAAACCCAAACGCGCGAAGGTGCCGAAAAACAGACTTACCGTGACACTTCTGGCAGCCCAACTGGAGCACTGAGGCCTCAGGTCCACTCCGTCGAATGCTAAATGAGAAGGCACAAAACAAAACAAAAAAGAAACAAAAAAAAAGGACGCAGAAACGATTCCAAGACGCTGAGAGGCCCCCCGCTTACCCATCTCGCCTCCTCAGCCCGGCCGAGGGCCCTGCGCCAACTCGACGGCTTAGAAACACCGACGAACGGGGCCACCGACCCTCACAACAGGTATTGCAGACGGAACGAGGCACAGCCCAACCTCTGCGTGTCAGCCAAATGCGACGGCGACAAGGACCGAGAAGGAACTTTTAAGGACGAGCGAGAGTGCGTAGGGGGCCCCATACATCCATTCTTCCCATCTCTACCACATTCCTTACATTTTGCTTACATTTCACATCCTATACTCGCTGAGTGGGTGTGTTGGAAGTCCCTAGGACTCTTAGCCATCAACTATAGGACACTTATGTAATCGGGTACTATACCATAGTGAGGAGTCCATAGGTGCTCCCTACGTGTTTACAGAGCTCAGCTAAACACGAATACCTATTACTCTATTCTCGTGGTCCCGAGGCCGAGTTATTCCAACATACAGCATCCCGGACCAGGTCTCGACGGACATGGGCCCAGTCAAGTCCACGACGATAAGTCCCATCTTTTCGTACTGTGTGGTGCTGGTGCGCGGGAAGGGGAGCCGGTGGGACTTCCCCATCGCGCACCCTTCGCAGATGCGGTCGTAATCGCCGGGGTTCGAGATGGTGAGTCCGCTCACCATATCCTTTCGTGCTAGCTCACGAATCGCTTCGAGATGCAGGTGGCCGAACCTGCGGTGCCATAGCCGCATGTTCGCGCTGGCCATGGCGCCGTAGGCGGCCTGCGGATTTTCATCGATCTGCTCCAGGTGGTACAACCCTCCCTCTAGCCTCGCACGCAGAAGGTCATCTTCCTCATGCGTTACGACGAGTCCGCCGGCGAAGCTTCGGTACTCGGCTCCCTCACACTGGAGAGCCCCGAGACTCACTAAATTCATAGCCAGGTTCGGTGCGTGCATGACACCGTGGAGTGTTACCTCTCGGTATCCCCCGGGTAGTCATGCCTTTAGGCGCACGCTACCGTGTCCTGCAACAGGTATGTCGCGGGCATCGCCTACCGATATGGATTGTCCTGATGACGGTGTGTAGGAGCAGAATAACTGCCGGTCGCAGAACATGTGGGCTGTCGCCCCACAATCGAGGATGATCCCTGTAGTGGCACGCGGACTAGTTGCGAGGTAAGCTCGCCCCACAGCCTTCGCGCCTAGGTCCTGAAGGTTGTCGACGGCCACGTTGGCCGTTCCGGCGTTAGTCGAGGAGCCCGTGGGTGCGCCGCTCGACTTCTTTTCTTTCCCTTCGAGCTTTGGGCAGTTACTTGCCCAATGCCCTTTTTTGTGACAATATCGGCACTCGTCGCCGGGTTGCGGGCCCTTGCCCTTGCTGCCCTTTTTGTTCTTCGCAGTCGCCTGGAGCGCCATATGGCCTCCGGACTTTTCTCGAACACGTCGATTCGCCTCAGCCTGGAGCTTGGTACTGACAATCTCGGGGGTGAGTGTTTCAACGTCGAATAGCTGTATTTTAATAATTTCCCATGATGGGGTCTTCGGCAGGGAAAGAATCATCGCCCGCGCGACGTGAAGGTCGCTAATCTGCTCGCCGGCCTGGGCAATGCGGTGTCGTATATCAAGGATTGCGGCGATATGGTCGGCCATCGGCGCGCCGTCCGTGTACTTCCGTGTGTACAATTCTTCGAAATAATAACGCACATTGATTTTTTGCTGATTTTCCTGGTGTACACATTTCCAGGAATCCCACATGTCCTTTGATGTGGTGCAATTGACAACGTGCAGCCATTGGGTTTCATCGGTAGCGCCGCGCATCAGGCCCTGCGCGGCCTCGTCTCTTGACACCCAATCAAGATGGTCTCGAATGCGCGCTTTGCGCTCGTCGTCTGGGATCGCGGCGGTCGGTGCGGCGTCCGGACCAGGTGGGCAAGTCTCTGTGCCCTTCACAACCAGCCAAAGGTATTTGGACTGCAAAACAGATTGCATGTGAACTGACCAAGATGCGTAGTTCTGGCCATTCAACTTCGGGAACTTGAAAGCATCTCCGGACGACATCTCGAGTAAGTTGGCCCCTGCGGGTCTCATAATCTCACAGCAGCGCAGCTGTGAGTTCATGCGGGAGAACGAGAAAGCGTGAACCCGTTAACTACATAGAGTGTCCGTATAAAAGGGGGAGCGCACGAGCACGAGAAGCATAGTATAAAAGGTTAAAAGAGAGAGAACAGTCCAAGAAGGAGAGCGGGAGTTTGTGCTACATACAAGAGTGCGCGAGGGTGCGGTGCAACAAGAGAAGTGGCGGATCCGTGGGTGGATCCGAGGCGGGCGTGCCGTCGTCTTTCTTCATTCCCTTTCCCTAACCCCACTTCCATGACTCCTCATGACTTGGTGTGTGTAGCCTCATTTTTGTTCACATGACTCATACTTTGTGCTGCCTCATTTCTCAGTATATATACTGCTCATGTAATAATCTTAATTCCTTACATTGAAATCAAGCTCTTTCCCCTTAGTGCTCTTCACTGAGGATCTGGACTGACATATGTCTAGTCAATGAGACACTGCTTTTTGGTATTCTCCTCATAGCACTTATCTTAGTGTGCTCCAAGGGTTGCATTGACTACTAGCCACAAGGATGAATGATTGAAGGCTATGCATTATGACATACTCTGCACTCCTTATGAGATTACCCTCATCCTAACACAGGTATTATTCTTTCAAAAAACAAGTTCATACTATAGTACAGACATATGTCAATGTCTAAAAGTGTTTAGCTACCAAGGTTGTGCTAGATTGTGACTGGGTCAGCCTTTGTCATGCTTTGTGTCACACCCTGTGATGTCATGTGGATATGGCATTGCCCATCCATCAGGAAGAAGGGAAATCTCTGAGGGTTACTTAGGGTGACTTAGTGGACTTAGAATTGAGTTTAAGACAATTAAGGCATCTAAGACACTCTAGTCATCCTGAGGGTGTCTTAGTAAACATTTCATTAAGTACAGAATAAGGGTTAAAGTCAAAGTCCATTCTACAATGTATGGCAAGGCACATTAAGTAATTTAAGTAATATAAGTCCAACTGAAGGAAACAAAGATGAAAGGTGGAAATAATAATAAATTGCCCCCCCCGTTGCTCTGCTGCCGTCGCCACTGTTCCTGCTTTGCCGCCGCCGCCACTGTCGGTTGCTGCTACCGCCGCTGCCTTTTGTGATTGCTGCTACTGGTCACCGCTTCCCTGTGTGGTTGCCGCACCACTGCTACTGCACTGCTACTGGTCGCAATCACCGCCGCCACATGCTGCTGGTCGCTGCCGCCGCTCGACGCTGGGTGCCACAGCCACCTTCAAGCGGTTCCTCGGGTTTAGTGGGGACTGAGCGCGACCAAACAACGAGATGGTGGAGGGTTGGGCAGGGCAGCGAGAGAGGATGGGGAGGGTGGACAGTGAAAGAGGGGAGTTTCGGACTCAGTGGTGGCAACGAGCAAGTGTCGGACTTGAAAGTTTAAAAAGAAGTGTGACATGGGATCATGTGATCATATGTTGAAATTTCTTTGAAGTCCGACACACCTCAGCCCCCTTGCTCTGCCCATCACCGCCAACGACGACAGACGACAACCACGGCGGCGGTGGCTAGTAGTCATAGCGGTAGCGACCAGCAGGCGGCGATGGCGGCAGCGGCAACAGCAGCGGCAACAGCTCATGACAGCGGCAGCAGTGGCAGCAGCCGCAGTGGATGACGGCGATGGCGAAAACAGTGACAATGACCCCAGGTGATGCCTCCCCCCCTCTCTGTCTCTTTCTTCCTGATGAAGAAATGGCAGGCAGCCATGACAGCAATGGCAGCGGCGGACAACAGCGGCGGCCGCCGCCGCCGCAGTGGCAGTGGGCGACGACGATGGCGACCTCAGGTGATGCTCCCCCCCCCTCTCTCTCTTTCTGATGACCCCAGGTGAAGAAATGGCAGGTGGCAGCGGCAACATCGCACGACAGCGGCAGCCGTAATGGATGACGACGATGGCGAAAACAGCGATGATGACCCCAGGTGATGCCTCCCCCCCTCTCTCTCTTTCTTTCTGATGACCCCAGGTGAAGAAATGGCAGGCAGCAATGACAGTAATGGCAGCGGCAACGGACAACGGCGGCGGCAGTGGCAGTGGACGACAGTGGCGGCGGCGGCAGCGGACAACAGCGGCGGCGGTGGCAGCGGATAACAGCGGCGGCAGCGGCAGCGGACAACAGCGGTGGCGGCGGCGGCAGCAGCAGCGGATGACAGCGGCGGCGGTGGCAGCAGCGGCGGACGACGGCGGTGGCGGCGGTGGCGGCAGCAGCAGCAACAGCAGCAGACGACGACAACAGCAGCGGACGACGACGACGACGGCGGCGGCGGCGGCAGCAGCAGCGGATGACAGCGGCGGCGGTGGCAGCAGCGGATGACGGCGGCGGCGGCAGCAGCAACAGCGGCGGACGACGACGGCGGCGGCGGCAGCAACAGCGGCGGACGACGACGGCGGCGGCGGCAGCAATAGCGGCGGACGATGACGGCGGCGGCAGCAACAGCAACAGCAGCAGACGACGACAGCAGTAACAGCAGCGGACGACGATGGCGGTGGCGGCAGCAGCGGATGACAGTGGCGGCGGCAGGTTCTATGAGTAGATCTACATAGCACTGCCAGCCTGCTGTAGTATTAAACCCGTGTCTAATGCAAGATTGGTCCATCTGGCCTGAGGTTTGCTGAAACTACATGATATGCTTAGTGACTTGATGTGACTTGGTTTGTCTTGAGTACATGCCTAAGACAAGCCTAAGGCTAATCCATAAATTGGATAGTCTTAATCTAAGTCAAGTGTGTCTTAATCTCTTGTGTCTGAATGTGTCTTATTCACCATTTTAAGACAGTTCAAGTAATAATAAGACAAATTCAGAGATTTCCCCTTTTCCTGATGTCCCCATTATCAGAGTCACTGCATGGAAAATATAGAAGTGGAGGGGAAAATGTTCTTTGTACATTCTAAAGTCTCTGCCTGTGCCAAAAAAATTGTATTGCTAGTACATACAAATCCTGACAACTTCTTTCTCTATACTATTGTCCTCAGGCCTCAGGCTTGTGGTAGTAAATTGACTTCCCTTGGTGGCAGTGCTCTCACATAGTTTTCCATTTTTATATTGCGCCTGAACCATGGCTCGTCGACGCAAACGCAGAACTCACCTCAAGGGCGCAGTCTCGGGCGCCGGAGAGTCTGATGGGGTACCCAAGAGCTTCATCATCAAGCATGGTCAAGTGGGCTCGTCGCTCGCTCAGCTTGTGCGCGACGTGCGCAAGGTCATGGAACCCAACACCGCGAGCCGGCTCCGCGAGCGCACACGCAACAAGCTCAAGGATTATCTCACCCTCGCCCCGGCCCTCCACGTCACCCACCTCCTCGCATATGCGCTGACGCCCGTCGCCCCATCCCTGCGGATCGTGCGCTTGTCAGCCGGACCGACCCTCAGTTTCCGCGTCGAGCGGTACAGCTTGGTCAAGGACGTGTTGAAGATCTCTAAACACACCCGTAGCATGGGCATGGAGTATCTCAGTCCACCCCTTGTATGTGCGCCCCTATGTCTCTTTTTTGGCTGCTTACAAATGACAAAATTCCCCCCGAAGCTGGTGCTCGCGTCATTCCCTCCACCCTCTCCTACGACTCCGCCCCATCTCAAGCTCCTCATGCACTCCTTCCAATCCCTATTCCCTCCGCTGTCCCCAAAGACGCTCACGCTCTCCTCCGCGCGGCGCGTCGTGCTCATCGCGTACAACGCGGACCGCGGCACCGTCGACTGGCGACACTATGTCATCACCGTCAAGCCATACGGCGTCTCGAGGCGCGTGCGCAGGGTGCTCGACGCGAGCGCGGGCCGTGCGATAGGGGGCGGCGGCGTCCGCAGGGGGCTACCCAACCTCGGGAACGAGCGCGACGTTGCGGACTTCATCCTCGGCAAGGCTCGTGCAGGCGCGGGGGACGGATATGAGTCAGCCGTGTCTAGCGCGTCGTCTGCAGCTGAAGGAGACGGCGTCGACGCGGTCTCACTGGCTGACGACTATGTTGGGAGGAACAACAAGAAGGGCCAACGGAGGGCAGTGCGGCTGGACGAGATTGGGCCGAGGATGGAACTGAGACTGGTCAAGATCACGGAAGGCGTTCCGGGGAAAGAAGGTGCCGTCATGTATCACGAATTCGGTAACTAATCCTCTCTTCGCATGATGGAAGGGGCAGTGCTTGCTCACACTGCTATCACAGTGAAAAAGTCCAAGAAGGAAGCTGCTGCCCTGAAAGCTGAGCATGCCGCGAAGGAGAGACTCAGGAAGCAGAGGAAGGAAGAGCAGGAGAAAAACGTGGATCGCAAGAAAGCCATGGCCGCGCAAAATAAGACGCCGCAAGGGGAAGGCGAACCTTCGGACACGCACGATTACAGTGATGAGGACATTGAAGCTGAGTGGAATGAAGAAGAGGAAATCAGCGACGGAGAGGCAAGTGGACCTGACGGCAGTAGTGCTGGGGAGGATAGCGAGAGTGAAGATGAGGAGGAGCGAACACTTGAAACTACACACATACGAGGCAAACGATAGTTTCTATTGCTCTAGCCCAAAGACAAAATTAGCAAGCAGAGTCTACCCTCAAGCTTTAGGCTTCACGGTCTGAGCGGTCGAATCCTCATTGCCAAACCAGCGCTCCCAGAACCTCTCGAACCTCATCTGTATACCTTCCCAGTTGTCCATCGCTGGTCTTACATCGAGGTAGAATGAAACGGCACCAGAGGACCCGCCTGCATTATGGCCCGTGTAGAAATCGATGATATACCGCATGCGCGTTCCGCAACGGTCCACAACCCAGTCATGTCTATCAAAAGGTGGTGTGTAGCTGCGTAATATATCAGCCGACGCTCCGAAGGAAATATATAAAATAGAGAAGAAAGAACGAAAGAGGGCTTTACCCAAGGAGCACCTTCATCCACGCCTTCCAGCTGCGCTCGCCAGGCCTGCCCATGAAGCTAACCAGCTTGACGCCGCCACAGCGCTCTCCGCCCCTTCCGCGCTCCCAGTGGACGACCTCGCCCCACGCGCGCTCATTAACAGCGTTGTGGATTGGGACAATCACGCGCATGTCCGCCGCGCGCGGCTGGTGGCGCTTGCGCGCCATCGCGGCAAAGAACTGCGCCTCGGACGGGTAGGTCCAGGTGCCCGCGTCCTGGCGCGGGATGGAGGACGCGGTGCGGTCCGTCGAGAGCGGCGGGGAGGAGGCGGGCGACGGGCACGCGGGGCCAGACGCACAGGCGGAGGTGGGCGCGTTCGCGTGGTCAGGGTCAGGAACGACTTTCGAGAAGAAGCTGAGCCAGGGCGAGCGTGCCTTGGGCTGCTGCTGGCTGACAGGACACTGCCCCGTCGACGGCGCGGTGGACGGTGTTGGGGGGTGTTGGTCGACGACGGCGTTCGGGGCCGAGTGGTCGACTGGATGTGACATGTGGTGGGAGAAGTGTTGTGACTTGGTGGCGTCGCACGATTTATTGTTGCAGGCGATCTGATGGGTTGATGAGGACGACCGTCGACAATCGTGGAAAGCTCACCGTCTGCGGGCGACGAGGACAGAGTGATTGTTGTTGGACTCTGGACGGCTCAGCGCAAAGACTTACAGCGGCTCACAAATCACATGACTTGCATGGTTATCCCTCCAGGTTCATTCTGTCCGTCTAGTGGAGTTTACCACAGCTGTCCATCACACCTTTCATTTTACGTGTCCAGTACAGTATCTTTCAAGCGGTCCGACCCATTAGGCAGCTAGATTGAAATGACCCTGGTTTGCAATTTCATCGTCGCAGCCGGTGTTGCCACGTGCGAATCACGACACGAAACCTTAGAGCAGATGGATCGTTTGTTGATGCCATCGACTTGCTAGCCTCAGGGACGCGCGTTATCGAAAGTGAATCTAGTTTGTTGAGAGCCTAAATCACCCCATCACTCTAGAGCACGACAACCAACAGCCAAATCTCCAGCGAACGCCCAATATGCTGCCCCATATCTCACACGGCTTAGGCTAGATTTTTGTCGCTCACCAGTAAGTCCAACGCCAAGGTTCCATGATCATAAATTGCCGCGTGATTGAGTCACACCTTTGTGCCGGCCATAAAGGCAGAGAAATCGTCATTGGAAAAATTGGCGTCATTCGCCCTGAACTAGGGTGATTTTGAGGTAAGCCAGAAATGAGCAAGGAAGTGGAATGGAGGCATGCCTCACCAGAATAGGAAAGGTAATTGGAATGTCTGGGTAGCGCTTGCGAGGTTCAACGGATCGAACCAAGATAAGCAAGGTGGGCACGTCGGCGGCACGAGTATTAGATCCCGATCCGGTGGGATTGTGGGCAAACGGCGGTGGAGGGGGATAGACGGATGCGGACAGATTGCACTGGCACTGGAACAGATAGAGTCGGAACAGATTGACTGTTAATCAAACCGCGAGTGATTGGTCGGGAGCAGATTCATCCAAGTGAAAGTCGCCGATGAGCCCGCTTTGGGCAAGCTGCGGCCTGACATTTGTTGGGGCCCCTCCAAGAAGAGGTGATACTGTAGGGTGTGAGCAACGAATCTAGTGCATGTACGGTCAAACACATGATGAAAGAGGGAGTTAACCGTGTCCCAGCCAAGCCCCACTCCGTCGCGTGAGCTCCACTGCCGATCACTTTTGCGAGTCACACTTTCCCCCACTGATACGGAGGCAAACGGGTGCAATTCATGCCGAAAATACCTATTAGGATGTCTTGCTTCAAAAGGAACAAGATGTCGCCAAGGTAGCTGACGGCGGGTGATTGGCAGGTGCACAATGCTCAATCTTGCATTCCAGAACGGCAGTATATCGAGACGTAAGACAGATTGCGCTTGAAGGTATTTAGGCGATTTGTATCAAGAGTCGTACGTCCACTCTTCGCCATTGAAACGTCATATGTTGAGAATTTCTGGCGATGTTCAACCGTTTAGTCAGAGCCACGAATGTAAGATGGACCTAGATGGTAACTGAGCGCATGGTCGATAAATGTCCAACTTATTCGCGTCAAAGAAGCTGATCAAATTGACTTTGCCGATACATGTGTTGAATATTCGGGAGGGCGTCTATGGCGAGTCAGGGTTAAGGAATCTCTGTCGCGAAGACAGAAGAGGCGGTGCCATTGCTTCCGATCTGAACATCACAATGCCTGAGAGCTGCCGTTACGTTAATGCATCATAAAAGCCATGTTGTTCTTCAGCGCGTCACTATCGAGGGATGTTCACTTACTATGTATATGTGAGAGCGGTGGGCGACAAGTGTGAGATTAGCGGTGATTGCGGGGCGCGAACTTTGAGTATCTGAAAGCTCTCTGCAAGAAGAATGAGGGGGGGGGGTCAGTCAGGTCCAGGCCCTGCTGCCATGACCACGATATAACCGCGGAAGAGCAAGACACGGAGTTATAGCCTCCTCCCTCCACACAACGGCGAGTATAAAACCGCCAGCAATCTCCTCTCCTACGACAAAAGACAAAAAGGAAACAGCGTCGATCATGTTGGATACCAGGGTTAGATTACCGATTACATAACTTAACCTTTTTAGGAAAGTCATAGCAATGACAAATACACTTCACGTGCACACGCTACTTCAAGGTCATTATATAAATAAATATACCTGACGTCGGGCGCATATAACCCACCCCTCTCACTTCAACTGACCGTGTAAACCTTCTTCTCTTCCCCCCCTCTCCCTCCCTCCATTCGACCTGCTCGACACCCGCGCGCAACGGCGCTCATTTTTGGTGCCGTTACACGTCGTTAAGCCGTTTCGTGTACGCTTCAGCCCTCTTCCCATATCTTTTGCCTTAATTTTGATTGCAACAAGTCGATCACGTCCGTGCGCACATTGTCGGCGTCCATTGGTTGCGGCGGACGCTCACTATCTTGTCAACAGATTTGCTGGACACATTCAGGCCGGGAAACCGTCGTGCCCTGCTCCCCCGATCTCTGTGAGCCCATCTCGTTCAGCGCGATAGCACCACAATATGACTCAGGCACCCCTCGTGTTCACAGCACCAGTCATTGCCGCATCGTTTTCCCAAGCTTCGCTAGATCATGGTGCACGCAGATGCGGTAATAAGACACCCTGCTTCACCCCCGACTCCCTTGGAAATTTGCCCGTGCCCCATTCCGATCCACCTCCGACGCGCCCCAGAGGTCATCCTATCAGACGCGCCCATGACCCCGCCAATGTCGCCTCGATTGAGCCCATACGGTAAGGAGGGCCTCGACATCCAACCTCAGCCTGGAGCAGGCCTCCCTGAGGAGTCCGTTCAACTCCCGCCGCCTCGTCATTGGGCGCCTACCCCTGACTCAGACAGCATGGAGAGTGTCGAACTCCCCTCTATCATCTCTCCTCAGCCACCCGCAAGGGTTTTGGAAGACGAGGAGAACCATGTTTCACAATCTAATTCACTCAAGCTCACCGACTTCGAGGTCAAGGGTACCCTCGGTGAGTCTTCCTTTGTCCCACGTTGCTCGACTTTTGATGCCCTATCTTTGCACAGGCACGGGCACATTCGGCCGAGTTCTTCTCGTGCGGCATCGGACGGCTTCTACGCAACCAAACTCTCAGAGCTATTTTGCGCTCAAAGTATTGCGGAAGTCGGAGATCGTTCGACTTCGTCAAGTCGAGCACGTGAATGCGGAGCGATACATCCTCTCGCGGGTCCGCCATCCGTTCGTCGTGGACCTTTTTGCCACATTTCAAGACAGCCTCAACATCTACATGTTGATGTCTTACATCCCAGGCGGGGAACTCTTTACTCACCTCCGGCGGGCACAGCGGTTCACTCCTGACGTTACGCGTTTTTATCTGGCCACTATCATACTGGCCCTAAAATACCTCCACTCCTTTAACATAATCTACCGTGACCTCAAACCAGAAAACCTCCTTCTCGACTCGCGGGGCTATATCCGACTCACCGATTTTGGCTTTGCGAAGATAGTCGACGACCGCACGTGGACATTATGCGGCACTCCCGAGTACCTCGCACCAGAGATCATCCAATCCGATGGTCATGGGAAAGCGGCGGACTGGTGGGCGTGCGGCATCTTGTGCTACGAGATGCTCGTCGGGTTCCCGCCATTCTTCGATGAGTCTGCATATGCTGTCTGCGAGAAAATCTTGAGCGGCCAAATCTTCTGGCCTCGTACTATGGACCGACTCTCCCGAGATCTCATTCGGGCTTTTCTACATCCCGACCGTACGAAGAGACTGGGCAACCTCATTGGCGGTCCGCAGGATATCCTCGATCATCCTTGGTTTAGAGGTGTGGACTGGGACGCCTTGGAACGATGCGAAATTCGGGTAAGTTGCGCATATCAACCGGAGTGAGTGCATCAGTAGACTAAATACTGATAATTACAGGCTCCCATCATTCCTCATACAACGTCATTGGATGATACCCGCCATTTCTTACACCTCCCTCTTCCCCCGATGGAGGAAATGCCTGGACTCCTCCACGAAGAGCTCCCATTGCCCGTGCACCAGCGCCTCGACCCGATCACGTTCCAATTCCTTGAATTCTAGCCTCTCTCTCGCTCTTCTTTCTTTTTGCTTTGCATGTCGAGAATCGTCGCCTTCACTGGACGACGTTGCGTCCCAGACCACCTTAGTCCCCTCATTTTAATCCGACGCGAAACATGTTTTGCTTCCCTTTCCGCTCCCCATGTCGTGTCCCGCACACCATACAGCCCAGCCGCTGGCTGCTGCTGTCCGGAGTTTGTAGCGCATATCCCTCACTCCTCCCCGTCGATATTGACACCATCTGTATGATGCTCCTCTTGCACATTGACTGGCTTCATCTTCAGGCACTCTTTCTCCCTCACCCCGCGTGCGCTTTCGATATGCTCTTGACTTACACAACGATTCTTGTTTTTCTTCTTTCTCTTGGGGTGTATATTTTTATTTGCTGAGATTTCCCTCTCTGGTCTCCTACAATACTCTATTTATCCTATGTGTATTATCCCTTTCTCTCTCAAAGATGGGTGTTGAGTCAACACTTTCCTTTACCTCGCCACTCCGAATACACACGGCAACCTTCTAAGCCCGTTTTTATGACCCGTCCGAGGATGTGGGTCACAAAAAGAAAAAAAAGGGGTTTTAAGGGATAGGAACGACGCGCCAAACAACAAAGTGTCACACCGCCGCTCAGATGACAGGCAGCTGACATCTGGGCTCGCGTACCTGAGCCACGCGTAGAATACTTTTTTTTTTCCTTCCAGAACGGCCCCAATTTGAAAAGGCAATCAGGCCTTCGCGACGACCTCGACGGCTACGATCATTACTATACAACGATACGAACCTGTTCGGGGAAGAACGTGGGAGATAACCTGATCAGTAATTAAGCGTAGCGCCAACTTGTTTCCCCGCTCTCTCCTGTACTTCAGGAGCGGCCAGTTCGTTCCGCGTCTAGTTCGTTTCTGTTCGTGCATTCCATGGCAAGCAGCGGGAGAAGATCCACACGCAACCAACTAGAACCCTGGGTCCACTTGTGTTCTGAGTTATTCTATTCAGCATAATTACAAACGGGTTATTCCGTGTTCCGTGAATCGTTCTATGTACTGGTGCTACAAAATTTACTGCCGTCCAACATAAGTCACTAGAAGACTCGTGGCAAGGAAAGCTTGCCAAAAGGTAATTACTGCTCATCCGCACTTGATCCAAACAATTATTCATTATTGCCTCCGCCGTTTGTATCTCCCACTTTCTTTGCTGCAAAAAAAGATGGCACGAATAAGGGATCCACCGACGTCGCCACCAAGGAGAAAAGACACACTTAGCTTCCATCTCAATGCCCGCCCACTTACGCTGGTGCATCTCCCCAGCGCGTCTGTTGATCAGCGCCACCTCCTGCGTGTCCGGGAAACCGATGGTCCAGTATCCGGGCGGCGTGCGCGGGGGCGACCAGTGGTGACGATGACGCGAGATGCGCTGCTTGTGTACTGCGATCGCCTCGGCGCGCGTCCGCTCCGGGTCGGCTGGTGAAGCTGACCCGGATCTGGTCCCGTCGCCCCCGTCTCTGTTGGGCGTAGGAGACCGCCAGAGCGGTGGGCCGGGAAGAGGCGGTAGGGGACCGATTCCCTCGTAGTACTGGATTTTTCGTGGGCATGTGTGAGCAATAACTGAAGACGTAAGGAAAGGGAGCAAAAAGGACTGACCTCGCGGCAGCATTCGCAATCCCCACCGTGCATGCGCCTCCTTGCGCTTCGCTGTCTCACCACGTCGTGGAATTGGAAGTCTTGCCCGCCATTACGAGTCGTGTCGATCTGGAACTGGGCGTTAACTGCGCTGCTTCCGCTGCTGTTAAGCTCTGGATCAGTGCGCAGCTAGAAACACACTACGAAGGGACCTACTGTTCGTCTCGAGCGTACCTGCCTCTCCCTTTGTATTTGGAGTAGTCATCTTTCTTTTGCCCGGAACCAGCGGTTTGATTCTCCGAAATTAGCCTGTTGTGTGCTTCCTGAGTCGGTGTTCCGTCGAGGCGACCGGGCCTCTTGACCTTGCTATTCTCTGGTTTGATTGGTGGGTCATCAGTTACGTTGTTCAATTTCCGGTGCTCTTTTCCCGTAGTGGCACGGCCAGTGTGTGTCTGATTCTTGCTGCCATCACTGCCAGTGTAAGTCGAGACCAATGCTGCGGGGAAGATCGGCCTGGGCGGTTTAAAGGGTACCAAAAACGCTGTACGGGACAGGTGGGTCAATGGAGAGGAGACACATCAATTGGTTGAAGCACACGTTGCGATTCTTCCTCTGTATCTGAAGACAGATCACTAGGTGGACTCTTTGCTTTAGTAGGTTCGCTAATGAATTTCTGCGCGGGTGAAAGAATCGGTTTCGCCTCTAGTAAACCGGGTAGAATGATGTGAGCAGTCACAGTTCACAAGAAACCCAAAAGAACAAATGGACCTTGTGACACTTTTCCAGTGGGTATAGATACCTTCCCGGTGGAGTCGATAAGTGACATGACCTTGGTGTCTGACTGACGTTCTTGTGCCGGACGAGTCGCAGCGGAGATGGCGATGTGGTATTTGGTATTGGATGCAGGAGTGGGCGGAAAATTCTCTCTACCGAGTCCAAGATCAGAATCATGCCTCGACACATCACTGCTTTGTGCTTTCACAAACGAACAAAAAAGGAGATACGGTTAAGATCATGAAAAAAAAGCGAACCCCACACAGCGATCAACACTCACTTGTCACATTACTAGTGATCACATCGGCACCGGATAAGCGCGGCCCGGTCGCCTGAAATTTCATGCAATTCGCTTGGACAGCCTTGACAAAGTGTCTCTGCCTCTCGGGGCTGCCGAGGCCCGTTCGGTCCTTGCGGTCCTGCTTGTTCTTGCCGAAGAGCCAGACCTTGAAGTCCCTCCACTTCTTGTAGTCCACGAGATATCGCGCCGCGGCGGCCTCTTTTGCCTGCAGCAGTGCGTCGTATCGGTCTTTGAGCTGCGATAGCTCGGCTTCCAGCGCGGACACCTTTGAGTAGAGCGTTTTTTGTATTTGGGAACACCGGGGCGAGCAGGGAGATTTGTCGGGAGGCGAAGCGGCCGACAAGGTGGGTATCATAATGTGAGATTTGCCGAGCAGAGTGCTCGAGTCTCTGTTCGCTAATCGAGCGCGTCGTCTGGGGTAAAAGTCGTCTTTATTGAGCGCTTAAAGCGGGTGCAAATAAAATAAGCCGTCAATGTTGTGACTTGTGGACGCGTTGTGGCCCTTTATTTGTCACACACTTTCCTTATATAGTAACAAAGGTCAGGAGCGAATACTGTAGTATTTCGACCTTAGGTTCACGCCACAGTTACATAAGCATCACGTGACCTTTTTTTTGTGGTTCAGGTTTCAGTGGTGGGGCGTGACTGAACGGTTCCTTAGTTCATGCCTGAAATTTATCGCTTGCATATGAGGGCCATGTAGAGCTTGCAGAAGACTCAACACAGCAAAAAGACTTACCAGAAATGACAATTGACAAGATTTTGGAACAGGTTGAGGAATGTGGCAGAGGAAGGAGGCAACAGCACAAATCTCACCAGTATGAGGAAGATCGGGAAGAGCATTAGTCATCAGTCACAATAGGAAATTCTTATATAATTTTTTTTATCAAGTTCATTGTTGCTCAAACAGCGTGACGGTCACGCTGTTTGAGTTCAGTTCAGCCCCCCTGCGTGACGCGTGACTGAACCTAAGGTCGAAATACTACAGTACATTGGGAGATGTACGCTGAGGACTTCCTAAAAGTTTGTATCGTGGCATACGACTTGGTAGGTCCGTATATTCAGAGGCCAAGCAGTGCCCGTACAGACCACCTTGGACCTTCGAATCGCCGTCACCCCCGACGTAGACAGGAACGAATGATCGCGGTCTTCTCTAGGGTGACAAGCGCGGAATCCCGTAAGGTCCACGAGCGCTTTCTTACGCTTCTCTCGCTGAGGATCGCCAAAATCCAGTAAATATGCACCGATGCGATGAGTTGAAACAACACCTACATCTGGCAGAGAAACAGCTGCTACAACGCCAGCGTCGATTTCCTTATGGAGGGGACTCGAGCTGCTCTCACTGAAGGACAACGGGTTGTTCAGATTGTAGACATTTTCTCCGCTGGAGAGGATGAGGATGCCTTCCTTCCTGCAGAGGGGAATTGTATCTCTCAATAGTATAACATAGGTACCGGAGAGTGCCCAGGGCTCTCCTGACATTTCAATTCGTCATCGGGCCAGACTAGAGTGATGAACACCTGAACGATAGGACGTCGAAAAACTCCTCTTCGAGCATAAGTCTGAATGGGACAAAAACGCCGTGATCTAGACCTCCTTCCGCGAGCCTCTGGTTTGGGGGTTGTGCGAGTACTTTGGCCAGCCTATGAAAATAAGCTACCCGATAAATGTATACTTCCAGTAAAGTCTTACGTCTTTATAGAGCTGAACTACACGCTGAGCCTGCCACGAGATCGAAATTTCAACTTGTAAAGCTCAATAAAACCCTAGTAATCCATCAGCAACAGATTTTCGTCCCCATAGTCTATGACTGGATGATGTTGGGTTAGCGAAAGCATCATTTAGCTACGAAAACATCGTACCGAGGCCCCCAGCAGTCTCCCAATGACTGAACACCACGATTCCCTATTTCTTCAATAAAAAGGGGTCAAAGTCCCGAAGGAAGGTCCCTCGGGGGGTCTATAATCCAAGGCGGACAAAAACCCTCTAGCGTGCTCGCCAGACACCGCAGGCAGTGACCCATGCGCAAAGGAGAACGCGGGAATGTTCGAGGTGTCTGAGCTAGGGATAGGGGTGCAAGAGCCTGCTGCCATGCTGTGCACCGTGGAGAGCCCAAAACAGGGCAGTTTTGCCTAACGCGGCTTACGTATCGTTGCGCTCTTCCTTCACGACGTCACCGTCGACGACCATGTCTACGAGGGGATCCGGCGTCGGCGGCTGGCTGCGCGGCAAGACCGTCCGCAAGGGCGGGGCGAGCGCACACAGCACACGGGCAACAACACCGCAGGTCCAAAGCACGTCTACCACCGTATTCGGCGGCGGCGTCAAAGATCTCTCAGGTCGGACATCCGAATTCCATGTGAGCTTTCGTAACGATGTCAGTCTGTCACGGATGAGAAACTGAAGGACTATGCACAGTCTATGGATGATCAATGCCCTGTGTGCAAAAGCGACAGGTATCTGAACCCGAAGCTGCGCCTGCTCGTCAGTGCATGCTATCACAAGATGTATGCACCGCAACTATCCATGTCTAGTCGAATTTGACCCGAAGAAAGGTGTGAATCCTGTATAGACAGACTCTTCACGCTGGGCCCCGCCCCCTGTCCGATATGTAACAGGGTGTTGAGGAAGCTTGCCTTCACTCCGCAAACGTTTGAGGATCTTGGGGTCGAGAAAGAGGTTGCCGTTCGTCGACGGATATCGAAAGAGTACGCCTCTGCGATCCTTTCTCCTCAAATATTAGTAATTATTGCGTAGGCTGTATAAACGTAGGGAGGATTTTCCCGATCTTCGCTCTTACAACGACTATCTCGAAGATGTGGAGGATATCAGTGAGCTTTGTTCCACCGAATCAGACTCTCCGTCGCCAAACTTATCTCTCTACAGCGTTCAACCTGATCAACGAGGTCGACGTTCAGCAGACTGAAGCGCGCATCGCTGCCTACCGGGCCGAGAGCGCCGCCCTAATAGAACAGAACATCCAGCGCGAAGAGCAGTACGCGCAGCTACTTAGAGAACAAGAGGAGCAGGAGCGCCGTGACCGCGAGTTGCGCGCGGCCCTGGCGCTGCGGCTCGAGGAAGAGGAGCGCGAGGAGCGCGAGAGCGAGCGGAGGCAGATTATCGACCGTCTCGAGACGAGCGACAAGGACGCGTCCACCGTGATTGCCAGGGCGCGCGCCCACGCTCTGAAGAAGACACTGGCGAAGTCATCTGCTTCTGCTGCCGCTGCCGCGGCGATGGTGGACTCTAAGCTACTGCGATCCCGCGCACAGCAGAGCACGTCCATACCGGACGTGCCTCACGTGCCCTTGCAGGACGACTACTACGCATACGAAGACATGTACACCTTGCGAGAGACATACGTGGACCCCGCTAGTGATGCCGTGAGGAAAGACCGGCAGGGTATCATGAGGGCTGGAGGATATCGCATTGAGGAAGCCTGGGAAAGAGCGCTGAGGTGTATGGTTGCCGGGCTAGACACACCTCCATTAGTTGGATTAGATCCTGATCCTATCTTCGAGAGTAAGGGAGATCCCATCGTGGCCTCTGCTTGAGTCTCCCGCAAGCCTTGCATGATTGTCTATCTTCACTTGATTGGGATAATGATACAAAATGTGCGATGGGTAATATCAACAAACTCAAATTGAGTTCACCACCTTCCTCCTTGCCTTCTCTCTTTCATCCAGAGGTCCGTCGAGGGGAAAGTATAATATCTGATATTGTGCTTGCCGGCTGGACGCCCAAATCAGCGAAAAACAAATGGATTCAGGACTATATACAACTTACCCGACCCTCTTCGAGTCCAAACGAAAGAATTTCAAGACTTGGGATGGATTTAAAGTATCGTTCTCTCCATTCTTCTTTTTGTTCGGAGTGACAGCGATATCCTCAGAGTCGCTGATCACAATGATTTCTTCTACATCGGGATCTGGTCGAGGGCGCTTTGTAGAAGCAGCAGAAGACATCGAGGTGCGTTGGGTCAGGGGCGCGGATGATATTGAGGGTTGATGGTAAGAAGTCGCGGATGTTTGTTGGGTTGGTGTTACAGACGGCAATGAGGTTTGTTGGGTCAAAGTCACAGACGATGATAACAAGGTTTGTTGACTCGCAGAAGATGATAGCGATTGTGAACGTGGTAAGAGCGCTCGAAAAGACTGAGAGTAGGAAGCCTCTCGCGCGGCTAAGCCAGCATTGCGCAATGCATCACATGGTCGTCTATGCAAGTCGCTTTCATACGAAAGAGCACCACCTTTCTGTGAGAGAGGCTTACAATGAAGGATCCATCATCAACAGGTTAACGGCTCCAGACTTGACGACTTCATACCCAACGATGGTCCTAGAATGGCCGTGGTGCTGCAAGATAAGAGGCATCTTGTCCGTGGTGGTCACAGCGGATACGTCGCGCAAGGCGTCATTCACCGTCCCTGGTTTCGATGTTTTGGCGGGTGTGAAATAGTCAACTATCCAATCCGTGACGGCGGCGACCCCTAACGCCGCATGAGATTTCAGACGCGCGTCAAAAGGGGTTAGGAGCTTACCTCTTGGCTCGTCTTTGAGATTAAGGTCGACCAGCACCGCCCTGGGGATAGTTGAAGGTGAGGCAGATGTTAGGAAGAGCTGCCAAAAAATTCGTACGGTATCCCGCGAAAGGTAAAAGCCACATAGATATCTACGAAATGGTCTTCGGCATTGGTGTAACCAAGCGCCAAATAGTCCGGAACGAACCTCCAGTGCCTATCCGCTTAGAAGTGTCCACGAGCTTGCCAGACAGTTGTGCGGCACCTTCCTCATCATAGCCTGTAATTGCCCCGCGGCGAGATGTTAGCATAGTGGAAAAAAGAATATCGAGTTTGGCACCATTCTCCCAAGCAGCTTCAATGGTGCGTTGGAGATTCCGCACGCTTGGCGGGAGCGGATCATCCAGCAAGGGGAAATACATGGGCTGGATCGTCTGACTCATGAGAGCCGTGCAAACCATGAGGTAATTGCGATATCTGAGATGGAATCCAGATGAGCCCAACGATAATACGAATCCACACACCCGCAACCCCAGTTTGTGTCCCACTGCTCCCTCTCAACATGCACGGTTTTTTCATAGCACAGCACAGCTCTACACGTGCTCCCTTTGAGGACCGACTGCTTCAATGCATTCTTTAATACGGGGATTAAACCTAGGCTCCGGAACACAGGTTGTGAGTCGCGTCATCACCATTTGGAGTGGCGCTCACGCACCCGGGGTATAATTACGTGGCGGGGGAACAGATAGCGCAGGGTGCCAAAATGGGTCTTTTGGCTGAACACTCGGTTTGCGATTAAAGGGAAGTAGCAGTTTTTTGGAGGTGGAGACAGGGGCCGCTGCCGAAGCGATAACGGTAATCTTCCGTGTCTCTGCGGCACGCAAAATGACACACCTGGAGGTTCGCGAATGAAGTGCAGGTCATAATGCTCCTGCCTTTGTACCAGACTAAGAGAATCGAGGACACGTTCGCAGAACTGGCAAAGTAGAGGCTCTGCAGGGCTTCTATATAAAATTTGCAAGCACTCCTGGGTCGACGATGGTTGAACGCTCACTGTGTCCGAACGTGCGAGACCGCTGGCACATCACGCTGAGTGGCGATGAGCCCCCTGCTCAGCATCCTGCGCGTATCCTGTAGTGGTGTGAAGTTGAGTCAGAGCAACACCGCATTAGGCAGGCGTATACGCGTCCTCGTCGATTCTGTAACGTGACACGGCCAGCGACGTCGCCTTGCTCACCTCCGCATTTGTCGCCCACCGTTCAACATGTCAAGGTCTTACGATCGCGGTGAGCACACTAGGACCTCTGTTGGAGTCTGCCGCTTTGACTGAGCTCTTGATTCAGCTCTCACCGTTTTCTCTCCCGACGGTCATCTCATCCAAGTGAATGTGCATCGTTCTTCGCAACGAATCTCATCGCTGAATGCATCGATTTTAGGTAGAATACGCTGGAGAGGCCGTCAGAAGAGGCACTTGTGTAGTAAGTGGCGCCGTTCTCTCGCTGATTCAGCTGTATGATCTACACTTCTTATATCCAAGGTCGGTGTCCGGGGAAAAGAGGTGGTCGTGTTGGGTGCAGAGAAGAGGACGATCACACATCTTCAGGATCCCCGGATTATCAGGAAAGTAGTGACCTTGGACGACCACATTTGCCTCGCTTTTGCCGGTAAGAACAACCACGGAGACCTTCTCTCGGTATTCACTCGCATTCCCCTACAGGCCTCACCGCTGACGGGCGTGTGCTGATCGACAGAGCGCGGGTGGAATGCCAGAGCCATCGCCTGACAGTAGAGGATCCAGTCACCGTAGAATACATATCTCGCCACGTCGCTGGTATCCAGCAGGTGTGTGTTCATGCTTTCCCTCGCGGTCCAAACGCTCCAATGAACTGTTTCCATTTCTTTGTATTCTCTTCTGGTAGCGCTATACACAATCTGGCGGTGTTAGGCCCTTTGGTATTTCGACCCTTATTATGGGCTTTGACCCCCACGATACACGGCCTCGGTTGTACCAAACCGAGCCGGGTGGCAACTATAGCTCCTGGAAGGTTGGCTCCCATTCCTTTCGAATAGTAGAAAGAGCGGCGAATGTTGATTTTATTTTCCTTTTCCGCGTGGCGGATAGGCATGCGCTATCGGTCGTATGCAGAAAGTGGTACGCGACTTCCTCGAAAAGAACTACAAGGAAGAGATGTCGAGGGACGACAGCATTAAGCTTACCGTCAAAGCGCTGCTCGAGATTGTCCAGACCGGAGCCAAAAACATTGAGATTAGCATCATGGAGAGCTACGGCAAACTGACGGTGCGTGATACGGCGCTTACACTATGTCATATAACTTCTGATCGCTGTGAATCGATTGCGATTCGCTCCCGCTCCTAGACGCTCACCTTGGCTCAGGTAGAAGGCATCGTTGATGAGATTGAGAAGGAGAAAGAGGCCGGTCCGTAATTTCTTTCACTTTGTTCTGTTGTTCCGCTGCCCACATGCCTCCCTTTGTGTTCTCTCAGAGGCGGAACGGAAGAGGTCAAGGCTTGCTGCTACCGCCGCGGGACAAGCAGCTATGACGCAGCGAACGACGGATCAGTAGCCGCCTTCTAACCGAATTTCAATGTATTTCCCAGAAATGCATCTCATCTTTGGCATACCCTTGCAGTAGAGAGCTTCTCTTCCAAACATGGCAAAGAACGACGACAAGGTAAGGAAAACCATCACGTGTCAAACCACGTGTCTTCCAGCTACGCGTCACGTGGATTGCAGCTCTCTGCCGAGCGAACGCGTCACGATCACTTCAATGCTTGGCAAGGCTTCCGCAAGTTCATTAATCGAGGCAGCAGCGTGTATCAACATATAAGGTCGATTGCAATGGACACACAACGCGATATCATTCATTCAGTTCCCTCATGCTCCGCTACTCAGCCTTCAAGTTGCCTACCCCCATTCGCACCTACACCCTCTCACGAATTCCGCTTCGTAATGTAAAAACAGCCCGAACGTCACAGTATCTGAGGCGGGGACTCTCTTTGAAGCGGAAGATAGAAGCTTCCTCGTCTCGTTTATTATCGGGCCCAGACATGATAGACTCATCCCCTGAAGACTCTGAAATTTTGGACAAGGTTGGCCGGCACGCGCTCGGTAATCCTGAGGAGGGACTCCGGAAATTGATGACAAACCAAGTGCTTGTCTTACATCGGTGTGTCTAGCTGCGTCTCGCGCAAGCCATTATTGGCCTTCTGAGGCAAACGAGCAAGACAGATTGAGTTACAAACCATCTTCTGGGGACTCGAGCAGCCAATCTCATATATAATCAGTTGAGATGCGGTTTATTATAACTGTTTCTCAGAAAACATCTGCTAAACTTCTCTTCACAGCCAACGAAGAAGGTGAACGTCTCGGGTACATCGCAGAGGTTCCTGGTGGTTCCAGTTCCTGGTGGTTGCGCCAGCTCTTCCGAAGATATCGTGACTACCACCTTGTGGTGATGGACCCTCTAGGTTCACCCGTCCTATGGGTGAGATGGCGCTCGCTCGCTCTCGATTTTTTTTTTCTGATGATATCAACGATGCCTTACATTCATAGCTTCGGCGCCCTTACACATTCCTTAGCTCCTGCATGTTCGTACGACGCCTGAAAAATGTCCAGGAGGAAGCGAAAGCGAGAGAGCCCGTGCTGGATACTTTTGCCCGAATTCATGGACGATGGCATTTCTGGCGGAAACCTCACGACTTGTTCTTGAGGCAACTCATATTCTGCATTATTCTTCAATGCTCTCTGTGTTGATAGTCTTTGCTCCAGAGTCAATGAAGACGTGCAAGATATACTCACCTGCATGTCTTCTGCGGTTTCGATACCAAAACCAGGCCCGAATCTCCTATTGTTTGTCCGGTTAACAAGCATAGATGCGTCGGATTTGCACCATGAGGTGCTTCCCGTGCGCGACGAGTGGCAAAGAATAATCGCGGAGGTCCAAAGACATAGTGCATCGTGGGCGCGGATGGTTCGTAACATCCTTCTCTTTCTCTCTTCTCTGGCCATTCTCAGACTTTGGCTCTTCCAATCTGCCAACCTCACCAAATGCAGTTGTTCACCGACACAGGTATTTATCATTGCTGAATAAGGGGTCGCCATTACAATGACGCTGATAGAGCGTCACTTCACAGGCAAGTACAGCATTCGCTTCATGCCGAGGCACACCGATTCGGAAGGGCAGGATGTCGCTCCTGGCCTGGCCCTCCACACAATGCCAAAAATCGATCCCAGCGTAGAAGAGCGTGCCGTAAGTTGACTGTTGATTTGGTACCGCTTTCTTCATAAGCCTATCTGAACCTCCCTTCCCCTCTTTCGCCTTTCAACAAGGCCATGCTGGCTTTTGCAGGTAAGATCTAATGACCCAATGGTGTGTACCATCGGCTCATGCACCCTGTACGATGTCTGTCTAGTGAGCGCCGATCTCGACCATTACTCAAAAACAGCCAGACGAGGCCCGAGGCGAGTGCTCAGCCCCTTCCCTCAGCCTGTCCTGATAGCTAAGCTACTTGGACCGCAATCTGCAATCCCACACGGTTAGCAACATTTTACGGAAAGCGGCGTTTATCATTCGTTGGTGGTCACGCGTTCTTTCGTCTGTGCTGCATTTTTAACGCGTGCTTCTAGTGGTAATCGGTATGGTCAGGATCGGGGTAGAAGCAATGTGACTTCCCTTTTGGGCCGACTCAAAGAACTAGTCCGGAGCGTCAGGCAGCAGTGTTCGCGGCATTGGAGGAGTATTTATGAGACACATGCAGCGTCCAATCCCTTCCACATTGATAGCAAATACAACCACCACTCACATCCCTAAACAAGAAATGGTTTATGCAGTTAATAAACCTCTGCGCCTTCACAGAGCGTCTCAAGGAAGACTTTCAAGTCCGCCTGGTTAATCTCTAGCACGCTCGTGTCGAAAGACCCATGGCGTGTACGTGCATTGCAGCGTTCCTTTGCGTCAAGGAACGCGAGGCCAAACTCGCTGTCGAGAGAAAGATGAGGAGGGAATCTGAGACCAGAGATAAGAAACTCACTTCTTCCTCACTTCACCGAAATCAAGGGCGGCCATGACACCGACAACGATGTACGTGCCCGCGTCCTCCTTGAGGCACGCAACGACAAACGGGAGGCTCCGTCTTGTCTTCTTTCCTTTCCTGGTCCCAGCGCCGGCTGTAGCAGCGCTGGCGGTACCCGGGACGCGGTCGCGCAGCGCGTCAACGAGCCACAGCGCGAGGCGCGAGAGCACGCCCGGGTGTGCGAAGAGCGCGAGGTCCGGCCCCTGCGAGAGCACTACGACGCGGTGCGAGCGCATCGTCCGAATTGCGTGGTGGTCGATGATGGACGTCCCTTGACGGATGATAGCTCGGTGCAGCGACATTGAGAGATGGAGCGCTGAGCGAAGAGGTGTGATGCTGTTATTGGATTTACATTGAAAGGGTACACCACAAAGAGTCAGCTTAACGATAGGTAAAAAGTAGGCATTCAAAAACAAACGCACTCGGTCAGCGCGTCGTACGCCGTCCAGAAATTGTGAATCCACCAGGGCATCTCGTCGGAGCCCTCCGCCCGTTCGTCCTCACCTTCCCCCGCAGTGGCCGTACTTGCTGCTCCGGGCCTGCCTCTGGCCGTGCCGAGGGCCGTCTCCTTTCTCTTCTCCTTTGATGTGCCGTGGACTTCCCACACCCTGCCTGCGCCGAACCATTCACCGCCGCCACGGCTACCCTCGACTTCGACCTCCATCTTGACGCCGCCCGCTACGTCGAGGAGCGCGCCGACGGCTTCGACCGCATCCGCGGCGGAGAGCGGCTGCGAGCGGTACCCGTAGCAGCGCACGAACGACGGATAAGACAGTTCGAGCAGGCCGTACTCGGGCGCGATCGCCTGCAGCTTGGTGACGAGCGACAACTTGAGATCAAGGTCCATGTGCGTGTAGGTCTGGTGGGTTTGCGGTATCGAGAATCTGTTGACGTGAAATGTGGTTGAGTCCATCGCAACGACGGTGAAGAGAAGTGCGGTGGGGGAGAACCAAGTCGTACCCCATCTTTGCCAGTAACCCAGTCAATCTTTTCCTGCCCTTCTCCTTCCAGATGCCCAGCTTACCGGCCACATAGCTCGAGTGATACATGGCGTCATACAAAGTCCAGTGGCGGAACAGCATAAACCTCAATTCCTCTGTGGCGCGCACGGATAGGTCATCAGGATGTAACGAAGTGTTGGCGCTAGAAGAGGCAGGAAGAGGAGGATTGAGTCGGAAGACCTCGTCGTAATATATGGAGTGGTATTTATCGTAAGTTTCGCGGGAGATGCGAGAGGTGATGTACTGAAAGGTTAAACCGAGGATGGCTAGCCTGTGAAGGAATCATGTAAGGGGGACGAGAAACGATTCGATTGAGGACATACCAAAGCAGCTCGTTATCAACACGCTCAAGTGCAGTGGCGAGAAGGAAAATGGTCGCAGAGGCGGACTGTCCGTACCATGTTCCTGCTAGATAGTGTTTCTCGAGTCGTGACCTATGTTGATCTCGCTCTTCACGAGTCATACGGGCGGGTCTCTGTAGAATAGTCATAAGGTCATGTCGGTTTGCAAGATAAGCAGAGGTCCATACTTCGTCATCCGTCCGCCGACGTTTTCCCGCTTTCCTTTGGTCGTCACCCAGCGATCTTCGCTTACCGTTCGGGGAGGTGTGGTCATAGTCTTCATCAGCGCCTTCCTGTTCCTCCGTCATCCTACGCTCTTCCTCTTCTTCATCCAACGCATCGTCCGAGTCTTCATCGGAGTCCGGCTCAGGCTCGTACTGAGTAGAGTCAAGCCTTGTCCTGGTAGAAGAAAGGAAGAAATGACTGACAGCAAGCGCTTCCCACGCTTTTTTCTCCACCTCCAAATTTTCCGCTTCGCCATCGTCCCAGACCACAGTCCGCTCGCCGTTCTCGCCGGCGCTGAAGAGACTGGAGAGATTGTGGGGGCGAGTAGAGTCTATGACGTGGATGGTCATCTTAGATGGGAAGTCGCCAAACCACTCCGGCGAGGGCAAATCCAAGATGGCTCCAATATTGAGGAGGACGAGCGTGTGGAGCTATATGTCTAGGCATGAGCCTCGGCAACGAATGTAAAGGACCGGCGCACGTCGTGTAGGGCGATGAGCTCGTCCCTGACGCGTTCCAACTCGGCAATGCCGCTGACAGGAACAAGCCTGTGCATAACATCGTCTTGTTTGAACATGTCCGCGAGCATGCGCGCCGCGCATAGCGCGTCAACATCTGGAGCTACGAGGATAATGACTGATGATGCCGAGGTCAACGGTGAGCGGCGATGAGCGATGAGAATATTGTTGTAAGCCTCTGCATAAGATGGTCGAGACGGGGTCGAGAGATGCGGTGGAGGAATGTACACCATTGCTCAGCTATTACAACCGTCGCAAGCGTTGACCAGTCGTTGACCAATAACACTGTAACAGGGCGCTCGCCAAACAACGCGTCCACAACGCGTCACAATTGTGGCGGTGTCAACAGGTTCCCACCCTTTCTTTACTACAGTTACAACAGGCTGCGCTTTTCATTTACTGATTCTCAGGGTCAATGATAGTCAACACCTGCTGCCCAATCCACACACGTCCAGGAGCCACTTTGGCAAATCCTCGAACGTGTCCAGGCTCAACACAGATGAAGTTTTCCCTGATCACAGGCGCGTGAGAGTGAGCTCTGCACAACAAGAGAAGAACGCCGCACCATCCTCCTTGCTCCATATCCCCTAATTTGCTCCCGGCCTCTTTCTGCGGATTCCAAATGACAACGTCTTTGAGCGCGTTAGATCTGACAGAAAGCGCGCCGCCGGGCCAGAGGACCTTGTATCGCTGGGGCGCATCTTCGTACACCGAGTCCGTGAAGCGACACACGTCCACCGCGACTCTCTCTTCGCGCTTGGGCTGCTCAGACGCCTCCGTCTTATCGTAGTACAAGAGCCCCTGAAGCGGCGACACAACCACGTGTGCGGACGGGGCCCGGATGTACGTGTGGAATAGGGCCTGGAACTCAAGCGCCTCATTGGCCGACTCGCCAGTCGTCGTGACGTGCAGGCTGCTGCTCAGCTGGTGCTCAGCGAGCGTCACGACGTACGCGAGGTGGAACGGCTGGTCGTACAGCGCTTTTATCTTAGGAGTCGGATCGAGTGCTGAGCGTAAGTGCGTGCATAGATATGAGACTTGATCGCATTCCAAGGAATGAAGGACGCACTCAGCCTAACGGAGACGCCTACGTCGGTGTCGAGCAATATGGTGCCGACCTTCCACGTTTCGTTGCGGGCGAAGCCGTGCTGGGGAAGGCGTTTGTGGTCCGGATGCGAAGGTGGCCCGAAACAGGGAAAGACGATGGGGATCCCTCCACGCACGGCACGCGATCCGTCGAGCGCCGCCTTTGACGACAGAAAAAGACGCTCGCGCTGCTCCGGATCACTTGGTGCAGGCGAGCGCCACGAGATGATGGTTGCTCCATACAAGAGAATCTCTGCGGAGGCACCCTGCGTGAGTGCAGACAACGAATGACCTTGAGAATTGAAACTGGGTTGCAAGTCAACAAATCCACCTTTGGGTGCCTCATAATAATTCTGTCTGCTTGCTCCTCGACGGGCATGATGAACGGTAGCACAACTTGGCTCCACTCACATCACGTGAGCTAACACGATAAAACCATACTTCCCCTCGTCCTCAGCTCAAGTCTGAGCTCCCCTCGGTCTTTGCTTTATCAACCACTTTTTCTACAACCCTGCCTTCCTGCTCCATGTCCAATTCCTTCCAAAACTTACAACTCTTCCCTTCTCTCTGGGCCGCTGCAGCGCATGTCCACCAGTATCTGTTGTCCCTGCCATCCCTCCGCTTCATGTCGTGTCGGAGCGACGCAGGTACGCCGCAATTACAGCGTGGCGTGGTCGATGGATGAAAATCCGGTCGGAAGAACCGGAAAGTGAGGTTGATGCGGACATTGGACGTTTGTGCAGTTGGTGTCCGCTCTGAGGAGCTGTCAGTATTATTGGTGTTTGGCGGTGGGAAAGGTGGGTGGAAAAGATCGAGTGCCGCTTGCGGCGGTATGGAGTGTTTGAAGCGTTCTTGACAAGACGCGTGCATGATGATGAGCTATGCGACATGTGAGCATGACGCCAATAAATAGTAAAACCACGAGACCGAATTATGCGGTAAAGGTATGTTGTAAGTTCGTGCGTGGCGCAGGTTGGCTTCTTCTACGGGAACGACTTCTCTCAATCGAAACACCCTTTGTGTTCCTAAACTATCCTCAGAAGAGCTCTATTTAGATGTGCCGCAGTGCTCACCCAGACTGAGCGACGCGATCGTTGGATAGGGCCCAAGATAGGTCATCGCGTCACTATGCGCGCCGACGCTCTCTTTGGCGCCCTCGTAGCGATTGGATGCAGCTACGTTCGCGCGCCAGGTAAGACCGGGATATTCAAGCGGGAAGCGCTTGCGCTTGGACAATTCCGCGTTTACAACCTGTTCGATCACGACACATGCTTCTTCCATCGCAGGCGAAAATGCCGGAGGCGGCTCAGTTGGCCGACCGTTGTACCTGGAAAATGATGTCAAAGGGGAGTATGATCAGGAGGGATGAGGGTGCATTACCAATATTGCGCCGCCTCTCTCATCCCGTCATCTCCACAAGTGGAGAGTTGTCGCGCAAAAAATGAGGTTCTATGAGGGCTCTCCACCATTCTGTCGAAAAGCCACCACTTGTTTCGCTTCCAGCTCGTCGATGAGTCGAGCAGCTCGTGAAACAGCCTGCACGCGAGCTCCGGGGGGAGAATAGAAGGATGGAGTGTACACGGTACGTGCGACTTGACGAGTGATGAAGTAGATAGGGTCAATGGAGGTAGACGTGGGACGGTGGACGATGGCGAAGGGGGCGGGCGGAGGACGTCAACGAGATTGACGGTCGGTTTAGGCGTTGAGGGGGACGTGCGCGTCGGCGAGCGTGACGTCGATACATTTATTTGAGCGCCACTTGGTGCATCTTCTGCGATGCGAGGAACCTTGCTTGAAGAAGGAGACAGCCAATCGGACAAACGAGCGACGCGTTTACGCTTGAGCTCGCGCTTCGAGCTGTCGTCGACGATGCGGTCTACGGTTGCTTGGATATGTCCATCGCATTGCACGAGCGCGTCTAAAATAGTGCTCGTTGAGCAAGACACCTGCGATGGGAGGAGGCTGGAGACGAGCGCGAGCAGCGTGTCGGTGTCATGCATGTTCGCGAGCGACGTGTGCGCACGTGATGCCATTCCGTCTCTCCTCGGTGGCATATGCACCGACGGGCAAGTCTCTTGGTTCCTGTTCTCAACCACAACAGGGTCAATGGCGCCCATGTTCGCGGAGCCGTAACATCAGCAAGGAAGAAAGTTCGTGTCCTCGTCACCTTTTTACCATGCAGCACCCTAATATCAGCAATATTTCAGCCACATGAAGTCTCTGAAGTGCATAGCTCAGCCATACCCCCTCCTCGCCAGTGGGTACGGCCGGAGCCACTCGTACAGCCTCAGAATAAAATCCAGGAGCAGAAGTTGGGGGCGCTCTTGCCGACTCGCAAGCAGTGGACAGTCAAACCCCTCCCGGCCAAGTGGGAACAGACTACGCCCACATCTGTATCTGAAACGACCAAGGCTGCCACTCCTGTTAGGCGACTTGAGCCAGGAAGCAAGTGGTCGCGGATCGCGCCTGCCGTTCCACCTATATCACAGCACAAAGCTGCAGGGAAGTCTGCTGGACCAGGCACCCTCTTGCAGCTCCAAGCCCATCCGAACCTGCCACAAAAACCACAGACTCGTGACGATGCGCCGAAGCCCCCGCCTCCACTGAAGCTCACTATAGATAATGAAGTATTAGATCTAGTATCCTCCCGGGCCGAGGAAAGTGTTCTTGGAGGCCCTTCGCGAGTCGAACCAACCACCGAGGATTTCGCAGATATCGAAATCGAGGAAACGGAACCTCGGCGCATGTTTCGTCATGGCGAGTTCAAAAAGCGAGGCTCAATTGTTAGGGGAGAGATGACGGCAATTCCGGGTCGAGTAAAAGGTCGCGCTGATGCTTCACCGCGAACTCAAAAGCCTATCAAGGCCAAGAAAGCCGTGTCGCCTGTGAAGAAACCTGTGGATGTGTACATACCGACGACAGTTACAGTCAGCCAACTAGCAAAGCTTCTTAATATCCCGCTAGGTGTGTAAGACATTGTCTCTGCCTTGTCTTGACCGAAAGCTCACTTTATTTCACAGAACGACTGCAACGTACTATGAGTCAGGTTGGTATGGCCGTTGAATCAGCCTATGATCATGGTGACAGCATGTCCTATTCTTTCCGATGGTTCATCTAACGCGTACGCAGTCCTCACTGCCGAATACGCCTCTCTCTTCGCCGAAGAGTTTGGCAGAAATCCTATCATCAACGACGAGGCGTCCTTCGATCTTCGTCCATCGTTCGTGCGGGCGCTTTTCATGGGCTTCCGTCACTCATGGATAGTTACAGGCCACCCCATCCAAATCCGTCAACTCTACCGCAGCGCCCTCCAGTGATCACAATCATGGGCCATGTTGACCACGGCAAGACCACGCTGCTCGACACGCTTCGATCCACGTCTGTGGCGCAAGGCGAAGCCGGCGGGATTACACAGCACATTGGCGCATTTTCGGTGTCCGTCTCCATCGATGGTGGGAAAGCGAAAAAAGCCGTCACTTTCTTGGACACACCGGGACATGCTGCCTTCTCTGCGATGCGGGCTCGTGGTGCAAGCGTCACAGACATCGTAGCCCTGGTAGTCGCTGCCGACGATGGTGTGATGCCGCAGACAAAAGAGGTAATTAGGCTAGTCAATAAAGATCAAGTTGCCGTCGTAGTGGCCGTTAACAAGGTTGATAAGTCGGGTGCCGATGTCGTGCGTAGCCTCCTATCCTTTGTTTCCTGCCGCGGGAATGCTAACGTTACTGCTGTAGGAACGCGTCTACACATCCCTTGTGCAAGAGGGCATACAAGTCGAGGCTCTCGGAGGCGACGTGCCTGCAGTCGAGGTCTCCGGTTTGACGGGCCAGGGATTGACAGAACTGGTAGAGACTTTGTCGGCTGTTGCGGAGATCCAGGACTTGCGTTCTGAAAGGGACGGTCCCACGCATGGTTACGTGCTCGAATCCAGGATTCAGAAGGGACTCGGGTTCGTGCCTACATCACCCTTTGTCTGTGCTCCTCCGACTGATACGATTTGCATTCTACAGAGCGGTGGCCACCGTCCTGATCCTACGCGGCTGCCTCCAACCTGGTGCCCACCTCCTGTGTGGAACCGCCAACGCCAAAGTCCGCATCATGACTGACTCGGCCGGGAAAGCCGTCAAGTCGGCCTACCCCGGAACAGCTGTCACCGTGTCTGGCTGGAAAGAGTTGCCGAAAGTCGGTGATGAGGTGTTACAAGGGAGCGAAGCAGACGTGAAGAAAGCTCTGAACAATCGGTTGCGCAGATTGGAAATCGAGGAACAGCTCAAGAGCGTAGACGCTCTTAATCAGCAGCGGCAGCAGGAGAGGGAGGAACGGACGAAGCAAGCCTCGGCTGATGGGGAGGCGGAGGTCGCCACGCCGTCAGCGGAAAGTGGCCCCAAGGAAATCAGGCTTGTGGTCAAAGGGGACGTCAGCGGTAGCATAGAGGCTGTGGTCGGCGCCCTGGAAGGCATTAGGAGCAAAGACGCCGTTGTGAAGGTCGTTACGACTGGCGTCGGGGACGTCACCGAGTCTGACATTGCAATGGCAGAGACTGCGAGTGGTAAGCCAGCTTTTCCACGTTCGCGCACGGCGAAGGTCCCCCGCGTGAGCACAGCTAATATGCTGCAGGGATGATCGTCGCTTTCTCTGTCAAGGTTCCGCGCCCTATACAGACGGCCGCAGCCCATCGCGGCGTCCCGATTTATTCCTCTTCGATCATATACCAGATTATGGATGAGGTCAAGACGCGTGTCATCGCGCTGCTACCGCCTGTGGTGGAGCAGCGAGTGACGGGCGAGGCAACCGTTCTGCAACTGTTTGATATCCATCTCAAGGATAGGAAGATCAAAAAGGTCGCCGGCTGCCGTGTGATCAATGGCATGGTGGAGAAGGCGAAAACCGCTAGAGTGGTTAGGGACGGAGCGCTTCTTTACGAAGGCATGTTCCTTACATATCTTTAGCGCTCTAAGATGCCTACTGATTTTTATCTGTTTGTTTGGCACGCAGGTCTGGTAGACACGCTGCGTCATCTGAAGAAGGACATCACGGAAGCACGAAAAGGCCTAGAATGTGGGATGAGCTTTGATAAGTTCGACAACTTGCGGGAGGGGGATCTCATTCAGTTCTTTGAAGTCATCGAGAAACCGGGCTCACTATAGATGATATAGACAGATGCTAATGCGCTAATGCCTTCTAATTCTTGCATTTCGACGACACCTACAATTCATAAAATCACACGTCATTGTCCTCGCTTATTTCCCTCAGATAGCACCATTGTATTGCCGCCAATTGTGCCAACACGACCTTCGACACCAAAAGTGAAACTGATGTTGCCCAGGTCCTGATCGGTCCGCTCGAGAAGGGTCCAACTGCGGTGGTCTGACTTCTTCAGCTTCACTTCCACCTAAGATTTCCCGGCATTGTCTTAGCTGACCGTCCCGGGGCTCGGCACTGAAAGACAACGAACCTTACTTCCGAGGAATCGGACCGTGGACGCCGAAGGATCGATCGGACCAAACAGGTTCAACGTGCGACGGAAGCGTTTTTGCGCGGGCAGACAGATGTCAAAAACGATCTGGAGAAAGCGAGGTACAGAGGGTTGATCTTCCGAGACGAGGGTCTTACGTGATTCTCCTCGAAGTGGACACGACTCTGCTCCTGGTCCGCCTGCTTCGCATAGACGGACATGTGAATCTCGGTCGGTGTTTGGTAGTGGTCGTAGCGGCAGTTAACTATGTCCTCCTGGGCCTGTGCGGGAGGAGGTCAGAATGACAACTCGCGACACAGGATGAGGATTGATACCTGTGAACTGGCGCTGGGCGCTTTCGGGACAAAGAGATGACGGCCAGTCTTACAGCCAGGAATCTTAAGAAATTCGTCGAACTCCAGAACGCGGCGCTTGCAGCACAAATAGCCCTGCGCGTAACCTTTGCTTGAGTGACTTTGGCATATATGCCTGGGTGACGAGGACACCGATCACCTTGCTGCCTTCGTGGAACAATGGCTGACGGGAGAAATTGTCAGACATGTGTCCAGAGGGCGGGGCTGAGAGACTCACGGAACCGGGATGGTACGTACATACCGTTCCTTCGCCATCCCCAACTCGATTCACTTCATCACTGACGAAGGTTATGACGCAGCCTTTGTGACGACAGTTAGTTCCAAGCTGAACGGTGGCGTTTAGATCTTCCTCCTCCTCTATGACGGGCAGAGGAGTGGGGGCCAATGGTTGCGTCGACGGGATAGCACCGTTGTTTGACTTGTGAAAGGTAGATGTAGATGAGGCAGATGGGTGGCTGTACGTCTCGCGAGCACCATCAACTGCGGTCAGAGCAACGGCAACGTTGCTCTTAGAAGCAGGTGCGACTGAGTTTATAACCTCCACTGTGTGGGTTCCAGTCGTGCATCCCTGAAGAAAGAATATACTATTAGCGATAGATTTAGAAACCCTGGGTGCGGCTCACAGGGATCTTCAAGAATTCATCGAAATCCAAGACGGGCTTGTTGACCTTCGAGCAGCAAGACCAGGACTTGAGTCCTTCGTGGAACACCTAATGCAGGACAATGTGCGAAAGATCGTCGTTTGAGTTCAACGTTCCGATTGTCGCATGACGGCTAAGAGTCCACTCACTGGGCCACCAGGATGATAGACACAGCTCTGATCAAAGTTCTCCTCGGCCTCCTGGAACTCTTTCCCGCACTCTTTGCGCGCGCACCGAGGCATGGTGAGGTGCTGAGTATCTGCTAGTAGCGGATGGACAATCCCTCAAGCGCAAACGAGTTTCGTGTCGCGCTCGACTGGGCAGTGTGAGATTATGTAAGCGAGGGATAGAAGGACGAGGAAGGAACTGGAAAAAGAGGACACTTGCCTAGATATACATTGTGCAGAGAACGACAACGGGACACAAACCTCACCGCGCTTACTGAAAGACAAACGAGCGCTAATGCCAGGACCATTCAGAATTTACAAATGGCGCTGGTTTTCTTGCGCGCTTGTTCGCTGCACGTCAAATCCCGTTAATCACGTGTTGTCTCGCCTGGCAGGAGAGTTATGTAATTAAAGAGGCGAAGTCCGCCCTCCTAGCCCTACAACAAAAGTTGCAAGTTTATCAAGCATTTGCTTGTCGTGATTATGCGTAATAAGCTGACCATCCACCATACCATCAGGCCGCCCACTATTTGTGCGGCTGGCATTCGTTGGATATCTCGCCTCCCCAGATGAAGCATAAGGGAAAAAAAGGAGAAGGTGACGAACCGACGTCGGAGCGGCGGCGAGGGAAGCAGTGGCCATGCAAAATATCGTCAGCTTTGCTTACACAACACAACCACTGCACTTACCTGTGCGTAGCTGCACGATGATGTGGAGACAATCCTCATGCACCAGTTTCTTCAATCGGTTTATGTTGACATTTACAGAGGCATCGACCTTGAATGGCCTAGTATCGCCATCCGATGGCGATACTAGGCCATTCAAGGTCATGATGTCGAGTCGAGTCGACGAGACATCATAACCTGCTTTGGTGGAAGGATTAGTATTAAATAAGAAAATAACAGTTGTGTACTGACTGGGACTGGCATTGTGGCTCTGGACATCGGGGCAGCGGCCACTTTGTGACTGGCTCGGAGTCTCAACTTTGTTCTAGACAAGCAAGCATCGCCGTCCGACCTCCACCAGAAATCGTGCTCATCACTGTTGGGCGACGCAGTCTATAATGTATAGTGGAGGCAAGAAGATGGTTAGGCTTATTGTCAACATCTGGATCAACACACGCGCACGGAAGACAACGGCACGGCCATCTGACGAAGTCCGCCATACTAGTGACTTGTCAGAAAAGTGCGTTGATGAAAGAGGGTTTCTTCTAACTTCTGGCAATGGAAAAAGTTTCTGCACGAGCACGAAGTCACCCCACATTGAGCATATAGTTGGACAGTCAGGGAGGCTCGCAAAAGGACATTCATTTTCGGTTGCAAGGCAGCTCACCCTGAAGCTCGGAAATTATTCATATTATTCGCCAGGCACCACCTTTTGGTGTATTTTGTACGTGAGTGAAATGACATTCACAATGGTACCTTGGAGTCGATAAGTTGAGGATACGCGAAGATAACGGCAGCTGGTATCGCGCGTTGCGGTCCGCACGCGCAATGTCATCACGTCAACCTGTAAATCCGAGAATCTGGCCAACACCACATTGGCCTTTTACTGCTATCATAGATTGGAAATCACGTGATACGAATGAAATTTCTCACTCTCAAATGGCGTTGAATGCCAAGGTGAAACAGACAAACCTGCACGCGCACTACCACTAGGCACGTAACCCTACTATTTCATTCAAGCAGACGAGATAAAAAAATTCGCGTTTCATATGGAAGCCTTCGACCTGAACAGTCAACTACACGATTGAACGCGTGGTGCAAATCAGACTAGCCCTTCATAGCATTATGGGCGCGCTATAAACAGCAGATATGAGTGGAAAACTGATGGTCGAATACCACAATGACAAGTCTGGTTGTCCGCCGATAGATGACAAGCACTGGGCGTTTCGGATTCGTGAACTTCGGTATAGATCAGTCCAGCGCCTCAACAGTAGCACCCCAAAAAAGTGGAGATCTTGTAACAGGCTAAAGATAAGCCATCACTAAACCCCAGTGACAACACAAACTTATAATGAGAAATTGCTTCCGCAGCGACAATGATCTGGCTAGGGTCACGTAAAATCGGGGCGTCTGCGGGGGTTGGAAGGAACAAAAGCGATTTCGGCTTGTGCCGACGTCGTCCTGGTCCACGCGTCTCCGCCACAAGATTGAGGGGTTTGCCTGAAGGCAGGTGGGGGTGCTGTCGAACACTGCGTCCCAGTGCCTTAGGAAAGGCCAGGGCCGAACGCCTCCCACACCAAGAAGCCAACACCCCACGGCCCAACGCGGCCCAGCGTGCGTAGCGCAGCATACCATCTTCCATGCCGGGGCGAGGCACCAGTAGCCGCGACGCGGGTGCTGTCTCGGAAAAAGTACCGAAGACCACCTTCCTGGAACTTGCGCAGGATAGCGCGCGACGCAGAGTGGGGCTGCGGGTCTAGGAGGCGGTCGACACGGACAATCCGCCTCGCCACGTCCCACGGCTGGCACACTAACTCATACGTGAGCCCCGCGAAGACCCCACCGGCCACGAGGACAAGCCCGTGCACTACTCTTGGAACGTGGCGCTCGAGGGGCACCAGACTGTCTACTGAGAGTTTGCGAGAGACGACAGCTTTGGACGACGTCCTGGCCTTCCGAGCGACGTGGCGCGTCACTTCGAAAACAGAAAAGAACGCGGCGAATCCTGTTTGAGCAGTCAGAGAGACAGACTTCCATCAGATGGCCAGATTCAAGCGTCAAATGGAAACTCGCCTCACCACACATGTCTTTTGCGCAGCCCCACACCCAGCCACCCCATCCGCGACCTGCCATCAGCCCCCATTCACGGACCCACGCCCGCATCTGACGCATTTCACGCCACCGCTGTTCCTTCCTCATCGCCGAGTGCGCGGTGCCTGCCGCTGGTGAGGGTTCTGTGCCAAGAAACACCTCCTTCCACGCCTGCGACCAACCCTCCTTGCCACCCCCCTCGAGCACCAAACGCACATTCTCCGCAGGCGCGGCAAAGACGGCCTGCGCAGCCCCCGCCAATGCACCAGAGACGGGCACGGACGCGTTTCCTATACGTGACTCGAGCAACTCGGACAGTTCAGCATACGAGACCCAGAGGACGGTGCCCAAGGCCGCGTTTACGATCATAGGCCTTGAGATAGTCTGCTGTGTCATTCGTCCATGCTTTAAGAAACTGGAACATGGCGTTCTACTTACGGGATGAAATGCCTCGGTATTACCATGATCTGAACGTGACCAATCTCAATAATATTTCACGTTTGGGTAAACAAGGCAACAGGACTTACGCCTTGCTTCTTGACGAGGTCTGAAAGAAATCTGGGTGTCACAGAAGATCCATGTTGCGTGGCCAGTCCTCCCAATGAGTGCCAACCGCTCACTTCCTGTAGTGTGAACAACGAATTCGAGGATCCGAAACATGACTCATGCCTTTGGAAGGACGGAACAGTCTAATTGGGCGCGCAAAGTAAAGCGCGGTCGCACGCGAAGCTGTCCGAGCGATAGCGGCATAGACGGGACTCCGGCTCTCGTGAGGGGGATGCCCAGAGACCGCCGACATTACATGCAGTCGACACGCACAGTTGTAAGCAAGCTTAGCTAAGCTGGCACTAGCAGCACGGGCTAAGTCACGTGAACTACGCGACGCCGATCTCAAGTACCCTGGCTCTGGAGTATAACCACAAGCACCCCAATGCACATGTTCAGAAATAATGGGTCGGTGAAGGTCAGCGCAGATTTGTGCTCTGTCCCAACAATTTGCTGATTTGCTTGGCGAGGCTCAGCGTGCCATTTGCACCGCATAATTGCGACCGAGAGTCCTGCTCGTGGTGCGAACTACTAGCGAAGGTTACGTGTATATTAAACTATAGGTGCTTTATGGGTTCTGAAACCATGATACCGCAGATGGTGAACTGGTCCCGGATTTGATTGATGTCTGAAAGCAATAATGTGACAGTTGGCCTCGCTAGCCAATTTGCCAAACCTGATCACATTTATATGCGGATCGGGCACGTACCCAAGATGGTACGTCTGCAAACTGCCGATAGACTCTAAACCTTGTTTACTGAGTTTGGTGCAGCAATCTACGTTCCAGGTACATCATTGACACATCGGAGATATGCGTTATGTCGTGGCTTCGATTCATGGCGAATGTCTTCCCTGGAAGAATCGTAGATCCACGATCCAGGTTCCAAAGGTTCCCCTTCAATATCCAACCGTATCCGCGCGTGAGACTTCCCAATCATGTTCGTGAGTTGGCGCTGGTTCTCTGACCATGACCCTGTTGCAAGGCGGACAGGTTACGCTTCGAATGACTGATCTGCTCTTCTGCTCACATGGCTCCGTTGAGAAGCACTCTCTTAACCCTGCAAATCCATAACTTCGTGGTCTCCACTTGAGTAGTTGGCGCCCGACCCTTTTCCGGTAACCCGGGTCATGCCCCATGGCATGCGACATGCTGGCCTCAGAAACTTATCGGGCATTGAATCATTCTGCTCCGACGCCATTCAGGCAATCGGAGTCCCGTCGACACTTTCCCTCATTTCTTCGCCGAGCGCGTCCCTTAACCCGATCTTTGGCCCAGTCGCAGGCTCGCGACATGCCACTTCTTAGTTTCTTACGCCTTCTGATGACGTCTGCACATTTCAAATGTTACCCCCACCCCCTGTATGAAGGGTACGCAGCGACGCTCCTCGTGCCAGGGTCGCACGCGCGACGTCGCCAGCGCTTCCAGTTTGCTACCGGTTTTCTCACGCCAGTCTCTTTAGGCCTGCGCGGCAGCTCTCACTCCTGTCGTTGAAACTGTCGTTGAAAGTACTCTCCACTAGCCGCCTGCCATTGGGAAGCGCTTACAGTTGCCCGTCACGTATGCTGATGAAGGTGCGACGCGTGATGTTGGCGGGGCGCACCGTACGATAATGAGAAGGTTGTCCTGATGCAATAAATATACAGATAGATAGAGCGAGAAAGAGAGAGCGAGAGACGGTCAACGATACAGTCAAGGTGAGGTCCGGCAGAGAATGCGACAAGTTCTATGTCCATGGAATATGATACAGTCCGACAAAACAGCGCGTTGAAACACAGAATCATTGCCCAGGAGGCATCGCATGCACTGTTGCTACGCTGTGACATAACGGATGTCATCAAATAGCAAATTTTAGAGGAATACAGTTGTCTTACGGAAGAGTCCTAGGCCGAGCTGGATTTTCTCCATCAACGGCGATGGTGACGCATTGCGTGCCCTAGGAAGTTCTAAAGTTATTCCACATTCTGAAATTTGCGAGTGAATATTTCTACGCACGTCAGCCATGCGCACAGTGCCAATTACGGTGCCATATTTTACTTCGCTTTCACTCCCGAAGAAGAATACTCTGGACCCGTTCTGCGAAGGGAAAGGTCAGGAATCATGGACTATTCGAAGAAGAAGGAATGCCCACGGGATAAGCGTTCATAGCCAAAGCAGCTCAGATGTAGCGAGGAAATTGTCTGTGGAAGGTGTGGGTCACACTGGCATTCAGCCAGCCTTTATATGAGCGCAAAACTCGTGGCAGGAATATCTCGAGAGTGAACACGTCGCGAGAACGAGAAGCACGGGTATGCAGGGACCTTTTCGTCACAAACAGAATTTAGTTCCCAAGCACGAATTTCGGATGAATGAATCTTCGCGGGATGTCGCCGAAGTTGCCACAGGAGACGATCAAAGGGAAGTACCTCCGATCTAAAGCACATCCACGTAAACGATGCAGTCAAGGAAAAGTGTTTTCTATGGGCACGAGTTCAAGATAAACCATGGAAAATTCTTGTACGTACCACCAAAACCCCACCAGGTATTCCAGTATTCCGGTTATGAATGAGGTTATGAGGTTCCATACTTTCGGCGGCTGTGACTTGACGGGGCAGTGTGAACGCCAGGTAAATCTCGGGGGAATGCCTTTCGGCTGGTCCAGAACTCCTTTAACGGACAGGGTGACAGGTAGGGTCTGGCCAAGCAGGGATCAGAATTACCGGCGTTCGGGACTCCTGTGAATGATGAGCAAAAACGACAAGGTGCGTGCAACCTCGCCCTATTTGGATTGGGATATTATGTAATCGCCTAGCAGGCACATTATGTAATCAAATCGACCCTTTCCATCAATCCTCCTAGGATGTCGGTCATCCTGGTCACTGGCTCATACGACCACGAGATCCGGTTTTGGGAGGCCTGGAGCGGGATATGCTCACGCACAATTGCTCGGCAGGGTGAATCCGGTGTAAGTGCTTGTCATCGTCGTCGTCAACGCTGGCTGACAATTGTGCAACTGTCCAATAGCAGGTCAATCGTCTCGCTATTTCGCCAGAGTAAATCATTATCGGCCGATCGTTTGAACAAACAGCTCTCTGATGCGTGTCTACAGCAAACGTCTACTGGCTGCAGCGATACACAAGAAGGTCAACGTTTACGAGATTGCCAACCCCTCCTCCACGCCTGCAAGTTCCCCTTCGGCCGCACTCTTCGACGGCCCATCGGCTTACATGAAATAGCTAGTTACGTTTGAAGGCCATACCGGCAACGTTACTTCCGTCTCTTTCCATGCGGAGGGAAAGTGGTTAGTTACCGGCAGTGAGGATGGAACTATCAAGATATGGGATCTCCGGTATGTTATCGTCTCTTGCCTTGCTGCGTCCACCTTTTGATTGAAGACTTCGTTCCTTCAGTAGCTCCAATGTGCACAGGACCTATGACAATGAGGCCCCTGGTATGCTCCTTTGTGCCTCATTTCCAGGATTATCCTGAAGTGTCGGCTTTCTAGTGAATGACGTCTGCGTGCACCCCAATCAAGGCGAGCTCATCTCTTGTGACCAAGCGGGCCGTGTCAAGCAGTGGGACCTATCTGAAAATCTGTGTTCCCACGAGCTGGTGAGCTTGGACCCACCTTTACCTCGGACAACATTGTTTACGGCACCTCGAGACTCCCGCCGGAGATATTCCGATCCGATCCGTTACGCTCGCCTCCGACGGCTCACTATTAGTAGCCGGAAACAACAAAGTGAGTTATTATCTTCTTTTGGCCGTCCTTTCTACCCTGCTCACTATCTATGCCATGCAGGGAAAATGCTACGTGTGGAAGGTGAATGAAGAGGGCACGAATCAACCCAGGTTCCAGGCCGTCACAAAGTTTCAGGCTCATGCCAAATATCTCACCCGGTGTCTTCTGAGTCCGGACGTCAAGTAAATTTGCCCTTGTCTTCGTTTTGGCATTTAATATAAGGCCGGCACATTTCAACTTGCAGGCATCTGGCTACCTGCTCCGCCGATAAAACGGTCAAAATTTGGTCAATAGGGCCAGACTATGAATTTCACCAGGACAAGGTGTTGCAAGGCCATCAACGCTGGGTTTGGGATTGCGCCTTCAGCGCCGACTCTGCATACCTTGTGACAGGTCTGGCCCCCTTGTCTCGATTTCACCTCGATTAATCAGTTGTTTAGCATCCTCTGATCATACCGCTCGCCTTTGGGCAATGGCAACCGGAGAAACGGTTCGTCAGTATAACGGTCACCATAAAGGTAATGCATTTTTTAGCTATCGCTTATGACGAAGTTCACGTCTCGTCATCAGCTGCCGTATGCTGCGCCCTTCACGATGGTGTCTATTGAAAGCGTGCGATCCTACTACGGCTTTCAAACCCGAACATCCGAATCATGTCATTGCCGCATTGTAGGGCTCGGAGTTGTAACGTGTGTTTAGCGATGACTGACTCACGCTAAATTGTATCGTCTCAATACGTTGTATGCACGCGTCACCCGGTCATCGCTGCGCACATCTTGATCACATCTAAGTTTGAGAGCGATTTGGCCGGCCTCCTGAAAAACCGTCTCAGGCTCGGCATTCTACATTGAATGGACACGCGCATTGCGGAATGAATTCCCGGCTTGATGTCAAGCTAGGCAGCTAGTTCACTGCAGACGCGTGTGCGGGAAGCAGGAGTGGCCCGGCTTGTCCGAACCCATGCGTGATCGCTTCAAACTTCATGAACTATTCCTGGCGAGAATTCAAGAGCTTCTTGCAAGCTGGATCAACTCGCGTGTGGACCGAAGGTCTGGTAATGCGCAGTGCCGCGGCGCATGAAGGGGTAGGGAGTAAGGGGTTCACCCCAACCCTCAGGCTTCGATCGTCTATTCGACGAAAACGAATACCTCGCCCTGAGCGAGGTTATTCTGGGCGATCGGGAAGCAGGTTTCGAACGCGGAAAAGGGTTCCACATAGTCAAAGTGGCAGCACCAGGTAAGTTAGCGAATATCTGGGGCAGACATCAAACTGGTTTGGGGAATCGGGTAGATCCCTGGCAGGAGAAGGGTTCGGCGGGGTCTAGCTCAATCCTCTCACGGTGAGGGCCTCCCTCGTCAGTCATCCGACTTCCAAGGAGATTCATAGTCAACCAGCAATTAGGATTCGAGGTTGGTTCCATTTTGCCACAGTGACTTAACGTTGTTTCCAAATAGGGGGCGTCAATGTTGAGAAGAGCATAGAACCCGCGTTACGGCAGCATCACTAAGCAATATCACCCGCCCGCGAAGGGTGTGCATTACGGCTGTGAAGGCGCGAGCACATGACCTAGACGCTCCAAGAACACGAGAACAGGAGCCTATTGTCAGAAAAGGATGAGGGTTGCTTCCTCACTTTTCCGAAAGCGAAGACATGAGATTTCAGGGTAGAGACAATGTTCCATGTGCTCTTGAATTCTGGCCTGAGCAAAAAGATCGAGGGGAATAACTGGAGGGGATGAATGGAGCCTTTGTTCCCAGGCTTGGTTAGGAAGCGCCGGTCCGGCGTGCGCCGACCTGGCGTACGCAGTAATACTGCATCAGGGATTTTTCTTTGCAGCAGAGCAAGCGCTCGCAGGCATGTGCTGATGGATGACTTTATCGCACGCACGTTACCTCAAACGCAAGGCGTTCCGCGATTCCCCATGCGGAGTGGGGCAAGCAAGTGGGTTCCGATGGAGAGATGCTCCAGGAGCTCCATCGGTTCGGAGGAAGGGCATTAGTTTGTTAGGTGCTCAGGTAGTTTTGCCACTCCAGGCTGTGTGTCCGACGAAGACCGAACGGCCGGACAATACCGCCACCGTCTCAGGAAGCGACTTTGTGTGACCTGATAATGGCAACATTTCAGGCGATGTGATAGCTAGACGCATACGCGTCGAAGCGGTCCGAGTGCCGAACATTTGGCGAGCAGGAACTTACATATAGGCAGCGTGCCGCTCTCTTAGTAGAAAAGAGCGCAGATCAAAAAGCCCTGCTAACATTGCAGCTGTTCGGCTTCAGCATTTTATAATTTCAATCGGGAATTTCAATCGGAACATGCACAATATTTCATTTCCGCGCGCTTGGACGCTGGTTGGGTGAAAGAGTCAAGGTACCTGATACCTCTTCAAGCTTCGACATGAGCGGTTTCTCTCTTAATGACGTAGAGACTGGAATGGAAACTAGCATGCGTCGTTCGCTTGAATTGAATATGCTATCATAGAAAATATCAGGGGTAAAGCGCCAGCAAAGGACAGGCCTGGAAGTCGAGCGACAGACCATTAAACCCTTAGCTGGAATTGATGCGCCGCCGCCACTGCCGCAGTGAAAGGCGAGGTTGTCGCCCAAGGGTGTGCATGAGGATAAGAATGAAGCCAGTCAAGCACATGACCTTGACATAGTTGCCGAAAGCAAGCTGACCGCTCGGCCGCAGCGCATTGACCGCCCTCTTCGCCTCATGGATCCAATGTTCGCATCCAACAACGTTACATGTGCGGCCCATCTGTTACTGCAACGTTGCAGATCAGCCATATGGACGACCCGCTGGGCCTTAAACATTTTCCAAAGCGGTTGCCACATTTGAAGGTTTATCGGACTTGGATTTCCGAAATAGCGTGTGGTACCCCCAGCTGACTCGATGCGAATCCAGATCGTCCCATACACTGTGTGGGCCCTCTCTTCGTCCACACGATACATCGACGCCACATCACTTCGTCGTTATCTGGCCCATCGAGTGTTGCCCTGCTGTCTATCCGCTATCTCTGTCGCTCAACGCATAGCTTGGCACCGTTATGCGCGACAATATCCAGCCTCCTGTCGACTCCTCTGCAAATTCACTGCCCTTCGTTTCGGGGGATGACTGTGCAAGCATTAAAAACGGTTTTCATCTGGTCAAACGTGATCCTCTGAAGAATGGATTGCCTGCAGATCAAGCTCTGTATCTCAACGAATTCGAGAAGGATGCGTGTGGGGTAGGATTTATATGTCATATCAAAGGTCGTCCAAGCCACAAAATTGTGTCCGATGCTCGTCAATTACTATGCGCTATGACCCACAGAGGCGCTACTGGCGCCGATAGTCGAGACGGAGATGGTGCAGGAGTGATGACCGCATTACCACATCAATTTTTCCAGCGAGAGGTTCAAGCGGACCTTGGCTGCAAGCTCCCTGAACCAGGCGAATATGCTGCCGGAAATATATTTTTCAAGGCGGACAATCTATCAAGCTCCAAATCTACCTTCACAGAAATTGCCAGAGAGCTGGGGTTGAGGGTACTGGGCTGGAGAGAAGTTCCCACTGACGGCACGATTCTCGGACCGGCTGCGAGCAGTACGGAACCGAAAGTTTTTCAGGCCTTTGTTGTCCTCCTATCGCACTATGGCGAGGACGGTGAAAGTAAAGGCGGCCCGTTTGACCCGAAACATTTCGAGAGCCAACTTTACGTTTTACGCAAGCGCGCTACCCATACTATGTTTGTCTTTTCGTGCTTCTCACATTCGAAGTCGAAGCTCAAACCAATGCGATTCTTTCGTTGTTCCTAAGCACTCTTGCCAAAGGCTTCTACATCTGTTCACTGTCGACCAAGAACATCGTTTACAAAGGTCAACTGTCGCCTCGGCAAGTTTACGACTATTATCATGATCTTAGCCACGTCTTGTACTGTTCGCATTTTACCCTCGTCCACTCGCGATTCTCGACCAACACTTTCCCGAGTTGGGACCGTGCCCAACCTTTGAGATGGGCTGCACACAACGGTCAGTCCTTGTCGCTGTGTAACTACTGAAAGTCTAACAGGATGTAACGCGTTAGGTGAAATCAACACCGTCAAGGGGAACAAGAAGTGGATGGGGACACGCGAAGGTGTTTTATCGTCACAGACTTTCGGCGATCAACTTGATCGCCTTTACCCCATCATCGAAGATGGTGGGTCCGATTCGGCCGCTTTTGACAATGTGCTTGAGCTCCTCGTCGTCAATGGAGTCGTCACCCTTCCCGAAGCGGTCATGATGCTTATCCCAGAAGCTTGGCAAGGAAATGAGACCATGGACCCGCGGAAGCGAGCTTTCTACAACTGGTCAGCATGTCTACAGGAGCCTTGGGATGGTCCCGCTCTTTTTGCCTTCAGCGATGGCCGTTACTGTGGGGCGAATCTCGATCGAAACGGACTGAGACCCTGCAGGTTCGTCATCTCCAACGACGATATCATGGTCTGTGCCTCGGAGGTCGGCGCACTATACATTCCCCCGGAGAAGATAGTGCAAAAGGGCCGTCTGAAACCCGGCCGTATGCTACTCGTTGATACTCTAGAAGGGAGAGTCGTCGACGATAAGGAACTCAAACATACCACTGCCACGAAGCAAAATTTTACATCTTGGCTCGAGACGCACCTTATCCACGTTCCCACTATCATCAAACGCGTTAAACGTTGTCATGCCCCCATTGGACTAGTCCTTGATGACAGCCCATTGAGGTTTGATCCCAAGTTACTGGCATTCGGTTATACTGTGGAGCAGCTGAGCTTGCTCATGTTGCCCATGTTGTCATCTGGCAAGGAGGCGTTGGGGTCCATGGGGAACGACGTTCCCCTGGCGTGTATGGCCACACAGCCCCGTTTGGTCTATGACTATTTCCGTCAGCTGTTCGCTCAAGTCACAAACCCTCCCATTGACCCGATTCGGGAGGCGATCGTGATGTCCTTAGAAGCATATGTTGGCCCAGAGGGAAATCTATTGGAGATGAAGCCCGAGCAGTGCCATCGCATCGTCCTGAGTTCTCCGATTCTCACGATCGAGGAGATGAACGCCATGAAACACCTTAAATTGGCCTACCCAACCTGGCCGTCAAGGACCATCGATATTACATTCGACAAGGCAGAAGGCCTCCCAGGGTACCAGCATGCACTGCAGCGAGTGTTCAACGAATCTGCTCAGGCTATCGAGGACGGTATCAAAGTCATCATCCTGTCTGATCGCGCGATCGGACCGACTCGCATCCCCCTGTCCGCTATTGTTGCGTGTGGGGGTGTACACCAACATCTTACCTTGCAGAAGAAGCGCGCGAAGGTTGCTCTGATGGTAGAAACTGGTGATGCCCGTGAGGTACATCACCTCTGCGTCCTTGTGGGCTATGGTGCGGACGCCGTGTGCCCATGGTTGATGATGGAAATGATACACAAAGTAGGACGGGAAAACCTGTGAGTTCACCTTTTTTGTAGCGTACATGACATATTCAAGTAACATCGTTGTCACAGCATCAAAGGGGACCAAACGGTCGCCGATCTGATGAAAAATTATCGCAAATCTATGAATAGCGGAATACTCAAAGTTATGTCGAAGATGGGTATTTCGACGCTGCAGTCCTACAAAGGCGCACAGATATTCGAAGCACTTGGTTTGCATAGCGAAGTTATTGAACGATGCTTCAGTGGCACTCCCAGCCGTGTTCAAGGCGCCACTTTTGATCTCCTCGCTCTCGATGCGTTTGAGCTGCATGAGCGTGGGTGGCCTTCTCGCTACACCAAGATTCCTGAGGGAATGCTAGAGTCTGGAGAGTACCATTGGCGGGACGGCGGTGAATCGCACATCAACGATCCAGAAGGCATCGCGAGTCTTCAGGACGCTGTCAGGGAGAAAAACCAGGGTGCCTATGATGCGTACGCGCGCAATGCCAACCAACAATCGCAGGGTATCCATCTTCGTGGCTTACTTGACTTCTGTTTTGAGAATGCAACCCCGATTCCCATCGAACAAGTGGAGCCGTGGAACGAGATAGTGCGACGCTTCGTTACGGGCGCTATGTCTTATGGTTCGATATCAATGGAGGCCCATTCGACTCTGGCAGTGGCGATGAATCGACTGGGCGGCAAGTCGAACACGGGTGAGGGCGGAGAGGACGCAGAACGGTCCATATCCCTTCCAAATGGAGATATAATGAGGTCTGCAATTAAGCAGGTCGCGTCTGGCCGGTTCGGTGTCACCTCGAATTATCTGGCTGATGCAGACGAGCTGCAAATCAAGATTGCACAAGGCGCAAAGCCTGGGGAGGGCGGAGAACTTCCAGGTCACAAGGTCTCAGGTTCTATCGCGCGTACAAGACACTCCACTACCGGTGTCGGTTTAATTTCTCCACCTCCGCATCACGACATCTATTCAATCGAGGATCTCAAGCAACTCATCTATGACTTGAAGTGTTCTAATCCTCGCAGTCGAGTATCTGTCAAACTTGTGTCAGAAGTTGGAGTTGGTATTGTTGCAAGCGGCGTGACCAAGGCTAGGGCCGATCATATCCTCATTTCGGGTCATGACGGCGGTACCGGAGCGGCGGTCTGGACTGGTATCAAATATGCGGGTCTTCCTTGGGAACTTGGCCTCGCGGAGACTCATCAGACGCTGGTACTAAACGACCTGCGCGGACGCGTCACAGTTCAAACGGATGGACAGATCCGGACTGGCCGTGACGTGGCAATTGCATGTATGCTGGGAGCTGAAGAGTTTGGTTTCGCAACGACCCCTCTCATTGCATTGGGCTGCATTATGATGAGAAAATGCCATCGTAAGCACTCCAGATTATTGATTTAGCTTGTCGTCACCTCAGACATACTTCTTACAGTCAATACTTGCCCTGTTGGCATCGCTACGCAAGACCCCGAGCTCCGCGTTAAGTTCGCAGGACAACCTGAGCAGGTCATTAATTTCTTCTACTACCTCGTTGAGGAACTCCGTGGTTATATGGCGAGGCTTGGGTTCAGGACCATCAATGAGATGGTAGGACGAGCTGATATGCTAAAAGTTAACGAGAAGCTGCGCACCCCAAAGACGGCTCACCTCGATCTCTCTGCAATACTCCAACCAGCTTGGAAGATGCGCCCAGGTGCCGCCACGTACAGAGTTCGACAACAGGACCACAAGCTTTATGTTCGATTAGACAACAAATTCGTCGACGACGCCGAGCCCGCACTCACGAAAGGCTTGCCTGTGCATATCGAATGCGAAGTAGTCAACACAGATCGTGCCTTAGGCACATCTCTGTCTTATCGAGTCTCGAAGCTGTATGGCGAAGAAGGGCTTCCCAAGGACACGATTCACATCTACATGACTGGTTCTGCGGGTCAGTCATGCGGAGCTTTCCTTGCGCCCGGTATCACAATCGAACTCGAGGGCGACGCGAATGACTACGTCGGCAAAGGGCTCTCAGGTGGACGACTCATTGTCTATCCTCCTAAAGCATCAACGTTCAAGGCAGAGGAGAACATCATCATTGGCAACGTATGTCTCTATGGCGCAACGTCTGGAGAAGCATTCATCCGTGGCATTGTCGCGGAACGATTTGCCGTTCGCAATTCTGGCGCGAATGCTGTCATTGAGGGGTGCGGCGACCATGGCTGCGAGTACATGACAGGAGGAAGAGTGGTCGTTCTCGGTACCACAGGGCGAAATTTCGCCGCAGGGATGAGTGGTGGGATCGCTTATGTCCTCGACACCGCACACACCTTTGCCTCCAACGTCAACAAGGGCATGGTTGAACTTGGAAAGGTCACTGATCCTCGCGAGATTGCTGCGCTTCGGAGCCTCATTGAAGACCACCGGCATTATACAGGATCTGAAGTTGCCAACCGCATTCTGCATAACTTCCACCATCTTCTTGCTCATTTTGTTCGTGTCATGCCCCTGGATTATAAGAAAGTGCTAGAAGAACAGGCAATCAGAGAGAGGGAAGAAAGGCAAAGGTTAAGCGTCATTGACTTAGTGCCATCCCGCATGCCTTCCCAGGTCGATCTTGCTTCGGATGGTATCGCAAACATCTTATTGCCGAAGGGACCGCCCCCACCCCCTCCTAGGCGCCCCGAGCCAGCAGTGGTGGATCTGGAAGACGCAATGGTTGACGAGAGCATGGCAAAGCAGCGCCTTGTCAAAGTTGACAAGAACAAAGGATTCATGAAGTACAGGCGTTTGAACGAAACCTACCGCCCTCCTCGTATACGCGTTAAGGATTGGAAAGAACTTTCAACCCGTCTCGATCCCAGCGAACTCAAGTACCAAGCTGCACGCTGCATGGACTGTGGTGTTCCCTTCTGTCAATCCGAGTCGGGCTGCCCCATTTCCAACATCATCCCGAAATGGAATGATCTGATCTTTAAAGATCAATGGTTTGATGCCCTTAATCGACTGCTTCTCACTAATAACTTCCCGGAATTTACTGGCCGCGTGTGCCCTGCCCCTTGTGAAGGGGCTTGTGTTCTCGGAATCAATGAATTGCCAGTAGGCATCAAGAGCATAGAGTGCGCAATCATCGATAAGGTCAGTCATAGCACGTCGTTCCAAATAGCTGCGTTAAACCCAACTTCATTACTGCACCCCAGGGCTTCGAAATGGGATGGATGAAGCCTAGTCCGCCGGAGGTTCGCACCGGGAAACGAGTTGCCGTCATCGGCTCTGGCCCGGCGGGGCTAGCGTGTGCCGACCAGCTGAATAAAGCTGGGCATTTGGTCACAGTCTACGATCGCAATGACCGGATCGGTGGCCTGCTCATGTACGGCATTCCTAAGTCAGTGCAACCTCCTCTTGCAATTATGGCTACGAATTTGAGCACCGTTTTCAGCATGAAATTAGACAAGGGCATCGTTCAAAGAAGGCTCAGCCTCATGGAGGCTGAAGGAATAGTCAGTCCGACAATTTTGCAATTACAAGCCAGATCGTGATGCCATCTATGTCAGACATTTATTCCAAATGCAGACGTAGGCGTAGACGTCGACGTAGCACAACTCAGGGCAGACAACGATGCTCTTGTGATATGCACCGGCGCTACATGGCCGCGCGACCTGAGAATTCCCGGTCGCAGCGCAAGCGGCGTTCACTTCGCTATGGAGTACCTCCAGGTAGACCTGCTTTCATCAGTATTTCGAATGTGGCTCACTTTTGTCTATCTTTTTCCAGCTCAACACGAAGTCTCTGCTGGACTCTCAGCTTCAGAACGGAGCATATATCAGCGCGGCAGGTAAGGATGTCTTAGTGATTGGAGGTGGTGACACAGGCAACGACTGCATCGGAACTGCTATGCGTCACGGAGCCAAGTCTGTTACGAACTTCGAGTTGTTGCCGAAGCCCCCGGCTACGCGAGGTCGAGACAATCCATGGCCGCAGTGGCCCAGGTGAGCACAACATCGAAACGCATGTTATGGATTAATTCATCGTATTACAGGATTTTCCGCACAGAATACGGCCACACAGAAGTGGCTGCCCACTTCGGTGCTGGTAAGTCGGATCTTTTGGGCCACAAGCAGTAGCTCATGAGTCGTCTTCCAAGATCCCCGCGAGTTCAGCATATCGACGAAAGAATTTGTTGTCGACTCCGAGAATCAGGTACAGGGTGTGAACACTGGTATGATTCCTAGCTAGTCTTTTCCCTCTTCGTGCTCATGACTCCTCAACAGTCCGGGTGGAGTGGATCAAGGATAGTAATGGACGGTGGAAAATGGAAGAGATCCTGGGCTCCGAGAAATTTTTCCCTGCACAACTTGTTTTCCTGGCCTTGGGTTTCTTGGGTCCCGAGGCCCCACTTATGAAGGCACTGGATGTCACCCAGGACTCAAGGTCTAACATCCAGACGCCGCCGAAAGTATGCCACTTTCCCCGATAAGCGTATCACTGTCTAAACATTGTCCAGCGGTACTCTACAAACGTTGAAGGGGTGTTTGCCGCAGGCGACTGTCGTCGCGGACAGTCTCTGATCGTATGGGGGATCTGGTGTGTTTCGCTCTCCCATGTTCATACTAAAGTTTAATGTCCTCGACACTAGTGAGGGGCGCGGGGCTGCAGCCGAGGTTGACGCGTGGCTCAGCAATGGGTCCACTAGATTGCCAAAGGCAGGCGGTATACAGAGCCGAGTCAGTCCTTATTTACCTTCGCCCGGGATGCACCTGAATTCCGTCTAGGTCATCGTTGATGCTCCTATCAACATGGTTTCTATGCCTGAACCGATTCTGGCCTCGGCGTAAGTTCCAAGGTCAGCAACTGTCAGTTTTCGTATTTGAAGATTAAGGGATGCAAACATTTGATCCGCAGAAGTAGTCATTATGCCCTAGCCACGTCTCCACAATATGTTCTTGGTTCGCTACGAGTTCTTCTCATGCAGGATGAAGTTGTACGCATTATTATAATACGATAGACGATAGAGATATGCAGACAATGATCTCAGCATTACTCCTGGTACACCCTGACACCACCATTACCCCACTTCTGCATGACAGCTGCACCCAACCCCGTTGGTTGCGTGAAGGCAACTTCACCTTTCCTGGGATCTAGTGGGCATGCGTGAATAAAATTCTGAGCAGCGGTAGTCAGGAGGTGGCTAGCGATGCCTTGTCTGCGATGTGCTGACGAGACGAAGAGACGGGGGATGCCAAGGGGAGTAGGCAGGGGTTCTGGATGACAATAGATAGCAGAAGACGGGTCTTCGGAGACGAGCACAACAGGGCGCTCGCCTGCGTTTGAGGCTATTTCCTTTGATCCGTCATTGGCCACGATTGCCATTGCCGTCTTGATTCGTTGTGCAACGACACAACCCACAATCTTCTCTCGGGAAGACGAAACAGACGGAACAAGGAAGAGGTACACTTTCGAATTGCGAAGTATTGTCGGCGTCAGCGGCGGTGAAGTTAATGCGAGACTAATAGTCTCGAGCAGCGCCGTTATCTAACGAATATCGTCAGTGTAAACTCCTGGAACTAGTTGATAGTTGAGATTTGTTGACCTTGGCGCCAACTTTCCCTCCGACGTCTGCTTTGACACACACGATCCTGCCCTTCTTCCCGTCGTTCAATCTTACACCGCTGCGAATTTCTTGGACGCTCGCTTTCAATTTTTCTCTCTCCTCTTCCCTCCCCCATTCCATGCCTCTTTGCACACGTGCGCAGTGCGAGCGATGTAAGCTCTCGTCGTCTGGCGCGCCTTTGGTATAAGAGAGACCGCAGAGCGCGCACGTCCGCAGAACCGAATTGTCGATAGAGAAATGCAACTGGGTTAGCGCCTTCTGTTTCAAAGGCTTGCTACTGGTTTGAGATCGTTTTTTGCTCGTTTTTGATGACAGCGAGACCGTGTTGTTCTCCTTGTCTTCGACACCCCGTTTACGCTTTCTTGACGTTGGTGGCGAAGCCACAGGGAGCGGAGGAGGCAAGGACTGCGAAGATTTCGACGGGCGTGAGCAGTACGTAATCTTGACTTTTGACACCATTGTTGTAGGTCGGTGTCTGCCCTGGCTGACTGGCTCTGTGACCGTTGTATTCAACGAAAGGACTCTGTGGATAAAATAACGCGTCGTCGATCACCGACGCGTGCACAAATAAGATCAAAGAAGTCAGACGCGATCGTCGATCGATCAATCACGTGATTCTGCACAACCTGAGAAACGCTTTGGATTGCGGCGACTGACCGACTTGAAAATGTAGCCCTATTGGTTATTAATGAACTCGGATAGTAGACAACCAAGCTGGTGAAAAACTACAGAGTTGCTGTTTGGCGGTTCACGGTCGTCTCGCTCATGCACCAAAAATTGTGAAAGCGGAACGTCCGCCAAAGGATCGGGCGGCCAATTTTGTACATTGTGTCTATATGGAACATTTCCGCAACTCGAAGAGAAAAAATGTTAAAAAGTGCCCTTAAAAATGCGGCCATGTCGCTGAAGTTCGCATCGATCGAGGGATAGCGTTCGTCATATAGTCCGCATGTCGATAAGCGAATGCGCTTGATTTGAACACCAGTATAAGACTGTCGTTGCGTGATATCATCGCCAGTGAACACACCGTGGTCATCGACAAGGCGGATTGATGAGGTGCCTCTTCGGATAGCGGTGGGTCAGTGTTGAACATGTGTAATAACACTGGCTCAAAGAACTCCGACTAGAGGGTGATCGAAACTGGCGAGCTTCCTCTGAGTTGAAATGACGCAAGCAGCTTTGGAACGATGATCAGGACTCTGGCGTGGTGTTGGCTTGACACGGGTGGAAGAAAAACATACTTCGCTCGCGATGGCGACTGGGACGCCAGTTCATATTAAGCGTAGAGTACATAGATTGAGGGCAAGGAATCTTCGCCTGGATAAAGTGGTGAGCCTGCCGTAGTGTACAAATGTGAGGCTGTTCGATTCGTGCTTGAGGGCTACGGATGCGTTTAAACTCCTTTTTAGATGCACGGATCACCAGATAGGGAAGAGGCCATTCTTCATCCTGCTGGTATAAAGAACACGCCCATGAGCGTATGCCGCAGGTAGGTTTGACCACCCTGAATGGAATTCCGTGAGATGGAAGGCTAGCGTAAAAAATGCACGTCTCCTTTCTTACTTTTAAGTCCACCATGCATGTTGTGTGTTGACAGGGCACCCAGAGCCGGAAGGGCCAATACCATCTTTGGTCATCCGGATCATGGCGTTGTAGCTAAATTGTCTCGCCCGGATCTGGTTTACTCTTAACCATTCCATGTTGCCGCGCACGTCTACCTGCCGCGCGTTGTTCGAGCTCTGGGCGCGTCGCGCATTTTGTAGATCGTACGGCACTGCTGCCGACGTAACTGTTTCAGGCAAGCGGAAGATTTGGGATTCGGTAGACGAGGCAGTCAAGGACGTCAAGTCTGGCGATGTGCTTCTATGTGGAGGTGCGCCTCCATTACTACGTCGTTGGTTTGCGTAGCGGAAACGAGAAATCCCGTAGGCTTTGGTCTAGCAGGAGTTCCAGGTGAGAGGCAATGGGGAATGGTTTGGGTATGTATGTGCGGATCTTGAACATGCACAGATACTCTATTGGCATCCTTGGCGAAGAGGAAGGATGTGAACCGCCTCGTCGCAGTGTCCAACAACGCAGGGTCCAGCGACTCAGGCCTTGGTACGTCTCCCATTGCTGCGATCTCCCAAGGCAGCAGTTCTCTCCTCTCAACAACGCACTCCTTCAGGTCGATTGCTCAACGCGTCGCAGGTTGATAGAATCGTCGCCTCATATCCAGGCGGGTGCGTTTTCTCCCTATGTATCACATAACATATATCCTTACCAGCATGCGCATGCCCGCTTAGGAACAAGAAGTTCGAGTCCTTATACCTCTCAGGTCAGATATCCCTTGAGCTCGTACCACAGGGCAACTTGGTTGAGCGCATACGCGCACACGCTGCTGGCATTCCCGCGTTCTTCACCCCTACCGGCGCATCGACTGCGGTGGAAGACGGAAGCATACCCATCCGCTACAATGACGGCGGTATGAACAAGGGCGTGAAAATACATGGTCAGAAGAAGGAAGCCAGAGAATTCGGCGTACGGAGATATATCTTGGAGCATGCTATTGCGGGTGACGTCGCCTTCGTGAGGGCCTGGAAAGTAGACGAACTCGGAAATTGCGTTTTCAGGTCGAAATTGCAGTTCTCACTGTGTTACACCAAATCTCACTTCAGTTTAGATATACATCTCAGAATTTCAATACGGTAATGGCGAAGAACGCCAAACTGACTATTGTTGAGGTACGCCCCCTCCCGACCTCTCCAGACGTATTATTTTTGATCTGTAATCCTAAGGCAGAAAACATAGTCCCAATTGGCTCCATATCCCCCAATGCCATCCATCTCCCGGGCATTTATGTGGATCGCATTGTCGAAGCAACCTCCCCTAAGCACATCGAATACGTTACCCTCGCGTCGAACGACGCTGTCTCTAGATCCTCCAACGAACCTTCTGAATCACATCTTTCCGCTAGACATCGCATCGCCAAACGCGCAGCAAAAGAACTCAAAGACGGGTATCATGTCAATCTGGGAATAGGAATGCCGACTCTCGTCCCAGAGCATCTAGAGCCGGGAGTCAAGGTATGGTTGCAAAGCGAGAACGGAATCCTTGGGATGGGCCCATATCCTACAGAGAGCGAGCTTGACGCGTGAGTTCGTCCACTTCGTATTGAAGTGCAGAGACCTGATTTTTGATGGCACAGAGACTTAATTAATGCCGGTAAAGAGACGGTCACTCTCCTCCCTGGTGCTTCGGTGTTTGGTAGGTCAGCTTGTAGAAGGGGTGTTGATTCACTGAAGAGCGACGAGCTCTTAGATTCCTCTGAGTCTTTTGCTATGATACGCGGGGGACATATTGACGTGGCCATCCTTGGGGTTAGACAGTGCCTTGAATTCCGACGGTCTTCTCATTCCCCAAAATTTACCAGGCTCTCCAAGTCTCCCAGGTTGGCGACATAGCAAATTTCATGATCCCGGGGAAGATGGTGAAAGGCACGAACTCCTGGCATTTATCATCTCTCCGTTCACAAGCTGATCATGAGTATTACGGTACGAAGGTATTGGTGGTGCGATGGACCTCGTCTCCAATCCAGACAAGACAAAGGTGATTGCCGTCATGGAGCATTGCGCAAAGGACGGCTCGCCAAAGATCTTAGAACAATGCACGCTACCGCTGACCGGCGCGCGGACCGTGAGCAGAATCATCACGGAGTTGTGCACGTTTGAAGTTGACCGTACAAGCGGGGGGTTGGCGTTGATTGACCTGCAGGATGGGGTTGGGGTCGATGAAGTCAAAGCAAAGACCGGATGTCCCTTCCGGATAGGTGCGAAATGACGATTGAACTAAGCCTGGACCCGGTCAACGCTACAGTGGATTGATTGGCTTGTCGTAACGTGTCTCATATGTAGTTTACAAGACACGTGATTCGAAAATGACGTCTTTGTTTAACTGCTTACCTAATACGACATAACTAAAAATGGGATTTTTTGCATAATTTACGTAAGCCACCCCTTCGTTGCCCAGCAGTCCACTCCTCGTCGACAAACACTTTGGTCGACGCTCGCTCTCCGGTGGCAACTCTCGCGCGTCTCTTAAATGGATTGGTTGAGCTCCTGGTTTACATCGGGCAAACCCACAAAGTCAAGGAAAGGACAAGCACTGTCGTCAACGCATGAAGCTTTTTCCATCCCGACCACTTCGCCTGGCCTATTAGCCCATCCTGACGCTTTCAATCCGGAGATGCTAGGATCGCCAGACCCGGACACTAGTTCATCATATACCTACCCTCCACAAACAGCATCATATACCCCCTACTCACCAGCATCGTAAGTCGCTTTGTAGTCAAACCATCAGACTTTGCGACGGTGACTGACATTCAACGCAACACTAGGTCTCGGCCTACTTCGCTGCTACCGCTCTACCACCAGAAACCTCTACCGAGCGTTGTCCCCTCCTCAAACGCGAATTACCCACCATTGGCACATACATGGAACCGGATTCGCACCTGGCTAGAACGCGAGTATCCTGAACTGGGTGACACGCTTAATTATGGTATATTGTCGCAAGATCTTGCCCACATCGAACTGCAGCTTGGGCTTCTCTTGCCCCCTGCCGTTCGGGAGTCTTACATGGTCGTAAACGGCCAAGAGGCTGAATCCTCGGCAGGTTGTCCGGAAGGCCTGTTCTTCGGCCTGACATTGCTCCCTCTAGAAGACGTTTTAGAAGAGTGGAAATTTTGGAGAGATGTCGATGATGATCCCACCACGGGTGCAAATCCGCGCTTACAGAAAGTGATGCAATCTCTGCCACCACACTGGATTCGCAGAGAGTACTCTACCCGTGGCTGGATCCCCCTCATAGCCGACAAGACGGGGAATTATATTGGTATTGATCTGAATCCAGATATTGCAGGCTCTGTGGGTCAAGTGATCGTTTTCGGGCGAGACTTCGACACTAAAGTGGTTTTATGGGGTGGAGACGGGGAGGCCGGATGGGCAAAATGGTTGGCAAGCTTTGCGGACAAATTAGAGAGTGGTGAGGGCTTCGGGATAGGCACTGGGAACGAGTGCAGTGAGGGAAGCGAGGATGGTCTGGGATACGAAGGCTACTTTTATGACGGGACTGGGCGAGGTCAGGGAGATGGAGGTGGAGATGTTGGCGCTGGGGGCCTGCGTTTCATTGGCGAATATCGGGGATGGAGTCCGCTTGAGGCATGGGCGGATCGTAGCGTTCGAAAGTGGCACGATGCAGGCCTTCTTCCGGACGTGGCTCTATCCTCAGAGGAGGGCAAGGTTAGTGGACTGTCGCTCTACATGACTTAAACACCGTATCTCACGTCCCTGAAGGAGCAAGAGGAAGGTATGGTTGACAGCGTTAATGTACCCGCTGCTGAGAGCGTCGCGCCTCTTCTTATGGACGGGAAGGCCAGCGATTCATCTGTGACCCTGACCTCTATTACCGGGGAGGCTCCTCCGTCATCTATATCTTTACGATCTCCGAAGTCCTCGCCACGTCCGACGCAAGTTGCGTTGTCATTACCCAAACCTCCCGCGCCCCTACCCGTCGAGTTGCCCAGCCCGGAAGAGATTGAGCCGTTTTCTGGTTCTTCAATCCTCGATGAAGATCTGGAAGCCGGTCACGGGATAGCTATGGTGGAGGTATCACGTGACCATCGGGCTCAACACGCGTACGCCGCGCACCAACTTGGCACAAAGTCGATATCTGCCATCGCCTGTTCCATTCCGCTCCCCAGCTCGCCTCCATTAAGAGGGCTCATCGATATCTCCCCACCGTCGCCAAGCCCCGCTCCTCGACGTCCCCCTGATCTACTGACGGACGTGGCTTCTATAACCACTCTTGAGTCGTTGACACCAATCCTGGCTACTGTTCCTCCTGTCTCTAATATCGCTGCTCACCTCATTGGCGGCGAGGAAAGCGAGGAAGAGCTGCCGCAGACCTCCATCAGGCTAGTCGGTACGAGCAGCTCGGCCGGCGCTCCGGTCGAATCCCGTGTCTCCGAACTCGTTCCCGATGATATCGCTCAGCCCGATGATGAAACAGAAGGGGCACCGCACCGCCCAGTGCGACACAACAAGAGGGCGAGTCTCGCGTTAGGCCTCAAGAAGTTGGGGAACGTGGCAGTTGGAATGCGGAGGAAAGTTTCGGAAAGCAGTCCTTCGATGGAAGCTGCATGAGACACGGAGACTCTGAACGCTTCACTATTCGACAATCCCTCTCACCTTTCCGCTTAATTATCTGGCATCTGTCCCTCATCCATACCTTCTTTTTTTCACCACGCAATCTTTTCCCTTGCATGCTTTCTACATAATAATTCAAGTGTCAAGTTCACGTACAGATCCCGTGATGTGAATAAATTGCTTAATCAAGCGAATCCGAACATCACGTCGTTCACCAACCACGCGACTGTCAGCGCTGCACGCGCCTTGGGAGCTCAACGGTTTGAGCACAAGTCATGAGCTCCCTTCGCTCCCTCCTTTTACATCCTGTGCTCACTCTGAGTCCCTGGGACGACGACGGTGGGATAGATGTCTTTTACCTGCTCACCTGGTTCTTTGCCACAGGAATCTGGCTTGTCTTCAAACGATATCAGAGGTTCGTCAACGGCGCCATCGATTTCGAAGTTGAGGCCCCCGCGGTGCGTCAGAGAAACTCCTTATTTGCGTCTATGCTTCCATATCTGACTCTCTGCGGAAGGCCTCGAATCCCGAATTCGAGAGTTATGTAATACCAAATGCGCATCTCGAATCCTATCTTGAGGCAGAGAACCTGAAGCCGGCTGAATTGATTCCTGGAAAGAGATACATAACATGCTTTGACCCGAGCACCGGGTTGTTCATCGATACCCTTCCCGCCGACGACGCAGAGATCATCGGACACAAGATTGAAATGGCTTTTCATGCCCAGCAGAGATGGAAGCGAACCTCGTTCGCCGAACGGAGGCGCGTCATCAGGAGTTTGAAGAAATGGCTCGTGGAGAATCAGGATGTGTGCGCGCGCGTAGCTTGTCGGGACAGCGGAAAGACACGTCAGTTTCGCACACCTTCGCTCTGAAGGCTTCAATTACTCATATTGACTTTATTGACTTGTCAAGTGATCGATGCGGCGTTTGGAGAGATACTGACCACATGCTCGAAGATGGATTGGCTCATAAAACACGGAGAGAAGGCTCTGCGACCCGAGTCACGTTCCTCCAACCTGCTCCTGCTGCACAAGCGCTCGACAGTGTACTACGAACCACTTGGTGTAGTCGCGGCTATAGTCTCATGGAATTATCGTAAGCGAGTCTTCCATATATCTATTCCTTTCTATACTGATATGGAATTTCCAGCACTACACAATGCATGGTCACCAATCCTGGCCGCTCTGTTTGCTGGTAACGCAATTGTCTTGAAGTGTTCGGAACATGTCTTGTGGTCGACGGCTTGGTTCATTGATGTCATCCAAACATGCTTGATCGCGTGTGGTTACGACAGGAATATTGTGCAGGTGGACAATGCGTTCACTGGAACCAATTTGCGTTAATCTGACCTATTTGCAGTTAGTTTGCTGCTACCCTCAAGATGCAGAGGCCCTAACGAGGTCTACACTGATTAAACATATCACTTTCATTGGATCTGAGACCGTGGGACGTGAGGTTGTGCTCTTCCTTTTGGCTCGCTATGGTATAATCTCACATGACTCGCAGGTTGCAAAAGCGGCCGCTGAAAATCTTATACCCGTTACTATGGAGCTTGGAGGAAAAGACCCTGCTATTATTCTCCCGAGGACGGACCTCAGACGATGGATGAGTATTTGGATGCGTGGAATATAGTACGTCTCCCTCCATGTCCTTTGCTCGCGCGTACGTGTGAACATCGTTCGCAGCCAGAACTCGGGCCAGAACTGCATCGGCATTGAGAGGCTGATCGTTCACTCTTCCCAACACGAGGAACTTTACCAGCTCCTCAGGGAGAGGGTCGCCGGGCTCCGTCCTGGCCCTGTGATGGCACAGTCACCAGAGGGATACGTACACACTGTGGACGTCGGTGCCATGATCAATGGCACCCGCTTCGATCGCTTGGAAGCGCTCATCAATGCAGCTGCTCAGGAGGGCGCAGTGGTCTGGATGGGAGAACGGTACCAGCATGCATATCACGAGCATGGATATTATTTCACGCCGAGCATCGTCGCCAACGCGCATCCAGATATGGCGATTGCGAACGAGGAACGTACGTGGCTCCTTCACCTTGCTCGTCTGCCTTCGATAAGTATTGTAGGCTAATCAGAACAACAGTGTTCGCTCCTGTCGCCCTGCTCATAAAGTACGAAACGATGGAAGAAGCTATCGAGATTGCGAATGGCACCAGGTTCGGGTTGGGTGCGAGCGTCTTCGGGCCTGACCAGCGAGAATGCATCGCCGTTGCTAAAGAATTGGAATGCGGTATGGTTTCGGTTAATGATTTCGGCGTCTTCTACGTGAGTGGTCCAATTGATCCAAAGAACTTGCATGATGACAGAATACTTTTTTTTCATTCAGCTCAAGTACGTGGACATCCATTCACGTGTAACGTGCGCTCATCCAATCTCATCTACAGCCAAGATTTACCCTTCGGAGGCGTGAAGGGATCTGGATATGGGCGATTTGGTAATTTGACGCTTATGTACATGCCGCATCTCAAACTCATTCTGATAATAATGCTCCCAAGGTGGTCCCGAAGGCCTGCGCGCCTTAACTAATCCCAAGGCTATCGTGGTTGACCGGTTCCCACCGCTGTGTCAGACAAGCCTCCCAAAGATACTCGACTACCCTGTGCGCTCTCTTGTCAAAAGCTGGTAAGTCTATGTGCGAGTGTGCTTTCCCACAAGGTTGATTCGCGGAGCAGGGACTTTACGAGTGGCCTCGTACAATTCGTCTATGCTGACGGCTGGCGTGCGAGGATTCACGGGCTGTTGGCATTGCAGAAAGCCAAACAGTAAGTTGGCTGGGCTGGCGAGCCTCGAACTTGCTTTCGTATTAGTTTTTTTTTGAATGGATTATATGCGATTTTTGCTCGAATTGTTGGCAAACAAGTCGAGAGGCGAAACCGGCGTAAGTGCGAGGTTCTTCCTGTGCTCTCGTCTTCGGGCTCGTCCAGCTACTTCACGTGATAAGTGCTCATTCTCATGATAAGGCGGCCGGCAGGCGCGATGAGCAATAAACAAAGGGATGAGCCGTCAGACAAACGCCACAAGACTTCCCAGGATCAATGGTTTTGTGGTGGATGTTGACCCTTGTAGGGACATTATCAGCACAGGAGCAAAAATAAAGGTATGCAGCAAACCTGGAATAGCGGTTGTGAACGCATTGCTCTCACCATTTGCTCTGTCGTCATTTGGACTCCTGAAGGGACGGGGAAATAGATGTTTTGTGGAGGGCGCGACAGGGCAGTGCCACCGGGCTGATTCCCTGAAACCAAAACCGTTGCTTGTTGCTGAGCGGAGGGAGGGCGAGAAGGATGGTTTGAGGCTACTGAAGCACCCGAGCTATGAGGGGGGGAGACTTGTTGCAGACCAGGAGAAGAGCTAGAACCTCGCGGCACGTATGGGGGAGAAAGATGGGGATTAGAAATGCCGCTAAGATTGCCCATTGGAGTCTGTCCAGGTTGCACTTGTGGCTGACCCTGTAAGTGTGCTTGACTTTGTGCGTGCGCAGCCATTGCTTGCGCTTGCGCTTGTGCATGTGCCTGTGCTTGCGCTTGAGCAGCTTGAACCTGAGCCATCGCACGCACTTGAGCTTGAAGGATTTGCTGCTGTTGCAAACGAGCGTTTCCTGCAGCGATAGGTGCGGTAGGGGCCTGAGGCGTTGGAATTCGTTGCTGCTGTGATATGTTGACCTGGCTCCGGATTTGCGGGACCACTTGAGCAGCTGGAAGTGATGCTCCTGTTGGTCTGGGTGCACCGTTTTGCTGCTGGTGTGAGAGTATATGGGACTGCCAGACGAGGTCAGTAGTATATTCATATGTGCAGAAATCGAGCGTCCGAACATTGGTTGCGTTTGCTGAGCGCTGAGCCTGTTCCTGCATATGTCGAGTCCTTGCTAGCATATACGCCTGATGATCCTTTTCCGCCTTCATTCGACTAAGATCGGCGGGCGTGAGCTTGCTCGGCTTCATGTATTGGGCGTGAGTGTCATGAATAGCGGACGGCTTTCGCTGACTCGCTGTTCGGATACCGGTCAGTAGCAGAACCAAGGAGACAAAAAGGCTCTATATTTACACATAGATTTTTGAGTTGCTTCCCTCTTCTTGACAGCTTTGCGAATGGCCTCCTGCATGAGGTTACGACGACGACGTTTCCGAGCGTCGGCGGCCGATGTGGCCGCAGACGATGGCATCGCATTATTAGCAAGCGACCGCTTAACACCCCGCGTTGTCATTTGGCCGACGGACAGTAGGGTTGGGGTTGCGGGTGACAATAGAGCCCCTTCCCCAGAAGGGCCACCCACATTTCGACTCTCGGATGCCCATCGAGCGATCCAGCGGTCTTCGCAATCTTTCGCCGTCCTTTTGTCTGTGGAAATAAGAACGCGTATGGAGTTGAACGTTTCAGCGATGAGTCCCCAATTCCTCGGGTATTTCTCCACAAGATTCTTGAGACAAAGGTCGTCGTCATTGGTCCAAACATGCTCGACTATTCGCTTCTTTGAGTCTTTATCTTGAGCTCTAATATCCCTGATGTCTTTGTCTTTCTCGCTCTTTACAAAGAAAAGAGGAGTTAGTGGAGAAGTGTTTGGGTAAAGGTCTATTGGTGATATGAGTAAGACGCGCTGTATGCTTTGAGCTATACCCACCGCATACGACGTCTTCGCCAGGCCGGACAATGGGACTTTCGTAATCCACGGTAACTGCAGCCCCTTCCAGATGGACCCAACGATTAGATCTCCAGGATTTGGACGGTTGGAGGGCTCCCAGGAGTGTCGGTTTGCAGTGCATGAGCCTTCCTATCGGTGTCAATTTGGTGTACGCCGTATCGTCTCCACGTTTATTGGAGACATTCTTGTCCTTTCCTTTGTCAGACCTCTTTCGCGCATCTACGTTGGAGGCCGATGCGATGCCCAACGGTTCGAAGAGCTGGAGGTCGGGAAATATTGCGCTCAGGTCAACTGGAAGGGAAGAACTTGGGGCTTGATCCTCTATCGAGAGATCCGCAACGCCACGATCAAGAACAAGATCATCGAGATCCAAGAAGACCTTTGTTTCACTGGAATAAGCAATTTGCTCGCGTAGGGGACCATAGGCATTCGCCTTGGCTGCAGACGGAGTTGGAATTTTAGCAGGCTCCCCATCGCCAATGGGGGAATGGGAGTTGGACTGGTCACCGAGGATAGGGTCAATGGAGGTCGCTTTCAAGGCCATCAAGGTGAAATCCTCTTGCTTCTTAACAGCAGAATCTGCGGCACGTTCCGTGTCCGGACGAGCGTCCACATCCGTTCCATCCACTGCATCTGCATTCAATCTGCGAGCCAAGACAGATTGGTCTTCCACATCTTCCGTCTTCATCATGTGGACCCCGAGCTCGGTAATGCTTTGAGGCGACTCGTTCTGGCCAGATGCAGCAGCTTCCAGGTCGTCGAGCGCGCCTTGTATACCTGAATTAAATTCCAAGTCGTCAGCCGCGCTCTGTTGATCCTGTTCTTGGTCATCATCATCATCAGTTCCATATTCTAACAACGATGCGCGGTTGCTTTTGAGTTTATCCACCTGCATCTCGTCATCCTGGAGGCCGCCTTCATTGTCCTCCTCGAGAGCGCGGGGACGTTTCCACAGCACAGATATACCCCTCGCCACCCTTTCTGCAAGGGTACCAGCATCATGCCACTCGAGAACAGCGGTCGACAAGTTGTACGCCACGCAGAGCTTCCACTTGCGCTCTTCTCGGAAATCAGTGCGCATCCATCTCTGAAATTTCGGTGTGAGAAAAAGGAGGTTCAAAGTCAAGTTAAGCAGACTACCATCTCATCGAGGAGGTGGTCCCAATGGGTCTTGGCTAGCGTTCCAACGCCTCGTTGCTTCTTCGGTTGACGGAAACTCCAACGACCTTCATCTTTCAGACGTTCAATACGCTCAATAGTACGCATCAGCCTAAGTTCCCGGATGGCAATCTATCAATCTGGCGATCAGGAAAACCGAGAGGAAGCCGTATATATGGCTGAGAACGCACATTCCAATCATGAGTGCTCAAGCACTTCGTCGCGCGAGCGATCCTCGGATACACAGGGTTGGCCCGAACTATGGCACCCCATCTGTTCAAGCCCATCGGAACCCAGTCGTCCTTTGCCTCCTTTTTCCCCTCAGCTTTGTCAGAACATCTTTCGCGCTCTTTCTCCTTCTCTCGCTTGCGTTGCTTGCTCGGTTTCCCCTTCCGACTGAATTCAACAGGGAGCGACTTGAGCGGAGGGAGGGTGTAAGTTTGCGTATAATGATCACTATAGAGGGGGCATCGAGTGCTTTTAGGGGACGCTTCAGGCGGCTTGTCCGGTTCGGTCGTGGTTGCGCCGAATGAATACATGGGTGAAGTGGCGATGGGCGACCTCGGAGCTAGGACAACTGGCGCCAGTCGGCGAGCGGCCTGCTGCGTGGTCACGAGCGGAAGAGGGCCCTCATGCAGAGAAACGTCCCGCATTGAGGCATCGCTGTCTTCCATACTATCATGCGTGGGCTGAGGCGCAGATGGGAAATCAAGAGCCAAAGTTGGGCTCCTTTCTGACTTCGTCTTCACAAGCGCGTCTGCAACAGCAGGTCCGTATTCGGGGTATTCGGGGTGGACAGGCCAAGAGTCCAGGGCTCCTGACGCTTCTTGCCCGCTTTCGTTGCGTGGTGACGCGGATACCTGCATGTCCTGTGCGACGTCGGTCATGGTATCCTTCTCATGCGATCTCCGTAGCTCGGGTGGATGCAACTCGTGCCCGTGCTCGTGGTCCTCATCCACCTGCATGAGATCTTCTTTTTTCACCACTCCTCTACCCGCTTCTTCCTCTCCCGCTCCCTCTCCCTCTTCTCCCTCTTCCTCCTCCTCCTCCTCCTCCTCCTCTCCTTCTTCCTCTTCCTCTTTCCATAAGACCGCGGCACGAACAGCCTCAAGAGAATCTACTGTCTCGGTCTTGCCCAAACCAGCTGGAGGACCCAGGCGAGGGGACGTCCCCGGCAGAGTAGGTGACGGGGGCGGAGGAGAACTGACTAGATCGATGACAATTCTCTCCCGTTCGGCCTTGGCCTCGCCGTCGTCGTCATTGTGCGCAGCGCTCGATGCGGCCCGAGGGGACAGAGGGGAAGGCACCGATGGCACCGCGGCCGTCGACGGCTGCGCCGCCACAGCCGGTGTGTCCTCCAGCTCCATTTTGTCTTCCTGCGGCTGAGGCTCGAGGTCAGCGACAGCGGCGGACGGTGGCTGCGCCGAGTCGTCGTGCTCCCCGATATCGGATTTCGTGGATTCTGCGGTGGGTGAGGCGGAAGCGGGTTTGTTCCCTCCCGTGGGCCAGGTGGTGGGTGGACTAGGAGATGCGGAAGAGGCTGAGGGCTCAGGGCTCTGCCGAGAGCCTTGCTCATGCAAAGCAGGCTTCGGATCGGTGTCGCGCACTTTTAAATGGCTTCCACGAGGAGGAGCTGGCAGCCACAGCAGTTCTGGAAACGGCAGGTTGACGATGCTGCCTGATTCTGGGCTTTTTGAAAGTAGAGCGTATGGGAGTTAACATGTTGTCAAGACAAGAATCCCGAGACCACACTCACTCATTCTGCATGTCGAATCTATCCAGAAAAAGCTGCAGGTCGTCTTTGCCTTCGTCCTCGTCCTTAATGGTATCAGAGGCTTCGCTTTGCCACAGAGATGTGCTCCAAACGTCTCTTCTACGCATCATGTGGTGCATTTGAGAGAGTAATTCATTCCTACGCTTTGTGATCGCCCTTGACATTTGCGTTCAGAAGAGAACGCCGGGTAGAAGTTACAACATACTCCAGCTGAGCCACCCTCTCCTCAACTATGGACTCCGCCGAATGGCTTGACATGTTGTACGATGGAGGACTCTTGAGAATGCAACGGAAAGCAACTGGAACTAAAGAGGGAAAGGCTCGACGAAGGTGTGACCGTCACTTTCAATCACGTGACATATCGCGGCTAACAGTCACGTGCTACGGCCACCGACACAGACGTCATTTGCCACTGGCTGCGCACCGTGAACCTTTCACAACCATGTCATATAGCAATGTACGCATTCCTGTTTTCCTTCTACCGCTAGACACTGAAAGTTCCTCAAAGCCATTGGATGACAGAAGAAAAACAGCAGAGGGTCTGTACGTCCAAGCAAGGGTGTGGTCTCAGTCTACTTAGAGAAGGGATTTCGGGGGGCTGACTCGCAGTCACTCGCTCCAATACCAGACCAAAAAGAACCTCGAGGACATACGCGACGCCAAGGAAGCCAGTAAAACGACACCACAACAACCCCCTCAAAATGCACCCGAGTCTGTAAACGTCACACAGACTCCTGATAAGGGCGCCCAGGAAACTGGCGACAACGGCTCCCACAAGGAAGCCCCTTCGGATCCAGACTTCGAGCAGGGCTTCGGTGGGCAGGAACACCTCGAAGACCGCTACGCAACCACGTCTGGCGAGCACTGAGGGACTTTGTTTAATTTCTGTTTGGGTAACATCATCATCAATGATTACGACCTGGTATCGAAACGAGTGTAATGTCATAGGAACGTAAAATAGGCAAAAGTCGTCCATATGCCGACAATTTGAATTCTTGTGTATGCGAGTGGAGAGAGACAATGCAAGAGGCTGATGACTAGAATGGGGTGATGACAAAAAGGGGCATACACGACGGTATTCACGTCGCAGAGGCAGAAGGCGGAGGCGTAGTCAAAGGCAGAGGCGTAGTCAAAGGCGTCTCCCTCAGTCTCCCTCTCGCAGCAGTTGGGCAAAGCGGAGATGGCGGGTCCGCCGAGCCCACCCACGGGTCCAGGTATACGCATCCCACCGCAGGCACCATCACTCCCGCCGTGTCAGCCGGGTTCGCCCACCCATTGCCCACATCCACCGACCGCGTCGGCGTCGCCCCCGCAAACGTCAGCGACGGCCCAGGCAGCGTCGGCACCGGCCCCGTTGGCGTGTACGTCGGAAGAGCTGACACAGGGGGCGCGTGGGAGATGCGTGCCGGTGGCCACGCTAGCGCAGCGGACACAGACACTGGGATCTGCCCGGCGCCTGGGCCACCCGTCTGCCAGGAACGCAGAGGCGGCACAAAGGGTGCAGTTGGGGCGCAGGAACCCGCCGCTTCTCGTGGATCGGCGGGGATCCACCCATTGTCCAGGCCAAGTTTATACGACCAGGCTGGAGTCTCCACTTTGCCAGTCCGCATCGAAGGCCCGATCTTCCAATTCCAGAAGAACCAATTCTGCTCCGAGATGAGTAACGCGCAGGGGCGAGAGGGTCATGAGAGAACAGCTCACCTGAAGGGCATCCATGCTAGCCAGAGCAAAGTCCCTGAGCCCATCTTTCATCGCCTGATCGTAATTCTGCCAGTCTGTCCACTTGGTGCAATCTCCCACTCTGGGAAAATTGTTATAGGTACCCTCGTATCGAGAACCCAAGTTAACTCCATTCAACCACAGGCCGCAATCCGTGACGGCGAGACTATACTCGCCAGCGACAGTAAGTCCAAACGCGCTCATAGATGTGTTCATAACACTACCCCAGGTGGTGCACGGTGTGTTCTTGTAAGTAGCGATGGCGGCGTCTGATTGGGCGTCGAAACAAATGTATGGGTGGTAATCGAGGGATAGACGATCGGCATTGGGCAAGTATCCCGCCCAGTTGGGAGGTTTCATGAAGCCGTCGTGTATTGCAATCATGGGACCATTGCCTTCGCCGGTTCCGGTAACGCCTCGAATCATATCATATGCCTCCAGATAGCTGCCATGGACATGGTCAATGAAGCTCAACGGTACTAGAGGATAGGCGCTGGGCTACATACTATCGCTGTAGAGCATCCATCCCGATGGTGGGTCCTAGCGGCTCGTTGATGATGCCGAACATCGTCACGACATCTTTGTATTGCGGCTGAGAGATAAACTCGGTAATAATACGCATGTAGTCCAAGGACCTCTGCGCGTTGGCGATACCCATTGGTCCGTTCAGTAAGTTGATTGAACCGAAACGCCCAGAGTGATTCCATCCATTCTGGCTTCCCGGAAGCGCGTGCAAGTCAAGATTAATTCGAATACCGTATTTACGAGCCCATTGTATCGCTTTCAAGAAATACCTGCGAAAGGCTTGAGACGAAATAGAGAGACATATTAAGGTAGAAATACACACGTCCAAGCTGTCTTTGGCAAGAACGGCTCGCCAGTGCGGGTTTCGATCGCCCAGTAAGGCAGAGGAATGCGCACGTAATTAAGCCCAGCGGCCGCAATTTCGGCGAAGTCTTGTTCCGTCTGTGAAGATTAGTGTCAGGCGAGAGTGTAGCAGTATTAGGGAGTTGGCCGTACAATAAATGTCTTATAATGATTTTCAAGTTGATTCAGCCCACCTGAAGCGACATCCGCAGCCATCGCTTCACTGAGCAGCCACTCATCCACAGCCGGAGGAGTATTACCAAGATATTTCTCGTAGAGGGCAGGCGTAATGAACTGTGAGTGAAGAGATGAGAATCAAGAAATAGTTGGAGAAAAAGGATAAGACCCACTGGCTCAGTGGTCAGCCAACCACCCAGATTCACGCTGATAAAACACAGTCAGACGTAATTCGTCATCGCGGATTTCGTGGATAACGCACCCCCTGATCTTGTCAATCCCATACCTAAAAGTCTCGTTCAACGCAGGGGTCCAAGACTGTGCGCGGGCGCCATTGTTGAAGGGATCATTGGGGTCGGAATACCAATAACCCCCAAAAGGATTCTTGTAGGTGTAAGTAGTGCCGTCTTCAAGGAGTATCTGGCTTCCATCACTTCCTGTAATGGCAAAGTTGGCTTTGGGTTTACCATTCCCGGTAGGAGTGGCAGTGGTGGCCGAGGCAGTGGCAGTGGGGATGATGGCGGCGGTGACAGGCTGTTTGCCAGGTTTGAGGCGTAAGACGAGGGGGAGGCCAACGGCAAGGACGATTAAGAGAAGAACACCGAGTGAAGCCAGGACAATCCATGTCCGCCTTGATTTCGCAGGTGGAGGTGCGTATGACGCGCGTTTTCCTTTAAGATACCGAGAATGGCCCACAGTTGATAATGGCAAGGCCTGCTCCGAGCCGGCAAAGAAAGAGCTAGTGTTGTCTTTGTCATAGAAATGACGGGGGCCAGGAGGGTTGAGATGATATACAGACGACGCCTCGTAGCTGGGGCGAGCCATATGGGAGAGGGGAGAGTCGCTCCGAATTTCAGGGGCACCGAATTCGGGTACGAGAGAGGTACGCCCTATAAAGCGCGGGGGTGGGGGTTCGTCGAAGCCGTCATAAGGGTTATAACCTGGATTCGCCTGTAAATCTTCTACCTGGATTGGAGATTCATGGTGTGGAGATTCATGGTGTGGGGTGGAGCTGAGACCGTGCGATTCTGTTGGACTATTATGGAGTGACGGTGGAGGGCTATCGAGACTACGGCCATGGCTCCGGGCGCGCGGAAGAGGGGAGTAGACAGCCTGGTGGTCAGGATACGGGTACTGGGCAGGTGGATGCGACATAAGTGTTCAACGTTGAGAGTTGAACTTTGAACTTCTGAAGTTGGAAACTGTGTCTTATAATAGGTGCTTGGCCCTCGTGCTCCGGTGTTGGGGAGCGCAGTTGGTACTGAGAGTGGGGTGACAAAGACCTGCGTTTGTCAGAGTAGCGGCGGCGGCGAGGGCAGCAATAGCGACTGCGACGGGGAAGGTAAAGGAGTGGGAAGGAGAAGGACAAGAAAAGGGCCCTGAGGCTAGCTGAGGCTTAGCAACGACGGGCAGCGCGGAACACGCACCGGTTGGAGTAAGGGATAGGCTGACTAATACGGACTTTTTACTGAACCAGCGCTGAGCCAACGTCGCAACGCGGAAAATTCCCCTCACCGTCGTCGTCGTCGTCGTCGCTCAGCGGGCAAGTGACGTTTCAAGGCAAGATTTGCGACATATTTCACTTCACATTGCGGTGTGGTCCTTCCGTAAATATTCCGTAAAAATCCCATTGTATTGTGAAATAATATCAACCCTGGCCGGAATGGCCCCTCGTGGACTTGATGGGTTAGTCTCACTGTGGGTAAAGTTTGTTCATCACATCAGAAATGGTGAGGAATTTGGGTGTGAGTTTAGCCTGAATATCGAGCCAGCTCAATAATGAGTAAACTAGTTCGGTTCACGTGGTTCATTTCACTACTATTATCATACAGCACTGCTCTCTCTTCCTCAGCAAAGCAGCATAGTCACTTCCTTCCAGGTCCCTTGGGCCTCGCAAAGCTCTTCTTCTCTTCAGGGGCTTTCTCAGCTTCATCACCTCCCGCTTCATCCGTCGCGTCCAGGCCAAGCGCCGACACGAGGTACTTCTCGTCAATCTCTTTCGGGTCAGACGTCTCAATCTTCTTCAACGTCACCGATGCACCTTCAACTGACGAGAGCTGGGTTTGCGCCGCTCGGAAGAACAATAAACAGCCCGACGAGTACACCTACAGCGGGGTCAATCAGGGACAATCCAGCGTTGACGGGGCTTGATCACCTCACCATTTTAGCCTTGATGGGCGAAGGCGTAGGGCACGAGTAGATAAACACTGCAGTTGATCAGTCGATGAATAAAGAAACACATGACTAGTGATAGCGTACCAGTCTCTCGACGTTCTGGCGTGTGGGACCAGGAAAAGAACGAGTATGCTGTAAGAATGTATATGAGGCGAAGACTGTGCTATCAACCTAGACGTTGGTCGTACAGGGCTCGGAAGAGGGCAGCAATGACCCAAGCTCCTCCAGAGAAGCCTCCTTCTCAGATGCCAAGTTTACAGTCTCTGAAGCAAGGTCGACGCTCTAAAGAAATGGCGATCGAGGCAATCAGGAATAGTTCAGAGGAGCGGACCAAGACCCACCATGACCAAAAGTTTGCCCGCGCCCGTCCCGGGCTCCGCCAACGCTTTCAACGCGTTCAGCACGTCCTCGCTCAGCTTAAGGCCCATCCCGCTCCCCGCATGGTTGATCCGCGCGACGCCGCTGGAACCACGGCGAAACGGCGCCGCCGCGCCGTGCCCGCCCGCAGCAGCCCCCGCAGCGGTCTCCCTCTCCGCGGACTGCAGCTCCGCCAGCTCGCGCTCGCGCGCACTGAGCGGCTTCGGCGCGGCGCGGCTCGCCTTGTGCGAGGCGTACGCGGCGGGCGTCAGGTCCGCCTTGCACGTCGCGAGCAGCGAGTCGCTGAAGTGCGTTGCGCCGAGTGACTTGGTGAGCGACGAGCGGCTCGACGCGTAGAGCATCTTTCGCCATACGGGTCCCGTCAGCGCACGACGCGGAGAGGATACACACGAGCACGGGCTTTTCGCACCTTCTCCCGGACCTTGGCGGTGTCGGGTACGTAGGCAATCGCGAGCCACTCCGTCTGTGGATCGTCGAGGCGGACGAGGATATACGCGGGGTGGTCCTCCTCGACCAGCCCTGGCAGCTGCTGCAGATCTTCTTCCAGCGTGCCCGTCACGGGTACAGAACTCTCATGTTCGAGATGATCTGGGGCAAGCGGGCGAGGACAAGAGAAAGAGAGAGAGAGAGCACGTTCCGCGTCACCAAGCAAAGATCAATTGTGCGGACAAGAACTGAGAGATCAGCCCATACCTTTGCGAATCGCGATTTTGAGGAAACGGACAGAGCCGCTCTCCTTCGCGGAGGTGAATTCCTGTACGAGGGTGTCGGAGGCGCTGACGCCAGGCGTGGCGGCAGAAAGGAGTTGAGGTCCTCTCATCATCTTCGCTGCGTGGTAGAGCGTGCAGGACCAAGGGTTTCTAGCCAGCGAACACACTACTTAAGCGGGACTGCGGACCTACGCAGCCCTTCGGCTGCGGCCGCGCCTTGACTACGCGCACAGGTCAACCATGTATGGTACAAACACTCGTTGTAGCAACATTTACAGTAAGTCTCGCATCGATGACTCGACTTCAATGCGGTAGCGTGCCAGTGCCATGCCCGAAGGATGGCTAAAGCATCCAATGTTGCATTAACACTGTCTCATGGCTCATGGTTTTGGTATGAAGACGGAATTGAGAGAAATAATTACATTCGTGGCCAAGAAAACAAGCCAGAACTCTTGTGAAGCGTCACCACTCTGCTAAAGATGCGGCGTTTCCAAGCTGCCTGTTGTCCACTAAGCGTCCTCATCGCCATCAAGTCCATATGGTGCTTTTGATGCTGGTTCGATGGGACCCGTGAAAGTCGTCACGCCGTAGATGTGGACATCCCTCTATAGTCTCGCGAAGCTCGTCTTCATATTTCCCAGTACACAGAACAATACCCGACTCACTTTCATGGGACAGTTCCTCGTCACGCGACTGCAGCCCCAACACTTGATATGTTCAATCTTTGGGCAGTTGTCCAGGAGCGCCTTCACAAAGAAGTCATCCGCGTTGTGGCAAAACCCGACGTCCAGGGTCTGCAACTGCTTCGCCCGCCGCGGAATCTCGTTCAGCGCTTCTTCTGACGTCGACCGCCAACCGTTGATGTTCAAGTCCCGCAGAGCGGAACCGGAGTGCGTGAGGAGTGCCGAGAGCGTATCACTCGATAGATGTACGTTCCGCGACAGGTCGAGCGAAACGAGAGACAGGCTCTTAGGTCTGTCATCCGCTGCTACACTCCAGGAATCGAAGAACTCCGCGACGCGTTCATCGGTCAATTCTGGGATATTCCGAAGCGTCAAAGAAGCCAGGGCGGTGACGTGTAACTTGATTCCTTTGTTGAGGAATTTATCGGTGATGAGGCAATGGTCTGACAGGTCCAGATGGGTCAGAGTGGGACCAAAGACGCTCATCAGTTCGATGAGCCCCTGCTCGCTTAGGGAGTTCCCGGGTTCAGAGAGGTCCAAGTAACGCAATCCTTGTGGTAAGTCCTTCAGTGGTTGCAGGAATTTTTCATTCATCAAGCCGATGCCTTTCAAGCGGAGCTCCTTCAGACTACGACAATTGACCGCGAGCGCTTCTAAGCATTCTGAGTCGAAACGAGGGCTCTGGGTTATGCGAAAACTTTCCAGCCTCGGATGCGATGCAAAGAAGGATTTCCACGCCGGCGCGTGGACGAGGAACGGGCCGTGAAGTTCGAGGCGCTGTAGAGAACGAAATGAGGTGCACCAAGTTTTCATGACAGTGTCGTCCAAGCGTCCGCAAAGGTCCAGGCGGAGGTGCGTCAGATTAGGGTTGAGGTGCGCGAGAGTTGTAAACGCCTGAGGTGTAAGATCTCGGCTTTGTCAATGGCTTAAGCCATTTTCCACACTAGGAAAACTCACTCGTGACATCATACAGAATCAAGTCGCTGTTGTGGCCTCCGTAGAAGAGCTGAACATTCTCTGGCGTTCTTTACACATGGTAAGATAGAAGTCAGCATCGTCTACAGTTGAGACTCACAAACCGCGATTTTTTGCGATGGATCTTGATATATTGTGCATATTGAGAGAGCCTATGTCACCCAGCGCTTCCACGTCGTCGATGTGACGGCTGATGATCTAAGGAGGGCACGGAATTAACCGCTGCGAATGGGTGAGCTGGTAAAGATTACCTCTATACACATCGACGCGAGACTCGGCAGGGGCTTTTCTTCAAAGGAGACGACCTTGCGATTTTCCTTCGGCATTTTACGTCTCCTTGGAGTCGCGATCTTCTTGGAAGGGGGATCAACCTGTAATTTGGAACATTTGCGACACAAAAATCCTGGGCCTGGATTAGCAGCCTTTGTAAATCTAGTCTGCGATTGATCCTTTAGCCCATAGCACAGCGGGAGCAGTATTTGTATGACGCACCACAATAAACTGTTGACGACACTGAGCACATTCTTTCCAACTTCCATTCTGAGGTTTGGACGGCCCAGAACCCGACTTGGACAAAGCCGTATACTCGTCGTCATCGTCCGTATAATCCTCGTTGCTATCGTCCGCGTTCCCCTTCTTCTTGCCTTTTCCCTTTGCCTTCGCCTTAGCCTGTGCCGCCATACTGAGCTTCCGTTTCTTAGAAACCGGTCCGGTGTCGGGTTCGTCGAGCTGGTCCGAGGCGTAACCCGATGTCTGCAAGGATTGATTGGTAAATGAATCTCGAATTCGCGATAGAAACGCACGCGACCGCTGCGCCCCTGCATACTGGAAGATGGCTCGCCCACTGCATTATTCTCTTCCTCGTCTTCGCGCGGGGCAGCAGCTAGTCTAGCACGCGAGCGCCGAGCGGCGCGCGCGACCGTGACTGGCGTGATACCGGCTTCCTAGCCAAAACACACTCAGATAACTTAAAGCTTTGAGTAAGTGTCATCATACCCTTAAAAACTCTGTCAGAGCAGAGGTTGGTCCGCGTACATTGTTCCGACTCATGGTGAAGAGACAAAGGTACGCGGCGTGACTCAAAAGCTGTCTCTGTGTCAGTCAGTCAGTCACGTGCTATAAGTCACGTGTAGTAATTCTTACATAAGCTATGCACCCCGTGACCACAGCTTTGAGCTTTGAGCGCTGCGCTCGCCAACCGTCGCTTGTACTTCACGGACCAAGGTTTGGCAGAGACGCGCATAAGTAGTGGGTGGCTCACAGCGTTTGCGTCGTCCAGCTTCAATAACATCCGAGTGGGGGCGGCGTGTTGGGATGGCCTCCCCGGTTCCCTACCAGGCTTATAGGGCAAGTTGCAGCGCTCGTTCATTGCATTGTTACCCCATGGCTGATACGACCGTCTAACCAGTCCAAAAGACACTCTCTGAATCTTTCCAACACCCAGATGTCTCCAAATGTCACTCCGCCTCCAGTATCGCAACCACCGACTGCCAAAAGTTCCCCGAAGCCACAGGCCATACGCACATCGCTTTACCTCAACGGCTCTGCTTCTTCTCTGCCCATGGCCGCGCGTGATGTTCCGGCTGTAGCAGAGACTGTCTCAGTTGGGTCGTCGAGTTCGCAGAAACCGCTGCCTCCGACCTCATCCCGGCAAAGCATCGACTCGGTCCATGCTCCTACTCCGAAAGCAAGCGAAGCCTCCTCCCCTCTCGTCAATGGGAGTGATCAAACCGAGGCGAGTGGGAGTGGGTCGAGAACGCAATCTCCACCTCAGCCTCTAATTCAGCCGAGCCAAGGCAACGACGCCCCGCCGCGTAGAGCGTCAACCTTTCGACACGTACCACTTCGCAAGAACGTCCCTTCTGCGCGTTTGACTTTGTCACCCTTACATCCAGCCAATTTGCATGCCCGCTCCTCATCCGCATCCTCGAACCATCCACGTCAAGCAGAGCAATACATGCGAGCACACAGCGCCAGCCCGAGCCATCGACCTATCCACTCCTCTGACCGAATTACATCTGACAGTCCTAGATATCCAGACCTAGACGGTCCACTTCCGCCAATCCCCCTCCTCGACCCTCCTTCACCAGGGCCCGGTCCAAGAGAGATTCGTTCAAGATCCACCTCACTAGCCGGTCCTTCATCCCGGCGTTCTTCACCTGCCCCCACCCCCCTTTCTGTGTCCCCTGCGCCTTCGTCCTCCGCCTCCACACTAGCGCCCGCGATCATGCTTAGCAATCCGTCCCTTTCCTCGACCATTCGACCATCTGCGCGATACCGGCCAGGCTTCCAACCAAAGGGCGTCTACCGCCCATTAACGGACGACTTCGTCTCTCTTCGACGTTCTAAAAGCTCCGCAAATAAGATCGAACAAACTAAACTTGAGCGTCGGCTTGAGAAGCTCATCCAGCTCCATTTCCGCCACGACGACAAAGGGGAACGTCCCGCCGTTCACAATCGCAGAGCGTCCTCGATCTTTGACTTTGATCTCAGTGATCCTGCGGCATTTTGGAGAGGTGTGGTCAATGGCGGACGTGCAGATATACGAGGTGCGAGGAAGATCCAAGTCTCGCGTATCCGTTTCCAGGTGCTGACCTGTGAGTAATTTAACAGCTGCTGAGCAGAGGATCACACCATGGCAGGAAGACGCAGATGTTTCCAGATGTCCGCTGTGTTTGTAAGTCCTTACGTATACATCAGTCAAGGACTCTGAAGAATATGTTATAAATAGGGCGACATTTCACCCACTAACGAATCGGAAACACCACTGTCGACTCTGCGGAAGGATCGTATGCTCTCTGCCTGTCAAACATCCGCAACGATCGGCCACTTGCTCTTTATTATTCATATATGATCCTAAAACAGGTGCGATAGAGGAAGTGGATGAAGGCGTCGACTATGGAGTCCGGAGACAGACCTCCACCAATGGTAAAAGCAAACAGTCTGACAAATTCAGCGACGATGACAAATTTCTGAGGGGTGTAAGGATATGTCGCGAGTGTCGACCAGTTCTGTCGTATGTTTCTTTTGTTCTAAGCATGACTTTATGCCTATCAGCTGCAGGAGGCAACAGTACCAGCAGGAGGCGCTCCGGGCTTCCGACTTCGTCAGGCTACACGAGGTGAGCCCTTTCTCTCGCTCTACAACTGAGATCATATTTTGGCTTTGGGGCTCCTCCCAGGCCTTCGCCTTGCTCGAGAAGGAGATTGAAGATGCTCTTCCACAATTCCAAGAGCTTCTTCTCACCTTGAAGTAAGCTACTTAGCTCACTTTCTTCTTTCCCGTTTGACGCAGCTTTTGGAATGCAGCGGCAGCAATGACGAACGACCAACCAAAGAGGCTGGCAGCGCACGCAAACGCCTCCTCGACTCTTTCCGCCAGTACGACGCGCTCTCAAAGCGGATACGCCATTTACCTTGCCCCAGCGGTCTGGGCAGTTCACAGGACAGGGTGCAGCAAGCAGTCATGACACGGGCCAATCTTTTCTTGCAAAAGAACATGTTTCCTTTACAAGTACGTCTCTACCCAATGCTCGGTCGGTGGCGGCTGACAAATTCGAAATTTCAGTCTTTGCCTAAACTCAAGACCGCTCCATTACTGCCAAACAACGCACACACCATTGATCCCGATTCCCAGTTGGCGCATACACTCCAACCACTCCTCGAACAAGAAGCCTTGTTGGAATCGTACGTGGAGGAGGCCAAGGCGCGCAGGAAATTTGAAGATGCCAAGACGCTGAGCTTGAATCTGACTGAGATCAGAGCCGAGATTGAGAGAGTTGTAAGGAGTGGTGATGGCGATCCGGTGGTGGCTCGGAATGGCGCAGGTTGATGAACCCGCCAACGCCGTCATTCTGCTTGAAGTTTCCAGCTGTAGTTCCTGCATCGTAAGATCACTTTCTTTCATTTACGAACCCGCAGCAATAATAGAGCTTGACAGCTGTGGCAACAGAATGACTACGTGTAGGTGGTTTATGTGCTGATATGTCTAAAATGAACTAAGCAGTTCTGATGGGTTGACGAGAGTATACATAACAATGCTTATACCAAAAAATAAATGGATTGGAAAGGAAAGGAAATGAAAATTTGAATGACCATTCTATGACCATCAAATATCCGGATTCAAAACGACCTTCCTAGGTAAACCACTTCCCAAACGAGGATAATGAGTGGTATTGAAAGCATGGGCCTCACGGATGGCAATATCGCGTGCAGGCGATGTTACCATCTTGCGTTTGACGACCAACGTGTCCGTAGTTTGTGTTGTCTGCAATGGAGACACGCGGGTGGCGGCGGGGCGGACCTCGTCCGCTGACGACGCTACTGGACTCAGGATGGCGCCGCCGGTGGTGGCCGTAGCACCAGACCCATGTGTGAGCGTGCGGGGCGTCGATGGCGAGAACGACGAGACGTGCAAGAGGATCACAAATTCCTCGGTTGAGTTCGTGAGCTTCACCATCTTGGCGCGGAGGACAGGATACGTCGCATGCTCCGCACCGTAGTTCTTAATGATGTTAGAAAGCTGAACTACAGTCTTCAGAATGAAAAGTAAAAAATACGGTCAGTTACACTTCTAAATTGCGGTTATAGAAAGGTGACGGGTCACCTTGACGAAGATATGGGCGTCATCCCGCAACATCTTCCTGTCCGCAGCCACATCGCCGTCTTGCACTGCATGGATGTTTTCACGCAAGCGATCGGTAACCGTTTTCGCTCTCATCAAAATGTCCTTGACATCCACCTGCGCCTCCAGGACGTCTCCCAAGATGTCCCCCATCATCTCCCAGACACCCGGCGCAGCTTCGACAGCAACTTTCATAGCGTCAAGTGCTTCCTTGTCCACCAGCTTCTTCGAGTTGGAGAGAATCTCTAGAGTGCCCGACGTCTGACCACCATGCCCTGATGGCGACGACGCAGACGATGACGGCGTCAATGATGCCTGCGACCCATGCCTCGAATGTCCATTGCGAGTCCATGGCGCCCCGGAGAGAGTGGCCAGTCCCAATGGTAGGAGCGGCGAGCCGACGCTACCAGCATGGGGCACATTCAACGAAGCCTGTACGCCGAGTGAAGGACTCGTGAGACCCAGCGATCGTTTACCCACGCGCGGGACAGCCGTCTCGGGCGCAGGTCCACTAAGGACGCCGAAAATAGAGGGCGGAGGTAGAGGTGGGTGCGGCGAAGGAGGCAGCGGCGGTTCCTCATACGAGGGCAGCTTTTCCCCGATCTCCACGTCGCGCGAGCTGAACGAGCCCGCATTGCGTCGCGCCGTGCGCAGCCTCCCAATAGCCGCGGACCAGCCTCTTGTGGGGGCAGCCCTCGTGGGCAGCGGCGCTAGCTCGTCCGCGAACGCCACGCCCTGCGCCGGGTCCTGGTGATCGTGTGGCAATCGAGCTGTCGCGCTGACAACCGAATCTGGAGATGAAATGGAGGCGTAGGACTTGGCGTGCATCCGTGAGCGCTCCCGGAGCAACGGCTTTACTGTGTCAATGTGCGGCAGCATTGCTTGCCAAGCATGCGAGATCTCAGCGGTGGCGCCGTACAGCACGAGCACCATGTGGCGGAGGTAGCGAACGTCGTCCTGCGATTCCAGCACTTTGAGCTGGAGCGCCAACACCCCAACCGCCTTTCCAAAGACGGCCACGGTGTCCTTGCAGCTTTCCACCACGGAACGACACACCGCTGGCGAGGGCAGCGCTCTCCTGCTCATCGCGTCAAAGCGGTCCAGTGCGTTGATGAGCTGCATCATGTCCGCGCTCGCGGGGTCTAACACCTTCTTCAGCACGGACGACAGCCGATCGTCGATGGCGAAGACGGTGTAATGCTCCAACGTCTGGTACACTTGGCACACCGCGAATAAGATGCTGCGAGCAGCGTCGATCAGGCACAGCAACGATGGTGGTAGTGTCTTGCATATCGAGGATGTGGGTAATGTGGAGAATCGCCGAAAGTAAGAGTTTCGCTCGATCTCCATCGAAGGAACGGATCCGTCGGTGAATTTGGAGGAATGTGCGGGCTCCCGCGCGAAAGGGCGTAAAACGCGTACTTGTGACTGGCCATCAGAGGGATTCGTGTCTTGACGAGTGATGCGTGGCGAAGCGAGAGAGGATTCGTCAAATGCCTTGTTCATCAGGATGCCCCGCAGGTGCGGACGGCCCGTATCGGGAAGGTCCGGCATCTTGGGCGCAGAGAAAGGGAGTCTCGCCGTACGTAAGTCCGGCAAGCTCTTCTTGCCAGACAATAAAGGGCGCTGAGATCGGGAATTGACCATCAGCGACACGTTGCGTGCATGTTTTCGTTGCGTCGACTCGCTGTTGATCGCGATATGCTCGTCTCCCACAGAGATATCGGATCGAGTGGGGCTGGGAAGAAAGCTCTGGGAAGTGTGTGGTGGGGAGGCTGTAGATTTGTGAGACGACGTGGTTGCACGTGTGATTGTGAGTCTCTCGGGAAGAGAGGAAGTGGACAGCGAGAACGTAGTCACACCGTTTGGGGATGTCGATGAATACACGGAGAAATCGGAGTCTGCGGAAAAAGACCGAGCATGCGAAAAAACTCCATGACTAAACTTGTTGTGAGAGGCGCGGCGCCAGCCGTTTCTAGGGGAGAGTGAAGAAAGGTCAAGAGCCGTTGCTTCTGGAAAAAAAGATGCTCCACTCACGGGTGATGATTGCTAGAAAAAGATTCATCACTGTCCTTGTTAACCCCATTTCGCGCGACATCGTCCTCAATCCATTTTTGAAGTGCTCGTACCCACTCCTTCATGGTTCTGGAGTCGTTGACACCACTTGGCCGAGACATGACGGATTTGGGCGGCCACTCCCAGGGATTGTGATCAACCTTGAGAATATGAAGATGGCGGAATTGACTAAAGTAGGGCGGCAACCTGGTCAAATCGTTGCGCGAGAGACATAAAACCTGCATTGAAGTATATAAGTTTTGGAAGTAACATCGATCACATCAGACGCGCGTACTCTAAGATTATGGAGCGTTCCCGGCTGGGAAGGCAGCCTTTTTAATTTATTGCGACTGATATCCAAGATTTCAAGCGAAGGCATCACGGTCAACTGTGATGTGATCGTCAGTGTTTGCCTCGGAAAATGGAGTAATACGCACCACATCGGGAAAGACAGAAAAGCAGTTATTCTTCAAGTTGAGATATCTCAGATGCGACAGGAGGGCAAAGGCCATTGGGAGGGTCGTTAAACGGTTAAAACTCAACGCCAGACTGCAAAGCAAAGGACCAAAACAAAAAAAGCCGTGTCAAGGCGAATGAGCTCACAGCAAAAGGAGACACGTGTAGTACGCACCGCAGTACAGAGCTCTCGCCCTGCGCGAGGTCCTCCCTGCCGATGACGGCGAGCTCCTCCGCGCCTGACTCGCCAACATCCGTGAGGTCCTTGTGCGTCAGGTCGAGTGTGGCACCATGGTCCGACGAGCGTGCAAGGGCTTCGGAGAGATGGGCGCGGCTGAGGGACGTCGAGGGCAGACCATGCTCATTCTCATCGACAACGCGGTCCGTGCCTGGAGAGAACTGGAACATGGGGGTGTCGTTGTTGTCCTTCGTGAAGGATTGCGTTACCAGTCGTGGAGGATAGGATTGCGACGGTTCATGAAAGAGCCACGCGACAAAGCTTATGAAGAGCCGAGTGCCAGCTTGCCAGCTAAGCTAAGACAATGAATTGTGATGATACTATGCCCGTACACTCAGTGGCAGTGCTGGCCGTATCAAATAACAGTACTTGTACAATCAATTTACATGTACATTAGATTAAGCAAGTGTTCACATCAAAATTATAGTGTTCTACGGGTATATATAAGAATCAGCATCAGACTACACGGCGCTAATCGGAGACATTTTCTCTCCATTCGCTTCTGCAATGGCGTCTGCTGAACCCTCTGGTGGGCTGTCGCTGGTAGTCGACGTCTCTGTCTTGATTCGTATGCCTCCTGCTAGTCGGGCCTGTGGAGGACGAGAGCAGCGGGGACTTAGTGTTACAAGTTGCGCGGTCTCGGCTCGAATAGACTGTCGCGCATTGAGACTGAGAAACATGGAGTCAGAAACTCTGTCACAGTCGCAGGGCATTTTGAATCCCTACTTGGTAAGGAAGCAATTTGCGTATACTGTCGACAAGGCAGTCAAGCGAATGCTTCAGGTTTGAACGGGTTATGATCACTAACACTGTATTTGAATTTCGAAAAGACCGAGAAATGCGAGGGATTTGGGCGACGCCACAAGCTACGTGCAAATTGTTCAAACAAGGTCTGCACATACTATATGCGAATACTTACGCCGATGAGTTCCATAAGGGCAAAGAGGCTGGCACGTAATGAGTATTGCTTTGGAAGGTAACAAGAGGTCGGAGACACACGTCAATATAGCGCCCGTATTGATAGTGTACTTGACTAAGATTTTGACAATGCTGCGAGTCCTATATTTGGGGGGAGCATGAGCTGTCTGCACCTTCGCATGACATTCTTGACGACACGTACGGTCCCGTAAGCACACTTTGGCCTTTGAGTAATTGGTACGATACACAGAAAGTGATAAGGCAGTCGACCACCAGCCCAAGAGAAAGGCCTGTGATCATAAGCCATTGGGCGCGCGACTTGAAAAGCAACCAATCCGGCCAGGCGACCCTGTACAGAGAAGGTTAGGCGATGGCGGGTCGCGCAAAACCGTGAACGAACGTTAATAGACCCGCCGCTAAACATGGGGGTTTAATTATCAGCGTGTGCGTTCCAATGAAAATTCGGCGTACCGAGTCCAAATGCTGAAATCGGTAGTAAGCAGTCTGTCGTGTTATGGAAATAGAATTAGCGTACCTGGTCGGAGGGTTGCCAAGACTGACTATACGTGGCAAAATGATTGGCACATTGGGATGTAGAGTGCTATAGTTACTCACGATAACAACTGCCAACCATGTATTCTTCTTGCTGACTGCATAACAGGTCGCTCTCAGCGAGTGTTAAGAGAAGGTCTATGGAAGACACGCACGGACGTATACCCGGCGGACGAAGAACCTGAAAGGAAACGTATCAAGATAGACGAAGATGGTGGAGATGAGCGAAGACGCACAGATTGACCGTCCACGCGATGATGAACTAGAAACAATGCCTCAGTCCCCATGCACGTTTAATCACTAGCAAAGAGCGCACCCCAAATGCAACAGAAACCTAACCGAAGAATATATCAGCAACGACAGATAAAATGATTGATCGTTCTTACAGCGAGGCTCCTGAACGGACGAATCAGAGCCTGAGGCGGCCAATATGTATAAAGCACGCACCATGGAATTCGCCTGAGCATTTCAGGCTTTCCAAAATTCTCGATCAAAGAGAAGGAAATATAATGGGCAGTTGAGGCAGTGTGCACAGTCTCCATGACACTCCAACGAGCTTAGGACAAGTGGTGAACTCCTAGGCGTGACGCGGACTTACAATACGAAGGCAACCTGTTGAATGTATTGGTGAATGCAGCCTGTGACGGGCAACTGAGGCTCACCAAATCTGTCACACAAAAGTATGTCAGGGTGTTTTCTCGCACAGGAAATGAATATCTCACACTTGATCTTTGGGGGGTCACGCGGGTAATCAGTGTAGTATTGCCACACTTGAATGATGGTCTGGGCATAGGCGTGTTGAGCGTGCTGAAGGCATACATGTACAATGCACTAACTGCGCCATATAATCTAACCGTGAACACGTTCAATCGAACTCAACAAAGGAGGTCACAGTCGTGCTCACAGGAAGGTGATTAAGGTGCCAATGAAAGGACCTGGACGAGGGACTTGAGGTCAGTTGACAGGTTGCACCTGTCAGAGTCTACTCACTTAGGACGAGCTCGTTCACTACCTGTGGAGCCATGATAGAGGGAAAAGACAGAGGTCAGGGGAGAAAGGGCAGACCTCCCAACATTCCCTGACGCTACTATATACTGCCCAAGAGTGCTAAATTCAGCAGTGCATGCCTGAAGATACTTTTGTAATGGAACCGGAATTTCTTTGACAGAACCCTGTGCGGTCGCCTTACAGTGAGTTACACCGGCACTCGGGTGCATCAGCCGCGCTCAGCGGCGTCGTCGATCCATCGAACCAGATAGGCACGCTCGTGGGGAGAGCGACCATGAAGTCTCTCTTTACAGAAAATGCGAATCTTGTGACCCATTCAGATCGTAATTCCGTGAGAGATTTGGCGCCGGCGAACATTGATCTTTGAACGGGAACAGTTTTTCCGAACTTCACGTGGTAACCGCCCTAGGCGCCCTATGATTTGCCGGTCGACTGCGTCAGGGCGGTGAATCCTCGGCTCAAAGTCAAGTAGAACCGGTGCAACAACTTTGTTCCGGTGTGATCTCCCTGCAGGCCTGGCGCATCAACGCATCAACCCTGTTTCATAACCTTAAGAGGTCAGATTAACGAACCAGAAGATAAGACATGCAAATTGAAATTCGGATTAATGTTTGTTAATACGTTTCGGCTGGATCACTTTTGCGATGGCTGGATTACTTTGCAATGTCTTGTCCTGGACATGGAATGCGGGTGTGCATCTTTGCATTGCAACTTCCCACGCCCCTGAGAAGAGGGGAAATCCCGCGAAGTAAATTAACGCTGGAGTTCGAGCCGATATCAAGACATGTGGATTGATCAGAAAACCTGACACTGGGCCTGGCAGTAACCATGTGTACGCGCGGCGAGTTCAAGATTGCAAGTTTAGGATGAGGGGTATTTTGAGGTGTCATTGGCCGCAGCGAACAAGTTAGTAATCTTCTCATTATTCGTTCAGGTAAAGCAGTAGATACAAAGAAAGCTCTAAAAGCACCGCAGGCGGTTACACATATGTCCCAGCTCTCTCAACAGTCCTCCTCTACTTGATCAGCGAGCCCATGAAGCTCGATAAGTTCAAATTCTCGTACTCCTCTTCCGCAGGCAGGTCCTCAAGCCCTTCAAGCAGACTCTTTTGCGACGTCGGCCCAGCTGCATCTTTCATCTTTTTCTTGGCCGCCACGGCATCTTCTTCTTCCGTCGTTCGTCTGAAAAGATCCAGAACCAGGTCTGTGTCCATCGACGCAAGGCCCGAATTCTGTTGTGTAACCACGGAATTCGCGATATCCAGCTTAAATCGCTGCAAACTGTAGGGAAAACTTTGTATTGAGTAGATGCGACAGATTCGAAGAAGAACCCACCCCATGATCTTCTCCTCCAACGTGCCTTTGGTAATCAAACGATACACATTCACAACTTTTTTCTGGCCGATGCGATGTGCTCGATCCATGGCCTGTAGATCTTTCATCGGGTTCCAGTCATGTTCCACGAAAATCACCGTATCAGCACCCGTTAACGTGAGGCCAAGACCGCCGACATGGGTAGTCAACAGTAAGCAATCAATACTCGGGTCCGAGTTGAACGTTTGCACAATTGCATGGCGCTTGTTGGCATCTGTTCCCCCATCTAGACGCATATACGTAACAGAAGGCATATGGTGCTTGAACAGGTCCGTCTCAATAATGTCCAGCATCTGTTTCATCTGGCAAAAGATAAGGACACGATGCTGCGAAAAGGCTCGTGTTCCGTCGGACTCGGTGACAGAGTCGGCGAGTTCGCTCTTGATCGCTTCACCAGACACGCTTGACGAACTACCAATTCCACAATCGACTAGCAGCTGCCTGTTGAACCGCTGAGAAAATCGAAAGCTCACCACAACGCAAAATGATGGGACGCACCGAAGAGCGAGTAACTTAGGTGCATGCTGTATGTCGCCCAGCCCTTCAGATTTCGAGCTCAGTTTCGAGAAGGCCGTGCGAAACGCTTCGGCATCGTGCTTGAGGACCAAAGCCGGGTGGTTGCAAAGCTTTCTCAGGTATTGCAACGACTGGAAGATGTGTTGTGGTCCGCGACCGCCTTTACCTGAGCGAGTCGATTGAATGTCGTCTTCTGCCGCAACGAACGCTTGCGATTTGGCGAAATCGTCGTAAAGATACTTTTGCAATTCAGAAAGCTCGCAATAGTAGTCCTGAATAATCTTCGGCGGCAAATCATGCAGGACGTCCTCTTTAAGACGTCGGAGCAGGAAGGGCAGGACCTGTTTATGCAGAGCCTCCAACGCGAGAGCGGCTAAAGACAACGATGAGATGGGAAGCAATGCATTTGGAAATAAAAGTAGCACAAACCGGCCTCGCCACTTTTGGCTTTGCCATCACGATTAGAAAGGATAGGTTTGCTGAAGCGTTCGTTGAAAGAAGATTCTGACCCCAAAAACCCTGGCATCAAGAAATCGAAAAGACTCCACAACTCCAAGACGTTGTTCTGAATTGGGGTGCCTGAGAGAATCAAGCGATGTTGCGCCCGGATGCACTTGACGGACTTGGTGAGTTTCGTCTTAGCATTCTTGATGATGTGTCCTTCGTCCAGGATGCAATAAAGCCAGTTCATTCCCTCTAAGCTGGCGATGTCGTTCCGAACTACTTCGTACGAGGTGATGACCACGTCGTGGGACTGGAGTTGAGGCAACAGGCGAGAACGGTCGCGAGCATTCCCTGTGTAGAGAACGGGCTTCAAGTTCTCCGAGTACTTCAGGATTTCGTAGTACCAATGGCCAGTGAGAGTCGGTGGACATACTATGAGAGATGGAAGATGCACCGAGTCCGGAGACTGGGTAGCAGCATATCTCTCAGCGCGCTCAAAGTGCTTGCTGGCTAGTATGCATATAGATTGGAGTGTCTTGCCCAGGCCCATGTCTGGGAACGGCCAACATCTCAGTTCAAGTGACACGACAGACGGACGCAACGAGACGAGACTTGCCGTCGCAAAGAATACCGTGCAGCTGGTATTTATAGAGAAACGCCAGCCAATTCACACCATCTTGTTGATATTTTCGCAACTCTGCCTTGATCGTGACTGGCAAGTCGTACTTCTCCACCTTGCTTCCGTCAAGCAGCTGCGACAAGAATTGTCGCTCGTGCTCGCGGCGCTTCAACAGATCCTCAGGGAATCCAGGTGGGTCTGGTAAACCGGCCTGATTATTTCGTCAGAACACATACAAATGCGTTGCGCAAAAGAGAGGAAAAATAGATATAACTTACCTCAAGAGGAACCATCTTGACAAGCGACGCAAACGTATTCGTGGCGGTCGAACGAATGTCATCGTCCGGGTCGCTCATCCGACCAAGGACGGGGACGACGAGGAAAATGACGTAGGGTAGGGCCTTAATATCCAACTTCTGCACGATATCTTCCGAACGGCAAAATGAGCACGAAGATGGCAAGTAAAGAAACAGGAAATGAGATGGAGTCAGAAGAAACGCCCTCACGATACATGAGCTCTACAGCTCCTTGCCTGTTTGGTAAGGAGAGAGCATCGCCGAGCAGGGGCGCGACTTGTTCAATGACGAAGCGCATCGCTTCGGATGTGATGACGTCACAGACCGTGGCCAAACATCTTGCCGCAGACTGACGAATAATGGCGTACGTGCTTTGCAAGGCCAAACTCAGCATCGGGAAAATCTCGGCGACTTTGGGCCACAGTTCCTCATGCAGGGTCGGCACCACGGCCTCCAGAACACTGAGCGAATCAATAACGTCTTGGCCATGTTGCTTCGCAAGAAGTCCATCCATTTCCCGCGCAGAATCTACAAATGAAGCACGCGTCACTCTCAGTTAAAGCACGCGAGCAGTCAAACAAAATTGCAAAACGGAGTACGCACCAGCCGCGCAGGCACTCAACAGCCCACCAGCCATAGAATACCACATTCTAGGCATGATGTCAAAAAGGCGATGTCTAAACTTCTGCGACAACTTGTCAAACGCAATGCCCGCCCCTCTCCTCGCGAGACGCGACTTGGCGGTCTCTTCCGCTTTGACGACGTCAAAAGAGAGCTCTTTGGCCTTTCTGCTGCCGGTAGTGGAAGCGGTGGCAGCGCCTCCGCGAGCGAGTGCAGCGGGGCTGGAGCTGGGCTGAAAAGACAGTATGCCCGCTGTCGTCGAGCATGTAAAGGCAAACGTGGGCGTCTGTTCCGTGTCCTGGCAGAGAAAAGTACACAGGTTCTTCACTATCTTGTCTGGAGGTTGAGCGATGTGATGTTGCACGCAAAACTCGATGAACGAAGCGACCGCGTTGGCAGACCGTGTCTGGAGCTGAATATTCTCCTCGCTCTGCGGAGAAAAAACTATCAGGCGAAATAACGAGAAGGTAACACCATTCTCACCTTGACACCGTTCATGATCCCCTTCACAACAGGACTGACTTTATCGGGCGTGCTCCTAAACGCTACAAACGCCGAAGCGAACGCAGCCGACACACGAACATCATGCTGTGCCTTGACAGTGATATACCGCTCAATGCTCTGTACCACCAGCTTCCTCCTCTCCCCGATTACCGCCAGCTCGCGCTTCTTCGTCCGGCCCAGGCTTGTCTTGAGCTCCGAAAACTTGGTCCCCACCGCCGCCTGCGCCATCTCCAAATTGAAGCACCCCGGGCTCGTCCCGTGGATGTCAACATCCGTACCGAGGTATGGTATCAACGAGATTGGGATCTTGCAGTCTTGCGCAAACGCTTGCAGCAGCGCGTTGCACTCGGCGTGGATGCGCGCGAGAGCTATCGCCATCTCGTGGTAGGCCGTCGGCGGCTCGGCCTGTAGCCACTCAAGCGCCTTCACGCTAAGATCCCGCGCAACAGGCGACGCATCCACCAGTCGGCGCTCCGGAGGGGGCGAGGCAGATTCGTATTCTCGAGCCCATTCTTCGGCTACAGTAGCCGCCAGAAGCTTCTGCAGCATGCTCGGAGATTGGATAAAGTGGAGGAGAATAGGTCCAAAAATGTCTTCCCTATTCTGCAAAGAGAAAAAAACAGCCTTGAGTGACAAAGGAGACGCGAATGCGACCCGAAAAAGGGCACCATACCGGACTAGGCCACAAGACCATCAACTGAGCCAGCGCCGTCGCACAGGTGATGCGAGCTTTGAGCGTGACCTCTGAGGAGATCAGCGTCGGGTCCTGCGAAAGCATATTCTTGTCCACATTGTGCCGTTCTAGCGCCACGTCCTGCCCATCGTGCGCCATACGCGGATGGTAGAAGCCCCGCGCGTCAATTGCCACGCCGAGGGGCGTCATCGTCATGGTATACCAGTCCATGACGAGCGCCTGCGTACACACCGTCTCCAGCGATCCAGGCATACCCATCAAGATCTCCAGCGCCTTCCGCCACGCCGTCAAACTGGCGTCTCGGATGTCGGAGCGTTCCTCGACCACGAGGTTCTGGAAGAGTAGGCGCAGCAGCGGCGTACCGCTGATCCAATCCTTCGGCAGCGATAGCACATTCATGAAGGAGTGTAGTGTCTGAACTACGGCGACTCGTACGTTAGGTATTGTGTGACGGAAGAAAGGATATAATGTCGGCGCCAGATCAGATAGCGGCAACCTGTGTGCAATGTCACATCCCAACTGTCGTCAACCCGAAGCCGGTGGGTATCACTCACGATATGGTCTGATTAGCAAGAATATCAATGACTCGATCGTAAGAGACGAGCTTTCCTGAAAAACCGTATCAGCCTGCTGGACGCGCGTTAGCCTAAGGGGACATGAAATCATTTACCCAATAAATCCATAGCAGCTCCAACACTCGAGCTAAGATCGTCCTTCATTTCCCGCAAGCAGTTCCACAGGACCACCAAGACACGCTCCAGCAGCTCCGGCAGCTGCTCTACGACATGGGCTGCTACTGGCAGCAAGCAAGTCGCGGCGACAGAGCGCACGTCGTCGTCGCGGTCTCCGAGACTGGAAAAGGAAGATTCCACCGTGTTATTCACCCTCAGCCGAGGCACTTTTTTGGAGCGCAAAACAAAAGCAAGACTGAAAGGCTGACCCGAGGATCGCCGCATCCACGACTCCACGCAAAACCTCGCGTCCCCCGACAAATGCCCCGTCATCCATCGCTGAGTCGTCGGCATCGAAAAGATCGCTCCGAACTGCCACCTCGTATTTAATCCCCAGAAGACCAGCGTGTCGCACCTCCCATACGTGACCTCGTTCTGTGTCGCCTGTACTTTTGCCCTGTGTGGGTAAAGGGAAATCTTGTCGAATCATCTGGAGAAGGATGGAATGAACGTGTGAAACTGAGCGTCTAGGCATGTGTAGCAGAAGTGATGCTAATGTCTGTGAAACCGTTTCGCGAACAGGTACTACCACCTGAGGATAGTTAGAATCTCGTGGGCGAGCAAAAAAAGCTGGAAGCGTTCAAACCTGGTCAGCGACGAAGTCCCCGAAACGATCAAGTACAAATACACAAAGGAATTTGGCGGCAAGATGATTACACCATCGCTCATGTTCTACCTCGTTCTCTGCGGGGGACACATTGTCTGTGCGAGGATGAGTCAAAACGATTTGCCTCTGCACGCGATTGATGAGTGTTACTCACCTTGCATGCCTCCATATTTGCCCTGGGCTCTGAGCAATTCCCTGAGCGCCATCGCAGCGCCATGGCGAACCTCCCAGGCTGGGCTGAACAGATCTACTTCCAAAACTTTGACAAGGCCGTCCCAAACCCAACATCCCGGCAGCACTTCAAGCGCCTTTGATTCCTGTGCAGTTTTCGGGGATACCGCACCTCCTTTAGAGGGATCTATGACGACGCGGTCCATGGAGATGCCGTTGACCGAGGGGGAGGGACTAGCCAGTCGAGAAGTCGGATTGGAGCCTTCATCGCCGGCGATGAGACGCGCCCTGAACACCGGTCAGAAGGTATTTAACAACAGGAACGGCGATACGCACTTTGTGGGCTGAGCTGCGGGGGCGGCACTGTATTTCGAACTGGAAGACTGGGTAGGCGGGGCGGCTACGAAAGCCGAGTTGCCAGGCCTCCGCTTCCGTTTGAGACGGTTGCGCTCGCGAGCAGATAGAGCACTCATGTCATCAATGGTAGGTGTTGAAGGGGACACCGGCGGAGGTGTTCGCAATTTTGGTTGTTCTGACATGGTGGTGTCTATCTTGAGTTTGGACGTGTGCGGCGGGGTGTTCCGGTCTTCCGGCTTGACGTGCTCGAGAGACATGGCATCGTCTGCGGTATCAGTAACGAGCTCCTTGTCCAGATCCATATCGTCTGTGCCTCCAACCGCTTCTAAGAAATCGAGACCCAACCGTCCCATAGCTTCTTTACGAGCTCTCTTGACTTCCGACGCGCTCGACAAGATGCCTATTGTCTTGTGGAATTCCTTTCCGGAGGATGAAAGCAGTAAGGTTCCCCTCTGCATCAGTTCCTGGACAGAAAAAGTAGGAAAATTAGGAGAGGAAGGCATAGGAGGTATTCGGTCGTCGGAGGCTTCTGATTTGGTGGAGGGTAGAGTTGGTTGCCACAGCGGAACAAGAGTGAATATTTGGGACAGAGCTGAAGACGCGGCCGTACGGGTTTCGAATGATTTTGAATGAAGGTATGGCAATATCTAAGCACGAATGAGAGGCATTTACGTGAAAATGCAAGAAACGCAACATACACGGGCTACGACTGCCATAAGCTCTGCCCATGCTGAAGGGTCACGGAGAGAGCCTTGCTGCCTGGTCGACTTGATGTCCTCCTCTGCATCGCTGAACACGGATTTGGCGGCTAGCTGAGCCAACTGCTTGGCTGCGGTGTTCCTCACTGAGGCAGAAGAGCCAGTGTCCAACAAGAGGAGGAGCCTGTCTAACCTGGATATAATGCGTTAGAGAGAGGCATATGGAGTGTATGCGTTAGAGAGAGAGGGAGGTTATATGCGCTGTGTGCTGTGTGTGTGATATGTGATGCTGACCTGGAAGTCATATACCTAAAATGGCAATGAAAGGGGACGAGGGCTGGGGAGATTTTCGCACGAGTTGTGGATAAACAGCGGCACTCTTTTATAGACAGGCGTTCACCCTTTCGTTAAGATCACACACAGTCACAGTCACAAGTCACAGTTATTATTTTTGTTTATTTTCTCTTATTTGTTCAATAATGGATGATGTAAACCACCAACATGAGCAGATCATCCACGACGTCGCTCAACTGCTCAATAAGCTACAGCGTGGCAAGTCTGCTCTCAGTGAGATCGTGGGATCACAATATCTAACTTTCTCTGTTCAGTGTCCAGTAGAAACGGCGATGACGAGGCCATAAGTCGTCATGTTCTATCATGTATAAACCAGTGGGACGTTCACTCCATTCACTCGGACGCACGTACTTGTCGGATTCATATCGTGCGCATCATGTATACCTATTTGAACCGTTCTGGCGCCTCCCATTGGCACAGGCTCTACACTGACGCTTGTCTACTCCTCGCCCTTCATGACCTAGGCGCAATGAGCGAATTCGATGCGCCAGAGCATGAGTGGCATCTTCCGCGCCCGGGGTACGTGGAAAGTCTCGAAGCGGGTGATCAAGCCATCCTGCGTTTACCTCCCCCTATGATCTCGGCCCCGCATACTCCCAGTTACACGCGTTGCCTTACGTCCGCTGAGGATGCACAACCTGGCTATAATTTCGACGGTTTCGATGGCTATATGAACTTCCTCCTCTGGTACTTTTGGCCATCCACCCCAAGAACGCTAGACTTGCCATTAACTCCCAATCAGCTTGAGTCGAAACGTCCAAATTTTCCATTCGCGCGTGAGGACCTCGCGTTCGCTTCCATTGCGTGGCTAGACAGTGCCATCATAGTTGCAGGTGCTGCCGGCGACGGCAGGCTTGACCTGATCACTACAGCGATCGGAAAAATTCAATCAGAGTATCTGCCGCCAAGATTGTTCTTGCCCCCTTCCACGTTCTTCGCCCAGTGTTCAATCAGCCCACTACCACGCATGACATATGCGCTAGATATAAAATCTCTGGACACCCCTCCATCTTTTACAGCGTTCCAAGGGGGACTGTATACTCAGCCATTTATTCTGCGCGACCATGCTCTCGACTGGCCCGCTGTGAACAACCACCCCTGGCGCTCTGTCGAGTATCTGCGCTACATCGCTGGGCCGGGCCGGATCGTGCCCATTGAAGTCGGCAAAGATTACCGCGGCGACAGTTGGTCCCAGGCACTCATGAGCTGGGATGGCTTCTTAGACCGCCTCGCCTCAGCAGAGCCGACGACGGATGTGCTTTATCTCGCGCAGCACAACTTGTTCAACCAGTTTCCCAAGTTGCGGAGTGATATCATAGTTCCTGACTTTGTTTATTCTTCCTTGCCTCCTCCCTCGGACTATCCTCAATACAAACCCCCAGGGAGTGATGAGCATCTTGTTATTAACGCATGGCTTGGACCTAAAGGCACCATGTCTCCTGCTCACACGGTGTGTATACCAGACCGTCGACTAGTCAGCATAGGTATATTGATCATAACCAGGATCCTTACTTCAATTTATACAGTAAGGGCTGGTGTCCGATTTATTTCTGTAGAAACCCGAAATTCACCCTTTCCGCAGCTCAGGTAGTCGGCTGCAAGACGGTGTGGTTGGCACCTCCAAGGGTGTCCCGCTCGATGTACCCGTTCGGAGCGTCGTCCTCTGCGTCACCCGAGACCGCTCCCCTCCCCTCATCCCGGCCCCAGCACCCCGCAGTGAACAACATGGATCCGTCCATGAGCAACACGTCACAGGTGGACGTGTTCTGCACGGCCGCGGCTGAGGTGTCGGCGAGTCGCGAACGGTATCCGCTCTTCTGGGAGGAGGCAGTCCCTCGTGCTATGTGCACGACGCTCAATCCTGGAGACGTCTTGTTCATCCCACCCGGATGGTGGCATGCGATGCGCAGTGAAGACACGAGTTTTTCGGTGTCCGTGTGGTTTTGAGAGTGGCCGGGACTTTCAGGGCCAAGCCACAGCAACACTATGTACCATACTGGACAAATGTATAATATATGTGACTTTTGCACTTTAACAAGCCATTTTGTGCAGGATCCTGCACTTTCCCTAGAGATCCCTCACCTTCCCTAGGGATCCTGCACTTTTCCTAGGGATCCTGCACTTCCCACACTTCCCACACTTCCTGCAGTTTTCTGCAGTTTCCCACAGTTTCCTGCAGTTTCCCACAGTTTCCTGCAGTTTCTGCACAAAATGGCTTGTTAAAGTGCAAAAGTCACATATATATACATTTGTCCAGTATGGTACACTATGTGTTACAATAAAGCTGTGTTTGATGAGTTGTCAAGTCAAGCCCTGATACAATTGCTTTGCTAAATTCAGCAGTCCATGAAAGGTGCAGTAAAACATCAGCAAAACAGCTTGGCCAAGTTGTCAGTATAGAGAGGTATGTACATGTAACACCCCAAGACAACCTGGGGTGTTACACACCAGTCCATACCAGTCCATACTTACATTTAGCCAAGCTGTTTTGCTGATGAACCTGGCTTGGCTAGTGAGCAGTGAGTGTCTGTCAACTGGTGCCCACTACATTCACAAGTCTGAGCTGGTGAGCCTGTGGAACAAAGCTCTCTTGGCTTTGCAGCCAAAATCTGAGAACAATGACAGACCTCAAAAGTGATGCAATGACCCCACAGCCTTGATGAAGTGCCACACAACAGGGGTAAAAGTAAAGGTGCTACAGCTTATGATGCTGTTGTGCACAAGATGTGGGACAGGTACAAAACAAAAGGGAGCAGCCTCAAACACCTCTTCTCCTGTCCTTCGTCAACTCCTCTCCAGCACACCTTCCCTCTTTCCCCACACCCCCAAGGGGATCCTTCTTCAAGTTGCCTGCTTCCTTCAACAAATCTCCAAATTCTCCTTCTCCCCCTAAAGCTAGGGCCTCCTCCTGCCTCACCCTGCAGCACATGTTGTGCTCCTTCATGTAAAATTCTCCTCAACTCCTCATATCTGTCCCCAAGGGGATCCTTTAACTTGCCCACTTCCTTCAACAAATCCACAAATTCTCCTTCTCCCCCTTCCAGCATCCAAACTACCCCCTAAAGCCAGGGCCTCCTCCTACCTCACCCTGCAGCACATGTTGTGCTCCTTCATGTAAAATTCTCCTCCTCAAACTCCACATAGTGCCACACAGCACAGTTGTGCCTCAAGTCAAGTGCAGGGGCTGACCTGAGCCCAGTGTTGGTTTCCAGGTATGGTCACTGTGCAATAGTGAGGCAAGTGCAGAGGACACAGGCTGCTGCTGCAACTTGCCCTTGGAACTTGTGCCAGTGTCAGGCATTGGGAGGGTGGATTTCATGTTGGGGAAACAGTTGACATCATTGGCTAAGTAGAATGGGCATGGACTTCCTTTCTAGGCAACCACCACCACACACAAAAAAAAGAATGGAAAAACAAAGAAAACAACCTGGTGGCCTAGTACTGTAGCCCTAATAACACACACTTGCTTGCTTCCCCTACTGCTTTTCCCCACCAGCACCCATAACTGCAACAAAATGTCCACCACCAGCAGGGAAACCCACAATGACCCAGGTGGCAATAATAGAATGACGTGAGCCACCTCTACATGAGCCCAAGTACTGTGCCTGATTGGGTAATGAGTCACTGATCACTTTGGTCCATGTCCTGGCACAGACAAAGCACCTAAGGACAAGAAAAGTGCCTTGGATTGTAGACAAATGACATGAGTACATGACCATCTATAATTTGTAATATTAAATACTATGGTAAGAGTGCCCTGAATATTTTCCTGGTGAGTGTCAAAAGCAGCCAAAACCATACAAACAAGTCAGGTGCATACAGCATGACATGTCACAGTTTAAATCATGTTGGCACTACCCTACACCTCATTGACCTCTGAACAACTATGAGATCAATGTTGGGAAAGGTCTGTTGTGTCTATACATGATGATGAGCCATTCAGATCTGACAGATACAGTTCCAGAAAAGGAAGTGCTGTGAAGTAATCTGTCATTTGTGCTGTCTTGCTAGGTTCACACATAATGTAATGGCAGAAAAGAGTAGACTGGAAGCCCTAGAGTGCAATTGAACTTGCTTTGTTAGAATACTGGAGCACACACTAGGTAACCCAGTTGAAATGCCCAAGGAGTCTCAAGGAAACAGCCAAATACCAACAAACTCTGCCAAGCCACTGACTTCAGGCAGTCCAGGAGCATGCAATTCCAGGCCGATCCTTCCCAAAATTGCAGTAAAGCATCTTGTGATATCTTATTGCTTGTATCTCAAAGTAGCAGTGATGAGAATGAGTTGAGGCACAATGGGAAGCTTGGTGACTCATTAGTATGCCTGACTCATTGCACACACAGCCACAGTAACAGACCCATCCAACACACCCAACCTTGACTGATCCAGGGCCAACCCAAGTGACAGCATTGCCTGAGCAAAAGCCATACTGGAGAAGGAAGGCCTGATCCCACCAAATGGGTCAATTATGATATCAACACTAGTAACAGTCCTCATGCAAATCACACACCACATGGCCTGCATCCCCAAGCAGGCACTGGACAGCATCAATGCCACCACCACAATACTCAGCATGCTAGATGATGCCCAATCCAATGAAACCATAATGAACAAAGTCAATGATGCAATCACCCCCACCATCAACAGGCTAAACATATCAGACTGGGTCTCACACAACTTAAAGGTAAGGTCATGATGACAATACTAAGATAAGGGGAAAAGAGTACAAAATAGGAAAAAGCAAAGTACTTATAGTGAATGCTTCAGCACTTGCTGGCATTCCCATGCTTGGACCCCTCAGATCATGTGACATGCCCAGGCCACAGGTCAGGTGATCTTATGATTATGTAATCTGGCCCTAGCCACAGGTCATGTGACCTTCCAACAACCCTCCCCAGTTTCTCCTCAACTCCTCTTTAGGATGGCTTATGTAAGCAATCCTAACATCACTAGGGTGTGACACAGGTACGGGTAACCCGCACGGGTTTCCTGGCAGGTACAGGTACGGGTAGGGTACAGGTAAGCATTCTGCTACCCGTGCACTTTAAAATAAGCCCTAGAACATCCAAAATGGACAGGAATTGGTTGAGATATGCTTATAACAATCTGAAATCACTGTTTCAAGCATATCTCACTCAATTCTTGTCCGTTTTCAATGTTCTAGGGTTCATCTTGACGGGTAAACCCGCCGGGTACGGGTACGGGTACATCCCGGGTGCGGGTACGGGTCAGCGTCGAGATACCCGCGGGTTTACCCGTGTCACACCCTTAACATCACCCCCCTCTTAAGGCTGGGTGTCTCAACCTGCCAACTCTGCTTTGTCAGGGTGTTGCTGGAAGAAGTCCTTGAGTGCCTGCATGACATTAGTGAGGTTCTGGCGAGGCTCCCAAGTGTTCTCCTCAGCAGGGTACCCCAGCCACTTCACTAAGTACCTCACCCCATGCCCAACCTTCTTGATGTCAAGGATTGCCTCAACATCATACTCCAAGTGGTCATCCTCAATCATAGCAGGAGGTGGTGGTGGAGGATTCTGAGAGGGGAAAGAGGGTGGATGGTATGGTGTCAACAACAGTTCATTGAAGACTTGATGGATGCACCAGGCCTGAGGGAGGTTGAGGTGATACCCAGCAGGTCCCACCTTCTCCTCAACCACAAAGGGGCCTGCACACTTGTTGTCAAGCTTTTTAGAGGGCTGGTCCATCTTTACAGCTGTTTGCATATGTTTTGGGAATTGTGCACACTGTGCTTTTTTCCCCCTGGGCACCAAAACTTCAAACAATGTTTTCTTGTCAACCACACAGCCAACTGGGGTGATTTTGTGCTCATTCAACTCACCTCAATGAGATGCAGGGCATGGTATTGTCATCATTTGGATTTCTCTGCTGGATCTTCCTGACCAAATTTCAGTGATTTCTTGCCATCAAACACCCTCCACTGGTCAGCTCTGCCTCCAAGAGGCACAATTTCATGCTCCCCTAAGTCTGTTCAATCATATGCAGAGCATGGTATGTGATTCCGATTGGTTTCGCACTTGGGTTGATACTCAACAGCCCTTGGTTTTGCTATCCAGCACCAAATCTTCCAAACAGCTTTTTCTCAGCACCCACTCTGCCAATTGGTGTGATACAACACTCATTTGATCTGCCTTTATGTGGCGCAGGGCATGGTATGTGTATTGCCTGGCCCATGCTTCTTGTTCCTTCTGGGCAGCTGATGCTGTTAGCCTTCCATGCTCAAATTGCACAGCTGGACATAACCTCCACAAATACACAACATTGTTTGCTCACATTGATTCAGTCGGACCAGCACATTGGAGCAGGCTCATGCTCATCATCAGTCAGCGCTAGTCAGCCTCAGAACAGTCACCGCATTGCCAGAGGCCTTCTCATCTGCCTCGGCCACATTAAAGGACTCTGCCACTGCCACTGACCACACATTCTTACCTCCCTCGTTGGCTAGCACATCTCAGACATGACCAAAAGACTCCCTGTCCACCTCCCCCTCACTGGACCCATCCACCACCACTGCCTCCACATGCACAAGTGCAGACAGTGTGCTCCACTCTACCCCAGGCTGGCAACCCAAAAGTGGCTCTCCCTTGTTGTCTACCATCGTCATCATATCTGCTGCCCTGCCTTTCCCTTCTCCTTCTTGGTCTTCACCCCCACTGTTAGGGCCTGTCCCGTCTCGTAAGTAATACTGAAGGTCGACTTGTTGGTGACCAGTTCTAGAAACTCGCTAAGACCAATCAACTGTTGAGCACAGTCGATAATGCTTGGTCCCGGAAGGTCGCAAGGACGTCTAAGAGGATGTGAGAATGAAGAGAAACAATAGAGAGGAGAGAGACGTTGCTGGGAAGGTTGCGAAGTCGGTAGACAAAGTATAAAGAGGGAAAAGGATGAGTTGAGAGAAATAGATAATGCTGAGAGGGTCGTGAAGTTGACTGACGAAGCGTAAAGGAAGAAATAGATGAGGAGAGAGAAATAGACGATGTTGAGAGAGTCGCAGGTAGTCGCGACGATGTTGAGAAGTGTATCGGTGAATGCAATGACTTTGCCAACTGACGAGAGAACCTGTGGGGTTTGAAGGAATTAGTATCAAGATGAATAAGAGAGAATACTTAAGCACACAAGTTTATACGAGCACAGAGGATGAGTTAGAATAGAGTAGAAGTGTCTTGACAATCTTGAGGTCACCAAGAGAGACAAGACCTATCAATCACGATGGTTCCAAGCTCAAAGGGCATCGTGGGCTCAAGCTTAAATCAAAGTGCGTCAATATCAAGTCTGGAGTACTGTAAGTACATGCGAGACTTTATATACATACATACAGAGAGTATAACGGAAAAGGAAAAGTACAGAGGTCGCCAAGTGACAGAACTATAGTAGTACAGGGTATGGTCAGTCATAAAGTGACTATGGACATGTTCTACTAAGGTTGCGAGGGGTAAGGGAAACATAAGTAAGGTCGTGAACCTGACCGGTCATGGGTCACGACTTAGTTAAATAATCATATGGGTAACTATAGCTACGAAGAGATGCTTTGGTCATAATTATCATAGTTATAGATGACTGGGGAGAAGAAAGGAAGCATAATTTGAAGTAGTGCTCAACTGGCCATCGGCGGTGTGTTTCATCATTAAGGTCGCGAGGTCCATGCGTGCAGTCACGTGGATGGTGGTAGTGACACAGGTGACACTAGTGATGCAGGTGACACTTGGGCGGGAAGTCACATGGATAATGCTGGTAATGCGGGTAACACTAGTGGCGTCAGTGGTGCCACATGGCAAGTCACGTGCCGGCTGAGGAAGATTGCATAACTGCGTGTCATGCCTCGATTTGGCAGGTTCGGGTGGTAGACACATGTAGGGTAAGGTGGCAGGAGGTGATGCGAGTATAGTATGATAGTCGCGAGTGTCGTGTGAACGCGGGAGAGGTTGGGGAGGCTTCTGGAAGGGGATGGTGGGTTCTGGAAGTGTGTAGAGGAGCTCGCGAGGTTGTAGAGGGATGTCAGGAGGCTCGTAGGTGCTGGTAAAGTCGGTTTGGGCAAGGGAAAAATGAATGGGTCATGACACCCACCAGCCTGCCATCTCCCCCTGCAGCAGATGCTGCCACCTCCTTGGTCTCTCGCCCTTTCACCAGCAGGGTGGGGAGCAATACCAGTGCCTCCTTCAGCACCCTCCACCTCTCCGTCTCCCACAACCACTCATCTAAACCATGAATCTTTCAACAGAGAGTAGTTCACAATCTGATTTTGTTGCATCATAGGGTATCATTTACTTCACTGGCTAGGGGAAGTAATACAATACATCATCATTTTACATGCATAATTGTCCACTCAACTACACAAGAAAAGAAAGGGAAGAGAGAAGGTAAAACACAGTATCCTACAACTCCACGAGTATCCACAATGATTGAACCATGCCTGAGCTTTCTCTGGGGTTACTGACCAAACAGCATCATGAAGATGGGTGAGGATAGCCGCTCTTTCATATTGAGACTCAGATGCTGCCCTGAAGAGGTCCCCATTCCGACGGACATATGCCTTCATTGCAGAAAACGCAAGCTCTATGGGATTGAAGTCCAGTGAGTATGGTGACAGAAAAACATATCTCATTCCTCTGTGTTAGAAAATCACTTGTTAGAATTTATCATATGGGGAGTAATCTGACTTGCCGCTCAGCAATCATGTCAAGAATGAAGCCTGCATGATGGATTTGACAGTTGTCCATGACAATCACTAAGTTTCTTCCTGGAAAAGGGTTCATGTGGTACAGTGTACCCTAAATAAATTGAGCAAATGTAGTCATGGTGAATGCCCCTTCCACAATGTCGACATTTAGAATGCCGTCCAATGACATTGCAGGAAGGATGGAGTATCTGGGACATGCATAAATGATCTTGTGATACAGGACAATCAAATAAAGCACACTGTTTTCCACAAACAAAATATGCTTTGCGAACTGCACCCTGTCCTCGCTTGCCCCAGCCTTTGCCTCGAGAATATGTGCAATGATCAAAAGAACTTTCGTCAACAAAGACCAGCTGATCAGGTGAATAATGTAGGCCTATGTGGTAGATATACTCTTCACGCTTTTGCACACTTTGCTCAACTGCTTCACGTGTGAGCTGTAGTAGCGTTAGACAATGTTTTGACTTGAGACATGACTCCTACTTGTTTCATGGTAAATCCACTCCTTTCCAGTGACCTAGAGTCAAGTGATGAGGACGTCCTGCCATATGGCGATCCACATTGGCAGTTACTCTCCCAGTTGAGTGATGCAGAGCTAACACCTCATAGATCTTTGAGGAGGAGACCCCAGTGAAGGTTGCAGTTTCATCAACCAACAAAACTGAAGCCATACAAATAATTGCCCAGCATAGGTCTTCTGAAATTGAGGGAGGCATAGTGCTGAGCTGAAAGCACAGCAGAATTTGTCCCTGGTTTCCCACTCAACCTCACATGCAAATCATGTGCCCACCACATTCGAACTCTGTCTCTTCACTCTTCAAACCATATGTCCAGATGCCTGGATAAATGCCCAACATTGTATAGGAACTGGACATCCTCTAGATGGTCAAACGAGCCTGCGACATGTATGCTGTCCAGGCAGCCAAGTGCTCGACTTGTCAAGTCATCTACATGCATGAGTGAGACATGCAATGTTCCTGGAGGATTTTGTGCCAATTGTGGATGAGAAAATGTATGTTGCACTGTTTCCCATGAACCCAAAGGCTAACTGTTCATAAATTCATTGCCATGTTGCCTTTGAATGTTGCTGATGCTGCCCACAGATCCATTGTCAGTCATCCAGGATACCCCAGATCAACCTCGCTCACATCATCCAAACCTTAGGTCTCTTGGTGCAGCATGTCTGCTCACTTGTGTGACACCATGTTCAGTTCACTTTGTGCACTTCATATTGATAAATCCATTTGTCTGGCAAGATTTCATTGGAGTCCTCTAGGGTGTTTAGTTGTGAGTACACACAAGTTGGGTGCTCCAGAGTTTTTCATTGCACAATCACATTTTGTTGTTTACACACCCTGCAAGACTAACTTCACTTCAAGACTTCGTCTTGCTGCTGTTTTCCAGGCACCCTCATCTTCTCCAATGCCCATGACCACTCATCTTGATGATGCATTCATCTGCTTCTTTGCTTGGGACCTTGGACTCCATATTTGTCTTTGGATTGAAAATCATTTGCCCCAACATCAAACATCACTACAACTTTCCCCTCTCATACCTCTCTTTGATGTAGATGCCTCTTGTAAGGTGCTGGATGTTGCCCTCATGATATTGTGTCCTGGAGAAGAAACCCCCTGGCCTCAATTCATTGTTGAGGTAGGGTACTCTGAGACAGAGAGTGCACTGAGGTCTGATGCTTGCAACTGGCTTTACGGATCTGTTTCCAACATGCGAAGTGTCTTGATCTTCAAGTTGGAGCTGCCTGGAAATGGGCAGGATCCTGGAAATTGGGAAAATTGGGTTGGATGGATCAAAATCCTGGTGCAATCTGCACCTGGACAGTGAATCCATTTTTTTTCTCTCAGATCTATGCTGATGGCTGTAGGTGGTCAATTTGGTGCATTGGACCCTGGGTATACATTCTGGGGCCTTGCAGCCAGCGCGTTCTGCAACTTATGATGCAGATTACTGACTTCATCTCTCCTGAAGCCATACCAGATAGATGTGTGCGATGCACTTGGCATTGCTCCTGCTTAGATTTGTTTCATGCATTCTTTCAGATAGCACTTTGGCAACACCTATTGGCACAGCCAGTAAGTATGCTATTCATCTCTTGGGCCCATCTGACTCCTTCATGATGTGCAACCTTCTTAGATGATGCAAAGGAGTGTCAGACTTAGTCTCATGCTCACACGACTTAATGTAAGGTCAATGATGATGATACTAACATAAGGGGAAAAGGGCACAAGTAAGAAAAGGACGCAGTATATATAGCAAGCACTTCGGGAGTTGCCGGTGTTCCCACGCTCGGACCCCGTGCGTCACGTGATGCGCTCAGGCCCGGGTCACGTGATTTTCTATTACATAATCCGCCACCCATTCGGGTCACGTGACTCGTCTGCAATCTTCCCGCAACTCTTTTGCAATCCTTTCTTGACCTTTCCAGCCTGCTTATGTAAGCAATCCTGACATCACCCCCCTCTTAAGGCTGGGTGTCTTGACCTGCCAACTTTGCCTTGTCAGGGTATTGCTGGAAGAAGTCCTGGAGCAACAGTGCAATGTTAGTGAGGTTGCGACAAGGTTCCCAGGTGTTCTCCTCTGCAGGGTATCCCAACCACTTCACCAAATACTTCACTCCCTGTCCAACCTTCTTGACATCAAGAATTGCCTCCACAACATACTCCAAGTGGTCGTCGTCAATCATGGGGGTGGGGGTGGAGGCAAATTCTGGGAAGGAAAAGAGGGGGCAATATACGGGGTGAGTAGCAACTCATTGAAAACCCAGTGAATGTGCCATGCTTGGGGGAGCTTGAGTTGGTACGCTGCTGGTCCAACCTTCTCTTCAATAGTGAAGGGTCCAGCCCGCTTGTTGTCAAGCTTCTTGGATGGTTGATCCATTTTCAGGTTCCGAGTATCCAGCCAGACTAAGTCCCCCTTCGAGTATTCATGACTCAGGCGCTTTCCCTTATCATAGCTGGCCTTCATCGCATCTGCCGCCTTCCCCATTGCTTCCCTGGCTGCTCTTCGGGATTCCGTGAGCTTGGCCATCCACTTGTCTGCTGCAGGGTTCACCTCAGAAGGCAGCCAGATACTGCCATTCCAAGGGTGCTGGCCATACTCCAGATAGAAAGGTGTGAATCCAGTGGCTGAGTACTCACAGTTATTGAGTGTGAACTCAGCTGTGGATAGCCACTCTGCCCAATCATCCTGCAGATGGTCAACATAGGCCTGGAGATACGCTTCAACCTCCTGATTGACCCGCTCTGTCTGTCCATCTGTTTGTGGGTGGAAGGCAGTGCTCAGGTTCACCTTAACCCCAATCATCCCATAGAACTCCCTCATGAATCTGGACATGAATTGGGTTCCCCAGTCACTCACAACTTTCTGTGGGACTCCATGGTCGCGGAAGACCCAGTCTCGAAGGATCTGAGCAGCACCAAGTCCTGTGAGGTCAAGGCCAATAGCTTCGATGAGAGTTCGTTTTGTAAACTTGTTGACAATGACAAGGATCACATTGTGACCACGTGAGAGGGAGAAAGGCCCAACAATGTCCCAAGAGATGACTGCCCAGGGGCTCTCAGGGACAGGGTGCAGATGAAGCGGAGCAGCACGCCTGGTACAATCAGGCTTGATTCGTTGGCATGTCTCGCATCCACCTGCATACCGATTGGAATCCTTCACCATGCCCACCCACCAGCAGGACCTCAACAGAGCTGCCCTCAGCTTCCATGGACCAGGGTGCCCTGCGATGGGGAGGTCATGCTCAAAGGTGAGCACTGCCTCACATGCTTCTGGGGGCACCCATGTGATTTCTGCCTTCCACCAGAGTCCCATCCAATCTCTTGTCCACTCATCATCAAGCTCCTCCGGCTTCTGCACATGTACTGTGCTGTTTTTCTGGAGTAGCGTCTCCATCTCCGATGTGAACGATGTCCAGGTCTCAGCCTCTGGGAAGACCTGTACTGGTGCATCCTCCTCCACCATCTCTCCATAATCTGGCCTCTGTGAGAGTGCATCAGCTTTCATGTTTGACTTCCCAGTATGGTACTTGATCTCGAAGTCAAAGCACTGGAGCTCTCCAACCCAATGGACCTGCCTCGGTTTCAACTTCTGGGGCTTCTGGAAGTACTGGAGGTTAGCATGGTCTGTCCAGATTTTGATAGTCTCTTCCACCCCAATCAGGTAAGCCCACCACTTGTGTAGTGCCCAGATTACAGCCAGGAACTCCTTGTTGTACACATCATAATTCTTCTCAGCTGCAGTGAGGGCTTTGGAGATATAGTCTACAACTCTCCAAGTCCCATCCACCTGCTGCTGCAAGAGAACTCCTCCAGTCGCCAAGTTGCTTGCATCTGTTTCTACCTTCCATCTCCCTTTGTCTTGTGGTAGAGCCAAGACCGGGGCTGATACTAGTGCCAGGCAGAGATCTCGGAAGGCTGCTTCCTCCTCCTCCTCCCATCTCCACAGGACCTTCCCTGTCAGCCAGATGAGTGGCTTTGCCCAGGCAGAGAGGTTCGGGATGTGCCAGCAGAGGTAGTTCAGCATCCTGTTGAATCTTTGTACCTCTTTCACATTCTTCAGTCTGGGCCAGTTACAGATTGCCATGCCTTTAGCTGGGTCATGCTCCAGACGGTTGTGGGAGATCTTCATCCCCAGGAAGAAGACCTCACTCTTCTCGAACTCGCACTTGCTGAGTCTGAGACACAGCCCATTCTCCCCAAACTTCCTCAAGACCTGATCCATCCAATACTGGTGTGTAGCCAAATCCTCTGCAAACACTATAACATCGTCAACATAGGCTCGGACATGCCCCCCTGCAGTCTCTTCCCTCAACACATGGTTCATGAAGCACTGGAAGGTTGCAGGCGCATTCTGCAGCCCAAACCACATAATTGCTGGTTCGAAGAGTCCACAAGGCATTAGGAAAGCACAGTGGTGCTGATGTTCTGGCCAGACCTGCATCGATGGGAAACCTCCCTTCACATCAATCTTGGAATAGATGGTCACCCCCTTTAACACATCCATGGTGTCTCGGATGAGGGGGGGGGGGGGTACTTGTCTTTGATTAGATGCGAGTTCAGCCTAGAGTAATTGATAATCGGCCACAGCTTGTCCTTCTCGCGTTTGAAGAAGAAGGGGCTTGTGTATGGGGACTTTGAAGGTCAGATTTGTCCAGAAGCTAGCTGCTCATCCACCCAGCAATTCATCTCCACCATCTCTTCTCGCATTAGAGAGTATAGCTTAGAGGAGAGGTGTCCAGGGTCTGTTTTAAACTCGATTTTGATATCAAAGTCAGGGCAGGAGCAGGGAAGCTCATCCCACTTTGCTTCACTAAAAACCAAAGGGTAGCAGCTGGGCCAATCAGGGGTAGGGCCAGTGTTGGGAAAATGGGTGTCTGGGATACTGGCTGAGGCCAGGGTACTCGCTTTCAGTGGAACCGAGGGTTGGGCAGGGGGCCGGTGGCTGTGTGGGGAGGAGGCACAGGTGTTGGGGCAGTGGGTGAGCCTTACTTCAGCTTTCACCCAGTCAATCTCTGGGTTATGATGCTTTAGCCAATCATGCCCAAGGATCGCCATGTGGGACTGGGTCTTCCCTAGCAGGAAGTGGATCCACTCCTGGTGGTCGCCAACCGTCACAAGCAGCTCCATCCCATACCAGATTTTACCAATGTCAAAAAAAGATTGAGCAGCCCAGAGAGCACAGTATGACTCTCTGGCTGCTCTGACTCTGATCATACTAAACCTATACTCAATACCCTTTCTTTTCATCATTCTCTCTCTCTCCTTTCCTCTTCTCCTTCTATTCCTGTTCCTTTTAAAGCAATGATAGACTCTGGCACTGAACTCTGTTTCATTGATGCCAAATTTGCTTCTTGTCTCTGTCTTCTGAAAACTCCAGTGACCCCCCAGGAGGTCATTTTTATAAATGGGACCACCTCCATCTGGGTTACCAAAGTGGTCTGGCTCTCCATTCAGCTCTCTGCCATGGATCTGACCAACATCTTGTTTGTAGTTACTGATCTTGATCCCTCTTGTGATGTGATCTTGGGAATGAATTGGCTGTTCCAAAACAACCTGCTGGTTGACTGGACTACTGGCCAGATAAAGCCCAGACCATCTACTAAAGAGGAAAAAACTCCGAAATCTGATCTGGAGGGTGCAGCCAGCACTCTCCATTCTGTCCCTCTGTCCACTTCTGTCCCTCCATCTGTCTCTGCTCCATGCACTCCAGTTCAAACATTGTCTGCAGTGACTCCGAACCAAGCCCAGACTCTGTCTCCATCTCTGCTTCCATCTCCATCTTTGACTCCATCTCTGACCATTCCATCTGCCCAGTTCCTCCATGGGGCACCTAAAGTTTCTTTTGTGAACACTGCTGTGTTCATCACAGCTTGTGGACTTTGCGGGTCCTGAGTCTTTGGCATGATGTTGTCAAGCAAGTCTGCATGCACAGCCTCCACTTTGTTCAACATCCCTGACACTACTTCCAAGGATCTCCTCTCCATTCTGGAGAAGTACAGGGATTTCCCGGATGTAGTGAATTGCATGGGTATTGGTACCTGCACAGGTCTGCCCCACAGGTATGGCTAGGTGTGGGTATGGGTAATGGATTCTGGACCCTTCCAAAACCCGTACCCTTCATAGGGGTACATGGGTAGCCAGTCAAGGGTGGATCCTATTGTCGCATGTCCAGAATTGGCTTTCAGCTCAGTCAACTTGGGCATTGATTTGCATTGGTATGTGGAGTAAGTTAGATCTAGTGAAGGACAATGATGTTATGGGTGTCACAGTACTGGCTGAAGTTGAAGGAGATGAGGAGGAGATGGCAGATGGGTGGGACACAATTGTAGTCTAGTATTTGTGCATAGCATAGTTAGAGGTACAAACCCACCCATACCTGGCAGTTTAGTGGACCCACACCCATGGGTAAGGGTACTGTCAGGTGCAGGTATTGGTACAGTCAAATTTACCCATGGGTAACCCATGCCATTCACTACCCAGATGTCTTCAGTAAAAAGAAGGTGGACACCCTTGCTCTGCACTGACCATATGACCTAAAAATCAACCTGCTGGAGGGCCAATCCCCTCTGCTGGGTGTGGTCTATTCTCTGTTGCAGTCTGAACTCAGCAAACTCCACAAGTTTCTGGATGAGCATCTCTGCATCAGATTCATACATCTGAGCTGTTCTCCACACAGAGCACCTGTGCTTTTTGTCCAGAAAAAGAATGGAACACTCCAACTATGTGTCAATTTCTGTGGTCTCAATAAAGTCACCAAAAAAGATTGTTATCCACTCCCACTAACCAAAGATCTTCTTGACATTCCAAGAAAAGCCCAAATCTATACAAAACTCAACCTCTGACACATGTATCACCTGGTCTGTATTGCCAAGGGTAATGAATGGAAGACCACATTCCACACCTGATATGGATCCTTCAAATGGTGTGTGATGCCCTTTGGGCTCACTAATGCACCCACCACTTTCCAGCACTTCATGAATGATATATTCTCCAACCTCCTCGACACATTCATGGTCATCTATCTTGACAACATCCTCATTTACTCCGAGGACCTGAAACAACATGTTGAGCATGTCCTAGAGGTACTCTGAAGGCTCCAGAAGAACCATCTCTTCCTGAACCTGGCTAAGTGTGAATTTCACACTGAAACCATGGAGTACCTTGGATTTGTTTTATCTCCAGCTGGACTTTCTATGGACATGGCTAAAGTTAAAGCTATACAGGATTGGCTGACTCTGCAGAAGGTCAAAGACATGCAGTCCTTCCTCAGGCTTGCCAATTTCTACCACTGTTTCATCCATGGATACTCCGAGATTGTCACCCTGATGACTGGCCTCACACAAAAAAACATCCCATGGCTTTGGTCTGACAACTGCCAGTCCGCCTTTGACTCTCTGAAAACAGCATTCTCCACTGCTCTGATCCTCTCACACTTCATCCCTGGAGCTCTGCTTATAGTCGAAATGGACACCTCAGACTATGCTGTCACTGCGATTCTCTCTATGGTCGCCTCTGATGGTGAATTTCATCCTATCACTTTTCATTCCCACACCCTAGGCATCTCCGAACTGAACTATGACACTCACAATAAGGAACTCCTTGCTATATTTGAGGTGTTTACCACCTGGAGGCATTATCTCGAAGGTTCTGAAACTCTGGTTGACATTGTTACCAACCATAAGAGACTCTTGCTGGATCCTGTGATCACCCTGATCCTAGAAGACCTCCACTTGAACTCTGCAGACCCTAAGTGGTCCATGGATGACAACAGACTTCTCCACAGGCACAGATGGATTTATGTACTGGACATCAATGACCTCCGCCTCTGCACCCTTCTCTGCTTCCTTCTTCTCTGCCTCCTTCTCCTTCTCCTTCTCCGACTCCACAACCTCCACCACCATCTTCTCCTCCTCTGTCTTCTTCTCCACCTCCACTCCCCACTTCCCCATAAAAAACTCTTGGAGGATCCTCCGATCCTCTACCACTGCCTTCTGCTCTGCCCTCAACTCCTTCCTCTCCACCCTCGCCTCCTTCCTCCACTCCTCCAACTCTGCCACCCTGCAGGCCACCAAGTCAAGGGTGGCCCGCACCATCCTCACCTGCTCTGCCTCCGCCCTCTCCAACTCTGCTCATGGAGCCCACACCTCCTGCACCTCCTCCTCCTCCGACTCCACCACCCTCTTCGACTTCACAGAGTGGAGTTTCTTCCACTCCAGCCCTGCCATCTCTCCACCCACACACTTCTGCTTTGCCCCCACACAGGCGATGCAAGAGGTTCCCCGCCCCCTGCTCGGGTATGCGCAATCCAGTGACAACTGCTGGCACCAATTGCACAGCCCCTTCTCCACCTCGGACTCTGGCACCAGAGTCTGCTTCCGCCCCACTCCCTGCGCCTGCATGATCTCCTCCATGTGCCGCTTCACCTCCACTGCCTTTGCCTGCTCCATCTCCTCCTGCCGCATCTGATCTGCTTCATCCCTCTTCTTCCTCTCCTCCTCCTCCTGCACCTTCTTCTCTCGCAGTGCCTTGAGCTGCCTTGTGAGGGCCACGATCTCGGGATCCTCATCCTCCACGTGCAGCTGTGTGGGGACAGCAACCACAGGTTGTGGTCAAGGGCAGGAAGGGCGACTGGGCCCTGCCCTGGGCATTGTCGGTATGTTGGACATTGAGTAAAAAGATTTTGAGAGAGGTTTTTGCCCATGCTAGGGGCTAGTGATGGTGATATTGGGTTAAGGAAGAAAAAAAGTGGAGTGCAACATGCATGGCCTTTTGACCCCCAAATTTTTTTCAGACTCCACTTGATGTGCCACAAAACTCTGAGACTAACTCATTATGGAGGACATGTGTTCATGCAGACTTTGGCCACAGGGTCCCAGGGGTTCAACCCTAAGAGGGGGATACTGTTATGACCCCATCTGATCACATAAGCACAATCCCTGCTCTGGACTCCAGACTCCACACCAACTCCAGTCATCTCTGATCCACTCCTCCATAACTCCACATCCTCCACTCTGCACCTTCCTTGGACTCTGTTCTGCTGTCCTTCGGACCTTTTGGACTTTGTTCTAGAACCTTCTCCCTTCAGCCCATCATTCCATTTACCAATGCCAGGATGCCCTTGACCCATGGGAGTCATTTTTGTTGTTGTTTCTTTGTTCCCTGAAAATTGCACAGGTACTTGTGGTGAAACTCTCCTAGTAATTTGATATATACTATGTTTCAAAGTACTCCTATACTCCTGTCCTTGCAGTATAAGATCCCACCTGTATTTCCCTGTTCTGCAGTTCAAATATTAACATCTCTTGATCCTAAACATCTCTGAGCTTTCATCCTCATCATCCTTGACATTCTCCATGTCATCTGACCAACTCTGAGCAACTCTGATGGACTCCAATGAAATTCAGAGTTTAACTTCTGTTCTGATTTCCTCCTTGGGTATTGTTTCTGTTTGACAAATAGGGACATGTATATATGTGGTGGCACAACACATACGTTGAGGCCACAGTCCCATAAGTCCCCTCTTTCTCTATCTACTTCTCTGTTTCTCCAATATTGGACTCTGATCAGACTCCAATAAACTATCTCTGCTCTGTTCTGCTAACTCCTCCGCTACTAACTTGAAAGGACCATGACACTTGCACCTCTTTGAGTACCATGAGCAATGTGGTTGATAGCTTAATGTAGTCTCTGTAGCATGCTGTAGCATATAGCCATACAACATAGTATCCACTGATCACTGCAAATCTAGTGGTGCTACAGTGTTGGCCCTGAATGCTATATTGACTATTGTGCACTTTGTTGTTGTCTGAATATCTATAAGACCCTACCATGGAAATCACAAAACAACATTGGTGTATATAGCCTCAGTGTGACAATATATTTACACTGACAACTACTGTGAAATTATGTTTTTTCTGATGTAATCTGTCCAGCCATTATGGTGCATCACCACCTTCTCTGATCTGCTCCCCCTTCCCCCCCCACTTTTTCAGCATCTCCATCAATTCCTGTCAGATCCCTTTTGATTTGGGTCTATTGGGGCCTACTTTTGACATGCTTTCATGTAGTCTAAAGCACTTCCAAGAAGCTTTCATCATTATCGAGATATTGGGAACTTCACACTGGTGTCAGGATCGCTTACATAAGCCATCATCATTGAACTCCAAAGTGCACCAGCGACTAGCGATGAGATGCGGGTACAGGATCACGTGACAGCCCGCAACCTTGGGGATACTCGCAACCATGCACCAGCGCCTACAGGGCTCCAACAAGCGCCCGTCACATGTCCATGCCCACGTTTCTCGACCTTTCCCAGGCTTTGCAATTTGTGATGGAGGCGGATCCACAACAATGGAACTGACAGGTCCCATCAATCAATCTATCCTAATCAGGTCTAGTTGAGGTCTCCCCTTGGGCAGCCGAGCCCACGCCAAGCATTTCTCTTGTCTACGCTCCTTATCTGTGCCTGCCTGCCACCTTCCTATTCCAGTATCTCATTTACCCTAATCTACCTCCCCTATCCCTTGCAACTCAGTGCGCATAGCCTCACTTTCTTCCCCATGACTCACTCATGCCGCACAGCCCCCTTCCCTAGTATATATAGTACCCATGTAGTAGTGTTAGTCCCTTATGCTGAAATCGAGTTACTTCCCCTCTCGCTTTCTGTGAGGACCTTGGACTGACACAATTTCAGTGTCCACCCCCAGCTACCTCAACCCTGCCCATCCCAGTTGGCCTAGCTTCTTTCTTATCCCCCTGCCCATCGTGTGCAACAGAACGATGAGAGAACCCACCCTGGTGTACCCAATGTGTAACGAAGACATCACAGACGAGTGGCTTACCACCGTACTGGATTTTGGAGAAAATGAATATTGGAGCAGATACTTTGACAGCCACATAAGAACGAACTTCTACCTAGGGAATGGTGATGAACTGTTTGATTCTGATGAGGCTAAGCTCTGTCTGGATCTCCACGGAAACGTGTGTGGGTTTGTTCGTCGGCTTGTCATTGTTGGAATTTATGTAGTCCTCAAGGTCGTCAAGGTTGATGTCGGTGGTGCTATGGGCTGGGGACCTTGTTCCTGAGGTCGCGGAGTCAGGTGCTCTCAGTGCTTCTCTCAATCTCTCCTCTCGTCTGCTCTGCTCCTGTGCGTATAACCTCACGAAATAAGGGGCTAACCTTCTCTCCTCCTCGATAATCCAAAGTTCAAATGGTTGTAGCTCTCACGGTCTCAGTACCGCAGTCTCAGTCTCAGAATAGTCCAATTCTGTCGGGGTGTCTGGGTAGAAGTAGGGAATGGCACAGATTATCCGCGGATCCTCCAGGGATTTTGAATAAGCAGGGTTGTAGCCCTTCATTTCTCGATGCAAATATTTAAAAAAGCATTCAAAATGATCCAGAATTGACTGAGATATGGACAGTACAGGTTTTATGGCTGAAGCTTTCAAACTGATACTTCCTCACCTCAATCTTTGCAAGAGAGTCATCAAAAATGCGAGGTTTTTGACATTTTGATGACTCTCTTGCAAAGATTGAAGTGAGGAAGTATCAGTTTGAAAGCTTCAGCCATAAAACCTGTACTGTCCATATCTCAGTCAATTCTGGATCATTTTGAATGCTTTTTTAAATATTTGCATCGAGAAATGAAGGGCTACAACCCTGCTTATTCAAAATCCGTGGAAGATCCGCGGATAATCCGTGCCATTCCCTACTTCTACCCAGACACCCCGACAGAATTGGACTATTCTGAGACTGAGACTGCGGTACTGAGACCGTGAGAGCTACAACCATTTGAACTTTGGATTATCGAGGAGGAGAGAAGGTTAGCCCCTTATTTCGTGAGGTTATATGCACAGGAGCAGAGCAGACGAGAGGAAAGATTGAGAGAAGCACTGAGAGCAGCCCTACCTGACTCCGCGACCTCAGGAACAAGGTCCCCAGCCCATAGCACCACCGACATCAACCTTGACGACCTTGAGGACTACGTAAATTCCAACAATGACAAGCCGACGAACAAACCCACACACGTTTCCGTGGAGATCCAGACAGAGCTTAGCCTCATCAGAATCAAATAGTTTATGCTCCACAAATACCAACCCATTGCCTTCATCTGTCGTCCCGTCAACTCCATCCCCCCCAGCACCACCAGTTCCTACCGAGCCCCCCGTAGACTTCGCGACTTTAGACGAGTGCCTAGTCCGACCAGCACTGTCACCACCACCACAGCCACCTGCGACTCCAGAACTGCAACCGCAACCCACGAATCCATCGCCACCTGAACCCTCACTGCTGCCCTCGCCCAAGCCCGAAATGGCCAACCCTGTCCCCACAGCCCAAATGCCAAGGCTGGACCTAGCCATCGCCCCATTTGACGGCAACAAGAAGAATTTCCAGACCTTCCTCAGGTCCCTCTGACTATAGTTCCTGGGGAATCAAGGACTGTATGCCAGCGACTTGAACAAGATTCTTTTCACATTAAGCAAGATAACTGGAGATGGGTTCGCCGCAGAGTGGGCGAACATGAGAGCTGATGAGATATTGAATGCTGGAGTAGCAGGAACCTGGGAGGACTTCGTTGCGGACCTACGGAGAGCCTTCGACGACCCCAACATCACCACAACTGCCCTAAATGACATCACAAAGTTGAAGCAAGGCCCATTGGAAGCCATGGAGTTCTTCGCACAATTCAAAACATTGATGCGGAAGGCAGACATAGATGTGAATGGAGACTCAGATATCCTAGTCCACTGGCTGGAACTAAACCTCAACAGAAGGCTGACTAATTGCGTGTACAGTGTTAACCTGATGCTGACCACTTACGCTGAGTGGAAAGGACTGGTCGAGAGGCTGGACGCCCAGCAGAGGAGACTTGACGCTATTGTACATGAGCAGAACACTGGCCACCCCTCCCCTCCCCAGTTCCAACAACCCCACACAACCCCCGTACCCCTCCGATACCCGAAACCCAAACCCCCTGCGACCTGTACCTCGCTTCCCCTCCGCCCCACAGATCATGTCCCATCCTGCCGGTGCTGGTGACCGGATGATCGTGGACCAGATGCGAGCCCCTGCTGCCAAGTGTCGATGCTTCCGCTGTGGCCAGGTTGGTCACATCGCCCGCAACTGCCACCTCCCAGACACACATCCCTATGTCCTGAGGCTGCAGGTTCGCACGATGGCCCCTGCCCAAATGGAAGTGGAAGAATACAAGAACGAATTGGTGCTGCTCCGCAACAGGCTTGCAATATATGAGAGAGAGAGGCAGATGGCTGGAGCCCCGCAGGTCCAGCAACAACAACAACAACAGCTTCCATTGGCTCCTACCCAGGAGCAGGGTTTTGGAGAAGAGGCGCAGTGAGTCTGAACTCATGCCTCTGTAATAGTATGAGCCATGTTCCCACCCCCACCCCTGTAACCATAGCAAGTATACCCAAATACACAATCCTGCAATGGAGACATGCCCGGAGCGCGAACAGACTTGAGGACAAAACCACAGTAAAGGTCATGGAAGAGAAGCCAAAGAGACAGAAGAGAGAACTGACTCTACCAGCGCACTTTGAGACACTCACCACCACACAATGGGGGAGTGCCAAGGTCCTGGTAGACTTGGGATGTACCAACTGTTTCATGGATCTCGACTGGTGTAAGGATCTTGGACTGGAACCGACACCAATCAAGGTCTACAACGTCGACAGTACTGCGAATAAGAATGGCCCTATCAAGTATGGAATTGACCTCATCCTGGTGGTAGGTGACCACCAGGAACAAATTCATTTCCTGCTTGGCACAATGAAGTTGCACAAGATAATCCTGGGACATGACTGGCTAACAAGACATAACCCCAATATCGATTGGACTCAGGGGAAGATATCCTTCAAACATTGCCCCCAGAGTTGTTTCCCGTTCCCTGGACTTGACCCCCAGTACTGCTACCCCAGAACCCGTGACTACAACAATGCTTTCCAAACCGTCATGGACAACTGTTTCCCAGACACCGCGACCATGCCAAATTGGCCTTCTCTATATCTGACAGTCATTAGCAAGGCTAAATGGGATGAGTTACCCAAACCATGACCCAATTTCGACATCAAGATCGAGTTCCACAAGGACCCAGGCCACTTATCCTCCAAGCTCTACTCACTCATGAGGGAAGAGACGATTGAGATGAACTGGTGGATTGATGAGCAGCTGGCCTCAGGGAGGATTAGACCCTCCAAATCTCCCTATGCCAGTCCATTCTTCTTTAAATGAGAAAAGGATAAACTGCGGCCTATCGTGGACCGCTCACGGCTTAACTCATTCTTGGTTAAAGACAAGTTCCCACTACCACACATCCGTGACTGCATAGACAAGCTTTGTGGAGCAAAGATCTTCTCCAAGATTGATGCGAAGGGCAGGTTCCCGTCAATGAGATTGTGGGAAGGACACCAGGAAAGATGTGCTTTCTTGACCTCGTGAGGTTTGTTCGAACCGACAGTAATGTGGTTCGGTCTCCAGAATGCCCCTGCGACTTTCCAGAGATTTATGAACCACATCTTATGAGAGGAAATCGCAGGAGGACATGTACTTGCGTATATCGATGACATCATCATATTCACTGACAACCTCGTGACCCACCGCTACTGGATGGACCATGTGCTGCAGAGGTTCCGGGACAATGAACTATGCCTATGGTTGAGCAAGTGCGAGTTTGAGAAAGCTGAAGTCTTCTACCTGGGGCTCAGACTCTCCCATAATCAGCTCGAGCACAATCCAGCCAAGGCAGAAGCTATATGGAACTGGCCACAACCCCAGAACGTCAAGGAACTCCAGCAGTTCCTGGGCATGATCAACCACTTGCGACACTTCATCCCCAACTTGTCCACATGGGCCAAACCCCTGTTCAAGCTGACCGGCAACATCCTGTGGTGCTGGCAAGCAGAACAGGTCACAGCCTTTTTGGATCTAAAGAAGGCACTTGTCTCGGCCCCAGTCCTCACTCTACCCCAGGACACGGGTAAGTGGAAGGTAGAAACGGATGCGAGTAACCTCACGACAGGCGGAGTCCTTTCTCAGCTGCAGACTGACGGCACTTGGAGACCTGTCAACTACATCTCCCAGGCCCTCACCATTGCTGAGAAGAACTATGACATCTACAACAAGGAATTCCTCGCAGTGATTCGGGCACTCAGAGAATGGAGGGTGTACCTCATAGGAGTGAATGAAACCTTTGAAATCTGGACTGACCATGCCAACCTTCAGTATTTCAGAAAACTGCAGAAACTGAAGCTGTGACAAGTACGTTGGTATGGGGAACTCCAGAGTTTCAACTTTGAGATCAAGTATCAGATGGGGAAAAGTAATACCAAAGCTGATGCCCTATCTCGAAGACCAGACTATGGAGATGCTGCCGAAGAAGATGCCCCTATTCAAGTATTCCCCTCCGAGGTGGACGTGCGTGCCAGTTTCACCTCTGAGATGGAGATGCTCCTCCAGAAAAAGAGCACAGAACATGTCACCAAGCCTGAGGAACTCGATGACAGCTGGACGTGAGATCGTTTCGGGCTATGGTGGAAGAGTAGCACTGTGTGGATACCCCCAGCTGTACGCGAGGTGGTCCTCAACTACGAGCATGACCTCCCTATCGCAGGACACCCCAGGGCTAAGAAAATGAATGCTGTGGTACTCAAAGCCTACTGGTGGCTGGAGATGGTGAAGGATGTGGAACATTATGTAGCAGGATGTGAAGGTTGTCAGAGAACCAAGCCAGACCGGACGAAGCATGTGGCCCCCCTATACCCACACCCAGTACCAAGCGGACCGTGGTCAGCGATCAGCTGGGATATAGTAGGACTGCCACAATCCTGCAGGTTTGATTCCATCCTGGTCATCGTCAACAAGTTCACCAAACGAACGCTCATTGAGGCAATTGGGTTTGACCTGATGAGTCTAGGAGCAGCAAGGATCTTGCATGACCGAGTGTTCTGGAACCACAGCATTCCCCAGAAAGTCGTCAGCGATCATGGGCCACAGTTCGTCTCAAGGTTCATGAGGGAGTTTTACCACATGATTGGGATAAAGGCTAATCCAAGCACCGCCTTCCACCCCCAAACTGATGGACAAACAGAGTGAGTGAACCAAGAGATTGAAACTTATCTATGAGAGTATATCGACCATCTCCAGGATGATTGGGCGGAGTGGCTGAGCACTGCGGAATTCGTGCTGAACAACTGGGAACACTCTGCGACTGGCTACACCCCCTTTTTCCTGGACTATGGGTGGCATCCATGGAATGGAGGAATTCATCCCCAGACAGAGGTGAATCCAGCTGCGGATGAGTGGATGGCCAAGTTGGAGGAGTCGCAGCGAGCCGCCAAAGAGGCCATGGAAAAGGCTGCACTGGCAATGAAGAAAAGCCATGACAGCAGGAAACGACCCAGTCGTGAGTATGGGAAAGGAGATCTGGTATGGCTCGACATGTGAAACCTGAAAATGGACTGCCCAAACAAGAAACTCGACAATAAGTGTGCTGGGCCTTTCACCATCATTGAGAAAGTAGGACCAGCTGGATATTGCCTCAAGTTACCTCCAGCCTGGCATATCCACAATGTGTTTAATGAGCTTCTCCTAACCCTGTATGTTCCCCCCTCTTTCGCCTCACAGTCCCGACCAACCCCTCCTCCCCCCATCATCAATGACGACCACCTGGAATACGATGTTGAAGAAATCCTGGATGTGAAGAAAGTGGGATGAGGAGTCAAGTATCTGGTGAAATGGTTAGGATATCCCATTGAGGAGAATACCTGGGAGCCCCGCCAGAACCTCACCAATGCCATGCTCCTGCTTCAGGACTTCTTCCTCAAACACCCGGAGAAGGCAAAGCTAGCCAGTCAAGATGCCCAGCCTTGAGGAGGGGGCCATGTCAGGATCACTTATGTAAGCCATCATCATTGAACTCCAAAGTGCACCAGCGACTAGCAATGAGACGCAGGTACAGGATCACATGACAGCCCACGACCTTGGGGATACTTGCGACCATGCACCGGTGCCTACAGGGCTCCAACAAGCGCCTGTCACATGTCCATGCCCACGTTTCTCGACCTTTCCCACACTTTGCAATTCATGATGGAGGCAGATCCACAACAGCAGAACTGACAGGTCCCATCAATCAATCTATCCTAATTAGGTCTAGTTGAGGTCTCCCCTCAGGCAGCTGAGCCCACGCCAAGCATTTCTCTTGTCTATGCTCCTTATCTGTGCCTGCCCGCCACCTTCCTATTCCAGTATCTCATTTACCCTAATCTACCTCCCGTATACCTCGTGACTCAGTGCACATAGCCTCACTTTCTTCCCCATGACTCACTCATGCTGCACAGCCCCCTTCCCTAGTATATATAGTACCCATGTAGTAGTGTTAGTCCCTTACACTGAAATTGAGTTACTTCCCCTCTCGCTTTCTGTGAGGACCTTGGACTGAAAACTGGTGCCACTGCTCCCTGAGGTCTGTGGCAACTGGTTATTGCCACAGGCTTTACAGCCTTGCTAAGGTCAACTGACCTCACCCTGTCTTCTGCCACATTTATCCTACTACTGTCACTACAACTGTGTAACTACTGCTATAAACAGGGTTCTAATGCACTTGTGACTGAGGATATCTGGTCTCACTCAAACCAATCTTACATAGACTTTCTGCTTGATCCAACTTCCCCTGATTCCTGTATGTAGCTGCCAGATTGGTGATACTTGACAAAGTGTCTGGGTGTTCTGGCCCAAGGATCCTCCTCCTCACTTCCATCACTTGCACTTCTAGACTCTCTGCTTGATCCAACTTCCCCTGATTCCAGTATGTGGCTGCCAGATTGGTGATACTTGACAAAGTATCTGGGTGTTCTGGCCCAAGTATCCTCTTCCTCACTTCCATCACTTGCACTGCTAGACTCTCTGCTTGATCCAACTTCCCTTGATTCCAGTATGTGGCTGCCAGATTGGTGATACTTGACAAAGTGTCTGGGTGTTCTGCCCCAAGTATCCTCTTCCTCACTTCCACCACTTGCACTTCTAGACTCTCTGCTTGATCCAACTTCCCCTGATTCCTGTATGTGGCTGCCAGATTGGCAATACTTTTCAAAGTGTCTGGGTGTTCTGGCCCAAGTATCCTCTTCCTCACTTCCATCACTTGCACTTCTAGACTCTCTGCTTGATTCAACTTCCCCTGATTCCTGTATGTGGCTGCCAGATTGGCAATACTTGACAAAGTGTCTGGGTGTTCTGGCCCAACTATCCTCTTCCTCAGTTCCATCACTTGCACTTCTAGACTCTCTGCTTGATCCAACTTCCCCTGATTCCTGTATGTAGCTGCCAGATTGGTGATACTTGACAAAGTGGCTGGGTGTTCTGGCCCAAGTATCCTCTTCCTCACTTCCATCACTTGCACTTGTAGACTCTCTGCTTGATCCAACTTCCCCTGATTCCTGTATGTGGCTGCCAGATTGGCAATACTTGACAAAGTGTCTGGGTGTTCTGGCCCAAGTATCCTCTTGTTCACTTCCATCACTTGCACTTCTAGACTCTCTGCTTGATCCAACTTCCCCTGACCCCAGTATGTGGCTGCCAGATTGGCAATACTTGACAAAGTGTCTGGGTGTTTTGCCCCAAGGATCCTATTGCACATATGCCTTGCATGCATATAATGTGTTGCTGCTTCCTTGTAATAACTATTCACAAAGCACACCAATCCTAAATTATTCTCTTCCAGAATACCCTTTTCTTCATCAATCATCTGTGTGGTAATGTTCACAGTTTTGCAATGTCCCTCATTTTTAAAAATGTGTGGCATGAGTAACTTGCAATATCTGTAGTCTTCAGCAGTCCTTGGCTCTGTGATTGAATGACACAGCATTCTCCTTGTCATAAGACAACTTATCTGCTGGTCCATCCTTGACAATCTATCCCAGCTCCACAAGTGCACCAATGGGTGCATAGAGTAGATATTGCCTTCCAGACTCTTGATAAGGGAAAATGATAACAAGATGGCAATCCCTTCCCTCAACCAAGCATTATCCCATTTGCCTTCCTTGCTTATTTGTAGCAATGTAGCATGAAAATTTGAAAATGCTTCTGATACATGTCTCCTTTGCTTTCTGCCCCTGGATATAGAGGCGACGACCCTCTGGAACAGCTTGACTTCTTTGGCTCTCCTATCAGTCACTGAATTGACTGCTGCTCTTTGGAATATCTCTTCTGATATACTTTCATGATGAAGTGAAGAAAATATTTGTAGCAGGAGGATGGCACTCTTGGCAGCCTGGAGATTCTTGCTGTTTTCTTGTCCTGCAGCTCTGGCTGCTATGGCTTGGAATGACAGGTCCCATGTCCCATACACTGCCTGTCCATAGTTTGATGCTCCCCTGAATGATGGATGTGCTAGCAGATCATGGTGATGTTGCTGATATCTCCCAAGGTATTCACCAAGTTCACAGAGACCAGAAGCAATATATGCTCCAGCTTGGTCAACTGCCAAAGGCAAACAGCATAATTCAGCCACAACAGGCTGAGAGGTGTTCCTCAATGATTCAGCAAATTCATCAAGGCATGCAGCCTTCAACAGTAAAGATATTGCTTCCTGCTCTTCCATCTTCTCAACCTCCTCCCATGCCTGAGGGCGCACAGTGCGGCGCACATCTGGATTTCTGCTTGTGATCAACAAGTTTCCATGACTGCCTCTGGGAGTGAACTTGGAGAGCATGTCAAGATCACTTGCATTGTCAAATACAAGTATCCAGTTCTCCTTGGCAGTGTAAGACAGCCACAGGAGCACAGACTCCACAGAGCTTTGGACTGCGCATGACCGAGCGGCAGGGACTTCTGCAATGTCTTTGACACTCTGCTCAGCAGTCTCATTATTGGTCGCATCAATCCAAAACACTTCCCAGAACCTGGGAGGACTGGTGAGATTGACAGAATCAGGGGTAGACTGGACGAGACTCACAAATCCCTGTTCTGTTCCACAAATTTTAAACAAATCTGAGTCTTCCCCGCACCACCCATTCCATATAGCAGAAATTGTTTCTGGCACTCAATCGGCATGCTGAAGTGAACTCGGAGTCTGTCTAGATAGCCTTCACGCCCAGTGAAGAGAGGACTGGACGGAGGCATCAAGCGGTATGGAGTCCTTGGCTGTAATTGTTTGGGCACATTGGCAGCAGCCTGGTCTACGTTTCAGGTGAGATGCGGACTTGAATGATCCCATGTATTTGATCTCATTCCTACTCACTGTAAATGTAGGTATTGATTGTTCTGTTATCAACGATGCTGAGGTTATGACTACCAACATCGCCGCCGCGACCAGTTGCACTGGACGTATCTAGAGAGAAGAATCAATATCATGCGGCACGAGACCATGCAGGCTACTCACTGATTGTTGCGAAACTGAAGTCTTGACTCATGATATGGCCAACGGTGAAGAGGAGGGTGTTATCGATGCCAATCAGCGCTCGTCTGCTGTGCAGTTGCCCTTGCTGTATGTCACGTGCTCATTTACAGCAATGGCCGTGATCCTCGTCCGCCTCCTCTTGTTCGAAGGAAACCGCTTGGGGGGACTATTCGCGCCTCCTTTGAGCCTCCTCCTGGCGCTTCCTACTCATCTCTCAGGGCGCCTCCTTGGGTCTCGAACCAACCTCCTCCCATGGGACCTCCTGGTGAGACACCGACTTCGGGCGAGGCTCCGACGCTGGCCCTTCTCACTCCCTCACGCTCTGCCCCACTGTCCGCAATGCCCACGCCGCACAGGCCCGTGGTCGGGTTTGGCAGCCTTTGGTGATGCGGAGGCATCACAAACACTCTCCACTCCATCTGTGTCCACGCGTGTCGGGGTCGCGCTGCCTCCTTCCACCTCCGGGTTGGATTTGAATGAGAAGCCTGGACTGTTCCTACCTTCAATTGCGCCCACTCTTAGCATGGACTAGGTGCTCAGTCACCGATCTTCACAGGAATCGTGACACTTGCTGTCAAGCAGCTTGTGCAGTTACAGGTGCACCTTCCTTACATGGGCCTTCCTCTGCCCTGGCTGTTCTATTCCCTGAGATGCTCTTTTTAACGCTGACGGCGACTTTCGGATCATTTCTTGTTATCGATCTCATTCATCTACCATCAGCGACCCTGACCATATCCGTAACTCCAGTAGCTCAAGGTTGAGAATTAGCTTGACTCGATAACAGCGCAACTCCCGTAGCCCACACTCATGGATATGTCTGTCAGCAACGCATCGGCTCTCTTCGAGGAGTTAGGCTCGAGGCACGGGCTCCTCGGATCACTGTCACATTGACAATGCGGCTCCACGCTACAATGTCGCCTCGGTTTACGCATAACTGCGCGAGCGTTGGCGCACATCCACCCGCCCCTTCTGCGACCCTATTACCAGCAATCAAGTGTGTCGTGCCCGCTTGTGGAACAAGAACATTCACAACCCCGTCGCAATGAGCGAGAAGCAACGCATGATATTAGCCGCGCTTTGGTCCAAAGCAAAGTGCTAAAGAGGACCATATCTTTGCCATGATCAATAGGTGCCCAGACATAGACCTGTCGTTGAGTAATCTCTGCAACCGGGGCGTCCAGTACTCGTTCTTGAAAGGCTCGCAGTGGGAGATGTCACATTTGTGACACTCCATGGTGCCCGCTCATGCCGCCTGCACATACCTACGCATGCCACCCACATTGACTGGTGCTTCATGCACCTCGCCCATACCGCCTGTACCAACACTGCCTGTGGCATCTCCACCACGCCTCTGCAATGGCCCAAGCCCCCCACCGCGTTCACAGACCGACGGCAGGAACTTGGGCCATTGAGTGGGGCGGCAGCAGCTATGGTAGCAGGGCGAGGGGGTGGCGACATCCACACCACCCATGCCGCCTGTTGGCTACAAGTCTATTGCATTGCACGTAGTGCTCGCTTCCAGTCATTCCATCAAGCTTTAACATTCCTATGATCTTAGCCCTGACCCCAGACGCTGATCCTGTCAAGATCAACTCGATGAAAAAATCAGTGCGCATGACTGATCCCGTTCCAACTCGAGCCACTCACGTTCGTTCCTTCAGCTTATTGCTGTCACTGAAGGAGATGACCTCTGCTTACTGCAACTGTCACCCGTACCATGCACCAACGCCCGCTCCTAGCCCCATCACCTGCATGCAATGCATTTCCCAATTCTGGCTTCTTCTTTCTTCGTAAGTGTGTCCAAGCCTGTCCCTACTGTCTGTTTGCTGGCATGCAAACATTACCAGTCCTGACATCCAACATCGTGTCAATATTCAAGAGCATTTGTCGCTGAGGGACGGTGATAAAAACAAGAAAACAATCTATAGACACATTCGGGGCCGTCGCGTGCGCCTGGGCAGAATGACCCGGTCGGGGTGCCATTTGTGATGAATCAGCGGTATGTGAGTGGGGAGGTGAAGCTGCAGACGGGGTTTGTGGACGTGCGGGGTAGGGAGGTGTTGACGTGTGTGGTGGGACTGGCGGGAACGGAGGCGTGGCCATGGGGTGGGGTCGTGGTCGGTATTGTTGTTGGTGAAGACTGAGCCCGTTGAAACTGATGTTGGCGCAGTCGCAGGGGGCAAGTGGGGGAGCGATGGCACAGCACGGTGACGACGACGGCGGAGGAGACGGGTTGGGGCGATCGTTGGGGTTGGGGTGGAGCTGGGTGTCTTTGTATTGTCGGCGTCGTCGTCTGTGGTGACTGCGTCGGTGACTGCGTCGCCGGTGGTGGAGAGGCCACGGTACGCGCCGTCACGGTGTACTCGATGGCGTGAACGTTCTTCCCTCTTGAGACATGTCATTATTACCTGCCTTCATATATTTTATTGTAGTAGCGGCTTCGATTTGCGGAAATGGGAGGAGAACCGCGCTGCCCCATCGCTGGACGAGGTCTGAGAACAAGACGAGACCGTCGACATGATGAGTTCAACACTCGCCTCAAAATCTTCAGGCATTTCCGTGTTCCAATGACATTGCGAAGCCGGCCTTTCATTCACGAAGGCACCTGTGTTAAAGCTGTGTGTTTGCCAAGTTGTCAAGTCAAGCCCTGATACTAGTCATACAATTGTTTCGCTAAATATGCAGTAAAACCTACGCTTTTTGGCTTGGATCGTAAACCAGGAATCTAGCGCGCAGCGAGGTGTCTAAGCGGCTGTGGCTGTCCGATGATGGGCTCAACTGGCGTTGACGCGCCGGCTCCGTTTACGAGTCTGAGTCGGTGAGGACAGAGCCCCTCTTGGCATCGCAGCCAATCCCGCAATCTGAGAACTTGACAGGCCTCGGACGCGACGCGCACCACAGCCTTGGAAGATGGTGACGAGTCAGCGCCACATAACAGGGGTAAAAGTGCCAAGGCTCTGCTGTTGCACACGAGACGCACAGGACAGGTACAATACAAAAGGGTGCTGCTCACAGGGTCTTAGTCGTGCTCACTTCTAAACCACCACCACCATGGCTCGGTACTACGACGTTCCTCGCCTTTGTGGCATCTACTACATCCCAACACACATCACGGTCTACACACCGTCTTGGCTTCCCCAAGTATCCCTCTCCACAGAGGCTCAGATATGCGACACGGCATCCCGCACCCGGCTTACCCAGACGTTCGTCAATCCGTCCAAAAACAGCGCTATCGCGAGAGCCAAATACACTTTTCCGCTCTATGAATCCTGCGCTGTCGTCTCCTTCCGGTGCTTTGTAGGCGATCGTCTCATCGAGGGCATCGTAAAGGAGAAGGAAGAGGCGAAGCGGGAATACAAGGAAGCCGTTGAACGCGGCGAGACCGCAGGCCTGCTCGAGCGCCACACCCCCGACGTCTTTAGCACATCCATCGGGAACATCCCTGCAGGAGCTACGGTGAGGGTCGAGATCGCGTATATCATGGAGCTCAAGCACGATGCCGAGGTTGACGGCCTCCGGTTCACTATTCCTACAAGTATCGCACCGCGATACGGGGATGCGCCCAGCGGGATCACCACCTCCTGGGACGGCCAGCCCGTGTCGGGAGCACAGGGCAAGGGTGGCATGAAGATCTCCGTTCAAGTAGTCATGCCAAGTGTCATTCGCTCCGTCCAGTCGCCGTCGCACAACATTGCCGTCCATCTCGGCGGCTGCGTGGAGAATGTCCCTGACGACGCCTACAATCCAAAGCTTGCCCTCACCACCCTCACTCAAACCTCTACCGAGCTCGGAGCCGACTTCGTCCTTCTGGTGAAATGCGCAGATCTTTCGTCTCCGCGAGCGCTCCTGGAGACTCATCCCACCATCCCAGACTCGAAGGCATTGATGGTCACCCTAGTCCCCAAATTCACGCTCCCATCCGGTCCCCAACCCGAGATCGTATTCGTCGTCGACCGGTCCGGTAGCATGGAAGACCGAATGAATGCCCTCCGATCCTCTCTCGCCGTTTTTCTAAAGTCTCTCCCCCTTGGGGTTAAGTTCAACATCTGTTCGTTTGGCTCAAACCACTCATTCCTGTGGAAAAAGTCTCAATCATACTCGGAATCCACGCTTGGCCAAGCCCAGAAACACGTTGAAAGCATGGCGGCTGATTTAGGCGGCACCGAGATTCTTCCACCCATCAAGGCAACTGTCTCACAGCGCTACAAGGATCTCCCGCTCGACATCATGGTGCTGACAGACGGAGAGGTATGGAACACGGACGAGCTGTTCAAATATATCGAGCAGGAGACCGCGTCCGGAGGCGTGCGCCTCTTCAGTCTAGGTATCGGCCGGGATGTGAGCCATTCTCTCGTGGAGGGCATGGCGAGGGTGGGGAGAGGGTTCGCGCAAATCGTTTCCGATGAGAAGGAAGGCATCGAGGGCAAGGTCGTGCGGATGCTTCGAGGCGCTCTCAGTGTGCATATCAAAGATTATCGGTTGGAGTGGGAGGGCAAGCCGAGCGAGTTGCAGGCCCAAAAGACGGCCCCATCGCCGCCGCCAGTCGCGCCGAAGAAAATCAACTTATTCGACACAAAAGCCCAGACGGACGCCCCATTGTCCGGTGACAAGAATCGTGGAGATCGCTTCGCCCACTTGCCTGCGTTCGCTGTTCCCAGCGTAATTCAAGCTCCCTATAAACTGCCGCCTCTCTTCCCGTTCTCCCGCTCTACCGCGTACGCCATCATGTCTGGCGATGTTCGCGCGCCTTCCTCCGTCTGGCTGCGCGGAACAACTCCCTCCGGCGACCAGCTCGAGCTCGAGATCCCTGTCCAAGCTTTGCAAGACAAGGGTGAAGCTATCCACCAACTCGCGGCACGGAAGGTCTTGCAGGAGTTGGAGGAGGGCACAAGCTATCTGCATAGCGGCAAGTATGGTGTGGACCGAGTGAAGAACGAGGGGACGTTTGGGGATTGGGTCGACCGCGAGGGGATACGCGTGGGCGTCAGGTACGGCCTGGCGAGCAAGTGGACCAGCATCGTTGCCGTTGAAAAGAAGAAGGTCGAGACGAAGAGGACAGAGGCTGCTGCCGACGCTTCCGCTGCCGCTGAGGTGGAGTCCGTGACTGAGGTAGGCGATGGTGACTACGAACTTGTCGAGGGTTCTGGAGACGCAGACATCATCGCTCTGGCCCATTTAGCCGATTCTGCCCCAGGAGGTCCACCTATGGTCTCAGGGGCACCCCGAAGACGGGGAGGTGTGGGGAGCCGCCGCATGCCCATACCTCCACCACCACCCGCGCCGGCTTCTGCTAAGAAGCTTAGCTCATTCCTGCCAATGAGTATGTTATTCGGCAAGGGGATGCCGGCCGCTCGGGCGCAGTCGGCCGTTCTGGCGCCTTCGCCCGGTGCAGCCCCGAAGATGCAGGCTCCAACCTTGGAGGCTATGAAATGTACCACGTTGGCTGCCGAGGAAGATGACGAGGAAATGGGTTTCAGCCTCTCCCTCGACGGTCTGTCCATGGGCGCGGCACCTGCGCAAGGGGCAACCCAACGCGACAAGGCGAAAGCGTTGATCGCTCTGCAAACATTTGAAGGATCTTTCCCGCTGACCTCTGCGCTCGCTGCCGCGCTTGGTGCCTCCCTCCCCGATCTGGAAACGAAAGCGGCCGAATTCAACCCTTCGAAATACGCTGTGAACAACAAGAAGAAACTATGGGATGACAAGAAGAAACTATGGGCTACTGCGTTGGCTGTTGCGATGTTCGAAGGCACGTGCCAAGGGGAGAAAGAGATGTGGGAGCTGGTCGTTGAAAAGGCGAGGGCGTGGATGGCTCGTTTAGTTGGACCTTCAGATATTGCTTGGCTGGAAACGAAGGCCACTGAAGTGATTGGTGGTCTTAAACCGTGATTTCGATTTATGTATACTCGCATTGTTCACAGTAAACGAATGCACAATTTGTACGTGCTCCGCTCAGAATATTGAGGTTCTCCTGCTAAACTATCCTTCTACAATATTCTTCACGAGTAAAGGTTGACCGGTCAACGTTGCGACAGGCTAAGAAAAGCCGGAACCAGCTTGCGACGCTTCTTGCACCTGTGCAATCCTACATGGCATAGCATGATACGTGCCGCATTGCACCCTGCACGATGGCCTCGCATCCGTTCCTCCCCCTCCACTTCTCACACGGGTCTTGTAGAAATCCTTAATGCACGTGATGGCAATACGGCTGTGTCGTTCTTGGCTGCCTTGGCAAATGCACAGCAACTCAACGGAAAGATGAGCCGGGAATCGTGTTACAGCCAGTCGTGTGGAAGAAAAGAAAGGTACAGGTACATTTGTTTGCTCGGTATTTCAGTTGAGAGAATATACATGGCTTGTGAATCAAACTTTCACGCTTAGAAGTCCAAATTGTCGTCCGGATCTTTTCTTCGCTGATACTGTGTCGTAGGGACAACAATCAGCCCCAAAGTAAATGCGAAAAACCAGGAACTCAACTAATATTGATGCCTTCGGCGCTTGTTCGGTTGTCTGGCAGAGAGACGTCTTCAGCACTCGTTTCCAAGGTAATCTGAATATAAACGACTTGCCTGCTCCAGGAGCGAAATGAGCTGGCTCTCGGTGACTTGACCACGAATTTGGCCTGAGCGTGCGCCCCGCAGGATGATCTCCTCGATCTCGCGTGCTCTCTCTCGGCTCACCAATGCAATGCGTGCCACTAAGTCGACCGAGGGGGTCCACAAAAGGGTCAGGGGAAAGAAATGCGCATAGGCTGTTCAGCGCTTCTTCTAATAACCAGACCATTGATGGCCATGATGATAAACTTACGTCTTTCGCGTGCGGCTGTGTCAAGAAGAGATGCGAGAATCTCGCGACGGAGTTGCTCCTCCGCTGCCTTCTTTGCGCTTTCGTCTGGGCTTGGACCAGCTTGCGCCGACGCAGGGATAGCTGGCGCTGATTCCATATCGTCGAACCAAGACCTCTTAGCTGACACAAACGGGGAAAAACAAGTTACAACACGTGCTTGAGTGAGTAAGACTCCCACACCAATTTACGGCGGTTAAACCACCTTCCATGCTACGATCTATACGCAAAGGCAGTGCTCGAGAAAGACCGCCGAATATCCCAAAACTAGGCATTCTAGGAGATTATGGCCACGCCAAGTCTTAATGTGACCCTCATCGAACTATAAAATGAGCCGCTACTCTCGTCCTCACTTCCTTAGCACCGACGCACACTGCACGGCTCTACCACAATCATGAAGGGTTTTTTCGCTTCCGTGTTTTGTTTGTCTTTCCTTTTCCCCGCCATCACATCAAGCATACTGCCTCGCGCAGATACGCCTCTGTTCTACCTCGTCTCTTCCAGTAACAACGCGGCGAATTTACTCGTATGCTCATCTCCCTTTTTCTCTTCTGGCAACGCATCTTCATCGTGGTTTATTAGCCGGTGCGGATCAGTCCCACGGGAAGTGGCTTCACGTCCCTCACAGGCGCGACACCACCTGCCCAATTCTACTTCGACCAGGGGAAGCTAGTAGCCCGTCAGCGACTCATCCAATTCCTTCCCACCCCCAGACTGTCTTGTTGACGCCGCTCGCTTTAGTCCAAAATGGGAGTAAATTCCCGCTGAGGAGCCTAATCAACGCCGTGCAGCAGCCTGCCTGCAGTACCTGGGGCCAGTTCACCCTCCTCGCCCAAGCCAGCTCGAACATGTGCGCACATCCCGCGAACTTCCAGTTACGGTCAAACGGTCAGAATGCCCAGCTGGGCGCATTTTTGACCATCGACTTTACTGGGGGGTTCTTTGCCTGTGGCAATTCCTTCGACGTAAGCATCCGCGTCGCCCAGACCCCTCTGCCACAGGTTTTTAATAGGTTCCCCTCAGATTTACTATAGGGCTGACAGCACAGGGCCACCAAATCTGATCTGCATTCCAGTCAGCCTGTACACAGTCCCTGTCACGCTCTAGCCAGTGGCTGGCCTTAATGCGAGAAGCGAGAAAGAAAAAAAAGCGCAGGTATATACATACGACGGACGCAATCGTGCCTAGTACGGACAGACGAGTAAGTACATACAAGGATGCTTTCAATGGACTGTACACGGACTGCATTATGTACGGCACGGACATTGGACAGAAACAGTTGAAATACTAATTTGTTCATGTATTCGAGCTGCGCCAGAGAGTCACGGTAGAACTGAAACCGTTGACGTTGTTGCCCTGGTCTACAATGCCTTGCCCATTAACGCTTATTTGGAACGTAGTCGCCACCGTCGCCAGACTATAGATGGATACCGTGGAATCGTCATCTAAATCGACCGTCTGAGCTTGGCAACTTCGGCTGGCAATGCAACTCGAGCTATAGTTCTGCGAGAGACATGCATCGGTGAACTCCCAAAATTGGCGTAAAGCGTTAGTTTACCTGGAAGAAGCTGTACAAACCAGCTCCTAAGGGGAAAATATGTGTGAATGAGGTAAGTCCGTCGGTGCGACAAGCTCAGAGCCGCACCAAAAACGACGATGTCATGCGAATTGCGAATTCGAAGGCCCCAAGCTGCTGTCATGCCATCGAACGTAGGATCATTGTAAGCTGGATTTATACGGAACGGGTCAGGAGGAGGAGGCGAAGGCTGGTAGTACGGCTGAAGCGCCCGACAATCCAATCTATCAGTTCCCGGGTGGCCGGATAGGTTGTGGAGGACGACGCACCGTTTCGGTCTGAATAAGGCCCATGTAATGGTCCCTCGCGTTCACTATATTATACTGGTACAGCGTGTGGTGCTCGGCTGGCACAGAAAGTCGTCAATGACTTGCCGCACAAGGAGCAACAGAACCGTGCGAACATGCTGATCGGTGACTTCAGTAAGGCGCGGAAAGATTGCTGAAAGTAGTGCAAGCTCACAGGTGCCGATCATCCAGACAGGTCCTTGGGACTCCGAGAGTATGCCTGGGGCAAGGTGAGCCAGCACGTCTGCTCATCGGCCGGACAACCACACCTCGTGCACTAAAGATGGTGATTTGCGAGTCTCCGTCAAGGTCGTGATCCGCGAGCCATACCCATGTGCCCTACAATAGAGAGCATTGCTGCAGCGTCCTCGAAAAGCTTGCACAAACAGAACACACCTCAAGGTAGGCACTCGACTGCGGCGTTAAATGTAAAGCTAGGAATGCAGCGATGCAACCTGGGTCGTTGGCTCCAGAAGAGCAGTTCCGCTGGAGATTGGTGCCCGCGGCTACCACGTTCGTCAGGTGAGGGTCAACAGGCAACCATGAGACTTGGACACGGGAAAAGCACCTCCACCGAGCCTGACGTGCGTGTCCCACATGCCAGCCGCTCCCTTCTGACCATCCGGGTCACGCACATTCCATTCTATTACGATGGCCCCGGCCGCTATGACGGCTATTAGTACAAGTTTACCTCATACTGCCAGTTCCCACTCACCTGGCCCGATGGTGGTGAAGACGACATCTGAGATCTCCGTCACGCCCATGGAGCCTACTTCTCCTACCCTCACAACTACCTGCGGGTCGTCCTGGTTTGCGAAGGCATCTCCGCGGCCCGCTATGACGGACCAAGCCTCTCCTATAAGTTGAGTACCGGCTGGAACCATAAGCGTGGACGTGACGATGTATGTGCCAGCATCCAAAAAGATTAAGTGGGTTCCAGAAAACTGTACAACACGGTCACGCATTGATAGCTGTTCAAACTGAATTGACGGACCTGATTGAAGAGGTTTTGAAGGGCGGCGGTATCGTCTGTATGTCCATCGCCTAATGCCCCAAAATCCCTTGCACTCACAATCTGGTCTAAGGAAAGATCTGCATATTGGGGGTGCGGCTTCACTACGACGGAGCAAGTCATCAGTAAAACAAGGTTGAGAGGGGCAGGGGGCTCACCAAATATTCTGCCAGAGTCGTCAAGCAAACTGGCCGGTTTGCTGAAATCGTGAATATCGCCTTGGACGTAGGATCCGGCAGGGTTCACTCCTGCATAGATGTTTCCTTGACCCCAACTTGCAATGGTTACATTACCGCCGGGTAACACCGTGGCCCCGTCTTTGACGCCCACGGCGATAGGCACATTGAAAAGTGTGACGTTGTTGAGTACGATAGAACCGGCAAGCGCGCCGCCACTCGCTGCAGACGTCTGAACAAAAATGAGGGTGCTGGTCACTACGGTGTCTAAGATGGCCTCTGCCCCAACGGGCTTGAAGAAACGTGAGCGGAACCGCTCGTGGAGACGATCAGTTGAAATGACTTGCCGAATCTCCACCGGGGCCTCCCATAGTCAATTCAAAACCAATTCGACAATTATTGATCGAGACGCGTTGGAAAGTCCATCCTAGGAACCATTGAAATGACATCTCAAACGACGCTCAGACGTGGACGCACCCCAGTTCCAAGTAGCGAATACGGCTTGGAAACGAGATGAGATGAGGTTTGAATGGCATCGATTCTCTCACCTGTCTTAGCGTTGTTCACGGTGAGATTCCTAACCGTAAATTGCTGATTCCCGACCCACATCCCAAATCGGCCTGTGAGTACAATGATCAATAATATTCAGCTGTCGATCGTGAAATCTGGTACCTCCGTTAAAGACGAGGTCTTGAGTAGTATTTCAGTAGCGGAAATTATGTAGGTTACGTAAAACGCACCACTCATCAACCCGCCACTGATGGTGAAGTAAGAACATCAACTCATCCGGCACCTGCATGCACACGGAGCCTACCTTCCATTTTCCATGAAAATCCCTGGAAAGAATCCGCATCAACAACTGTGTTGCTTCACAAGAAATATGAGAACATTGAACCCTGATGTCGAGTATCATCTCCATCGTTCATCTCCACGACAACGTTGAAAAGAGATGTAGCTTGAGAGACTTGCCAGTGCAAACCGGTTGCGGTTGCCGAGGCAGGCACCTGTCGTAAGTCAATCAAGAAATTCCGCACGGAGCGGTAACTAGCAGAAGGGTAAACGCAGATGCCAAGTTTTGGATTCGACGGATAGAGAAAAAACTGACAAATTGTTCGTATTTTGGTACCACTGGGCGCCACCACCTCCCGGAATATAGGGATCCGCGTCTAATGCGAATGCGTTTAAGGAGACAAACACACAAATGAAGGGGAGAACAGGCACACCAATGACCGCAATGCCGACAAAATCCGGGCTCGCGAGAAGAGTCGGTGGCGATTTAGCATCACCCACTAATTGGGTGTAATAATATGCAATGATGGGCGAAGAGATACGATAAGTTCTTGAAAGTCTCCCAGATGAGTGGACGATACACAGAAGCATAACCCTTCCCTCACCCTTGAGGGAAAAATACGAGAGCTGGAGTAACTCTGTTGGTTGGTCGGATAGAAATAGCGAAAGCAAGCGTTATGTGACCATGCGCACGTCGATGACCCGCACGTCCCGCCTCCGCAACGACCACCAGAAGATATTGCATTGCTATCAGAGGAATTCAAAAGAATGGCCGCGTAGAAGAGTCGAAAACACGAACTTGATAGCAGCTGTGTCATCCGCAAAGCCATCTCCGACAGCTCCAAAGTCCTTGATGTTGCGAAATACCTGGTATGCATCAGGATTGCTGTTGTAGGCCGATCTACCCTGATGGTTTATGTTCTGCAACCAGTACGCGTTCATCTTTTGAGGGATTGCCCGTGGAAGAAAAGTAGCGAAAGCTATTGCCTAGTAGGCAAGATACTGTGAATTCGCGAAAAAGACTTGAAGGGGATTTGCCCTGACGACCCTGAACTCGCAGTGTGAAAGAGTCTTGAGTATCATGAGCGTCTGGCGGGGCATTACAAGCAGACATTTGGAACTCTGACCGCACCCCACCATGTCACGTGGAACCAGATCGTATTGGTACCATGTCTTTCGCATGTGCAGAGGTTCTCCCATTCCGAATGTCATGTATACACAATTGCATAGGTATAAATGTTAGCATAGATGTGAAGGTATGCATGCGAGGGAATACAGCTTTCACAAATGCTCCTCCACGAACCTTCCCCATCTGTCAATGACAGGGCGGACTATGTCTTCCCACTCCTTTCCATGCATCCTCCCTTGAGGAAATCTGGCAAATGAAAATATCTCTTTGTGCTCTCTGCCACCTGATTGATGTGAACCATTAGAGCACTACATCAGCGAGTCACCAAAGTCAAGCTTACAGTCAGGGCAAACTTCCTTCATCTGCTTCATTCCTTTCTTACCAAGCGCGGCCCACATGCTGCCTGCACTACTTTCCGTTTCGGCAATGGCATTCTTGGCCATGACGCGCGGCCAATTGGGGTCGAGGTATACCCAGCTCATTGCCAGGTCCGCCAATTCGATATGAATGAGCCGTTCGAGGCGGTGGGAGCACTTGCCTGCGGGACCAGGCCTCACGCGTCCGTTGAGCCGGTCAGTAGTGTCATTCTTCGGCCCGTTTGGCCACCAGCCGCGCAAAAACTGCTCCTTCGACGGGCACTGCTTGTCCCAGTCGTTCAGCCGCTTGATGAGCTTCTTCGTGCGCCCGACCTTGAGCATTAGATGAGGATTGTTTGGATCTGAAACTGTGGGTCAATTTATGTTTCATGGTAAAGGACACACTGTATATGTACCCTTGATTTCGTACGTGTAGATGTAGCCAGGCTCGTCCTTTTCGCTCGGGGATTTGGCCATCTCAATCCTCAAGGCGGCTTGAGTGCTTGGATGCAAATAACTTGGGATATAATCTGCACGAATCAATAGTCAGGAGGATAAGAGGAATGTTCGATGAAGAAGTCACCTTCATACGGAAGGAAAGTGTTCTTCAAATAGAATCCACTCGGCTTCAAAACCTTGTCGCGATGTTGCCAACAGAAGCGCTCGATTTCGTCAATGAGGTCCGGGTCATGCATGACAATGGGTGGACCGAGCTTCACAGGACGCGTGCAGCGTTCACCGTTCTGCTTGCTGCCGCTGCACTGAACCGTGACGGATGCCGCGACGGAGGTGGAGGGCGACGGCGGGACAGACGCAGCGCGTCGAGTGCGAGGGGCGGACACGGATTGCGCTTGAGGTTGTACTGCAGACGCAGAGACGGGCCGAGTAAGCGGCGCGTCGACGCCAAGACCGGGCTGCGGACACGTTGTGTGAGGGAACGTGCTCAGCGCGTGCTGCATCGTCAGCGAGATCTGCGGGACGGGCATTGCGGGCAGTCGCGGCAGGGGCCCCGGATCGAATCCAGGAGCGGCGGCTGGGCTTGGAGATGACACAATCCGGCGCCCGGACGGCGGAGGCGTCGGGGACGCGCCTAAGTCTGGACGAAAGCCGCCGACAAAGTCTGGCGGGCATCGACGAGGTTTCGGTGGTGGTGGTGGTGGTGGTGGTAATTCAGGGCGGTGTACCCTTCCAACTTCCTCATGATCATCTTTCTCGGGGCTCAGAGTTAGGTTCTCGAACGAGTGTCTGAACTGTTCGAGGTTATCCGCCTTGCGACGGTGGCGGTTCAAGAACTTGGCACTGAGCCATGCTACGGCGGGCATTGCGGTTGGCTTTAACTGGTGAGATGGTGGTCGTACAGAGGAGAAGAGGAACTTACAAGACGCGAGTCAGCGACGGAACCGCCGCGGAGGCAGTTCGCGTCGAGGCCATGGGAGTGTCACAAATGTGACATCTCCCACTGCGAGCCTTTCAAAACACGTTTTTGTTCTATAGTGGTAGAGCGAACTTTCTTGTGTATGCAGAATTTGAGATCCCAGTCATTTTATTGGCGAAAACCTTACACCAATGCCCTCTAAATATTCTGATGCTGCACACGCTCCATGGGCTTCGCTCTCTCCGCAGAACGCAACTCGAGTTACCGAAGTACTGGACGCCCCGGTTGCAGAGATTACTCAACGACAGGTCTATGTCTGGGCACCTATTGATCATGGCAAAGATATGGTCCTCTTTAGCACTTTGCTTTGGACCAAAGCGCGGCCAATATCATGCGTTGCTTCTCGCTCATTGCGACGGGGTTGTGAATGTTCTTGTTCCACAAGCGGGCACGACACACTTGATTGCTGGTAACAGGGTCGCAGAAGGGGCGGGTGGATGTGCGCCAACGCTCGCGCAGTTATGCGTAAACCGAGGGGCCGCACAGACGCGGAGGCGACATTGTAGCGTGGAGCCGCATTGTCAATGTGACAGTGATCCGAGGAGCCCATGCCTCGAGCCTAACTCCTCGAAGAGAGCCGATGCGTTGCTGACAGACATATCCATGAGTGTGGGCTACGGGAGTTGCGCTGTTATCGAGTCAAGCTAATTCTCAACCTTTAGCTACTGGAGTTACGGATGTGGTCAGGGTCACTGATGGTAGATGAATGAGATCGATAACAAGAAATGATCCGAAAGTCGCCGTCAGCGTTAAAAAGAGCATCTCAGGGAATGGAACAGCCAGGGCAGAGGAAGGCCCGTGTGAGGCAGGTGTAACTGCACAAGCTGCTCGACAGCAAGTGTCATGATTCCTGCGAAGATCGGTGACTGAGCACCTAGTCCATGCTAAGAGTGGGCGCAATTGAAGGTAGGAACAGTCCAGGCTTCTCATTCAAATCCAACCCGGAGGTGGAAGGAGATAGTGCGACCCCGACACGTGTGGACACAGATGGAGCGGAGAGTGTTTGTGATGCCTCCGCATCACCAAAGGCTGGGGCGAGCGGCGGCGCCAAACCCGACCACGGGGCCTGTGCGGCGTGGGCATTGCGGACAGTGGGCATTGCGGACAGTGGGGCAGAGCGTGAAGGAGTGGGAAGGGCCAGCGTCGGAGCCTCGCCCGAAGTCGGTGTCTCACCAGGAGGTCCCATGGGAGGGGGTTGGTTCGAGACCCAAGGGGCGCCCTGAGAGATGAGTATGAGGCGCCAGGAGGAGGCTCAAAGGAAGGCGCGAATGGTCCCCCAGGCGGTTTCCTCTTCCCGCCGCTCTTGCTCGCAGGTACTAGCGGAGATCCCAAAGCAGTCTTACGACAATCCGTAGAGCGCTGGGGGATCCTCGGATGCGGCGGGTAAGAGAAGAACAAAGGTCTCGAACAAAAGGAGGCGGACGAGGATCACGGCCATTGCTGTAAATGAGCACGTGACATACAGCAAGGGCAACTGCGCAGCAGACTGGCGCTGATTGGCATCGATAACACCCTCCTCTTCACCGTTGGCCTTATCATGAGTCAAGACTTCAGTTTCGCAACAATCAGTGAGTAGCCTGCATGGTCTCGTGCCACATGATATTGATTCTTCTCTCTAGATACGTCCAGTGCAACTGGTCGCGGCGGCGATGTTGGTAGTCATAACCTCAGCATCGTTGATAACAGAACAATCAATATCAATACTTACACCATTTACAGTGAGTAGGAACAATATCATATACGTAGAATCATACAAGTCCGTGTCTCACCTGAAACGTAGATCAGGCTGCTGCCAATGTGCCCAAACAATTACAGCCAAGGACTCCATACCGCTTGATGCCTCCGTCCAGTCCTCTCTTCACTGGGCGTGAAGGCTATCTAGACAGACTCCGAGATCACTTCAGCATGCCGATCGAGTGCCAGAAACAATTTCTGCTATATGGAATGGGTGGTGCGGGGAAGACTCAGATTTGTTTGAGATTTGTTGAACAGAACAGGGATTTGTGAGTCTGGTCTGCTCCGGCACTGGTTCTGTCAATCTCACCAATCCTGCCAGGTTCTGGGAAGTGCTTTGGATTGATGCGACCAACAACGAGACTGCTGAGCAAAGTGTCAAAGACATTGCAGAAGTCCCTGCTGCTCGGTCATGCGGAGTCCAAAGCTCTGTGGAGTCTGTGCTCCTGTGGCTGTCTTACACTGCCAAGGAGAACTGGATACTTGTATTTGACAATGCAAGTGATCTTGACATGCTCTCCAAGTTCACTCCCAGAGGCAGTCATGGAAACTTGTTGATCACAAGCAGAAATCCAGATGTGCGCCGCACTGTGCATCCTCAGGCATGGGAGGAGGTTGAGAAGATGGAGGAGCAGGAAGCAATATCTTTACTATTGAAGGCTGCATGCCTTGATGAATTTGCTGAATCATTGAGGAACACCTCTCAGCCTGTTGTGGCTGAATTATGCTGTTTGCCTTTGGCAGTTGACCAAGCTGGAGCATATATTGCTTCTGGTCTCTGTGAACTTGGTGAATACCTTGGGAAATATCAGCAACATCACCATGATCTGCTAGCACATCCATCATTCAGGGGAGCATCAAACTATGGTCAGGCAGTGTATGGAACATGGGACCTGTCATTCCAAGCCATAGCAGCCAGAGCTGCAGGACAAGAAAACAGCAAGAATCTCCAGGCTGCCAAGAGTGCCATCCTCCTGCTACAAATATTTTCTTCACTTCATCATGAAAGTATATCAGAAGAGATATTCCAAAGAGCAGCAGTCAATTCAGTGACTGATAGGAGAGCCAAAGAAGTCAAGCTGTTCCAGAGGGTGGTCTCCTCTATATCCAGGGGCAGAAAGCAAAGGAGACATGTATCAGAAGCATTCTCAAAATTTCATGCTACATTGCTACAAATAAACAAGGAAGGCAAATGGGATAATGCTTGGTTGAGGGAAGGGATTGCCATCTTGTTATCATTTTCCCTTATCAAGAGTCTGGAAGGCAATATCTACTCTATGCACCCATTGGTGCACTTGTGGAGCTGGGATAGATTGTCAAGGATGGACCAGCAGATAAGTTGTCTTATGACAAGGAGAATGCTGTGTCATTCAATCACATGGCCAAGGACTGCTGAAGACTACAGATATTGCAAGTTACTCATGCCACACATTTTTAAAAATGAGGGACATTGCAAAACTGTGAACATTACCACACAGATGATTGATGAAGAAAAGGGTATTTTGGAAGAGAGTAGTTTAGGATTGGTGTACTTTGTGAATAGTTATTACAAGGAAGCAGCAACACATTATGCGCATGCAAGGCATATGTGCAATAGGATCCTTGGGGCAAAACACCCAAAGACTTTGTCAAGTATTGCCAATCTGGCAGCCACATACAGGAATCAGGGGAAGTTGGATCAAGCAGAGAGTATAGAAGTGCAAGTGGTGGAAGTGAGGAAAAGGATGCTTGGGCCAGAACACCCAGACACTTTGTTAAGTAGTGCCAATCTGGCAGTCACATACAGGAATCAGGGGAAGTTGGATCAAGCAGAGAGTCTAGAAGTGCAAGTGATGGAAGTGAGGAATAGGATACTTGGGCCAGAACACCCAGACACTTTGTCAAGTATTGCCAATCTGGCAGCCACATGCTGGAGTCAGGGGAAGTTGGATCAAGCAGAGAGTCTAAATGTGCAAGTGATGGAAGTGAGGAAGAGGATACTTGGGCCAGAACACCCAGACACTTTGTCAAGTATTGCCAATCTGGCAGCCACATACTGGAATCAGGGGAAGTTGGATGAATCAGAGAGTCTAAATGTGCAAGTGGTGGAAGTGAGGAAAAGGATGCTTGGGCCAGAACACCCAGACACTTTGAAAAGTATTTCCAATCTGGCAGCTACATACAGGAATCAGGGGAAGTTGGATCAAGCAGAGAGTCTAGAAGTGCAAGTGGTGGAAGTGAGGAAAAGGATGCTTGGGCCAGAACACCCAGACACTTTGAAAAGTATTTCCAATCTGGCAGCTACATACAGCAATCAGGGGAAGTTGGATCAAGCAGAGAGTCTAGAAGTGCAAGTGGTGGAAGTGAGGAAAAGGATGCTTGGGCCAGAACACCCAGACACTTTGGAAAGTATTGCCAATCTGGCATCCACATACAGGAATCAGGGGAAGTTGAATCAAGCAGAGAGTCTAGAAGTGCAAGTGATGGAAGTGAGGAAGAGGATGCTTGGGCCAGAACACCCAGACACTTTGAAAAGTATTGCCAATCTGGCAGCCACATACTGGAATCAGGGGAAGTTGGATCAAGCAGAGAGTCTAGAAGTGCAAGTGGTGGAAGTGAGGAAAAGGATGCTTGGGCCAGAACACCCAGACACTTTGTCAAGTATTTCCAATCTGGCAGCTACATACAAGAATCAGGGGAAGTTGGATCAAGCAGAGAGTCTAGAAGTGCAAGTGATGGAAGTGAGGAAGAGAATACTTGGGCCAGAACACCCAGACACTTTGTCAAGTATTGCCAATCTGGCAGCTACATACTGGAATCAGGGGAAGTTGGATCAAGCAGAGAGTCTAGAAGTGCAAGTGATGGAAGTGAGGAAGAGGATACTTGGGCCAGAACACCCAGACACTTTGTCAAGTATTGCCAATCTGGCAGCCACATACTGGAATCAGGGGAAGTTGGATCAAGCAGAGAGTCTAGAAGTGCAAGTGATGGAAGTGAGGAAGAGGATACTTGGGCCAGAACACCCAGACACTTTGAAAAGTATCACCAATCTGGCAGCCACATACAGGAATCAGGGGAAGTTGGATCAAGCAGAGAGTCTAGAAGTGCAAATGATGGAACTGAGGAAGAGGATACTTGGGCCAGAACACCCAGATACATTGAAAAATATTGCCAATCTGGCAGCCACATACTGGAGTCAGGGGAAGTTGGATGAAGCAGAGAGTCTAAATGTGCAAGTGATGGAAGTGAGGAAGAGGATACTTGGGCCAGAACACCCAGACACTTTGTCAAGTATTGCCAATCTGGCAGCCACATACTGGAATCAGGGGAAGTTGGATCAAGCAGAGAGTCTAGAAGTGCAAGTGGTGGAAGTGAGGAAAAGGATACTTGGGCCAGAACACCCAGACACTTTGTCAAGTATTGCCAATCTGGCAGCCACATACTGGAATCAGGGGAAGTTGGATCAAGCAGAGAGTCTAGAAGTGCAAGTGATGGAAGTGAGGAAAAGGATCCTTGGGCCAGAACACCCAGACACTTTGTCAAGTATTGCCAATCTGGCAGCCACATACAGGAATCAGGGGAAGCTGGATCAAGCAGAGAGTCTAGAAGTGCAAGTGGTGGAAGTGAGGAAGAGGATACTTGGGCCAGAACACCCAGACACTTTGAAAAGTATTGTCAATCTGGCAGCCACATACAGGAATCAGGGGAAGTTGGATCAAGCAGAGAGTCTACAAGTGCAAGTGGTGGAAGTGAGGAAGAGAATGCTTGGGCCAGAACACCCAGACACTTTGGAAAGTATCACCAATCTGGCAGCCACATACAGGAATCAGGGGAAGTTGGATCAAGCAGAGAGTCTAGCAGTGCAAGTGATGGAAGTGAGGAAAAGGATACTTGGGCCAGAACACCCAGACACTTTGTCAAGTATTGCCAATCTGGCAGCCACATACTGGAATCAGGGGAAGCTGGATCAAGCAGAGAGTCTAGAAGTGCAAGTGGTGGAAGTGAGGAAGAGGATACTTGGGCCAGAACACCCAGACACTTTGTCAAGTATTGCCAATCTGGCAGCCACATACTGGAATCAGGGGAAGTTGGATCAAGCAGAGAGTCTAGAAGTGCAAGTGATGGAAGTGAGGAAAAGGATCTTTGGGCCAGAACACCCAGACACTTTGTCAAGTATTGCCAATCTGGCAGCTACATACTGGAATCAGGGGAAGTTGGATCAAGCAGAGAGTCTAGAAGTGCAAGTGATGGAAGTGAGGAGGAGGATATAGAATAAGACTAAAGACAGTCTATTAGCTCAGTCGAAGTATGGACTTGCTCGTAGTTACCTAAAGACAGTCTATTCTATATTATCCTGTTAGAATAGATGTCTAAACGGAAGAGAGAACATTCGTTACTCACAGCTCAGTCGAAGTACGGACTGAGCTGTGCAAAGAGAAAAACACACGGCTAAAAGACTAATTGAATGTCCGATTGGGTAAGCGGTATTGTAACCGGTAATACCGACAATCTCAACACTCCCCCTCAATCGGGCAGTAATGCGAGTTCGCGAACGAAGATTTCAAAGGCGGGCCATGCGAGAGGTTTCGTGAGCCCGTCCACAACGTTTTCGCTTGTCGGAACATATTCAACCGCAATCGTTCCGTGTTCTACCGCTTTGCGCACCAGATGGTGACGAATGTTGATGTGTTTCGTCCGAGTGTGAAACTTGTTATTCTTCGCTATGGCCATCGTGGACATGTTGTCCAGCCACAGCTTCGTCGGACCATCCTCGCGCACTCCCAATTCCTCTAAAAAACTTCTTAGCCAGTAGATTTCTCTTGCTGCATGCGCCGCGGCAACGTATTCAGCTTCTGTGCTCGATTGAGCAACCAATGTTTGCTTCTTCGACGACCAGGTAACCGCACTGCGTCCTAGCCTCATAACGAAGCCTGAAATCGAGTGGCAGTCGGGTTGCGATGCCCAGTCAGCATCCGAGAAGACCTCCGGGCAGGTTGCTGGGCCACCTAGGGTGAGCCACAGGTGACGTGTCGTATGCAAATACCTGATTAGCCTCTTTAGCGCTTCCCAATGTTCTGGCGCTGGGTTCTGGGAGAATTGCGAAAGGATTCCAACTGCGAGCTGGATGTCTGGGCATGTGATAACGGCTGGCCAGAGTACTCCCCCACAAGCTTCTTGGTACGGTACATCAATTGGATGGTTCGGACACTGATCCTTCGACAGCACAACACCCGGGTCCATCGCGATGTGGACTGCGCGTCCTTTTTCAACCTCAAAACGCTTTGCGAGTGCCTCAATGTACGCCTTCTGATTCAGCGCTAGTGTCCTCACAGGTCTGTTCCTCCGGACCTCGAAACCGAGAGCCATGACAGCTCCCCCTGGTCCGTGATCTCGAACGACACTCTAAGCTCGCGTTTCACACCATCAACAGCAGCCCTAGTGTTTCCCATGATTATCATGTCATCAGTTGACACAGAAACGTGCGTGGTTTTGTCCATTTTTGTCCTGATGAACACTGATTGGTCCAGTTTGGAGATGTTGAATCCCAGTTCTGTGAAGGTGCGTGCCATGCGCTCGTACCACCTGCGTCCTGCTTGCTTTAGGCCGTAGAGGCCCTTCCGCAGTCTACACACCTTCCCTCACTCTCCGTTGTCCAATACTCCGCTCGGGGCCTCCATGTATACCTCGTCTTTGAGGTCCGCATTCAGGTAAGCACTTACGACGTCGATTTGGTCGATCTCCCAGTCGCGCTGAGCAGCCAGAGCTAGTAGGACCCTTATCGATCCAATCTTTGCAGCGGCCGCAAACGTCTCGTCGTAGTTTACGCCTTTCGTCTGACAGTGTCCGCCTGCGACAACTCGCGCCTTGTATTTTATGACTTCGCCACTAGGTCCATGCTTGACCTTGAAGACGTATCCGCAGGGGATGACTATCAGACTGGGTCTCACACAACTTAAGCGTAAGGTCATGACGACAATACTAAGATAAGGGGAAAAGAGTACAAAAAAGGAAAAGCGAAAGTACTTATAGTGAACGCTTCGGCACTTGCCGACTTTCCCACGCTCGGACCCTCGGATCACGTGATGCGCCCAGGCCCCAGGTCATGTGATCTTACATGATTACATAATCCGACCCAGCCACAGGTCATGTGACCTTCCAACAACCCTCCCCAGTTTCTCCACAACTGCACTTTGGGATGGCTTACATAAGCGATCCTAACAATGACAGGTTTATCAGTTGGCCGGGTGACTATGTCCCAAGTGCGTAGCTTCTTCAGTACGTCAAGTTCAGCATTATACGCTTGTCGCCATTGACTTGCATCGGGACCTGCAAATGCCTGAGCGAGTGTGCGGGGCTCGCCACCAGTTACGCCAGTGAGTAGAGCGACTAGAGGTACGTTGTCAGCGTTTTCGGAGGCATCAATTGCGATGTTAACATCTGCGCTGTGCGGGGTAAGACCTGCCAGCGTCCTGTAGTAACTGGGTTGCGGGCGCGGTCGATGGGGACGCTGATTCTCGTCTGTAGGTGGGTCAGGGTGAGGCGGTTCAGTGACTTCGGCGTCATGGGACTCCGGTTGATTTCCTTCTGCAGGATCATTGTCAGGGGTGTCGTTATTTAGAGGTGAGTGAGGACGCAGAATGCGTTTAGTCTTCTCCCCCTCATGCTGCGTCTCACTGTTCCAGGTGAGAGTGTCCTTGCTCTTGTCTCGGTTGAAGACGACCTCGCGTTCTATCCTGATCTTCCTTTTGTCTGGAAAGTAGATGCGGCAGCCTGTGCTCGTTGAATCAAAACCAACAAAATGGCCCAAGCGGGCTCGAGACTCAAGCTTGCCGGCATTGACTGTTTTTACCCATGCCAGGGTGCCAAACGGTACGACTCGCGAGAGGTCAGGATGTTTTCCGTAGCGGGCTGAGAACGGGGTGGAGCCGTCGAGGGTGCGGGTAGGTGCTCGGTTCTTTACCCACGTCGCATGATTCATAGCCTCCCCCCAAAGGTTTCTGGGCAGCCTCAAATCAATGAGCATCGCTCTGGCTAGCTCGACCTTTGTTCTGTTCCAGCGCTCTGCAACGCCAACTTGTTCGTGCGTGTCGTGAACGGTAAGCTCTCGTTTGGTTCCCTTAGCAGCTAGATGATCTGTGAACATCCTTGAGGTAAACTCGGCACCACGATCTGAGCGTAAGTACTTTATCTTGGCGCCGTCTTGGGTTTCCAAAGCAGCTTCAAACGTTTTGTAGGCGTTGAAAACCATGGACTTGTCATGCACGAACTGGACTTCAGTCCATCATGTAGCATTGTCGACGAAATCAATGGTGTACCGGTTCCCACCTAGGGAATGAACAGATGCGGGTCCCCAGAGGTCCGTGCAGATCCTCTCGCCGTATTTCTGAGCTTTGTTAGTCGCTTTCTCTGGGAAGGGGTGACGGTGAGGTTTTGCCTGTGCGCAGGCATCGCAGAAAGGTGTGTCAGATGTGTCATCAACCTCAATGCCAAGGACTTTGCCTGACACTATTGCATGCTTCACAGCGGCGTAGTTGATATGGCCGAGGACACGGTGCGCTTCGAGCATGGTAAGTTTTTGACCTTTCACAGCTACGTGCACAGCATCTAACGGGGGCGATGGCCTTTGCAATCTGTATAGGCCATTCGTCTTTGGGATTCTAGCTAGGATCTTTCCTTGTGGGGTTTTTACCATACATAGGTTATCAGCAAACTCCGTGGTGTATCCGGCCTCAGAGAGCTTTCCCACAGAGATGAGAGTAAAAGCCATGGTAGGTGCGTGCGCAACGTCCTTAAGCCTGAACGTAGTAGTTTTCTGACCGTTTGAGGCTTGTAGGATGATGTCGCCATGACCTATGGCGCTTAGCTCCCTTCCATCTGCGGCCGTGATTGGCCTGTTGCTTGTGGGTGTGTAACTAACGAACATAGCCTTGTCCAGGCAGAAATGCGCTGTTGCGCCGCTATCAAGGATTATATCGGACAGTCCAGGGACTGCAGCAGCGATGGCGGTGTGGGAAGGATTGTTGTGAAGGCAAGGGAAGGCTAGATAATCATTATCGTTTTGCTGATTACGGGGTGTGGCGATGACGGCAATTGCGTTGTTGGCTTTCTTCTGCCATGGAGCCTGTCCCTCCTTTGCTCCTCCCTTTTGGAAGCAGTTTTCTGTTTTGTGGTTCGTGCGCTGACAGTTCCCACAGGGTTTCTTCGTTTCTGATGGGGATGGCTTGCCTCGGCCCTTGCCTTTCTTCGTGTAGAGTGCTGCATCACCGGACTTTGACAATTGGTCAGTGATCTCTCGCTGCCTTGCTTCTTCAAGGATGATGCGCATCAAGTCGTTCGGATTCAGGGTGTTACCGGCAAGACTTGAGCTATGCGAGATGGAGTGAAGGAGCGTGCGATAGCTAGGCGGGATCGAGGTAAGTATGATCGTTGTGAAGTCTTCGTCATTCACTGATGATCCTAACCCTTCCAGCTCTTCACGGATCTTGTTCATTGCGTTGAGGTGGGCCTTCACATCTCCGTCTTCGTCGCAGTGCATCATTTGAAGCCTGCGGCGGGTATCTACTTTGTGGAGTTGACTTTTCGAGGTAGCATCGTTACGGATAGCGGTCCAAGTGTCCGCGACAGACATCCTTTTGACAATTGTTGCAAGGCGCGGTGAAACTGTTGTAAGCAGAATATGCTGAGCAGCATATTCTTTTCGCTCGTACTCGTCCATCTTATTTTCCTTTTCTTCCTGTTCATCATCGGAGGCTCGGATTCCAGGAGCTTTCATCGGGATTCCGTCCGTGAGGAGGTAAGGGATCGGTTTTCGCGCATTTCCATCAATGTGTCTGATCAGGCCTCGAGATCCTATAGCCATACGGACCTTCAACTCGTAGTCGGGCCAGTTTGCTCCATCATCGCAGAGACGAGGTACGGATATAGAATTGTTCATGGGGCTTGCAGACATTGACTCTGGATGTGTAACAGGTCTCATAATCTATAGAATAAGACTAAAGACAGTCTATTAGCTCAGTCGAAGTACGGACTTGCTCGTAGTTACCTAAAGACAGTCTATTCTATATTATCCTGTTAGAATAGATGTCTAAACGGAAGAGAGAACATTCGTCACTCACAGCTCAGTCGAAGTACGGACTGAGCTGTGCAAAGAGAAAAACACATGGCTAAAAGACTAATTGAATGTCCGATTGGGTAGTAAGCGGTATTGTAACTGGTAATACTGACAATCTCAACAGAGGATCCCCGGGCCAGAACACCCAGACACTTTGTCAAGTATCACCAATCTGGCAGCTACATACAGGAATCAGGGGAAGTTGGATCAAGCAGACAGTCTATGTAAGATTGGTTTGAGTGAGACCAGATATCCTCAGTCACAAGTGCATTAGAACCCTGTTTATAGCAGTAGTTACACAGTTGTAGTGACAGTAGTAGGATAAGTGTGGCTGATTAGCTAAGTGTCAGGAGTGTCAGGGAAGTCCCTTCACCCCTAGGGTGGACCCTTACAGTCTAAAATTGCAAGTGATGGAAGTGAGGAAAAGGATACAACACCCAGGCACTTTGGAAAGTATTGCCAATCTGGCAGCCACATACAGGAATCAGGGGAAGTTAGATGAAGCAGAGAGTCTACTTGTTGATCATGGCAAAGATATGGGCCTCTTTAGCACTTTGCTTTGAACCAAAGGGTGTCACATTTCATGCGCTGCTTCTCGCTCAGTGTGATGGGGTTGTGAATGTTCTTGTTCCACCTGCGCACTTGATAGTCAGCAATAGAGTGTCGCAGAATATGGACGAAAGGGCACGTGGATGTGCGCCAACGTTTGCGCAGTTATGTGTAAGCCGAGGGCACTATTTTCCACCGCACGAGCGCGGAGGCGACATTGCGGGAGCCGCATCATCAAAGTAAGAGTGATCCGAGGAGCCGGTGCCTCGAGCCTAACTCCTCAACTCGGAAGAGAGCCATTGACATCAGGAAAAACCTCTTTTGCTAATTGGGTCTAATTATCATTATTATCACTAATTACCACTAATTATCACCAATTATCACTGATTATCATTGATTATCACTGATTATCACTGATTATCACTGATTATTTGGGAGGTTTTTTCTGATGGAATTGCTGACAGTGACACGAGTGTGGACTGTGCTTTCATCTAGTCAAGCTAATTGTCAACCATTAGCTGCGGATGTGGCCAGGGTCGCAGATGAATGGAAGTCGCTGTCATCGGTTGAAGAGAGCATGTGCACCAGACGCGCACCAACTTTACATGTACATGATTTACAACAAGGTCGGAGCAATGCCATCAAAAGTATGAAAAAGTTTTGATTTCTGTGGCAAGTGATGCGTAGTGATGATGAAAAGAGCAAGGAAATTGCTGAGACAGTAGAATAAGTGTATAGCAAAGCCTTTTACATTGGTGTGTTCAACAGAGAATGTAAAGCAAGTATTGGATGTGAGTATTGTAAGTTTGTAACATCTACAATACAATTGAGATCAAAAAATCATGTGATAGATAAACATGGAGGACAAACGTCAGAGACAAAAATCATGTGACGAATCACAAACGTCATCCGACGAGTCCTGCGTGACTTCTGATCGTCGGTACAGCAGTCATGTAGTAGTACCCTTTGCAGGGGGTCTTTGCGGCCTGTATGCGCTATACGTTCTTTTCTACTCTGTCCCTCCTTTTTGCTGGTCACTCTCTTTTCACCCCACTTGCTTGCTTAGTCACTCTTCATCCCCTTTGCGTGCTTACTCGCTTTTCACCCTGCTTGCTTCCCAACTTGCTTTCGTCCGGGATTGACAGTCCATGCTCACGAAATAAGATATTTTCTCCTGTGCTCAATGTTTCTGTGCTCAGATATTTTCTAATGCCTAGCGACGCATGCATATCAGTCTTGAACCTTTTCTCGGATAGCAAAAGTGATCATGGTTATAGGGATCTTGGAACCTTGGAATTTCATCGACAACGCATTCGACAGGCCCACCGTGCACATAGTTCAGTCGGATATTCCAGTATACAACGGGATACCGGACACTGCAAATCCCCTGTATATAACAGGGTACCGGATTCCGCTGGAGATATCTGATTTTCTAGTAATATATGTGGCCGGCGGAGGATATCCTTGCCAGGATAACCATGGGTTCAGCGAATTAAATAGGATATTCTTGACTGGATAACCTCAGGTCCAGCAAAATTAGATAGGGTATCCGTGACTGGATTGAATCCAGGCCACCAAATTAAATAGGATATCCTTAACTGGATTGAATCCAAGCAACCATAATAAATAGGATATCCATGACTGAAGAAAATCCAGGCCACCAAGTTAAATGGGATATCCTTGACTAGTTCCAATCGAGGCTACCAAAATAAATAGGATATCCTTGCCTAGTTTGAATCAAGGCTACCAAAATAAATAGGATATCCTTGACTAGTTTGAATCAAGGCCACCAAAATAAATAGGATATCCTTGACTAGTTCCAATCTAGGCTACGAAAGTAAATAGGATATCCTTGCCTAGTTTGAATCCAGGCTACCAAAATAAATAGGATATCCTTGACTAGTTCCAATCTAGGCTACGAAAGTAAATAGGATATCCTTGCCTAGTTTGAATCAAGGCTACCAAAATAAATAGGATATCCTTGACTAGTTTGAATCAAGGCTACCAAAATAAATAGGATATCCTTGACCTGTTTCAATCCAGACCACCAAATTAAATAGGCTATCCTTGACTGGTTGTAATCCGAGCTGCCAAAGTCAATAGGATATCCGTGACTGGTTTGAATCCAAGCCACTACATTAAATAGGATATCATTGGAGATATTGAGATATCCATGTCCTGTATGACACCAGTCCAGCAGAGATATTCCTGCACTTCACAGTAGACCTATCAACTGCACTATGAAGAAGGCTCATTAGATTGGCTCCAGTTGACAACTACTTCTAAAAATCTTCCTTGCATGTCCTTCAAATCTTTCCCATACCACCTCCTGCTTGTGAGCATAACATGCCAGCCCACTCCTTACATTTCTTTCATTCATTGCTATTTGCTCCCATTGATCTTTCTTGTGCTTGAAAAATGCGGCTGTCCACTTCATTTCCTGCTGAAGCAAAGTGACTTCCTCATCCCAGCGATTGAACCTTGCACTTTCTCTCAACCAAACCACTCTGTAGACTAATCATTTGTCAATTTTTCATTCATGACATACCACACCATCCACTCACATTCCTTCATTCTCTCACTGCATTCTCCTTTGTTCATCCCACTATCCAACCTCCACAACCAGGATAGTTTCTCTGATCGCTGACCAATCCTGTTTTCTTCGATCACGTCCCCAGGCATTTTCAAGTCATCTTTTGAGATGTCCTGATACTTTGGATCCAGGGAACCCAGTCTCTGGGCTGCAGCTCGAGCCCTTTTATATTCCCTGACTGCCTGCTGTACCCGTGACTCCATGGAGTGCACTTGACTCCAAGCTCTGGTAGCAAGTTGTTGACTCTTGCACTTCTGGACCTGAACAATTGATATCTCAGTGCTGGTATTAAAATGATCAATGAGCCCACCTTTTCTCTGAATATAAGAGACTTCTCCCCCAAGGCAATCCTAAGTTTTTCAAGGGCATCATTCATTTGTCTAACCCGGAGTTTCGCTTCACATGCAGCCATGTCTTCCAAACCACTTTCCATGTGATTCTTGCCACCCATGTTTGATGGAAGGAATATAGTCATCGCCTCGGGGTGAAGCCCATTGCTGTCATCCTCCCACTCATCAGCTGTGCCCAGATCATTGTCCTCGATCTCGCTTTCATTCTCCTGGTACAATAGATGGTTTTCTCCCAAGTCAATAGCCTTGCCCATGAAGAGAGTTGAGTCAGACCAGCATTTCTCATATTTTGTAATCCTGATTTGAAGGCGCCTTCTTTTCTCCTCAAGCTCTCTTCGCTGGGATGTTGAAGGTTTTCTCAGTGTCTTTGTATATGCTGCTAATGATGCTCTAGTGGTATGTGAATGTAAATCACAAAGAAATACACGTTATAATGAGAACTTACTGTTCATTTTCCAACTGTATGCCTAAAGCTAGAAGACTGGCACCACCAGATAAATCACCTGCATTCCGTTCCTTCTGTGATAGCTCTAGTTCAATTTCTGCACAGCTAGGGGCTTCAAAGCACTTCAATCAAAAGCAAAAAGGGGTAAGAAATGGCCAACCATTTGTTTTTGCAACATCATATATTCTGAGCAAATCTCCTCGCTCAGTCATTGCTCTTTCCTCCAATTGCCTCCACTCTGATACCCATGTATGGCTGATTCTAGCTGTCAATTCATCCAGAGCTGATTTAGTTTCTGGTTGTTGCTGTTGCGCATTCTTCCACTTCGTAAGGATTGAATGTGCTTTGTTTTAAACACATCAAAAAAATATCTATGACCATAAGAACACATACTTACATGCTTTGATCATCTTCTTCCAGTTAGAATCATTCATGTGGTTGTCGAGAACCTCCTGTCGATGAGCTTGAGACATTCCTCTGGTATGGCTGGCTGCTTTGCCAAGGGTTGACCAGAGACTTTCCAAAATCTCGCCATCCAATTGCCCCACACCTTGAACAAAGTTCAAGGAGAAAAGTGCAAAGCACTCCTTGATATGTGCTCCCAAGTGAAATTTCCCTACTGTTGTGATAATCTTCAGGCCATCATCGAGATGCAGGTATTTGCTTGCTTCAACTCGGTCCCGAAAGTGTCTTCCCCATTCACATCCTATGTCATAGACAAAAAGCACCTTCTTGATGACATTTACTCTCTGAAGGGCTTGGCAAAGTGAATAATCAATGTTTGCCTGCCTGAAAAAACAAAACTTAGCCCAGACACCTTGAAGATTATAAGTCTTACCTCTCTCCCTTCTGAAAATCAACGAAGCTGTGTGGATAAAAGCATCCATGACGTGCACAAGCACATACTCCGCCTCCAGTTGCTTGTAGGTGATCTCGTTTTCGTCCACTGTGACCGTTCACCTGGGTAATTGCTCGATGATTGTGACATCTTGGTTTCTATAGAATGTTGTCAACAAATATCCTGAATGGTGTCCAACTTGAAGGGTCACCTGTTTTACTTCGACAGATGCAGCAATGTGAGCTTGGTAGGGTTTATCCTGGACCATAAAACCTCTTCCATCACTTAAGGAGACATCACCCTCAGAGCATTTCGACTTCACATGCTCCAGTTTAAAATTTCCATCAGCTACGATAGATCGGTGATAAATGCTACTGTAATTTTTAATCAATTTCTGCATTTGGAAAAAAATTTAATGAACTTATGGATTCATGGATTCTTTCACCTCTTCAACTGCCACATTTATTCCAGGTTGAGGGCAGGTAGGGCAAAAAAGTGCAAGGTCACCAGGTGTCTGCTCTTGCTCAGGATGATGTGCAAATCCTGCCCTCTTAAGCATTTCCAGATGCCTCCACTGTCTTGAGACCCTCATGAGTTCACGGTAACGATCCTGAAAACCTTTGGGGTTAGGATGTTGTATCTAATCAGGAGGTTTTGCTACTTACTGGGATCGAAGAGGGAAATCCACTATTAGTCATTCTCTGCAGCTTTGAGTAGAAGCTTCGTGCAGCAGTTTTGCACTCCATAACATCGATATGAAACAACTTGAGGACATCAAATGTGAATGCAGTTGAGGGCCTCTGAAGACTGGCAGGGAAAAAGCGCATCTGAAGCAGCTGGAGATGATTAGATGGTGCATTTGGACAGATGCACCATTTCACTGGACGCTTGAAAACACCAGAGCTGGTTATGAATGTTATTCCATGAGTCTGTTGAAAGCTGTCCACCCCTGGCAGCAGTTCTTCCAGAGACTCATCATCATCAGACTCATCCCCATCCCAGATTCTTCATTCATCAATCACAGTGTGAAGAAGTTCAGCATGGTATCCAGGGCACAAATTGCTGCCATGGCCAAGATTGATGGAAAGCCCCATATCTCCAAGGTCGCTCCTGTCAAAAAATGTTCCTGTCCATTTTTTGATTTGATGGAATGGATGGCGTTGATGTTGCAGAAGGCAGCAATCAAGGCAGACGAGTTGGGTGCTGTACAAACAGTCAAAACACCGGTATAAAGCCAAGGGTTTGTGACAGAGCATGCAGTTCTGGTTTTCAGCTTCAAACTCCATTAATTCAGAGAGATGCAGATTGCATGCATTGTCCTTCCATTCTTGAAGGAAATCATTTTGTGTCTGCAGAATGTCAATGTAAATCAAAATTGGTCAGAATTAATTCAACTACCTTCCCCTTTCTTGGCCTTTTTGAATTTGAATCTGAACTTTCCTGTCCAGGCAGTATGTCTTCCTTCCCAAAATCCAAATTTTCATACAGATGGCTGGGCTCCCTTGCTCGTTTTTTAGGTTGAGATGGGGATTGAGAACCTGCTCTAGTGTTATGAGTGATCTGCTGATCTTTTTTCCTGACCTTCCTCCCCCTTGAGAGCTTTTTTACTGTGTATGTTCTCTCTACTGCTCGTCCTTCTTTCCCAATGACTGACCGCATCTTGAGTGACATTCAGAATACTGTCAGTGTCACATGATGTGCTCTCAACATCTCAACATGTGATCAGTCACATGATTTTGTGTCTCGTGCTTAAAGAGATGACAGGTGTGTTCATGTTTGTGTTTGTGTACTCCTGTGTGTCATCCTTGGTGCTGACTGTGCAAGTCGGAGTTTGTGTGTGAGGTAGGTGCGGCGCAGGCTGTTTTCATCCTGTTCCATATTGTCTGCCGTTTCATGTGTTCAACGTCCCATACTGTTCGGAGGTCGTTTGGTTGTTGCCTAATGCCATGTTGTAGTCCATTTCATGATGTAGTGTGTCTTTCGTAACATGAGACGCTGCGTTTTTTACATAGAGCAGGCCTGCGTCCTCCTTCCCCAAGGACGATGTGACCTCCTAATCTGCCTATGTAGTGGTGAACATAGCACTACTAATGTAATGTATATAATACAGGACTTCAGATTATTAGAAAACTGCTGGATAAATAGAAAACTGCCAGAGCGAAGCGATGGCCTATCTTGTTTTCACTGAAGGTGATCTTGGAATTGTGTAGGTAGACATGGGTAGCATTGGAATTTCGTAGGTAGACATGGGTAGCATGGAGGCAAACAAGACAAACTTGTACATGGCTCAGACAATATTATACATCAAACGTGGCAACTTCCATATACCATCCACAATGGCCGGAGTTCCGTACAACAGGCGAGTGGCCCATCCTGTCGGGCCCTTTGGCAAGGTTGCGTCACCCAAGCCAGAGGGTTTCTTGTTGGCCCAACCACAAGGACAGCTTGCCTGGTAACTGCCCGATTTGCTGTCCAGTAGCTTGAATGTGAGGGTCCGAATTGCGTAACACTTCAGGCACTGGAGGGTGACGGCATCACCGAATGGGTGGAGTTGGTGGTGAACCCATATGTATTCCAAGGCGAATCTGTGAGACAAAAGAAGGATGGAGGTGTGGGCACCAAGACCCTCCTCCTCCTTGAGAAGATCTGGCAGAATTCAGAGGATCAAGAAACATTCGATGAAATTTTTGATGATAAGTTTTGTGAGGAATGGAATAGCTAGATGGGGAAAGAAATTGGCTTGGCCAAAGCCAATGACGTGATTGAAATATGCACTGGGCATCATCAGCATTGGAAGCAGGGGTGGGGCCAAGACATACCTTTGAGCAAAATCCGTCACTGCTTTGCACGACGCCGCGTTCTCCCAAACTCCGCCACAAACCTCGAGGACAAGAAGTGAATGTACTTCCTGTGCAAACTGAAGGAGATCTTGCCCAAAAATTTGAGCCAGAAACTTTTGAAAAGGTAGACTACATCAGTAAGCGACCATTTGATGGTATGGATGAGCTTACGCTTTCAACTTGGATTCCTGAGTTATTAGCACAATGGAGGTCACCATTCTTGGGATTGGCGTGGGTAAACAGGAATACAACGAGCCTCCGGACTCCAAATCTGTTTGGAGCAATCAGCTGCGTTCAATCGTAATAAAACGGACTCACTGTTGAAAGCTTTTGATGATATCCTTGAGAACTCTCTGATGCTTGGCCAATGATCTTGGATTCGCCACATCAATATCCAAGACTACCTCTTTGGTAAATAACATCCTTCTTTCAGATATGCTGGCGAACCAGCTGGCCAAGGTGTTGGCGATGGAAATGTATGGATCGCCTTGGGTTGGGATCGTGCACAGTCGAATGTTGACGATGGCCAACGAGTTCATGTTTTGCCGTGCGTAATTGCCCCTTAGTGTCGTGGGCTTGATATGCCCAATGACACTTTTGATGGGCTTGCCATTGCGGTAGAGAGGCTGTAATTCAACATTCTGTGTCAATAAATTTGTGTTGATAAAGATCAGTACTTACATAGAAGGGCTCAGCTCGATTCTCTGAGCCTAAATGACAGCCCATGCAAAAAAATTTGACGTTGGGCTCTTTGATGAGCTTGGAGCCTCCGGAAAGATCGAGGCATTTGCTGCACACGGCTCGCTCACAAAAATCGCAGTCCAAGAGATTTCCGCCATCGCCGCAGCTGCAGCACCACTGCAAAAGGTCAGTACTATATTAGATGGAGTTAAGTAGTCTGACTTCATCATTTGGGGCTCTGTCACCTGTCTGTGTCCCTTGATCAGCTCGATCAAATCGACAGAAGAGTCGAGGACTCACCCTAATTCCAATCGGTTGAGTGATAGGCTGCACATTTTGTTTGATGGCAGACAGGTGAAGGGTCACTCTCACACATGGAGCACCAGTTGACCTGGATGCTGATTGTTTCGTTCTTGGCATTGTGACGGTTCGAGGTCAAAGTGCTTAGCTGCTCAGCCACTCGGTGGTCATGTGACTTACACGTAGGAGCAGAATCTCGCCTTATAACAGGTATGAGAGTTCGACAAATTACAAGTAATTATTACAAGTCACATGAAAAAAGTATATGGTCAGGGCAGAAAGGATACTCAATGTGGCCGGCATTGAATATCCCCGCTACCCCTCCCCTACTACAACATGAATAACTACTTCTACATCGCACAAAAGACAAAAAAAGGACGACTTGTCAGCGGATGTTTGGTGTGAAGACCGGTGAGTCGGGATGTGTCGAAGATGTGATTGTGCTGGAGGGATAGTCAGTGTCAATGTCAGTAAAATAGTAAATGGAAACACACGAAACACCCACATTCCCTGCTCCAGACAAGTGTCAGGTGCGAAGACCCGTGTGTCGGGTGTGAAGACCGGTGAGTCGGGATGTGTCGAGGACGTGATTGTGCTGGAGGGATAGTCAGTGTCAATGTCAGTAAAACAGTAAATGGAAACGCATGAAACACCCACATTCCCTGCCCCAGACCAACAAATACAAGTGTCGGGTGCGAAGACCCATGTGTCAAGATACGCTTTGCCAGAAGGATAGAGTGTCAATATGAGTAAAATGGGAAATGGAAACGCACCAAAGTGCCTGCGGCCCCAGATCTTCAAGACTGCCGAAGGTCTGTGGCATGCGCTGAGGCGCCCAGCCCTGCCCCAGATCATCAAGACCACTGAGGGTCTTGGGAGTGAGCGCACCGAGGCGCTCACCCCCTGCCCCCAGATCAAAAAAGACCACCGAGGGTCTTGGGAGTGAGTGCACCGAGGCGCTCACCCCCTGCCCCCAGATCAAAAAAGACCATCAAAAAAGACCACCGAGGGTCTTGGGAGTGAGCGCACTGAGGCGCTCACCCCCTGCCCCCAGATCGAAAAAGACCACCGAGGGTCTTGGGAGTGAGCGCACCGAGGCGCTCACTCCCTACCCCCAGACCAAAAGACTGCAAAAGAGATGTTTATGTATCTAAGGTAGCCTTAGTAGACAAATGACCATATGCATCCGGTCATTTGTCTACTAAGGCCACCGTCTACTAAGGCTACATAAAAGATAAAATAAAATACGTACCTGTGAGTCAAGAGAGTCGACAAGTTCGAGGAAAGAAGACGGTAGTAGTGGTTAAGGAGAAAGAGATGAGCGTCGAAGCGGTCGGAGTTGGAAATATTTTAAACAAATGATCACGTGACCATTGGATCCCGCGCGACACGGTCACATGGTCTGACTACGTTGCATGTGATATGGGGGCAATCCCTGCCAACACGGGGTTGTTTGTAAATGTTGTGACCTCCCACCACTGACCCAAAAGTTGCGACGAAGTTGCAGGCTTACACAGGCATTTTGAAGCTTAGTTTTAGTGAGACAAAATGATCACAGATTTAATTTGGGTAGATTGTCCAAGATGAAATTTCTAATTTCTCCCTCAATATTTAAATACGAGCACTGGTGGTGTAATATAAAATTATTATGATCTGGAAGTTACCATAAATGGATGCAGATATCTGTGTGCCATTTCCTGCATTCCTCAGCCACTTTTGAGCTTAGTTTTAGTGAGAGATATTGTTCCTATGTATGTTGTCCATATTCCCCAGCAATCAGAATATTTTTACAATTTTTATCTCACCAAATATATGCAATTTGGTATTGTACTCATCATTTTCACCTTTCTGACCCCTCTATTGAGTTTGGAAATTCATTCTAATGAGATAAAACAATTTTAGAATTATTTTAAACAGATTGTCCAAGGCAGAAATTTTAATTTTGACCTTAATAATTTTATATTACACCACCAGTGCTCGTATTTAAATATTGAGGGAGAAATTAGAGATTTCATCTTGGACAATCTACTCAAATTAAATCTGTGATCATTTTGTCTCACTAAAACTAAGCTTCAAAATGCCTGTGTAAGCCTGCAACTTCGTCGCAACCTTTGGGTCAGTGGTGGGAGGTCACAACATTTACAAACAACCCCGTGTTGGCAGGGATTGCCCCCATATCATGTGCAACGTGGTCAGACCATGTGACCGTGTCGCGCGGGGATCCAACGGTCACGTGATTGTTCGTTTAAAATATTTCCACTGCTCTGCCTCCTGCCTCCCTGCCTCAAAGCTAAGTCAGGCATGCCTTGGGCTATCGATCTCTATATTCCTATCCTAGAAAATGCCTTCCCAATGTGGCTTGCCACAAAGGGTAAGGAGCAGTCAGATCGCATCAGAACTACTGTGCAGCAGTTGCGGGAGGCTAATCAGCAACGAGTTTCCAAGGGAAAACGGCTGCCTGAGCTGCCTCTGGATCTCTCAAAGGTAAATTGACAAGTAATTACATTTTTTTGGACTAAAAACTCAGTAGGCTGTTCAAACATGGTTCAAAAATGCAAGAGCCAAATGAGTATCAGGGGGTCACCCAATGTCTCGCAGTCGAGATGATGCTGATGATGGAAATGGCCAAGGTGATGGCAACAATGGGAGTGATGATGATGTTGAGGGGGAAGATAAGAATAATGAGAGGTCGGTGTGGGGGCGTAAATGGAACCTGAGACGAATAGTTGGACGAGTTTATCAAGAGGAAGTGCAGCAGGAAGTAACGAGGTTGGTCGAGGAGGGCCGGACACCATTTGCGGCATATCAGCCAGCACTCATGAAAGTGTTGAATGGCCTTTCCGAAGCGGACAGGAAACAATGTACGGACCAAGCACACACTTGGAATTCAGGTGCATGGCCTCACGATCTGCAGAGGGAGTGAGTATTTTATATCTGTGACATTCTCCCCTTCTCATTCCTGTTTAGGATGGCCGAGAAAGACTTATATAAAGTTGTCACACAATTCATGGACGATGTGTACTGCAAGATGGGGGTACATGTCTTCATGCTCACGTCATTTGAGGATGAGGAGGGTCAGGCGATTTGCTCAAAGTAATTTTTGCTTTGTCTGCTGTCTCTCCATGCTAATCTATGTCTAAGGTTCAAAACGAGCAACAAAGGGCAAAAATTCACCAAGGCATGTGCGGATTGGAAAACTGGGAAAATTTGGCCCAGCTGGTGCAGATACAATGCGTCTTTGGGAAATAGTAAGTAGTTTATTTCACTAAGTTGTCTGGTATTAATTATCATCCAGATAATTATCAAGAAGATGACAGATCTTGGGGGAAGCTGAACTACGACGATGCTGGCTACCCCCTCCTTGGGAAACTCCCACTTGACGTCTCACTTCCTTCTTTGAAGGACGTGATTCATGAATTTGTGAAGGCTGTCTACTGTAAGATTTTTTTCTCACTTCTGAATCATGACTTATATCATTTTCAGTGGTTCAAAAGCAAACTGCACTTGTTCCATGGAAAAGAATTGCTGCCAGTCCTGAAGAATTTGTAAAGGATGGCATTCCGCGAGACAGCTGCCTTCAAGATCCTTCATACATGCCCAAGACTGAGGCAATTGCCTTGTATTCTTACTGGTACACAAAACAGCAGCAAGGCCTGAGGCCTTTGACATTCATCAGGTTGGGTATGGATTCAGATGTGGGAAACGAAGTGTTAGATGATGGTCCAGACACCACTGACAAGGACACAGAGCCAGAGGCAAAGGGGACAGACGTGCTGTCTGAGAGAGCGCTGACAGTTGACAAGGGCAAGAAAGTAGTTGGATTCGAGCCTGCCCCAGGCTCTCCAGCAACAGCCGTCAACCGTCTTACATACCTGAAGAAACTAACAAATCAACAAGACTACATCCATGCACTCAAGCTTCTCCAATATGTGGTATGTTTATTTGTCTTTTGAGGGTCAGTATCTGAGTCTGTGGCAGCGTCCAGGAACCACCAGCCGTCTCATCCCAGCAACCTTCACCTGCTGGACATTTGACAACGAATGGCTACCGAAGGAATTTTTCTCTTCAGACCTTGAACATCCGGACAGTGCTGTTGCCTTTTCTGATTGGATCAGAGCATCGTCTTGGAGAGGCTCTTTGCCAAACTCAGTGGCACCACCTGAGTTCATCGAAAGGATATTGCTCGGCCTAGGACTCAGACTCAAACAACTCAGCGAAATCCTTTTCACTGAGCCTGACTCTATTGCGCCAAATACACCAGGATATTGTCTCAATGCTGAGCTTCCACTGTGGGATGCAATGACCCAAGCTGCTGCTTACTTGTCTGCTAGTGTTAAAATGTAAGAATTTATTTGTTCTGTCTCTTTTAAGTCTAAATGAAAATTTAGACTGGAAGCCAATGCATTGCAAACCTCTCAGGGTGTTATGCGGACTCTGAAGCCTTGACCATTTAAGCTCAGCAGCCTTCCATCTTTGATCCAACGGGCATCACAGGATATGGGTCTGGGTCACCATGACGTACAAAGCCTTGGCAATGATTGGTATGCATTATGTGAGGCATGGATTGCTGCTGAGACAGCTTTGGGGAGCCTTGGAGGGACTCCATTAAAATTGGAGAATCGACAGGTTGCAGTTCCTGAATCACTCAGGAACTGGAGTCAAGCACGCCAAGCTCGTAACTGGGATGACACACAAGACTTTTCGGGGATTGCAGACGGCATGGCCAACTGGTGGCAACAAATAATGCCACATGGAGTTCTGCGCAATGCAGATGTGCTCATCCTGACTGACTGGTGTGGGGCAGGGCTCGCAGGTATTGCGATGGTTATGGTAGGAATGAAGACATGGGGATTGACGCTGAAAGACGACGACAAGGTCGACTGGACCACAATGGTACGAGAAATTTCAGCTGTTTTCAAACTGATTCCATTGGCTCGAGGCCTGTGAGTCTATCTCAAATAATTGTGATTACAACTATTAACAAAGCACAGGAATAAATCACTAAGGAGAGGAAGAGACCAAGAAAAAGAGGCAGTGATAGGTGCAAAAAGAGTCAAAGTGGGAACTGCGACTTGAAATATGCTACTTATCAATGAAGTACATGGAAATATTGTGGACAGTAACCACGTACATAAAGTGAATTACATGACAATTGCCAGAGATGCAAAATATCCTATGTAATGTGGTGGCCTTGATTCAAACCAGTCAAGGATATCCTATTTAATGTGGTGGCCTTGATTCAAACCAGTCAAGGATATCCTATTTAATTTGGTGGCCTGGATTCAAACCAGTCAAGGATATCCTATTTAATTTGTTGGCTTGGATTCAAACTAGATAAGGATATCCTATTTAATTTGGTGGCTTCAATTCAAACCAGCCAAGGATATCCTATTTAATTTGGTGGCCTTGATTCAAACCAGTCAAGGATATCCTATTTAATGTGGTGGCCTTGATTCAAACCAGTCAAGGATATCCTATTTAATTTGGTGGCCTGGATTCAAACCAGTCAAGGATATCCTATTTAATTTGTTGGCTTGGATTCAAACTAGATAAGGATATCCTATTTAATTTGGTGGCTTCAATTCAAACCAGCCAAGGATATCCTATTTAATTTGGTGGCCTTGATTCAAACCAGCCAAGGATATCCTATTTAATTTGGTGGCCTGGATTCAAACCAGTCAAGGATATCCTATTTAATTTGTTGGCTTGGATTCAAACTAGTTAAGGATATCCTATTTAATTTGTTGGCTTGGATTCAAACTAGTTAAGGATATCCTATTTAATTTGTTGGCTTGGATTCAAACTAGATAAGGATATCGTATTTAATTTGGTGGCTTCAATTCAAACCAGCCAAGGATATCCTATTTAATTTGGTGGCCTGGATTCAAACCAGTCAAGGATATCCTATTTAATTTGTTGGCTTGGATTCAAACTAGATAAGGATATCCTATTTAATTTGGTGGCCTTGATTCAAACCAGCCAAGGATATCCTATTTAATTTGGTGGCCTGGATTCAAACCAGTCAAGGATATCCTATTTAATTTGGTGGATTGGATTCAAACCAGTCAAGGATATCCTATTTAATTTGGTGGCCTTGATTCAAACCAGCCAAGGATATCCTATTTAATTTGGTGGCCTGGATTCAAACCAGTCAAGGATATCCTATTTAATTTGGTGGCCTTGATTCAAACCAGTCAAGGATATCCTATTTAATTTGGTGGCCTTGATTCAAACCAGCCAAGGATATCCTATTTAATTTGGTGGCCTGGATTCAAACCAGTCAAGGATATCCTATTTAATTTGTTGGCTTGGATTCAAACTAGTTAAGGATATCCTATTTAATTTGTTGGCTTCAATTCAAACCAGCCAAGGATATCCTATTTAATTTGGTGGCCTGGATTCAAACCAGTCAAGGATATCCTATTTAATGTGTTGGCTTGGATTCAAGCTAAAAGAGGATATCCTATTTAATTTGGTGGCCTGGATTCAAACCAGCCAAGGATATCCTATTTAATTTGGTGGCCTGGATTCAAACCAGTCAAGGATATCCTATTTAATTTGTTGGCTTGGATTCAAACTAGATAAGGATATCCTATTTAATTTGGTGGCTTCAATTCAAACCAGCCAAGGATATCCTATTTAATTTGGTGGCTTCAATTCAAACCAGCCAAGGATATCCTATTTAATTTGGTGGCTTCAATTCAAACCAGCCAAGGATATCCTATTTAATTTGGTGGCCTGGATTCAAACCAGTCAAGGATATCCTATTTAATTTGTTGGCTTGGATTCAAACTAGTTAAGGATATCCTATTTAATTTGGTGGCTTCAATTCAAACCAGTCAAGGATATCCTATTTAATTTGGTGGCTTCAATTCAAACCAGTCAAGGATATCCTATTATCAGACTGGGTCTCACACAACTTAAGTGTAAGGTCATGATGACAATACTAAGATAAGGGGAAAAGAGTACAAAAAAGGAAAAGCGAAAGTACTTATAGCGAACGCTTCGGCACTTGCCGGCGTTCCCACGCTCGGACCCTCGGATCACGTGATGCGCCCAGGCCCCAGGTCATGTGATCTTACATGATTACATAATCCGACCCAGCCACAGGTCATGTGACCTTCCAACAACCCTCCCCAGTTTCTCCACAACTGCACTTTGGGATGGCTTACATAAGCGATCCTAACATCACCCCCCTCTTAAGGCTGGGCGTCCCGACCAGCTAGCTTGGCCTTGTCGGGGTGAGCAAGGAAGAAGTCCCGGAGAAGCAGTGCCACATTGGTGAGGTTCCGTCATGGCTCCCAAGTGTTCTCCTCTACAGGGTATCCCAACCACTTCACCAGGTATCTCACTCCACGCCCCACCTTCTTAACATCAAGGATCGCCTCCACATCATACTCCAGGTGGTCATCATCAATCGTAGGGGGCGGAGGGGGAGGCAGGTTCTGAGAAGGGAAGGAAGGGGGGTGGTATGGTGTCAACAGCAGCTCATTGAAGACCCGATGGATGCGCCAGGCCCGAGGGAGCTTGAGGCGATACCCAGCAGGTCCCACCTTCTCCTCAACTAGTGTTGCCACAGCTATGACTAGTAGCTGACTAATAGCCATAGCCTTAGCTGATTATAGCTGTAGCCTAGCTGGCAATCAGCTATGGCTACAAAGCAGCTATGACTATGGCTATTGATATTTCCATAGCTGATAGCTGCAGCTAAGCTATGGCTAGGTTTGATGTAAAGTTTCAAGGAAATAAGTTGAGAATAGCACTTTATCTTTCAAATATTTCACTGTTAAATGCTCTATTATCTTGTTAGCCATGTTGTAACTCACCTTTTTATCCCTGCTGTGCTGACTTTATCATTCTTAGACTTGTTGCATATGAACCAGCTTATAAACTGACAGTGACAGTGGTTGTAACTGGTGATAGTAGTGGCATTGCATTATTAGTCAAAGTGGCAGTACCACAGTGTCATGACCACCAGGGAATTACAGCAGTGAGAATGAACACATAGTTATAATATAAGAGTTGGCAGCTAAGCCATGACTATAGTCAGCTAAACTCACCAGCTGCAGCTATGACTACAGCTAAGACAAATTGAGACCAGCTAGAGTAGTCACGAGCTGCAGCTGGTCTAGCTGGCTCGTGACTAGTCTAGCTGCGGCAACACTATCCTCAACTGCAAAGGGGCCTGCTCTCTTGTTGTCAAGCTTTTTACAGGGCCGGTCCATCTTCAAGTTTCTAGTATCCAGCCAGACCAGATCTCCCTCAGAGTACTCCTGACTTGGGCATTTCCCCTTATCGTAGCTCTTCTTCATCACTGCCACCGCTTTCTCCATTGCCTCCTTGGCTGCTCTTCGGGACTCCGTGAGCTTAGCCATCCACTTGTCCGCTGCCGGGTTCACCTCAGAAGGTGGCCGGAGCCCCCCATTCCATGGGTGTCGTCCATAATCGAGGAAGAAAGGTGTCTGTCCTGTTGCTGAGTGCTCACGATTATTGAGAGCAAACTCCGCAGTGGACAACCATTCAGCCCAGTCATCCTGGAGATGGTCCACGTAAGCCCGGAGATAGATCTCCATCTCCTGGTTCGCCCATTCTGTCTGTCCATCAGTCTGCAGATGAAAACCAGTACTTGGATTTGCCTTTACCCAGATCATGGAGTAGAACTCCTTCATGAAGCAGGACATGAACTGGGACCCCCAGTCACTCACAACCTTGTGAGGGACTCCATAGTCACGAAACACTCGATCCCGGAGGAGACGCGCCACTCCAAGTCCTGTGAGGTCGAGCCCGATCGCTTTGAGCAGTGTCCATTTCATGAATTTGTCGACAATAACAAGGATGGCATTATGTCCACGGGAGAGGGGGAGGGGACCGACTATGTCCCATGAGATCACCAACCAGGGACCATTGGGCACCAGATGGGGGTGTAGTGGGGCAGCACACTTGGTATGGTCGGGCTTCGTCCGCTGGCATGTCTCACACCCCTGGGCATACCGATCCGCATCTTTTACCATGTCCGGCCACCAATAACCCTTCACTAGTGCTGCTCTCAACTTCTGGGGCCCAGGGTGTCCAGCAGTGGGGAGGTCATGCTCAAACTCAAGAACGGCCTCACGAGCTCCTAGGGGGACCCAAGTGACTATCCCCTTTCGCCAGAGTCCAGCACGATCTCGTGTCCACTCATCATCAAGCTCCTCCGGCTTCTGTATGTGTACCGCGCTATTTTTCTGGAGTAGCGTCTCCATTTCCGATGTGAATGACACACAGACTTCTGTTTCCGGGAAAACCTGCACCGGTGCATCCTCCTCCACCATCTCTCCATAGTCCGGTCTCCGGGAGAGTGCATCTGCCTTTGTATTCGACTTGCCAGTGCGATACTTTATCTCAAAGTCAAAGCACTGGAGCTCTCCAACACAACGAACCTGCCTCGGCTTCAACTTCTGGGGCTTCCGGAAGTACTGGAGGTTTGCATGGTCCGTCCAGATCTCGATCATCTCCTCTGCTCCAATGAGGTATGCTTGCCACTTGCGAAGTGCCCGAATCACAGCCAAGAACTCCTTGTCGTACACATCGTAGTTCTTCTCAGCTGCAGTGAGGGCCTTGGAGATATAGTCAACAACTCTCCAGGTTCCATCCATCTGTTGCTGCGAGAGCACTCCACCAGTTGCCAGGTTGCTTGCATCTGTCTCTACCTTCCATCTCCCTTTGTCCTGAGGCAGAGCCAAGACCAGGGCTGATACGAGTGCCTGGCGGAGATCTCGGAAGGCTGCTTCCTCCTCCTCCTCCCATTTCCATGGAACATTCCCAGTCAGCCGGAAGAGTGGCTTTGCCCGGGCAGAAAGATTCGGGATGTGCCGGCGGAGGTAGTTCAGCATCCCATTGAACCTCTGGACATCCTTCACATTCTTAGGACGTGGCCAATCTCGGACTGCCGCACCCTTGGCCGGATCATGCTCTAGTCTGTTGTGGGAGATCTTCATCCCCAGGAAGATGATCTCACTCTTCTCAAACTCGCATTTACTGAGTTTGAGACACAACCCATTCTCTCCAAACTTCCTCAAGACCTGATCCATCCAGTACCGGTCTCAGGTTGAAATTTGATTAGAAGTATTCTTCTCAAACTTCCAGGGGTCCTTGGAACAGTCTTTAGCTCAAATTTTCCCCTGTTGTTCTCTTTGTTAGGGTTAGATGAGGACTATGGATAGACTCCTATAGTCTTTGAGGATGTGTTGTGATGAGGACTAAGGATAAACTCCTATAGTCTTTGAGTGAGTGTAGTGATGAGGACTTAGGATAGACTCCTATAGTCTTTGAGTGTATGTATGATTGAGGCTGTAGGGCCTTGAGTTAATACTTCACTGAGTATCCAACTCAAAAGACTGTAGCTGTATTAATACTGCTCTTGAGTATCCTATACAACTGATTGATGACTGAGTAGTTGTATTAGTACTGCACTTAGAGTACCCTATACAATTACTGGACTTATGCAGAGATGATGGTGGTTGAAGGTTGAGATGGAATATGTGTGTTGGGTTAATACTGCACTGAGTATCCAACTCAACAGACTTGGGTAGTTGTATTAATACTGCTCCTGAGTATCCTATACAACCAATTGATGACTGGGTAGTTGTATTAGCACTGCACTTTGAGTACCCTATACAACTACTGGACTTAAGCAGAGATGATGGTGGTTAAGGGTTAAGATGGAATATGTGTGTTGGGTTAATACTGCACTGAGTATCCAACTCAACAGACTTGGGTAGTTGTATTAATACTGCTCCTGAGTATCCTATACAACCAATTGATGACTGGGTAGTTGTATTAGCACTGCACTTTGAGTACCCTATACAACTACTGGACTTAAGCAGAGATGATGGTGGTTAAGGGTTAAGATGGAATATGTGTGTTGGGTTAATACTGCACTGAGTATCCAACTCAACAGACTTGGGTAGTTGTATTAATACTGCTCCTGAGTATCCTATACAACCAATTGATGACTGGGTAGTTGTATTAGCACTGCACTTTGAGTACCCTATACAACTACTGGACTTAGGCAGAGATGATGGTGGTTAAGGGTTAAGATGGAATATATTGCAAATGACCAGTGAGCTGGCCTTATATACTAGTGATCACATGACTTTCACATGACTCTCACATGACTGTCACATGACCTTCACATGACTGACTTAGTCAGCACATGGGAAAACTATACTAAATAAAGTAACTAGCTGAGTCATCAAACCATTAGTAATGAGAAGATTACTAATCTACAAAAGAGACTTAGTAAGCAGAATACATGAGCTGAGTAATCACAATATAAATGCTGAATAAGCTATAGTAGAGATGAATAATCAAATGACAAATCATTCTGCTGAGTAAGAAATGACAAATCATCCTGCTGAATAAGGAATGACAAATCATCCTGCTGAATAAGGAATGACAAATCATCCTGCTGAGTAATGTATGACAAATAATCCTGCTGAGTAATGTCCATTACATTCCAGTGATGTTCCATAACATGTCCATGTGACTTCCTTGACATTCTATAAGGTTTACATAAGCTTCCAGTAGCCTTCCTTGACCTTCTAGAACCTTCTATAAACTTCCATGACTTTCCTTGAGTTTCCATGGCATTCCATGACATTCCATGAACTTCCATCAAATTCTAGAACATTCTACAATGTTCTACTGTTCTTCTAGAACCTTCCATAAACTTCCATAACTTTCTTTGAGTTTCCATAGCTTTCCATAGCTTTCCATGACATTCCATGAGCTTCCTTCAAATTCTAGAATGTTCCATAATGTTCCAAGACTTTCCATAACTTTCTTTAACCTTCCATGACTGTCTTTGAATGATGTTCTATAGGCTTCCATAACATTCTTTAGCCTTCCATAGGCTCCCATAACATTCTTTTAGCCTTCCATAGGCTTCCATAACATTCTTCAGCCTTCCATAGGCTTCCATGACATTCATTAGCCTTCCATAGGCTTATGTAACATGATCTTTGCCTTCCATAGGCTTCCATTACATTCACTAGCCTTCCATAGGCTTATGTAACATGATCTTTGCCTTCCATAGGCTTATGTAATATGATAGACCTTCCATAGGCCTGTAGAGGTACTCCATTTCCCTCATTTGACTTGTAACTGAATCAGAACATCATTATTGCCATAGAACAAAAAAATCAAGGAGGTGAAGGAAATTACAAGTCATAGTAAAAGAGTTCAGAACATAGGACAGGGACAGTAAAGTTATACATCCCTGGTCTTCTCATAATAAAGACATGAGAGGGGAGCTGAGGGTGGTCATGAAAAAGATGAAATGAAATCCTATCTGGTCCAACATGAGCCACTGGACCAAAAATAACTGGGACAACCTGTCCATCTAGCCACACTCCTATCATTGTCCAGGGGACAATGGGGTCAATGGGGTGAATGGTGATTCCCCAGGAGAGAGAGGGGAGGTCCTGCCCAAGGAGGGAGGCCTGATCCATATTGACAATAGTGAAAAAGAACATTCTGCTTGGAATAACACATTAGAGAATCTCTAATAGTGTAGAATCAAGAACATACTAGTGTTTCTGAGTGGTCTGAGTAGGAATAGAGTGTAGTGGTGGTGGTAAAAGGTAGTGGTGGTGGTGGAAAATAAATGTGTTCTGGGGGTGTGGCCTTGGTGTGGCGCAGGTGTGTCCATTGTTGTCACGTGCTCATCACGTGACACTCTGAACAATGCAGGTGCGGCTTCTCGCTCTCTCATTCTTCTCTCATCTCATTTCACTGCTATTCTCTAACAATAAACTCCACATTCTAAACTCATGGACTCTCCTCCCCACTTCCCCAATGGCACCAGAGTCTGGATCTTTGGGCACTTAGGCATCCTATATGGAACTGTTGTCAAGACAGTGAGGATGGCTGATGGGACTCAGCTTGTGGAGATCAAGGTAGATGGGGAGGATCCTAGTAAACCTAGGACATTGCCTGTGTGCACTGTCCATCAGATGAGTAAGTGGTCTTCTATTTGTCTTCTTCTGTTCACTAACTTGCTTCTAGTGTGACATCCACCCAGGACTGAAAATACAACTGTCCCCAGTTGTTACTCTCTATTACTTTCTGTTTCATTTTCTTCATTCTCATCCTGAGTAATGTCTTGCATACCATTATTGTCTCTTTCTCTGTCTTGTTGCCTATCCTGTTCTAGTGCAATACTCTTGATCATGTCTTTGTCTCTTGCAATGTATGGAATTAGCCTGAATTGTGCAACTCCTCTGCGAGAAATTGTTCCATCAAGCTCTTTAATAACATATGATCCTCCTTTGGTCTGTCTCACAATTTGATAGGGACCAAGGTAACGTGGCTTGTGCTTTCTGTCCAGTTCTTTTTCAATCTGTGAATTCCTGACTAACACAAGATCTCCTTCTTTGAATATATGTGAAGTGATCCTGAACTTGAATAGCTTCTCAAACTGCTCTTTTGACCTTAAACGAGACTTTCTAAGTGTCTCAGCTGCCTGTTCTATATCTTCTGGTCTCTTTTCCAATTGCCTGATTCTAAGGGCAAGCAATTCTGCTGAGCTCATTCCTGCCCTAAACCCTTGTACCATAAATGTAGCTTCTGTGAGATCAAATGGGAGAACTGGATCTACTCCATAGAGAAGATAGAATGGGCTGAATCCTGTTGATTGTCTTGTAATGCATTTATCTGCAAAGAATGCATGGTGAACTTTAGATGGCCATTGGTTAACATTTCCTTCACAGGACTTAATGATCCCTTCTCTTATCACAAAGTGTCCTCTTTCCACAACTCCATTTGCTCTTGAATTGTAGGCAGAGATGTGAATATGGGGAATTCCATATCTCCTTGTAAGTTCTTCAAATGCTCCTTTCACCTCTGGACCATTGTCTGTAACAACTTCACCTATTGCACCATATCTGCAGATGATGTCTTCCCAAAAGAACTTTGCTAAATTTGGCAGCACTCAGCTTTCTTAATGCTCTTCCTTCTGCTGCCAATGATAAATCATCTCTGGCTGCAACAATGTATCTATATCCTTGAGCTTTAGGCATGAGCATGACATCAACATAGATCTTTGTGAATATTGTAGCAGGGGATGATATAGTGATGGGAATTTCAACTTTCTTGACACTCCTTATTTGGCATTCATGGCAAGATTTAACATGGTATTCCACATCCTGATAAAGTCCAGGCCAATAAAATCTTCTTTTAATGGTATGAAAAACACCATGGACTCCACGATGGGCCAGATTCTCATGTGCTTTTGTGAGAATCTCAACTTTCTTGTCATCTTCTAATATGACTTTCAGAAGGGGCTGATTCCTCAGTTTCCTGTATAGCTGACCATTCTGAAAAGTAAACTGAAAGGCACGTTCCATGAATCTCTGCCTTGCTTGGGTATTTGATAGCTTTGGAAGACATCCTGTTTCCAGAAATGTCTTGACATCTTGAAGAAATTGAATCTTTGGTGAGCTGCTCATTGCATAAGAGGGGAGTGCTATTAAGCACTGACTTGGGATATGACCATTCTGAGCATATTGAAATGCTTGTAATGTTATCTGGTCAAGCCATTCATCATCTTCTTGTGCTTCCCCAATTTCTTCTATGGTGGGCTCTCTCCTTGATAGTGCATCAGGTCCTCTGAATTGTACAGCAGGAACATGTACAAGCTTAAAATCAAAGAGGAGAATGCCCTGAACCCAACGATTCATTGCAGCATTAGGTTGAATATCAGGCTTGTTAAGCATCCCTTTTATGTACTTTGCATCTACTTCAACATGAAAGTTTTTGACTCCATAAACATAGTGACGATAGTGTCTCAATGCCCTGAATAGGCCATATAACTCCAACTTTGGCTGACTATAGTTGGACTCTCTTTCATTAAAGGGGATTGATCCATATCTTGCTGGTCTTCTTCTACCTTCATCATCAATTTGGGATAAAATGAACCCCACACCTATTTGACTTGAATCTACAGAAAGAATTACTGTGTTTGAAGACTCATAATCAATAGGCCTGAGTGCTGGTGCAGTGGTAACAAGTTCCTTCAGTGTCCTGAAGGCTTCCTCTCTCCTTTCATCCCAAATGAATGTTTCTTCTTTCCTCCACAACTCTGTGAGGGGTCTAATAATAATTGAATAATTGCGAATCCAGATCCTGACAGTTCCACATAGTCCCAGGAAGGCTCTGACCTCCTTTACAGTCCTTAAGGCAGGCCAATCTCTGATTTTATCAACCTTGGCTGTATCAGGCAACCTTCCACCTGGAGTACATTTCTGTCCTAGGATAATAACCTCTGGTCTGCAAATTTGCATCTTCTTTCCTGAGAATGTTGCACCACAGCATCCAATGCGATGCATAATCCTATTAACATCATTGGCATGTTCCCATATAAATCTTCTAATACCAGGGTTCTCAGGTATTGTCTCTGGATTTCCATCTTCATCAAGGTACTGTGTCTTTGGTCCTTTGATTGCATTGTCATCAATGAAGATATTGGTGGTATGGGGAATCTCATCCTGTAAGACAAAAGTCATACAATTCTGAAATTCTGAAGGGGAATTGGTGAAACCTTGTGGTAGACATGTCAATCTCAACAAACCCAATGGTGACTGGAATGTGGTGAGGTCTCTACTCTTTGGATGAATCTTCCTAGCATCATACCCTGAATACAAGTCAAAGACTGTGTAACAGGAGTTACCAGCAAATGGTTCCACAAATTCATCTAAGACTGGAGGTACTCCAGCATCTCTTATAGTAATTGAGTTCAATGGTTGCAAATCATGTACAATGCGAATCTTCTTATCCTTCTTAGCCACACAAAACCAGGGTGATCTATAGGATGCTTGACTTGATTCATATACTCCTGCAGCAATTCTGTCTCTGAAAATCTTGATTACTTCATTTCTCATTCCAGGAGGAATAGGGATTCTGCGACATTCCCATGGAACATGTTCCACAACTGGAATAATGTAAGGACTGAAATAATCTTCACGAAGTGTTCCTCTTTCTGTATCTTGAAAAGCAATTGCCTTCTCATTGAGTAGCATAACATGAACAAAGAGCTTCTCTTCTTCAGGCCACAAGAACCCTTCTCCATTTATAGACATCATGTCAAGCCTTTCTTGAGTAATCTTCTTTGTAGGTTGAAATTCAGGTGGATTAGATGATAACACAGGAAGTGTCTTAAGTGGATCTTCTGGGATTTGTCTGTGAACTCTTGCATCTTCTGGGAATATCCCAGGAACAGGTTTGACCTTGCGATCAACTCTCTTATAAGCTGTAAGTGTGTGATGGTGATGAGGTAGTTCATATCTGAAATCATCTGGAGTATCCAACTCTGGATAACTCACAGTAACATAGGATATAGACTTGTGTTGTGGCTTGCTTTGCTTTCTCATTGGTTTAGATTTCCAGTTTATCCTCATGGTGGAGGAGCTTTCCTTAGAGTCTGTAATTGGTTGTGTGATGTCTTGTTGTATCATGTTTTCCAGTTTATCCTCTTGATGGAGGTGCTTTCCTTAGTATCTGTTGTTGTACTGTGTCCTATAATTTGTGAATATAAAGTTTCCAGTTTAGCCTCTTGGTGGAGGTGCTTTTCTTTATTTGTTGCATCATAGAGAGTGAAGTCCATACATTCAGAAATTAGTGTCAATCATCAAAGTCTGTATAAGTACAAATCTGTCAGTTCAGAAAACAAACATAAAGCATATCCTGAATTGTAAGTAAAAAAATGTCCATTGTCTGAATCAACATCATAGTATCCTTCTTCACTCAAGGTACCATGTCTTATCTGCTACATCTTCTCTCCACTTCAAAATCCATTCCTTTAAATCAGTATAGTCAACCACTTCAAGTGGTTTCTCTTCATCATTACTTTCCTCCATGTCTTGGGCAGATAAGGTCTTTCTTGAAACTGACCCAAATGTGTCTCTTGCCAACTTCCCAAATGGCTTGCTCCTCTTTGCCATCTGGACATGCACAACTTTATCATGGCTGGTTGAATCCATCCAACTTCTCTTGACTCCATGCATTTCCTCATTCTTCTGGAAAGCATAGTTAAGAGCATTCACCTCATTGTCATGATTCACCACAGGGACAGCATCATGGCCTTCTGGCTGAGGGAAGGTGAGAAAGCAAACCTCTGACAAAGGTTCAGGTGCTGGTGCAGTGTTAGGCTCTGGAGAATAAGGTGCTTGAGTTGAAGGTGGTGCTGGAGGTGTTGGTACTGGTGGTCCAGCCTGCCATGACTTGGGATCAACAATAAATCGAACCTGGGCTGTTCCTTCCATGCCTCTGGGCCACAGTGCCTGCTCCAGGTTGAGAGATTGGGTAATTCTTGGTTCCACATTAAGCATAGAGTTTGGTGCAACATAATCAAAGTATGCTGCTCCATTATAAAATCCAATTCCAGTTGGAATGAGATGGCCATGAAGTCCTCCATTGGTTGGATACACTTCATTTGAATCCCATTGCACTGGCTTAGCTTGGTCATTCATAGCATGAGACTGGGAGCTTTGCTGCTGGACTGGTGCCCTTGGGATGTAGTGTGTAAATGGATTACAGGGATTATGAGCTGGATTGGTTGGCATGTTGTCCTTGGAAATTATCTCTCCTGGCTCAGGGAGAGGAACTGTATGCATATATGGAGCCATAGGAGCATTCATAGGCATATGATTGGCTTGGGTCTGGGAATTGGTGATAATAACAGAAGTATGAGCTTCTTGCTCTGGAAGGGGAACTGTGTGCATGTATGGGGCCATTGGAGGTGCATTCATAGGCATATGGTTGGTTTGATTCTGGGAATTAGTGATCTTGAAAGAAGTGTGCTGTCTAGCTCCAGGATTATTGTAGGGTGGTGGCTGACTTGTTGTATACTGTGAATTGGGTTGTGGGTTGAGAGATGGAGGTGGGGCTAGAGTCTCAACCCTGTATCTCTTGACAAGCTTGCCTCCTTGGGACCTCTTCTGGCTTGCCTGATTGCAGGTAGAGCATACATGATACTCCACAAGATCATTCTCATCCCATGCATCATCAAATAAGACTTGATGAATAAAGGTAGCCCTTGGACGCTTTCCTAGGAAGGATCCATGACAAGACCTTGACTCACATAAGTCATCAGGGTCATGCCATGAATAATTAGCATCTGGACCAGCTGTCTTTTTGTTCTGGGGTGCATGTTGATCCATAGAACTGTATACCATTAATGTCTGGTCTTCAGGTTGGAAAAATGTGGGATCATGAGGAATTGGTGCCTCAGAGTCTGTCACATGATACACCTTGTTGTCTGGCACTCCAAGGAGCTCATGAGCTATGCCTGGCTGCTTGGGATCTCGAAATACCACATAGGTTCCATCTGGCCTCTCATCAATTGAAACATAGTTGGCACGCTGCCAAGGTCTGCCTAGAAGAAGATCAAATGGGACATGCCCTGCAACATACAGGTTTGCCCAAGTGGTAACTGCTCCACATGACAAGGGGACATTCTCCACTAATCCCAGCATGGCTTTTCCTCCTCCATTTGCATCATTCATAATTGGGGTGATGCTGCGATTGATGGGTCTCCTAATATCTCTTTCATAAATCCTCTTGTGGACAATGTTAAGGGTTGAACCAGTGTCAATGATGGCTTGAATAGGATTGCCATCACATTCCAGTTGGATCCTGATCAAGACTCCATGTGGGTATGTGAGGTAGCTTGGAGTAGAACTAAGTGCAACATTTGCTGGTGCTGCTTCCTTGTTTGTAGGGGGTGGTCCTCTCTTGTAACGAATGACATCCTGCATCAGAGTTGCGACTTCCTTAGAAACTCCAATGACTTCACCAACAGACAAAGTCATTTGTGCATTCAAGGCCTTGTTGAGCACTGTGAAGGGATCAACATGTTGAGAGACCTTTGATACACGAGGGACAGGGGGTTTCCTAGGTAGCTTGGACTTGGCTTGGGTAACATCCTCCATAATGACATCATCATCATCAGGATTGAATGCAGGTGCTTGAGGATGGATAGGGATAGTGACTGGAACTGGTTCTGTCTTGACTTTAACTGGGACTGGATGAGGGACTGTCCTGGGTTGGTCTACATCTTTGAATTTGGCCTTGGTGTGGGAGAGTGGGGGTGGAAACACTCCTGCAAATCTTTCTTTCCTCTGTTCTTTGATTACTTTTGGCACTCTCTCCACAGCATATACATCTTCTTCATCAGTGTCTTCATCAGTATAGGCTTGCACAGTCAACCCAGTGCTTGAGTTCACTTCAATAGGACTGTTGGTTATGTAATTGGTAGTCTGGGATGAGACTGGTCTCTGCCTCTGAGCTGCTTGAACCAAGGTTTCTCCAGGGCCTCTGATAATCCTGGATCCATTATGCATGACATACTTGTTGTCAGCATTCCTGATTATAACACCTTGTTTCATGAGATCACTGAGGACAGGACAGTTACTCATGCCATGACCATCTTCTCCACATCCAAAGCACTTCAAAGGGGGTCTTGGGAATGTCTGAGAGGTTGAATTCATGTGCTGTGGCATCAGGGCTGTGGCTGGATTGGACTTTGGAGGGGCATAATTCAGCAGAGGGGGACGAATGACCTTCTCTAGTCTTGGGTCTTTGGTGATAGCTCTGTAATAGAGCAGGCCATAGTCTGGATCACTGAGGGACATGCGCCCTAATTGCTTGATGAGAGACTCCACCTCATCTTGTGGTGGAGGCTTTGTTCCTTCTCTATTCTGGGTCTTCTTCATCTTGTCTCCATTACTTGTCTTCTCCTGAACTTGTTTCCTCTTGTACTTCTTCTTGTTGGTCCTATAAGGGGTGTCTTCATCATCTGCCTCATTGTCAGAATCAGAGTCAGAGTTAGAGATAGCCTCAGGCCAGTCCACATCCTGCTCATTGTCTGAGTCATCAACATCAAAGCGATTTCTCAGAAGGAGTGCTTCAGTAGCTGTGACTACTTCAGCAATGGGGAAGGGCTTGGTGAGATCAATTCCAACATCTCTGATTGTCAATCTGAGCTCCACCTTATCACGAAGATGCCTGGGGAGCCCTCTCCAGAAGAAGTGATTCATCTGCTCTTCAGTAAGCTTGTGCTTGGCCTTTAGCCATCCAGCAATCCTATGGAAGTTGCGCTGGAAACTGCAAAAAAGGCACAGAGATGTGATACCTTCCTCCCTGGAGATCCTGATAAATGAGAGCAAATCTCTTTCAGTATAACGCTGGTCATTCCTCTCTGAGTCATATAACTTGAGGAGGTTGGTCTTGAGGTTGCTCCAATTGGGAACATAGTAATCTGCCATGCCCTCTATTGTCTCCTTGACAGCAGTAGAGCAGTATTGGCGAATGGCTGTACACCTGTCACCATCATTGGTGACATTACAACGATTGAGAAGATGCTCATAGTGGTCTATGAATTCATGGATGTGTCTGTAGTCACCCTTGAACTTCTTGGGGGCCTGCTTGGTTCCAGGAAGGGGCATGTCAAGGATGGAGAGTGTAATGGGCATGTTGGTGTTGGACATAGTAGGTGGTGATGTACTTGTTGAAAAGGAAAAAGGGGTTGTGCTGTTTGACATAAAGGGATGTGTGTCAGTAATGCTTGATTGATAGAAAAGGCCCTAACTGTGCCTCACTGGGGCAGCCAATTCTCAGGTTGAAATTTGATTAGAAGTATTCTTCTCAAACTTCCAGGGGTCCTTGGAACAGTCTTTAGCTCAAATTTTCCCCTGTTGTTCTCTTTGTTAGGGTTAGATGAGGACTATGGATAGACTCCTATAGTCTTTGAGGATGTGTTGTGATGAGGACTAAGGATAAACTCCTATAGTCTTTGAGTGAGTGTAGTGATGAGGACTTAGGATAGACTCCTATAGTCTTTGAGTGTATGTATGATTGAGGCTGTAGGGCCTTGAGTTAATACTTCACTGAGTATCCAACTCAAAAGACTGTAGCTGTATTAATACTGCTCTTGAGTATCCTATACAACTGATTGATGACTGAGTAGTTGTATTAGTACTGCACTTAGAGTACCCTATACAATTACTGGACTTATGCAGAGATGATGGTGGTTGAAGGTTGAGATGGAATATGTGTGTTGGGTTAATACTGCACTGAGTATCCAACTCAACAGACTTGGGTAGTTGTATTAATACTGCTCCTGAGTATCCTATACAACCAATTGATGACTGGGTAGTTGTATTAGCACTGCACTTTGAGTACCCTATACAACTACTGGACTTAGGCAGAGATGATGGTGGTTAAGGGTTAAGATGGAATATATTGCAAATGACCAGTGAGCTGGCCTTATATACTAGTGATCACATGACTTTCACATGACTCTCACATGACTGTCACATGACCTTCACATGACTGACTTAGTCAGCACATGGGAAAACTATACTAAATAAAGTAACTAGCTGAGTCATCAAACCATTAGTAATGAGAAGATTACTAATCTACAAAAGAGACTTAGTAAGCAGAATACATGAGCTGAGTAATCACAATATAAATGCTGAATAAGCTATAGTAGAGATGAATAATCAAATGACAAATCATTCTGCTGAGTAAGAAATGACAAATCATCCTGCTGAATAAGGAATGACAAATCATCCTGCTGAATAAGGAATGACAAATCATCCTGCTGAGTAATGTATGACAAATAATCCTGCTGAGTAATGTCCATTACATTCCAGTGATGTTCCATAACATGTCCATGTGACTTCCTTGACATTCTATAAGGTTTACATAAGCTTCCAGTAGCCTTCCTTGACCTTCTAGAACCTTCTATAAACTTCCATGACTTTCCTTGAGTTTCCATGGCATTCCATGACATTCCATGAACTTCCATCAAATTCTAGAACATTCTACAATGTTCTACTGTTCTTCTAGAACCTTCCATAAACTTCCATAACTTTCTTTGAGTTTCCATAGCTTTCCATAGCTTTCCATGACATTCCATGAGCTTCCTTCAAATTCTAGAATGTTCCATAATGTTCCAAGACTTTCCATAACTTTCTTTAACCTTCCATGACTGTCTTTGAATGATGTTCTATAGGCTTCCATAACATTCTTTAGCCTTCCATAGGCTCCCATAACATTCTTTTAGCCTTCCATAGGCTTCCATAACATTCTTCAGCCTTCCATAGGCTTCCATGACATTCATTAGCCTTCCATAGGCTTATGTAACATGATCTTTGCCTTCCATAGGCTTCCATTACATTCACTAGCCTTCCATAGGCTTATGTAACATGATCTTTGCCTTCCATAGGCTTATGTAATATGATAGACCTTCCATAGGCCTGTAGAGGTACTCCATTTCCCTCATTTGACTTGTAACTGAATCAGAACATCATTATTGCCATAGAACAAAAAAATCAAGGAGGTGAAGGAAATTACAAGTCATAGTAAAAGAGTTCAGAACATAGGACAGGGACAGTAAAGTTATACATCCCTGGTCTTCTCATAATAAAGACATGAGAGGGGAGCTGAGGGTGGTCATGAAAAAGATGAAATGAAATCCTATCTGGTCCAACATGAGCCACTGGACCAAAAATAACTGGGACAACCTGTCCATCTAGCCACACTCCTATCATTGTCCAGGGGACAATGGGGTCAATGGGGTGAATGGTGATTCCCCAGGAGAGAGAGGGGAGGTCCTGCCCAAGGAGGGAGGCCTGATCCATATTGACAATAGTGAAAAAGAACATTCTGCTTGGAATAACACATTAGAGAATCTCTAATAGTGTAGAATCAAGAACATACTAGTGTTTCTGAGTGGTCTGAGTAGGAATAGAGTGTAGTGGTGGTGGTAAAAGGTAGTGGTGGTGGTGGAAAATAAATGTGTTCTGGGGGTGTGGCCTTGGTGTGGCGCAGGTGTGTCCATTGTTGTCACGTGCTCATCACGTGACACTCTGAACAATGCAGGTGCGGCTTCTCGCTCTCTCATTCTTCTCTCATCTCATTTCACTGCTATTCTCTAACAATAAACTCCACATTCTAAACTCATGGACTCTCCTCCCCACTTCCCCAATGGCACCAGAGTCTGGATCTTTGGGCACTTAGGCATCCTATATGGAACTGTTGTCAAGACAGTGAGGATGGCTGATGGGACTCAGCTTGTGGAGATCAAGGTAGATGGGGAGGATCCTAGTAAACCTAGGACATTGCCTGTGTGCACTGTCCATCAGATGAGTAAGTGGTCTTCTATTTGTCTTCTTCTGTTCACTAACTTGCTTCTAGTGTGACACCGGTGTGTAGCCAAGTCCTCTGCAAACACAATGACATCATCCACATAGGCCCTCACATGTCCTCCTGCAATCTCCTCCCTCAACACATGATTCATGAAGCGTTGGAAGGTAGCAGGGGCATTCTGCAGTCCAAACCACATGACAGCTGGTTCGAAGAGTCCACGGGGTGTCAGGAAGGCGCAGCGGTGCTGGTGCTCGGGCCAGACCTGCATAGATGGGAAACCTCCCTTTGCATCAATCTTAGAGTAGATTGACGCTCCTTTAAGCACATCCACTGTGTCTCGGATGTGGGGGAGGGGGTACTTGTCCTTGATCAGGTGTGCATTCAGCCTCGAGTAGTCGATGATTGGCCGCAGTTTGTCCTTCTCATGTTTGAAGAAGAAGGGGCTGGCATATGGGGATTTTGAGGGCCAGATTCATCCAGAAGCAAGCTGCTCATCCACCCAACGGTTCATCTCCACCATCTCCTGCCGTGTCAAAGAATACAGCTTGGAGGAGAGGTGCTCAGGGTCCTTTTTGAACTTGATCTTAATATCGAAGTCTGGTCGGGAGCGGGGAAGTTCATCCCACTTCGCTTCACTAAACACCAAAGGGTAGCGGCTGGGCCAATCGGGGGTAGGGCCAGAGTTGGGAAAACGGTGTCCAGAATACTCGTGGATGCGAGGGTACTCGTTTTCAGGGGTGCAGAGGCTCGAGGGGATGGGGAACACTGTGGGGGGCAGCGGGTAAGGCTCAGCTGTGCCTTCTGCCAGTCGATATCCGGGTTATGCCGCTTGAGCCAGTCATGCCCAAGGATGACCTTGTGGGACTGGGTCTTTCCCAGCAGAAAGTGGATCCGCTCCTGGTGGTCACCAACTCTCACCAGCACCTCTATCCCATACCGGACCTTTCCATTCCTGTTCTGTGTCCCATCCACATTATACATGGTGATTGGGTTCAGCAGGAGAGATGGCTCCAGTCCCACTCCTTTCGCCCACTCCAAATCCATGAAGCAGTTGGTGCACCCTGAGTTGACAAGGGCCTTCATTGTGGTCCCTTTGCCAGTGCTGAAAGCCTCCAAGTGCACCTGGATGGCTAGCTCTTGTGGCACATGTTTCTGCACTTCTGGCCGCACTCTGGTTAGGTGCTCTGCCAGTCTCACTTCCTCCTTCACCTCAGCCCCAATTCGGGTATGTCTCCACTGCAAGATAGTATATTGGGGTATACTTGCAGCAGGCACAGGGACAGAAAGGGGGCTGGCACACTTCTTCTCCCCAGTGGGAGTCCTCCTCTCTCTCTCACACAGCTCTATGCAGGCTCGGAGCCATGCAATCTCTTTCTCATATCCCTCTGCCATTTGGGGGGCACATGGTGCTGCCCGGGTTTGGGCCCTTGGGACCTGCAGACGCATATCAGGCAGGGGGCAGAAACGGACAGCATGGCCAGTCTGGTGGCATCGGAAACAACATCTCTCATCAGCAGGGGCCCATCCTCGGGCCATGGCCACATCTGGAGTACACAGCAGAGGGGTCACAAGAGGTCACGAAACGGTCACGGCAGGTCGCGGTAGGGTCGCGGTGGGTTGCGGTGTCCATTCTGTGAGTATCCCATCCAGTCGCCTTTGCTGGGCATCAAGCCTCTCAGCCAGCACCCTCCATTCTCCATATGTCTCTGGCATCGGGGAGACACCATAGATTCTCTCCACCAACCTCCTACTCAGGTTCAACTCCAGCCAATGGACTAGGATTCCTGAGTCCTTCTCTGCACTCAACTTCGCCCGTCAGAACAGCATCTCGAATTTTGCGAAGAACTCTGGTGCTGTCATGGCACCCTGTTTCAGCCCTGCAATATCGGCAAGGGCAGTCACACAGTCATTCGGGTCATCGAATGCGCGCTTCATCTCCTCCACAAACTCTGCCCAGGTTCCGGCCTCGCCACTACCCAGGATCTCTTCCGCCTTCATATTCACCCACTCCGCAGGATCTCTTCCGCCTTCATATTCGCCCACTCCGCAGCAAATCCTTCTCCAGTAATTTTGCTCAGAGCAAAAAGGACCTTCACCAGGTCCACAGCATAGACAGTCGGGTTCGCCATAAACAGGAGGCGAAGGGATCGGAGGAACGTACGGAAGTTCCTTTTCTGCCCATCAAAGGGGGCAACAGATAGGTCAAGCCTCATAGGTTGGGCTACAGGCAGGGCAACATGGTCTGCCATCACAGGCCCTGGATGCTGTAAATAAAGTTCCAGGCCTTGGGCACTCAGGATTTCTTCGATCTCTTAACAGTCCTGTCCTCTTAGGCTGCTCTTCTGTGTACTTATGTACCTATAGAACTCTTATTCTATGAAACTTTTGTTAACGTGGGGCCCAAATGGTGTCCCAGGTGGTCGCTCCACAACTCCTAATGAGTTGCCCGTGCGCCCTTCTGACAATGGTCACAGAGCAAGGGCCCTGTCCACTGGACCAGGAAACTACAGAAAGACTATGTAGGGGCCTTTCCTTGCCCTGTACACTACACGATTCACTGGTACGTAGCTGTAAAACAAAGTTCCGGGCCTTGGGCACTCGGTATCACTTGGGGAGGGTCACAGTTGACTTCCTCCTGGTCTGGTCACGTGTATCTACACACAGTAAAAATTTTGCGCGGTTCTGTTACACACCGCGGGCAGGGTAAAGGAGAAGAGGATGATAGGGGCTGAGCTGTGACAACGTGTCACAGTTTGAAATTAAGGGTCCAGGCTAGCCGGGTTAGGACACGGGGCTAGGGCGGACAGGCGGATCTTAGTATTATATCAGACTGGGTCTCACACAACTTAAGCGTAAGGTCATGACAACAATACTAAGATAAGGGGAAAAGAGTACAAAAAAGGAAAAGCGAAAGTACTTATAGCGAACGCTTCGGCACTTGCCGACTTTCCCACGCTCGGACCCTCGGATCACGTGATGCGCCCAGGCCCCAGGTCATGTGATCTTACATGATTACATAATCCGACCCAGCCACAGGTCATGTGACCTTCCAACAACCCTCCCCAGTTTCTCCACAACTGCACTTTGGGATGGCTTACATAAGCGATCCTAACACCTATTTAATTTGTTGGCTTGGATTCAAACTAGATAAGGATATCCTATTTAATTTGGTGGCTTCAATTCAAACCAGCCAAGGATATCCTATTTAATTTGGTGGCTTCAATTCAAACCAGTCAAGGATATCCTATTTAATGTGGTAGTCTTGATTCAATCCAATTAAGGATATCCTATTCTATGATTCAAACCTGTCAAGGATATCCTATTTAATATGGTATCCCTGATTCAATCCAATCAAGGATATTCCATTTAATTTGGTGGCCTGGATTTTCTTCAGTCATGGATATCCTATTTATTATGGTTGCTTGGATTCAATCCAGTTAAGGATATCTGTTAGGATCGCTTATGTAAGCCATCCCAAAGTGCAGTTGTGGA